>JAYESD010000004.1:181410995-182010995 GCA_036927565.1 Tuctoria greenei | reverse complement strand
TCGGGGCCGTGCGTGGCGCGACAGTAGGAGTCGAAGACGTCGGGGCCGCTGGAGGCGCGACCGAAGACTCCCGGAACGCCGGAGCTATTGGAGCCTGAGCACCAACCCGCGCTCGTCGCTGGTAGACGAGTGCAGGGTTAGTGCATCGAGATGCTGGGGTCACGGGGGGTGCAGCCGGTGACGCTTGAGTCGCCGTTACTGCACGGGGTGCAGTAGTCGGTGTTGTGGATGCTGAAGTCACACGTGGACCAGCAAAAGACATCGGGGCCACGCGTGGCGCAACGGGTACCGTACCTGCAGAAAAAGGCCAAGGCAGCTGTACCGTAGCAGCCTCAGTATCAGTAGAAAACAGGGAGTCCAACTCTGCAGCTGAAGCAGAGGAGGAAGTGGATAAAGGAAAGGAGGACTCATCGAACACGACATGTCGAGAGATCAAGATACGATGAGTGGTGAGGTCAAGACACCGGTACCCCTTATGATCGAGAGAGTACCTAAGGAAGACACACCGAGTAGAGTGGGACGCAAGCTTATGTGGAGTCATGGCAGAAATATTAGGGTAGCAAGTGCACCAAAAAACTCGAAGGTGGTCATAGAGAGGGGTGTTGCCATACAAGGCAAAATACATTGTAGGTGCTCGAATCGACTTGGTAGGAAGACGATTAATAAGAAAAGTGGAAGTGTGGAGAGCCTCTATCCAATATCGAGCAGGAACAGAAGCCTGAAACATCAGGGAGGGCATGACATCATTAGTGGTGCGAATCATACGCTCTGCCTTGCCATTTTGGGGAGAGGTATAAGGACAAGACATACGCAACTGGACGCCATGTGAGAGTAAAAAATCACGGAGCACTGGGTTGTAAAACTCCCGTCCGTTATCACACTGTAGAGCATGGACAGTGCGTCCAAACTAAGTGGAAACCCAAACGAATAAGTGAGAGAGAGTGACATAGGTCTCAGACTTCATACGCTAGGGAAACGTCCAGGAAAAATGCGAGAAATCATCAATGATCACCTAGTAATATTTGAAACCAGAAACACTGATAATAGGAGATGTCCACAAATCACAATGAGTGAGATCAAAAATATGATCAACATGAGTCACAGACGTAGGGAAGGGAAGCCTAACATGGCGACCTAGCTGACAAGCATGACATAAGCGCTGCCGGCTCCGAGTTCGCCGAAAACACCTCAAAGGAACAACACATAGTCCAACAAAACGTATACTTCAGTCAGGCATGACATCAGTCTTGCTAAACGGAGTACCAGGAAAACAATTTTCCTGCAAAAGAGGACTGAGGCAAGGTGATCCTTTGTCTCCTCTGCTTTTTGTATAGACTGCTGAATTATTATAATATATCATCAATAAGGCGGCAAACATGAATCTTATATCATGGCCTATGAAGAAAGTAGAAGATAATACTTTTCCAATCATCAAATATGCAGATGATACATTATTAATCATGAAAGCATCGCAAAAGGAACTGTTTTGTTTAAAAGGGCTATTGGACTCGTTTGGACAGTGAACAAGACTTAGAGTGAACTACCAGAAATCTTCAGTAATACCAATTATTCTAGATGCTTTGCAAGCTCAGAGAATGGCAGGGGTATTTGGCTGCCAAATAGGAGTGTTTTCCTTCACCTACTAAGGATTGCTGCTCAGTATATATGAGCCTCGCTTCAGAGATTATATGCCACTAATGACCAAAACTGAAAAGAATATCTCTATAACATCAATATTTCTCAATTATGCGGGAAGATTACAGCTAGTCAATTCGGTATTATCTAGTTTTCCAACGTATGCTATGTGCACTCTCAGGCTTCTTGTCGCTGTGATACAATATATGGAGAGGGCAAGGCGACATTGTTTATGGAAAGGACTAGACATTGATGGTAAAACAAAAGCTTTGGTAGCATGGAACATGTGTACTATACCAAAGAAGTATGGCGGGTTGGGAGTAATAAACCTTACAAAACAGAATGAGGCATTATTTTAAAGCACCTGGATAAAATCTGCAACAAACAGGACATACCTTGGGTAAAGTTGATATGGAGTTCGTACTATCAACAAGGAATTTTTAGATCTCAAAGATCAGTAGTTGGATCCTTTTGGTGGAAAGACCTGGTCAAGTTACTTAAGAGCTTCAAGAAGACTGCCATATGCAAACTTGGGAATGGAAGCACTGTCATGTTCTGGAAAGATGAATGGAATAATCATTGCCTGAAGAATGAACTACCTAATCTTTACCGATTCTCCGAAGATCATAATATTTTTGTCCAAAAGTTCTGCTTGGAATCACAAGTAGAGAATTATTTCACCTGCCTCTATCAACACAAGCTTATCAGGAACTTGGACCCTTAGCAGATAAGATTTCAACTATTGAACTCAATGCGGAGGACTCATGGACATATCAATGGGGTCCTCTGTACTTGGCCAAGAAATTTTACTTACTACCATATCAAGGATTCTCTCCTCTGAAGCCGATAACACAAATTTGCAAAGTGAAGAGTAACAACAAGCTTCAAGTTTTCATGTTGTTGCTCATGATGGACATATTAAATACAAGGTGTGCTCTCAAAAGAAAAAAATACAAATCGCAGGATAATGACTACACTTGTGTCCTGTCACGCCCGGTCATCGAAAGGATGAACAGACGCTAATCACATGTACGCCAGGATCAGTTGAATCGTACATGCGTTCACAAAAGTGAAATATCATTAAATAGCCATGTTTGATTACATAATAAGTCTTACTATATGATCCGAAGGTCTACAAATACACACCACTAACCTATTTACATCATCTAAACTATTTACATAGTCCATACTACAACAGAAGATTAGATAGATATCTAGAGCTCCATCTTCACAGGAAGTCGTGCGAAGGATCGCCAGCCTAGACCATGTCCTCCGGGTTGATAAAGAAATCTTCTGGTGCCTCTTCTTCTTCATACTTTAAAGGGAAAGTAAACTCTTGAGTACATAGAGTACTCACCAAGTGTGGGAAGAGGATGACATGAATGGCTAGAACAAGGATTGGCCAATTATGGCTTAAGCACGATGCTTAGAACCTAATCTTAGCTTTCAGTTATCAAAATCATAACAGATAAACATTCCAACACAATAATGATGATAATTTAACTTGAATAATAAATAACCACCATTTCCCAACCATACACTAATTATGAACTGGCCCCAAGCCGCTCTTATCTGTGAGCACGGCTGTCATGACAGTTTTATCTAATCTCTGCAGAGAGTGTACCCATTACCCACAAGCAGTGATTCCATCCTCTGTTGCCAGGTGGACTAAGTAAACCTCCATGTAGCCCATGGTGATCAACCACATTTCACACTTCCGTAGGTGTGTGGCCCGGAGATCACTACATGGTCTTTACAAAGGTACTCCCGACTAGTGCTAGCCCTCTAAGGTTTCCACCACTGAGGTATTTCCGGAGTAACCCTTCGCCTCAGAGCCCCCTCTTGAGCCTTGCGGTTCCCAGAGCAGTACCCCTGCATCGTTCCCCACACCATCCAACTACTAGCACTTCATCGGGATAAACCTAATTAATTGACCAAGCTACCCCATCTCAGTCTCGTGGTGGTAGTATAAAGCTTAGTGGCTTCCTGCATAAATCGGTCCATAGAATCCTATGGTACCAAACCCAATCCCAGGTCTTGTGCAAACTACACCATACCAAATCTATCCAACCTCCAGATTCCTATCAACTACTATTGTGTGTCCATCATGATTATAGTAGTCATAAAGTAAAATATATTGCATGTGTATAGAATATCCAAGTCCCAAAGTTTAAGCATGCCTAAGCATAGTTAAAACCTGTCTACTTCCCAATCCAATTCAGATGACAAGGAATTATGTGGAACAGGGCATGTAACATGAAATAGGACATCATTTTATGTAGCATTCAACTAACTAACATCCTAAAATGGGTACAAGATGGTCAAGGGCACTTGCCTTCTTTGAAGACCTGGTTGTTGTTGAAGTCTTGGTCTTGAAGGTTAAAGTTGGGGTCGTAGTATGACTCTAAATATATTGCAAAAGCATGGCAAAAAGAAATAAAAGCTAAATAAGTATATAGCACACAATGCATGGCATCACAACATTCACATAAGCATAAAATTCTACACTAATGCGTCCCTATGAAGCATTTATTATTTTACATAGCCAAAATATGCATCTAACATTTATTTTATATTTTTAGGATTTATTTATGGGCTAAAATCATTTTTATTGAATTTTCTATGGCCAAAATATATTTTAAACATTTTTTATATATTTTCTATGGTCAAAATATATTTTATGTGCACTCTACAATTTTATTACAGCATAAAAACATTTTATACAAATTTTCCTACTGTTTTTATAATTATTTACCATTTTTATCTATTTTCCATACATTAAATACACCTCTAATCATTATTCAGCAATTAAATAAAACATCAGGGGCTAGTTGGTTATTTTCCTATATTGTACAAGGACTAAAAACATAATTTATCAATTTTCCAGGGGCTAGATCACTTAATTATTTAATTTGATCTAATTTCAGGGAGTCCAGGGGCTAGATTGCTAAAGTTAGGGGTTAGAACAATACTTTAGTAATGTCCTAGGGGTAGCTCGCAAGTTTCCAAGGGTTTCTATGTAAATGCGGTGGCAGGAAATGAATTTTGAATGTGGGCCGTTGGATCCGAGATGGACGTGCCAGATTTTAAATAAACGAACCGGTATCCACTATCTAATCTCGGCCGTTCGGTTTAAACTGACGGGCGAGATGCGGCCACGTCGCCCCTAGCGACGCAGGCGGCGCACGGCGCGGCGGCGCTCGACGCCCGCGGCGGCGACCTCGCCGGCGTTAGCCAAATCAGCCAAAACATCATCTAACCTATGCGTATTTTATACAAAACTAAAGAGGGAGAGATGGGGAGCATACCACGGGGGTTTTCGGGGTCCGAAATTGGTCGGAAAGAATTCGGCGACGAGAGGCGGCAGCGAACGGCGTCGGCGCCCGTCGATCCCGGCAAAGCTTCGACAATCTCTCCACGAAACCTTGCCCGACGTGATCCTAGCGATAAGGCAAAGAGGTTAGAGGGGAGAGGGGAGGGAGACAATCGTCGGTTAGCCGGTGCGCGACTAACCTCGGCGACTGTGTGGCTATGGTTTGGCGCAGAGGGAAAAGAAAGAGAGGGGGAAGGCAGAATTATATAGATGGAACACGTGCGGCGGTTGATGGCAAACGAGAGGAGTGGTTCCTCGGTTGAATTCGGTGTGTGGGGCGGCGGTTGGAGGGGGTGGCGCGCGGCGTGGGCACAACAAAGGGAGAAGTGGCGGTGGTTGCCCAAGGAGGGGGATGATATACGGAGTCCATGGGGCAGTGTGAGGAATAGAGGGGGAGGGCTGTAGGGCCACAGGTGAGGGGAGGGGGGGGGGAATTGGGCCAAAAGTGGGGTTTTTGGCCCAGGGGCGGTTTTATTCTTTTTGTTTTTCTATTTCCTTTCCTTTTCATTTGATTTTATTTGAAATTCAAATTCCGCAATTTCTACTCGTTTTAATTCAAAATTTCACACACAAATGCACTTTATTCTTTTCATTTTATTTACAAAATTATGAGTGTTACAACTGTACCCCCCTTAAAAGTAATCTCGCCCTTGAGATTCGGACGTCCTATGAGAAAAGATAAGGGAATTCGGCCTTGAGGTCTTCTTCTCTTTCCCATGTTGCTTCTGCCTCGAGTGATGTTTCCATTGCACTTTACACATGCGAATTACTTTGTTTCCGGTAACCCTTTCCGATGTCTCAAGTATCTTGATAGGTTGTTCCACATAGGACAAATCTTCTTGTACATCTATCGCTTCCATAGGTAACTATTCTTCAGTTACTCTTAAACACTTCTTAAGTTGCGATACATGGAACACATTGTGCACATCTGACAGGTGCGGTTGGAGCTCAAGCTGATAAGCCACTTCAGCTCGTCATTCTAATATTTTGAACGGACCAATGTAGCGGGGTGACAACTTGTCTTTTACCTTAAATCTTCTCAATCCTCTCATAGGTGACATTTTCAGGTACACATAATCACAAACCTCAAATGTTAGATCACGTCTTCTATTATCAGTATAACTCTTCTGTCTTGTTTGATCTGCCCTTAGATTCTTCTGAATTTCTTGTACTTGTCTTTCAGCCTCATTCAATACATCAGGTCCAAAAACTTGACTTTCTCCCCTCTGATTCCAAAACAATGGTGTCCTACATTTCCGCCCATACAATGATTCAAAAGGAGACATCTTCAAGCTGGCTTGATAACTGTTGTCATAAGAGAATTTGGCATATGGTAGATTCTTATCCCAACTTTGGCTATTCTTCAAAGCACACGCTCTCAACACATCCTCTAATATCTGGTTGGTACTTTCTGTCTGACCATCAGTTTGAGGATGATACGCCGAGCTGAAATTTAAACGGGTATCCATTGATTCATGCAACTTCTGCCAGAATCTTGAGTTAAACTGAGTGCCTCGATTTGAGATGATCTTCTTTGGAACTCCATGTAAGCATACAATCCTGGAGATATACGATTCTGCCAATTTGGAGCCATTGTAGGTTTCCTTCACAGGGATAAAGTGGGCAACTTTGGTCAAATGATCCACTATAACCCATATAGAATTATATCCTGACTGTGTCCTTGGCAGTTCCACAATGAAATCCATGCTGATTTCTTCCCATTTCCATTATGGCACTTTGATTGGCTACAATAACCCTGCTGGTCTCTGATGTTCTGCTTTAATTAGTTGACATGTATCACAAATAGCGACATGTTCTGCTACATCTTGTTTCATTCCATGCCACCAATACTTGTCTTTAAGATCTTGGTACATCTTCGTGCTTCCGGGATGAATGGAGTATGATGAGTCATGAGCTTCTCTTAGTATCAACTCTCTAATCTCCTTTATATCTGGAACACAAATCCTCTTTCCAAGACATAGGCTTCCTTGTTCACCCTCTCTAAAGTTCGGAGCTTTTCCTTTCTTCATTAATTTCTTGATATCCTTAACCTTCTCATCATTCTTTTGCCATTCTCGTATATCACGTTCAAGAGTTGAATCCACTTCCATATCAACTGCTTCAATGCTAGACACTGTGCAAAAGTTTAACCTCGCAAACTCTTCACATAACTGGGGTTGAAGAGCTTGTACTGACAAATTATTACATTGTCCCTTTCTACTTAAAGCATCAATGACTACATTAGCTTTCCCTAGATGGTAGTTGTTTCCCACATCAAAATCATTTATTAACTCGAACCAACGACGTTGTCTAAGCTTGAGATCTGGTTGTGTGAATATGTACTTCAAGCTCTTGTGATCTTTGTATATCTCGATTCTTTTTCCCTTTAGGTAGTGTCTCCATATCTTTAGTGCATGGATAACAGCTGCCAACTCTAAATCATGGGTTGGATAATTCCTCTCATGCTTCCGACGTTGTCTTGAAGCATAGGCTACAACATGTCCTTCTTGCATTAAGACACATCCTAAACCATGACCGGATGCATCACAATAAACCACAAACTTCTTCTGCATATCAGGCATCACCAATACTAGCGCACTGGTTAACCTCTTCTTCAGTTCGGCGAAGCACACTTCACATTCGGGGGTCCACTTGAAAGCAACCCCTTTCTCAAGCATCTTGGTTAGTGGACGAGAGATCTTTGAAAATCCCTCGATGAATCGACGATAATAACCAGCCATGCCCAAGAATATCCGTATATCATGTACACTCTCAGGTGTTTTCCATTTAAGGACTTTTGCCACTTTGCTCGGATCTACTGCTACACCTCCTTCTGATATGACATGATCCAAAAATGGTACCTCCTTTAGCCAAAACTCAAACTTACTAAGTTTGGCATATAGCTGATGTTGGCGAAGCTTCTGTAGAGCCATCCCGATGTGCTCATCATGCTCTTCTTCAGTCTTGGAATAGATAAGTATATCAACGATGAACACCACTACAAACATGTCCAAGTACTCCATGAAAACTTTGTTCATCAGATACATGAAATAGGAAGGAGCATTAGTCAACCCAAATGACATAACAGTATATTCATAAAGACCATATCGAGAGACAAATGCAGTCTTGGGATGTCCGATGGTCGAATCTTCAATTTGTGATAACCCGAGCGAAGATCAATCTTTGAGAACACACATGCTTCTCTTAACTGATCAAACAAATATTCAATTCTTGGTAGTGGGTACTTATTCTTAATTGTTACCGCATTCAAGGCACCGTAGTCCACACACAACCTTTGGGTACCATCCTTCTTAGGTACAAATATAACTGGTGCTCCCTAAGGCGATGAGCTAGGACGAATATAACCTTTCCCCAGTAACTCCTCAATATGATCCTTTAGTTCAGCTAGTTGTTTAGCATCCATTCTATATGGCCTCTTATATATTGGGGTCATTCCAGGAACTAGCTCAATGATAAACTCAATCTCTCGATCAGGGGGCATGACTG
Source organism: Tuctoria greenei (assembly GCA_036927565.1). Classification (NCBI taxonomy): domain Eukaryota; kingdom Viridiplantae; phylum Streptophyta; class Magnoliopsida; order Poales; family Poaceae; genus Tuctoria; species Tuctoria greenei. Next base: position 182,002,480 of record JAYESD010000004.1, on the reverse strand, counting down.
GTAAATGATCTAGAATTACATCTGGAAACTCACTCACAACCATGATGCCTTCTATACTCTCAAGATGGTTGAGTTGTACAACTGCCTCTTGCGTCTGACCTGGCCTGAACTCCACTATAGTGCGATTTGGATGCATTAAGCAAACTATCCTAGTTGCACAATGATTTATTCCTTTATTCTTTGTCAGCCAGTCCATTCCCAAAATGATGTGTAATTGTTGCGAGTCCAACACTATTAGGTTGGCCCAAAAGACTACCCCCCCCCCCCTTATATTTATACTCACTATACGGCATAAATGCCTTGCCACCATCTCTCCTCCAGGAGGGTTTATTAGCAAAGGACGATTCAAGAATGTAACTACCATGTCATGCCTCTTTATGAAATCTTTGGATATGAATGAATGTGTAGCACCCGAATCAAACAGTACTATGGCAGGGTGGGAAATAGCGAAAAACATACCGATCACCACATCGGGTGCTTCTTAAGCCTGCTCCAATGTCACATGATTGACACGTCCGGGTGGGTTCTGCTGCTTCATTGGATAGTTATTCGAGTAGTGTCCCATTTCGCCACAGTTGTAGCACTGAACTCCTGCAACATTGTTCTAACCTTTGTTAGCTGGGAACGTGTGCGACTAACCTTGGTGACGGTGTGGCTAGGGTTTGCTGCGGAGAGAGAAGAATTAGAGGGGGAAGGCAGAATTTTATAGATGGAACACGTGCGGCGGTTGATGGCGAACGAGAGGAGCGGTTCCTCGGTTGAATCGGCGCGTGGGGCGGCAGTTGGATGGGGTGGCGTGCGGCGTGGGCGCGGCAAAGGGAGAAGTAGTGGCGGTTGCCCAAGGAGGGGGATGACATACGGGGTCCATGGGGCAGAGAGAGAATGTAACACCCACTATTTTTAGAAGAAAAAAATTGTAAAATGAATTTTTCAAGAGATAAAAGCATTTTCTTGGGAATAAATTCATATAAGGCAAGTTGCATCATATTTGAATGATTGTGTGAATTTTTGAAAATTCAAATTCGCTAGAAATTCAGTTTACAAATTCAAAACATTAAAGAGGAGAAAAAGAAAACAAAAATGAAAAAGAAAAAGAAAGGAAAAAGGAAAAATGCCCCTGGGCTGAATTCCCCAGCCGGCCCAACTCCCTCCTCTCTCCCCGCCGGCCCGCACCCCCTGTTTTCCCCTCTCCCCCTCCCGACAGGCCAGCCCAGCCTGTCAGGGCCTCCGTCTACCTCCCGTCCGCACCCCACGCGTAACGCACGTGCCATTACCGCCGCCCACTCACCGATTGATTTCCGGTCGTTTCTCCCTAATCAAGAGGCGCATCGTGCCCATGATGATCACCGACCGTTTCCACACTAAAGCCCTATAAATACCGGCCAATTCCCCCTCAATTTCTTCACCCGATGCCCCAAACCCTAGCGCCACCAAGCTCGGTACAACCCGTCGCGTTCACGTCGATTCACCCGTTGCCTCACCTCGAAACCTTTCCTAACACCTTTGTCGTGCCCCCCAGGAGTTTGCCGGACACCTTCATCGGGGGAATCAGGCTCTGCGACGCCGACTTCATCGGGCGGCGAGGAGCACCGCCGCCGTCCATCGTCGCCGACCATCTTCCGTCTAATTTTCGTCCTCGCGAACACCACCGGTGAGTTCTCCTCGCTTCCACCTTCCGTTTAAGCCTTTTGTATGTACCCCGTAGCCTCCGTTTGGCGATTTTGGTCGGCGCTGGCGAGTCCGCCGTGGTGCGCATGTCGTCGCTGCCGCGCAACGCCACCAGCGCTGCCGCTCCCATCATTCGGGCGACGTGGCCCTTTGTCAGCCATCCATTTGGTTTCTACGGCCAAGATTAGATCCTAGGATACCCCTTCGATTAATAAAATCTAGACCCTCCAATTTGAATCCAATGGCCCACATTCAAAACCCCATGACCATTGGAGAATTTTTCACAGAACCCCCTGGTTAGTTTAGAAAACCCCCTGGACAGTTTTAAATAATTATAGATTGGTCGAAAACTTATAAAATCAACCCTGGACTTTCTGTAAATTAGGAAAATACTAGTTAATGAAATAAAAAGTGTTTTAAAACCCCTGGAATATTATGAAATAGCAAATAAATATTGGAAAATTGGAGAATAATCCCTGGACTAAATGAAAATTGTTGTTAGCCTATGGAACAGTTCTGTTTTTATAGAAAAGCCCCTGATAGTTCTAGAAATTAAATATAAGTCCTTAATTTATATAAAATATTTCTAAAATTAGATTTAAATATGTTTAAATTATTTACATTTCTGTATTATTTTTATTAGTTCATTTAAATTGCTGAATTCATCATAAAATACTTTTTAAATAGATTTAATTCATAAAAATTGATTTGCACATAAAAATAAATAATAAAAATAGTGTAAAAATTGTAAAATGTATATTTTATGTTATAAAACTATTTTAAGCTTATTTTGAAGGATAAAAATTTCTATAAAATAATAATAGGTTTCTAATAAATATAAAAATGGTATAAAAATTGTTAAAAATATGTTTTGCTCATTTTAACTCTAAAATTCTTAGTAATTGGTATTATGCCTATAATTTAAATTAACCATAAAATCACTTTTGTGTAGGAATTTATGTTTATTTGAATTGTTTGCATTTTATGTGTTCTTATTGTATGTTATTTTTATTGCATCGTTGTAATTTAGAGTCGGGTCCAGAACCGACATTTAACCTTCAAGAGCAGCAATTTCCCAGCGACCCCCAGGCTCAATTTGGAGGCAAGTTCTTTGACCATCTTGCACCCTTTTTGTTAACTTTTATTTAGATGCAGGCTAAATTAAAATATGAATCCTATGTTATGTTTCCCTAGTTTTCCCAATATTTCCTTGTGGCTTGGTTTGGGTGTTTTTACTATTACTTAGTTTACGCTTAGCCATGCTTAATTGAAATATGATCTACTTATCTACAAGTTATATTTGATGTATTCTGATTCATGAATCGATGGCAATAATGGAATTTAGTAGATAAGAATCTGATAGGGGGTTTTGTATGGATTGGTGCATGCGTGCACAAGACCTTGGTATGGGGCTTGACACCTATCGGATTCTAAGGACCGGTTTATGGAGGAAGTTGATAAGCCTTTTAGTATCACCACAAAATTGTATACGGGACAACTAGGTTTAGTAATTTGATCTCTCCCGATGTAGCATAGGTAACTAAACGCGCGGGGAATGGGTTCTGCCTTGGAATCCGCATGGCTCAAGAGGGGGCTTTTCCTGGCGGAGGGAAAATAGACTCCAGGTGTTGGAGCGGTGAAACCTTAGAGTACCCATTGCAACTCGGGAGAACCATTGGAAACACCTCGTAGTGATCTCCTGGCCACACACCTTCGAAAGTGTGTAATGTGGTTAGCTACCACGACATCAGGGAGGTTTACCTTAGTCCACTTGGCAACAGGGGATGGAATCACGAACTGTGGGTAAAGGATACACATTATGTAGAGTCTTGTCAAACTGTCTAGATAGCCGTGCTCACAGACACGAGCGGCTTGGAAAATAATTCATAATTAGCACATGGTTACATAATGGGTGGTCTAGGTTTGGTCTTACCTGGATTAATTTTGGGATATTTGTTGGGATTTCACCTAGATGTAGGTGCTTAATAACATTTAAGAGTAGGTTGTAACTGCTATAGTGCTTTACCTATTATTTGTCTTCCTTGTTGTGAGCCACACATGTCATAACTTCCCAACCTGAGAGTACCATTGGTACTCAAACTTGTTAGTTGCATATTTTTCCCCCCAGTCTACGAAGATGAAGAGGTGGAGAACCAAGACTTCTATGGTGATCCCGAGGAGATGTTCTAGGATGGCGCTCCCCCATGCAATGCTTGTGCTTGGAGCCCCTTTTATTTGTTTTTCCGCTGCTTGTGTACTTTTCTTTTAGACCTGGAGGGTCATTTATGTAATAAGGTGATGTACTCGAACATGGCATTATTTATGGTATTTCAGTTTCACCTACACATGTATGAGTTGAACTGATCCTGGCATACATGTGGAAAGCATCTGGTTGTCTTCTTTTTACCTGGTGTGACAAAGTGGTATCAGAGCCGTGTTGCCCGTAGAATGCAAGCCTAGATAGAAAAGGACGATTTAAGGACTTTACTATTTTCAAATATTAATTGTGAAAATTTCTTTGTATTCTTTACCTTGTACTTGTTTCACTTACTCCTTAATTTTTTTTATCACTGACACTCTCCTGTTTCAAAATTGTAGATGGCCAACGTGAGGAGAACTGCTAGCATGTCCACTGGAGGATATGTTCCAAACCAAACGATTGCTGCCCGCCGTACCCCGCTCAATGACCCTCGACGTGCAGTGGCGATTCGCACCGATGGAAGGGCTGCAAGACGACTCCGACGTCGACTTCAAGCTATACTGCATGATGCTGGCTACAGGCACGAGAGACTGTCACTCACCTACCACTCAATCGGGATGCGGCTCCCTTACCGGATAGAATGGTCATGCAAGCTGTTTGTCTACTATGGAGATGAACTACTCAAGGTGCACCGTACTCCTGCCTCGAGGAGCTACCGACGTCATGCTGAACAAGATGTCAGTTGGGAGGCCATCACCTTTTGGAGTCACTCTGATCGCTACCAGATGATGAACATTGTGCATGCCTACACTCCACAACGTCCAAGCGGTATTGGCAACTTCGTCACCCGGTTTGTGTAGGGACCTCTGAACCTTCCACGGACTCACCAGACGGTTGATGATGTGGAGCGCCTCAGCATCCGGCTCCATAAGGCCCAACAAGAGATACATGATGTTTGTGACCTCGCAGCACACTATGAGAGGTTGGTGAGGAGGTATCGTCGAATCACCGACGAGGAGCCAGATGGCTATGCCTCTGACACCTCAACGTGGATTCCTGGCTCCCCAGATCGCCGTGTCGGATGCGGTGATACTAACTCACTAGATGAGACTTCACACGAGGAGCCATCTTCATAGGAGCCTTCTGTACCGCAACAGCCTGCCAACTCTCCTCCACATGGCAACGAGTCCCGTGGAAGCAACTCGGGGTATTATGGAGATGATGATGAAGACCCGGATGAGGACCCGAAGGAGGAGGACCCCGAGGAGCGAGAGTAGACTCCGACCTATCCCTATGACTCAGGATTAAGACATTTACCCATGAGTTGTAATAAGAGCGATGTAGTGACGATCTGTGTAATCTTGAGTTGTATTATTTTCTTTGAGAACTTCATGATCCATGTTTGAGTTTGCTTAATGAAATGAACTTTATTTCCCATATTCCTTGTTGATGCATATAGTGGGAAAGTCGTATAGAATAATTTCTCTCTTATCTTCTTATTCTAAAAACAAAACCCCAACCTCAGATGGCAGGAAGAGGAAGAGGACGTGGACGTGGTATGCCACCCAATCAACACCCTGAAATCTTGTTGCCTCAATGGAATGGAAGAGGTGCCCGTGGAACACCAGCTGCAAACCAAATGCAACAAATGATGGCAATGCAGCTACAAATGATGCAAAATTTAACACAAATTGTGAACAACATGGAACAGGCTCAGCAAGCACCACCACCACCTCCACCACCTCCACCATCCCCACCTCCAAGATTTTGCTTAAGAGACTTCATGAACACTCAATGTCCATGCTTTTCCAGCGCTGTGGAGCCTATGGATGCCGATGACTGGATCAATACAATTGGAAGTAAATTAAGGATTGTCCAATGCGAGGGAAGAGAAAGGGTACTATTGGCATCAGACCAACTCCATGGACCTGCAGCTGATTGGTGGACCACTTTCACTGCAGCTCATGACAATCCATACAACATCACATGGGAGGAGTTCAGAGAAAACTTCTGCAATCATCACGTACCTGAAGGGGAGATTCAAGCCAAGCGTCTGGACTTCCTAGCACTGAAGCAAGGGAACATGAACATACGGGGGTATTTGAACAAGTTTACACAACTATCTCGGTACGCCCCTGGTGATGTTGATACTGATGCTAAGAAACAATTCTATTTAAAAGAGGGACTAGACAAAGAGATACAGTTGATGATGTCTTCCAATGACTATGCTAGCTTTCAACATCTGGTGGACAAAGCTTTTACGGTGGAAAGAAAGAAGAAAGAATATGAGGGAGAAGACCGCAACCGGAAAATGATGATGGGACAATCTTTAGGCAACAATCGTCCTCGTTTCAACCCATAGCAGACAGGACACATGAGTCGTCCCATGGGTAATAATCAAGGTCAGCGATACACCAACAACACTTCATCCAGACCTCAAGCGCAGTATGCTCGCCCTCAGTACTAGCAGATGCCACCACAACGCTCTCAGATGTATCAACAACGTCCTATGTCTTCAAACCCTCGACCAACTGGGCAACCGCAGCAGAATCAACAAAGAAACAAGGCTCAAGACACCAGTCCTCGGGGAGCTTGCTACATATGCGGTGACAAGGGACACTACTCTAACAACTGCCCGAAGAAGCCATCGCAGCAGAACTAATCCAGAGGAAGGGTCAATCATGTTGTTCTGGAGGAAGCCCAAGACGCATCAGATGTGGTGATCGGTACGTTCCCTGCTGATTCCCATCCTTCTACAGTATTGTTTGACTCTGGTGCAACACATTCATTCATAGCAAAAGAAATCATAAGAAGACATGGAATGACTGTTACATTAATGACTCAAGTATTAGTATTCAACTCTCCTGGGGGAGAGATGCTGACGACGCAAGTATGCCCTAATGTAAGTATAAGCATTAGGGGATAGCATTCTTAGCAAACCTTATAGTGCAGGAGTCACAAGGAATAGACATTATTCTGGGAATGGATTGGTTAACCAAGTACAAAGGAGTGATCCACTGTGCCACCAGAACAATATGCTTAACTCATACAGATGGCACAAATTTGGAGTTTCGGCCTGATCAAGCATCAGTTCAGAAAATACAACTCAATCAAGTTGAGGGAGTACAAGAAATTAAAGTTGTATGTGACTTTCCGGATGTGTTTCCTGAGGAACTACCGGGTATGCCCCCTGACAGAGAAATTGAATTATTCTTTGAATTAGTACCTCAAACAGCTCCAATTTACAAGCAACCATACAGGATGGATGCTAAATAGTTGGCGGAATTGAAGGATCATATCAATGAGTTGTTAGCAAAAGGATATATCCGTCCTAGTTCCTCACCCTGGGGAGCTCCAATGATATTCGTACCTAAGAAGGATGGTACACAGAGGTTATGCGTGGATTATCGTTCTCTCAACGCAGTAACTATCAAGAACAAGTATCCTCTACCAAGGATTTAGGATTTGTTTGACTAGTTGGGAGGTGGTTGTGTGTTCTCGAATATAGATTTACGTTCGGAGTATCACCAATTGAAGATACGACCCTCGGACATACCCAGGACAGCATTTGTTTCAAGATACAGGCTATATGAATATACAATCATGTCCTTCGGTTTAACCAATGCCCTTGCTCATTTCATGTATCTTATGAATAAGGTGTTTATGGAATATCTGGACAAGTTTGTAGTGGTGTTGTTTGACGATATCTTGATATTCTCCAGATTGGCCTTACAAAAGCTTCGTGAACATCAATTGTATACAAAGCTAAGTAAATGCGAGTTCTGGTTGATGGAAGTGTCATTTATGGCACATGTTATATCACAAGGAGGAATAGCAGTAGACCCTAGTAAAGTGAAAAATGTTCTAAATTTAAAAACACCAGAAAATGTTGAGGAAATCAGGAGTTTCATGGAAATGGCTGGCTATTATCGTCGGTTCATCATAGGATTCTCAAAAATATCTCGTCCGTTAACCATGTTCCTTGAGAAGGGAGTTGTATACAAGTGGAGATCAGAGTGTGAAGCCAGTTTTACAGAGCTAAAGAAAAGGATGACTACTGCTCTAGTGTTGGTTATGCCAGATATGCAGAAAGAATTTGCAGTCAACTGTGATGCATCGGGACAAGGATTAGGATGTGTTCTGATGCAAGATGGGCATGTAGTGGCTTATGCTTCACGTCAACTCAGAAAGCATGAAAGAAATTACCCTACTCATGACTTGGAGTTAGCAGAAGTAGTTCATGCATTAAAGTTATGGAGACATTATATGATAGGAAAAAGAACTAAAATTTATACGGACCACAAGAGTTTGAAGTACATTTTTACTCAACCTGATCTAAACCTTAGACAACGCAGATGGTTGGAGCTTAACAATGATTTTGATGTTGGAATCAATTACCATCCTGGAAAAGCTAATGTGGTTGCAGATGCTTTAAGTAGGTCAGCTCAATGCAATAACTTGACACTATAGGGTCAGCAACCGCAATAATGTGAAGAATTTGCGAAGCTAAACCTCAGTATTGTGACTAACACTGAGGTAGTGTCCATGGAAGTAGATTCTATTTTGGAGAAGGATATTCGAGAAGAGCAAAAAAATGATAAGTGGATCCAAAAGATTAAGCGACTAATGAAAGAGGGAAAAGCATCGGGCTTTAAAGAAGATGAACAAGGAACCCTATGGCTAGGAAAGAAAATATGTGTGCCTGATATCAAGGAAATTCGGGAGTTGATACTGAGAGAAGCCCATGATTCGTCATATTCTATTCATCCGGGAAGCACAAAGATGTATCAAGATCTGAAGGATCGATATTGGTGGCATGGAATGAAATGCAACGTGGCGGAGTATGTAGCTCTGTGTGACACATGTCAGAAGGTCAAAGTAGAACATCAAAGACCAGCAGGGTTACTCCAACCAATTAAAATCCCTGAATGGAAATGGGAAGAAATAAGTATGAACTTTATTGTTGGATTGCCGAGAACTCAGTCAGGGTACGACTCTATATGGGTCATAGTGGACCCCTTGACCTGGCTCACTTTATTCCAGTAAAAGAAAGCTATTCTGGTTCAAGATTGGCAGAATTGTATATGGCAAGAATTGTATGCGTGCATGGAGTTCCGAAGAAAATAATATCAGATTGAGGTACTCAGTTCAATTCAAGAATTTGACAGAAGTTGCATGAGTCTATGGATACCTGACTAAATTTCAGCTCAGCATATCATCCACAAACTGACGGTCAAACAGAGCGCACTAATCAAATTCTTGAAGACATGTTGAGAGCGTGTGCTTTGAAAAACAGTATGAGTTGGGATAAGAACCTACCATATGCCGAGTTTTCCTATAACAATTGTTATCAGGCCAGTTTGAAGATGTCTCAGTTTGAAGCTTTGTATGGACGGAAGTGCAGAACACCGTTGTTTTGGAATCAAACTGGGGAAAGCCAAGTATTTGGGCCTGAAGTGTTAAGAGAAGTTGAGAGACAAGTGCAAGAAATCTGGAAAAATTTGAAGACAGCTCAATCAAGACAGAAGAGTTATGTAAATACTCGATGACGTGATCTGTCATTTGAGATTGGTGATTTTGTGTATCTCAAGGTGTCACCCGTGAGAGGGTTGAGACGATTCAAGGTGAAGGGCAAGTTATCACCCCGACATATTGTTCCTTTCAAGGTATTTGAGAAAAGAGGAGAAGTAGCCTATCAGCTTGAGCTACCATCTCACTTATCAGATGTACATGACATATTCCACGTGTCACAATTGAAGAAATGCTTAAGAGTGCCTGAAGAAAAGTTGCCAATGGAAGTAGTAGACGTTGAAGAGGACCTGACCTATGCAGAACACCCTATTAAGATTCTCGAAAGGTCAGAACGAGTTACGAGGAATAAGGTTACTCGTATGTGCAAAGTCCAATGGAAACATCATTCAGAAGAAGAGGCAACATGGGAAAGAGAAGAAGACCTCAAGGTGTAGTTTCCCAGCCTATTCGCTTAGGACGTCCAAATCTCGAGGGCGAGATTTCTTTTTAGTTGGGTAGAATTGTAACACCCACTATTTTTTGAAGGAAAAAAATTGTAAAATGAATTTTTCAAGAGATAAAAGCATTTTTTGGGAATAAAATTCATATAAGGCAAGTTGCATCAGGTTTGAATGATTGTATGAATCTTTGAAAATTCAAATTCGCTAGAAATTCAGTTTACAAATTCAAAACATAAAAGAGGAGAAAAAGAAAACAAAAATGAAAAAGAAAAAGGAAAAGATGCCCCTGGGCCGAATTCCCCAGCCGGCCCAACTCCCTCCTCTCTCCCCGCCGGCCCGCGCCCCCTCTTTTCCCCTCTCCTCCTTGCTGACAGGTCGGCCCTGCCTGTCAGGGCCTCCGTCTACCTCCTGCCCGCACCCTGCGCGTAACGCACGTGCCATTACTACCACCCACTCACCGATTGATTTCCGGCCGTTTCTCCCTAATCAAGAGGCGCATCGTGCCCATGATGATCACGGGCTGTTTCCACACTGAAGCCCTATAAATAACAGCCAATTCCCCCTGAATTTCTTCAACCGACGCCACAAACCCTAGCGCCGCCAAGCTCGGTACAACTCGTCGCGTTCCCGTCGATTCACCCACTGCCTCACCTCGAAACCTTGCCTAACACCTTTGTCGTGCCCCAGGAGTTTGCCGGACACCTTCGTCGGTGGAATTAGGCTCTGCAACGCCGACTTCGCCAGGCGCCGAGGAGCACCGCCGCCGTCCATCGTCGCCGACCATCTTCCGTCTAATTTTCGTCCTCGCGACCACCACTGGTGAGTTCCCCTCGCTTCCACCTTCCGTTTAAGCCTTTTGTATGTACCCCGTAGCCTCCGTTTGGCGATTTTGGTCGCCGCCGCCACGCGCCACCACCAGTGCTGCCGCTCCCGTCATTCGGGCGACGTGGCCCTTTGTCAGCCATCCTTTCGGTTTCTACGGCCAATATTAGATCCTAGGATACCCCTTCGATTAATAAAATCTAGACCCTCCAATTTGAATCCAATGGCCCACATTCAAAACCCTGTGACCGTTGGAGAATTGTTCACAGAACCCCCTGGTTAGTTTAGAAAACCCGCTGGACAGTTTTAAATAATTATAGATTGGTCCAAAAACTTATAAAATCAACCCTGGACTTTCTGGAAATTAGGAAAATACTAGTTAATTAAATAAAAAGTGTTTTAAAGCCCCTGGAATATTATAAATAGCAAATTAAAACTGGAAAATTGGATAATAATCCCTGGACTTAATAACAATTGTTTTGAGCCTCTAGAACAGTTCTGTTTTTACAGAAAAGCCCCTGATAGTTCTAGAAATTAAATAAAAGTCCTTAATTTATATAAAATAATTATAAAAAAGATTTAATTATGTTTAAATTATTTTTACATTTATGTATTAATTTTATTTATTAATTTAAATTGCTGAATTAATCATAAAATACTTTTGAAGTAGATTTAAATCATAAAAATTGATTTGCACATTAAAATAATTATTAAAAATAGTGTAAAATTGAAAAATGTATATTTTATGTTATAAAATTATTTTAAACTTATTTTGAAGGAGAAAATTTTCTATAAAATAATAATAGGTTTCTAATAAATATAAAAATGGTATAAAAATTGTTAAAAATATGTTTTGCTCAATATATTTCATTTTAACTCTAAAATTCTCAGTAATTTTTATCATGCCTATAGTTTAAATTAACAATAAAATCACTTTTGCGTACGAATTTATGTTTATTTGAATTGTTTGCATTTTATGTGTTGTTATCGTATGCTATTTGTAGGATCGAAGAGCACATGAAAAGCTACCAGAGGGGGGGTGAATGGTAGATTTAAAAATCTTACGCAGCGGAAACAATAAAACCCTAATCCCTTCGGTAGAAAAACGATCTATTAAAAAAATCGTGTATGAGACTAATCTAAACGTGTTTTACCGTGACAAAAGTGATATATATCAGAGAGAATCAAGTCACGAAGACAACAAAAAAAAAATTACTCAAATCCGTCGAGAAAAACTCAAGTTATGATCGAAAGATCAGACTATGGTCAATCTGACCTACCCGAGAAAAACAGTTTCTGGAATGCTGCAAAGAAACTCGTGTAGCTCCGAAACTACAAATCCAATGACCGTGAAATTTTGACAGATGATGGACAATCAAGTTGTGAAGACAACCCAAAAAGAATCACGTCAATTGGATCAATAAAACTCGAGTTATGATAAAACCACCGACGAAAGGTAGTGCTGTCCAGAAACTCGACGAGTAAAACTTGTCTGGAACAAGTCGGACGGACAAGGCACAAAAGTTCCTTCAAACTATGAATTTTATTCAATATAACACAAGAGGAACAGCCCCAAAGTTGTCTCCCCGAACTTTGGCCTTCACTTGCTTATATAACCAGCCCTTAGGCCATCCCGATCTCAACTAGGACTCCAATCCTAATCCGATCACAATCGGAACTTTCCATAACTGCTTAGGACTCTTCTATACGCATATAGAAGCAATCTTAAGACTTTCAAACACCTTAGGAACGTATCCCACATTCCTAAACAACTCAAATTCGTGACACACACGAAATCCTAACATAACCAACTCGATATTTCCATACCGAGCCATAACCGACTCCGCCGCAGTCGAAGTCATCAACCGATACGATCCGATCCTTCCGATCAGATCTTCCTTCCATAATCCGTCTCTAGAAGCATATTGCCACGTCATGCACCACATGCATACGTGCGAACACCTTCCTTCGACCTTCATCTGTACTGCCCTTGATTCAATCATCCTGCGCGACCTCCTGACCCGCTCAACCACAGTTCCTCCTGAACTTGGTTGTTGGAACCTCATCTCCTCTTGAGACTAGTCCAATGGATCCTGTCACCAGCCATGACTTGAACTTAAGCAACACCTGCACATGAACAAACATACAATCCATACGAGCCCAAGTCCTCGACTTGACTCAAATTAGTTCCGAACACAACACCTTATGTGAGCACCTCACATAAGCATGTTGCAAAACCACAGTAGAAACGATATCAACCGTATTCAACCAAAACGCACCAAAAACTTAGCAAATGAATACTAAGCAATATTTCCATAGATGTAAAGCAAGTACGAAACATTGCAAATGAAAAGCAGAAGCACTGCAGTCAAGTTCCGGACCTTGCCAGAGCAACCCGGAGCTTGAGCCGGAGCTATCAAAAGCTAGTAGAACATCGCGCCAGAGCTTACCAAACTAGTACAACCAAGCTCCCGCCGGAGATTACAAAACTAGCAGGACCTAGCGCTGGAGCTAACCAAAACTAGTAGATCCTAGCACCGGAGCTTACCAAAAGCTAGTCAAAACTAGTCAACCCAAAACCGGAGCTAGACAAAGTACATCGGAGCTTAGCAAAAGCATGTCGGAGCTATCAAGTATATGCCGGAGCTATCAAGGACATGCCGGAGCTAAAAATAAAGCTCACCGGAGCTAACCAAAGCTAGTCGGACCTTACCAAGAAGTCGAACCTAGCATCTAACGTAGCCGGAGCTACCCAAAACAAGTCGGACCTATGGTCGGACCATGCTATAGCTCGGAGCTAGAGTCGGACCTTGATAAAAAGGTGTTTTGGTGATATTTAAAACTTTTATCATCAAAGCCAAGTGTATTCACTACAAGCCAATGTATTCAGCACACATAGATCTTATAATCTCCCCCTTGATGAATGCATTGGCAACACCACTTAATATTCGAACATTGGCTTATTTTCAATAAAAGTTTTGAAAACAATTTCTCCCACTTTTTAAATCAAAAAATAAAATGAGAAAAAAAAATTTATCTCTCCCCCTTTATTATTTCTCCTTATGCACATATTCTCTTTCTCTTCATGCTTATCTCTCCCCCTTTGACAATGTATTCAGCAAGTCATGAGCATATATAAACAAATTATCTCTCCCTCTTTAGTTGTTATGAGCATATTATAACATATACATATAAACAAAGCTCATCCAAGTCATACTATCAAGTACCTTACATTATCACATCAATGAAATACATAAGGTAGTGTAAGCCATGCTAGAGATCAAATGTAATTTTTCAATTTAAGCAAGTCATGATCTCACAACCTTAACTATTTCAAAACCTGAAAGCATGACACTAGTTGCTGCATTTTTTAAAAACATAAATTTAAATCATATGATATTTGCAAGAGATTATATGCGCATCTGCCTTATTCTAACCAACCAAGCCAAGCCTATGTCATTTGACAATCAGAAGCTTAAGGACATGGTTTTAGTCATACACAACTTCTTCTAAGTTCATATCTAAGTGCAATGACAAGCCATCTCAAAAGAAGAAGTGCGATGCATGCATATTCTCTTGATCTTTTCTCAATTTATATTTGTTCATAAAAACTCAACATGTGAGTTGATTACTTGATTAATTCTTAATGATTAAAAGCATTTGTGAGCATGCAACAAGTTCAAAACAGCAAGAAAGTTCGACCATGACAAGATTTAGTGTAAGTAATTATTCCAATTACTAGACACGGCAAAAACTACAAAATGTATAACACTAGTAATGTAGTAAGAACTTTCAGCATGTAAAAGGAATCACAAAGTCATATATGTATGAAATACTATGCTTATATTATTTTAATTTCAGATTCACACATAGACTTCCCAAGTTTCAAAAACTCCCCCTCAATTTAAGCCATGAGGATGAATAACCCCTATTTCACTACGAATGTAACAAAAACGAGTGAAATCCAAAGGTTTTGTAAAAATGTCAGCCAATTGTTGTTCGGTATCTACATGGTGAAGCACAATGTTTCCCTTTTCAATGTTATCTCGGAGAAAGTGATATCTAATATCAATGTGCTTAGTTCTAGAATGTTGCACGGGGTTTTTGGCAATGCAAATGGCACTAGTGTTATCACAAAAAAGTGGAACACTATCTAGATCAATCCCATAGTCCTTAAGTGTTTGAACAATCCAAAGAGTTTGTGAGCAAGCACTAGCAGCAGCTACAAAACAGTGGATTATGCAACTGAATTTTGTTTTCTAGAGGACCAAGCAACAAGAGAATTTCCAAGAAAATGACAAGCACCGGAAGTACTTTTCCTATCAATCCTACAACCCCCAAAATAAGCATCCGAAAAAGCTTTCAAATTAACGGTTGAGGAAGAAGGAAGAAAAATGTCAAATTCTTGAGTTCCATGTAAGTACCTGAGAATCCTTTTGACGGCTTGATGATGTGAAACATGTGGGGAAGCTTGAAACCGTGCACAAAGACATACGCTGAATTGTATGTCCGGCCTTGATGCTGTGAGGTACAAAAGTGATCCGATCATGCTTCTATATTCTTTTTGATCCACGGATTCACCATCTTCATCAAGTTCAAGTGTTGTAGCTGTTCCCATTGGTGTCCGAAGAGGCTTTCTTTTGTCCATGTTGAAGCGCCTTAGGAGGTCTTTGGTATACTTCGTTTGATGCACAAAGGTACCCTTCTTGGTTTGCTTGATTTGCAGCCCCAAAAAGTAAGTGAGTTCACCCATCATACTCATTTCAAATTCGGAACTCATCATTGCTGAAAACTTGGACACAAGATCATGAGAAGCACAACCAAAGATAATATCATCCACATACACTTGAATGAATAATGAGTCATTGCCATGCTGAAGCACAAAAAGAGTTTTATCAACCTTGCCCATGGTAAACCCCTTTTCATGTAAGAATGTTTTTAACCTATCATACCATGCTCTAGGGGCTTGTTTGAGACCATATAAGGCTTTGGACAGTTTGTAAACATGATTAGGAAAATCTGGATTTTCAAAACCTGGTGGTTGTTTGACATAAACCTCCTCATCTATGTAGCCATTAAGAAAAGCACTTTTAACATCCATTTGATATAGCTTAAATTCTTTAGATGCTGCAAAAGCTAACAAAATTCTTATGGCTTCTAATCTAGCAACAGGAGCAAAAGTTTCATCAAAATCTAGACCTTCAACTTGAGTGAAACCTTGAGCAACCAACCTAGCCTTATTCCTAACCACAACCACATCCTCACTTTGTTTATTTTTAAAAACCCATTTAGTTCCAACTAAAGTGTGACCTTGAGGTGGAGGTACAAGTTTCCAAACATTGTTTCTTTCAAAATTTTCTAACTCTTCTTGCATGGCAATAATCCAAGATTCATTAGTGAGTGCGTGTGATATATCTTTGGGTTCAAAAGAAGCAACAAAAGCAGAATGAGCATGAGAGTTTGGATCGTAAAACCTGGACCGTGTGACTCGTTCATGCAAGCTTCCAATCATCTGTTGTGGGGGGTGATCTTTGTAAAAACGTAGGGGAACAGATGTCTCACAAGCTTCTTCTTCATTAGGTTCATCGTAGATTGATGAGCTTGTGACTTGTGGACGATCAGGACCAGCAGAGGTGATAGCCGGAGCTTGTTCAATGTCCGGAGCTGGACACGTGTCAACTTTGGAACTATCAGGCAGTATCACCGGCTCTTCTTTATCTTCAAAAATACCCTCCCCCTGAGGATACGGATCTGGTCCTGCAATACCGGAGCTAGTACCTGGGCTAGCTTCATCAAAAGACACATCACAAGTCTCCACAATTTTGTTAGTGTCAAGTAAAAGCACACGGTAGCCTCTAGTATGAGATGGATAACCAAGAAACATGCCATCAATGGATCTAGGTTCAAACTTATCAAGATTACCATGTTTCTTAACAAAGCATTTGCAACCAAAGACCCGAAAGTGTGTAACACTAGGCCTATGTCCGAACCGAAGCTCATATGGTGTTTTACCTAGCTTAGCACGCAAGAAAACACGATTTGAGACATGACAAGCGGTTGCTAACGCATCAGCCCAAAATTTCCTAGGAGTTTGATATTCATCAAGCATAGTCCTATCCATCTCAACTAAGGTTCTGTTCTTTCTTTCTACAACACCGTTTTGTTGAGGTACATATGGTGATAAAAGTTGATGATCTATTCCATTTTCAGCACAAAAGTGATCAAAAGATTGATTTTTAAATTCAGTTTCGTTATCACTTCTAATTGCCTTTAAAGATCCTGGGTGATCAATTGATAATCTAAGAAATAAAATCCTAAAGTGACTAAAAGCTTCATTCTTATATGCCATAAAGTAAACCCAAGAGTATCTAGAATAATCATCAACGATAACAAGAACATACCATTTACCTCCGAAGGATTGAACACGTGAAGGTCCTATGTTGTCAAGATGCAAAAGTTGACATGGTTCAGTTGTCATGATTATTGTGAGAGGAGTATGTGAACCTGCAACCATCTTAGCATGTCTACAAGAAGAGCACACAATTTCTTTGTCCCCTTTAAGCTTAGGCAACCCACGTATGTGATCAAGAGCACTAACACGCGTTAGGTGATCAAAGCCTACGTGACCAAGTCTATGATGCTAGAAATATAAGTCCTTTGAATCATTAGCAACTAGACACCTATGCTTAGAGGAAGACATATCAAAATCAGCTTTAAAAACTCTTCCAAACCGAGACATGTTAAAAATAAGCTCACTATTTGAACCTACAACTTTGCAGCAGTTTTTATTGAAAATAATTTCTAGATTTTCATCTAGCAATTGTGCAACAGAAAGCAAGTTGTATTTCAAATTTTTGACAAGTGCCACATCCTTCAAAGTGTAGTGATCATTTATTCTAACCGAACCCTTAGCAATTATAGGAGTTGAAGAATTATCGGCAAAAGTAACATTTTCTACACGTGACACAAAAGAGAGGGAGGAGAACCAATCTTTGTTACCGGTCATGTGGCGTGAGCAACCTGAATCCACAATCCAAATGTTCTCTTTCCTCAAACGTGTAACCTACATAGAAGCACAATACGTCGATGACTCAATACTAGGGTTAGTCAAAAGGCGTTTAGGAATCCAGTACTGAGTCACGCGACGTGCAGTAGGAAAAACATGCGAAAGCTGAGACAAAATAGCAGGTTTATGAGTCAAAGATTGAGGTTTTCTGTTCTTAACAGTTGATTTAGAAGTTGTTACTTGTTTAGAGTGAAAACCAGTAGCTCCGGAGGTAAAAGTAGAAGGTCCGGAGACAAAAACTGAAGCTCTGGAGGGAACAACAGAAGATCCGGGAGCTCTCGGAGCTATCAGAACTACTGGAGCTGCCTTTGTAGATTTCTTGCCAAAAGTTTCAGAAGCTACCTTTTCAAATTTCAACTCATTAAAGAAGGTTGCATGTTTCTAATATTCGGTTTTGCATGAACGTTATGAGATCTAGCAGACATTCTTTCCCTTTTCTGTTGTTTATCTAGTCTATAATAAAAATCTATGACATGACCATCTCTACCACAGTAGGTACAATGAAACTTAATTTTGTAATCATGTCTAGATGAGCACCCAACATTAGAAACAGAATTAGAAAGCACTCCTGCAGATTTGAAAACCACTTCTTTTTGTTTAGAAACTGTTTGAATCAAACCACTTCCTAATGACTTTACAATTTTAGGTGGATGTGTCTTAGCATGAGCATGAGAATCAAAACCTAAACCAGTTTTATCATTGCCAGACTTGGAAGAATTCAGCAGCAAGTTTAGATTCTTATTCCCATTACAAAACCGACCTAGTGTCCTATTCATGTCATCAAGTTTCTTAGACAAGTCTAGGCAGTTTGCACATGAAGTTTTTCCTTTTAGTTTGCAATTGGAACAATTTTTAACTTCATGAGATTGTAAAGCATTGTTCAGAATGGAAATTTCATTCATTGCATCTTTTAGTTTCTTATCAAGATTTTCACATGCAGAACAATGCAAATCATCTGTAGAACAAGAAGCATCTTTTAAGTTTTTATCACTAAGTGCAGCAAGCTCTTTGTTCTTTTCAATTTCTTCATCAAGTCTATCTAGAGTGGAGGAGTGTGCACTTCTTAATGTGGACAATTGTTCATAGATTAAGTCACATGAGGGACATGCATCATCACTAGGAATCAAGGATTTCAAACGATTAATTTCAGATTCTAGTGACTCAATTTTAGCAGCATTGTCCCTAAGCTTTTTGTCCTTTTTCTTGACAATAACAGTTGCACGAGAAATAGCATCACATATTTCATTGCAGGTAGAACATACCTCATCATCTTCACTGCTGTGTTCTGCATCCTCCTGACTTGATCTTGATCTTGTTTTGCCCGCCATGAAGCATAAGTTGGCCAGGTCATCATTCTCTTCATCACTTTCAAAGTCAATGTCACTTGAACTGAGCTCTTGAAGCGTGGTGATGAAGCTGTTGATCATCTTGCGTCCTATGGTACCCTTCTTTTTCTTGTTGGAATTTCCAGAGGAGGTCCGGACCTTGCTTTGTTTTTCTTCCCGGGTGGTCGGACCTGAAAGGTTAGGGCATTCTGAACGAAAGTGTCCTGTTTTACCACATTCAAAACAGCGTTGAGGTCCGGAGCTTCCTCTCCTTCTAGTTCTCACATTTTGCAATGCTTTTGAGAATCTAGTAGAGATGAGTGCCAACTCCTCTTCTGGAAATTCTTCGATCTGTTCAAGGGTTAGAGAGGACAACAAAGCAAGTGTACTACAAGATGAAGATTGGCCGGAGCTAGACATATCACGTTGTGAAACAAATGCAATAGACTTAATTGGGTTCTTACGTGCTAGAATGTCAATTTCATGAGTTTTTAGCTTGGAATATAGCACATCTAAAGTAAGTGTACTCATGACGGTAGATTCACGAATACATGTAACTTTCATCTCCCAAATTGACATGTCTAATGCACTAAGAAGTTGCCTAGCATTCTCAGCATCAGAAAAATTAACATTGACACTACGTAAGTTGCTGAGAATTTTATTGAAACGAGCAAAGAGGTCATCGATAAACTCACCTGGTTGCATCTCAAAGCGCATATATTCCTTTTTGAACATCTCTTGTTTTACCTCCTTGATTGTGTTGGAGCCTTCATGATAATCACATAGAGCTCTTCAAACATCATATGCTGATCGGAGGTGCGCGACACGATCAAAGTCGCTTTAGGTGAGTCCTTGGATGATCAAGTTTCGGGCTTTGTTGTTGTTGTCGACGTCCCGGAGGTTCGTAGCCGTAACTTGATCGTTAGGCGGGACTTCATAAGGTTTGTACACCTTTTCCCATATTGCGAAGCCTTGCGCCTGGATGAAGGCCTCCATGCGTGCCTTCCAAACCTGAAAATCAATACCAGCAAACACACAAGGTTTGGCAGAGTACTTCTCCATGATGATTTGTCAAAAACACATGCAAATCACAAAGATTAGATCACCGTGGCTCTGATACCAATTGTAGGATCGAAGAGCACGTGAAAAGCTACCAGAGGGGGGGGAGTGAATAGTAGATTTAAAAATCTTACGCAGCGGAAACAATAAAACCATAATCCCTTCAGTAGAAAAACGATCTATTAAAGAAATCGTGTATGAGACTAATCTAAACGTGTTTCACCGTGACAAAAGTGATATATATCAGAGATAATCAAGTCACGAAGACAACACAAAAAGAATTACTCAAATCCGTCAAGAAAAACTCAAGTTATGATCGAAAGATCAGACTATGGTCAATCTGACCTACCCGAGAAAAACAGTTTCTGGAATGCTGCAAAGAAACTCGTGTAGCTCAGAAACTACAAATCCAATGACCGTGAAATTTTGACAGATGATAGACAATCAAGTTGTGAAGACAAACCAAAAAGAATCACGTCAATTGGATCAATAAAACTCGAGTTATGATAAAACCACCGACGAAAGGTAGTGCTGTCCAGAAACTCGACGAGTAAAACTTGTCTGGAACAAGTCGGACGAACAAGGCACAAAAGTTCCTTCAAACTATGAATTTTATTCAATATAACACAAGAGGAACAGCCCCAAAGTCGTCTCCCCGAACTTTGGCCTTCCTTTGCTTATATAACCAGCCCTTAGGCCATCCCAATCTCAACTAGGACTCCAATCCTAATCCGATCACAATCGGAACTTTCCATAACTGCTTAGGACTCTTCTATACGCAGATAGAAGCAATCTTAAGACTTCCAAACAACTTAGGAACGTATCCCACATTCCTAAACAACTCAAATTCGTGACACACACGAAATCCTAACATAACCAACTCGATATTTCCATACCGAGCCATAACCGACTCCGCCGCAGCCGAAGTCATCAACCGATACGATCCGATCCTTCCGATCAGATCTTCCTTCCATAATCCGTCTCTAGAAGCATATTATCACGTCATGCACCGCATGCATACGTGCGAACACCTTCCTTCGACCTTCATATGCACTGCCCTTGATTCAATCATCCTGCGCGACCTCCTGACCCGCTCAACCACAGTTCCTCCCGAACTTGGTTGTTGGAACCTCATCTCCTCCTGAGACTAGTCCAATGGATCCTGTCACCAGCCATGACTTGAACTCAAGCAACACCTGCACAAGAACAAACAAACAATCCATACGAGCCCAAGTCCTCGACTTGACTCAAATTTGTTCTGAACACAACACCTTATGTGAGCACCTCACATAAGCATGTTGCAAAACCACAGTAGAAACGATATCAACCGTATTCAACCAAAGCGCACCAAAAACTTAGCAAATGAATACTAAGAAATCTTTCCATAGATGTAAATCAAGTACGAAACATTGCAAATGAAAAGCAGAAGCACTGCGGTCAAGTTCCGGACCTTGCCAGAGCAACCCGGAGCTTGAGCCGGAGCTCTCAAAAGCTAGTAGAACCTAGCGCCGGAGCTTACCAAACTAGTACAACCAAGCTCCCGCCGGAGCTTACAAAACTAGCAGGACCTAGCGCCGGAGCTAACCAAAACTAGTAGATCCTAGCACCGGAGCTTACCAAAAGCTAGTCAAAACTAGTCAACCCAAAACCGGAGCTAGACAAAGTACATCGGAGCTTAGCAAAAGCATGCCGGAGCTATCAAGTATATGCCGGAGCTATCAAGGACATGCCGGAGCTAAAGATAAAGCTCACCGGAGCTAACCAAAGCTAGTCGGACCTTACCAAGAAGTCGGACCTAGCATCTAACGTAGCCGGAGCTACCCAAAACAAGTCGGACCTATGGTCGGACCTTGCTATAGCTCGGAGTTAGAGTCGGACCTTGATAAAAAGGTGTTTTGGTGATATTTAAAACTTTTATCATCAAAGCCAAGTGTATTCACTACAAGCCAATGTATTCAGCACACATAGATCTTACACTATTTTTCTTGCATCGTCGTAATTTAGAGTCGGGTCCAGAACCGACATTTTTTAACCTTCAAGAGCAGCAATTTCCCTACGACCCCCGAGCTCAATTTGGAGGCAAGTTCCTTGACCATCTTGCACCCTTTTTGTTAAGTTTTAGTTAGATGCATGCTAAATTAAAATATGAATCATATGTTATGTTTCCCTAGTTTTTCCCAATATTTCCTTGTCGCTTGGTTTAGGTGTTTTTACTATTATTTAGTTTACGCTTATCCATGCTTAATTGAAATATGATCTACTTATCTACAAGATAGATGTATTCTGATTCATGAATTGATGGCAATAATGGAATTTAGTAGATAGGAATCTGATAGGGGGTTTTGTATGGATTGGTGCATGCGTGCACAAGACCTTGGTATGGGGCTTGACACCTATCGGATTCTAAGGACCGGTTTATGGAGGAAGTTGCTAAGCCTTTCAGTATCACCACAAAATTGTATATGGGACAACTTGGTTTAGTAATTTGGTCTCTCCTGATGTAGCATAGGTAACTGAACGGGTGTGGAATGGGTTCTGCCTTGGGATCCGCATGGCTCAAGAGGAGGCTTCTCCTGGTGGAGGGAAAATAGACTCTAGGTGCCGGAGCGGTGAAACCTTAGAGTACCCATTGCAAGTCGGGAGAACCATCAGAAACACCTCGTAGTGATCTCCTGGACACACACCTACGGAAGTGTGTAAGGTGGTTAGCTACCACGGGCATCAGGGATGTTTACCTTAGTCCACCTGGCAATAGGGGATGAAATCACGAACTGTGGGTAAAGGATACACACTCTGCAGAGTCTTGTCAAACTGTCTAGACAACCGTGCTCACAAACACGAGCGGTTTGGAACCAAATTCATAATTAGCACATGGTTACATAATAGACGGTTTGGGTTTGGTCTTACCTGGATTAATTTTGGGATATTGGTTGGGATTTCACCTAGATGTAGGTGCTTAATAAAATTTAAGAGTAGGTTGTAACTGCTATAGTGCTTTACCTATTATTTGCCTTCGTTTCTGTGAACCACACATGTCATAACTTCCCAACTTGCGAGTACCATTGGTACTCAAACCTGTTAGTTGCATATTTTCCCCCCAGTATACAAAGATGAAGAGGTGGAACCAAGACTTCTATGGTGATCCCGAGGAGATGTTATAGGCTGGCGCTCCCCCGTGCAATGCCTGTGCTTGGAGCCCCTTTTGCTTGTTTTTCCACTGCCTGTGTACTTTTCTTTTAGACCTAGAGGGTCATTTATGTAATATGGTGATGTACTCGAACATGGCATTATTTATGGTATTTCACTTTCGTCTACACATGTATGAGTTGAACTGATCCTGGCATACATGTAGAAAGCATCTGGTTGTCTTCTTTTTACCAGGTGTGACAGAGGAAGAGAGGGGGAGAAGTGCTGGGCTGCGGGTGAGAGGAGGGGGGAATTCGGCCGAAAGTGGGGTTTTTGGCCCAGGGACGGTTTTATTCTTTTTCTTTTTCTATTTCCTTTTCTTTTCTTTCTATCTGATTTCAAATTCAAATTCCGGAATTTCTACTCATTTGAATTCAAAATTTCTCACACAAATGCTCTTTATTCTTTTCATTTTATTTACAAAATTATGGGTGTTCCATGTCCTTTGCACAAGATGTGCGCAAGAAATAGCAATGATCTTATTTTTTAAGTGCCCCTTTAGTAAGGTGCTGTGGGACTGGATTGGTATCTCATGGAATACTGACCAACCTTTCTTCGATATGGTTCAAGAAGGACTGCAACAAATCCAACAAAGGTCTCCTATGGACGTGTTGATGATCCTCTGTTGGGTGATATGGCACCAGAGAAATGAGAAAATCTTTGAATGGCAGAGACCCCTAGCATATATCAATGGAAATTTGAATTTAAGGCTGAGTGTAGGCTACAAGGCCGGGTTGAGATGTAATGTTAGTTCTAGACTAGCTCTAGATCAGTGGCTCCAAACTTTGTAACAAACTTGAGTTGCTTTATAAGGGAACAAAATCCCTCTATTAGCTTTCTCTAGTACATTGTATAGTCCACCACGGATTAATACAATTTACAGCAGGGCCCCCTGCTGGTTTTGGTTAAAAAACCATTCACCCCCTTCGGTAGTTTGTCACATGCTTATCGATCCTACATTGACGTATCGATTTGTAGTCAGAGCAATCAGTATAGATGCTGCTCAGTGTTGATGGAATCTAGTCGTAGTAGATGTTGACAATGACATTGGGCAGCAGTCACGTGAAGTACTTTCTCAAAACCCTTATTTCATCCTCTCCTAATACATGATTGCAAGTGTGTGCAGTTCCATAGACCTGCTCTCCCGATCGTCGGTGCACATCTACTTTCGGGATGGAGTAGATTACGTAGGTGGTGCAAGGAATGAGAATGAGATCGATATGTTCATTGGATACCTAGCTTTCATAGAACCATGTCTGGGCAGTTCGTATGAGGACTGGAGGTCCCAACATCTAGGAATCGTAATGGGTGGTGTCGTGCAGAGCGACACCCAACAGCAAACACATAAAGAAATGATGAAATACAAACCAAGCGTTCCTTTTACAATTGTCGTGGAAGTTTACCATACATAACATACAGCGGAAGTGTTCATCTCCTAGCTCACACTCTCAAGTCTAATCTATGCACAAGCGAATCCATCCAGCCCGGGGATGCTTCCCACTAGCAGCAAGCAACGATCATGGCAGCGTGCAAGTCTCCCACTCGGCCGTATACCCCGAAGCGGGCAACGCCTCATTCCGTATCTCGCGAGTAGATTTTAACTCCTCGTCTTCTACCAATTTCCCTACAACATTAGCATGGCAATTTCGATACATGGAGCTACAGTTGTAACCATACACAACATGGGATTTATGGTGTCATACAATTGGAGTGTCAAACAACAGAGACTTAATGCACAATCCAAACTATACTCGTATGTGTGATATAAATCAAAACTTTGCAAAAACACGTTAAATGAAAAAAGGGGCTTGCCTTATTGTCGTTCGAATTCAAAGTTAGAGTCTGGTACGATGCTTTCGAAGGCCCCCACTGTCTCGTCGAGTTCGGTTAGTAATCGATATGCAAATGAAAATGCAATTGAGTCAAATAGTGATAATATGGACATAAAGATGTTATACACACTTTGGTACAAAATATAAATTCTAATGCTCCTGAGATTTCCAACAAAGAATAGGAGTGGAATGTTTTTTAAGATTCAGAATATTTCATGAAGGTATGTGGTCACTAAAATTCTACCAAGATTTTCACTTCCCAGAATTTGCAGAGCAGTTCTGGTACTTTAACATATGGATTAATATGTCTTCCGTTTAGGGTTGGTCTTAAGGAGTCCAATATAATTGGTTCACATTTTTCTGATCTTTCTACAGGTAGAAACAAATTTACAAGTTGCTAGGATTTCCTGGAAAAGTTTCTGTTGTTTTTGTAATTTTCACGGACATAGAGCAAAGAAACACAGTTTGACCAACTAAAACAGGTCCAATGAAGCTCACATTTTTAGTGGAGTTCAAAGGTATTAAACGGATTATTTTTGGCCAAATTTGGGGTTTACCAAAAAGAAGATCACCTGGAATTAATTCCCAAATCTCTAGTTTAAAGGAATTATTGAGAAAAATCCAGGGATTTTTATATCATTTAAATTGTACCACTGCAAAATAATGTCATGAAGGTTGTCACAAAGTTTGTTTGGGAATTTTTGAACAATTATAGCAGGAGATATGATTTTTTGAAGTTAAGGCAAAATCTGGAATTATTTTACTCTTGGAAATGTTTAAACCAGCAGCTGGGCCCACCCATTTGAATTCGGCCACTCACAGTGAAGCCTCACATGGGCCACAAGGTTTCAGTTGCATAATCACATAAGATCTTGGCACCCCAGAGGATCAGAAAGTGGGAGGATACGACACGGACCAGTGGATCCTACCCCTCTTCGTCTTCCTTGCAACACACGGTGGCACTCGCGCCGGCGCATGGTGGCGAGCTCTCCGGTGGTGCCCTCCCGACCGTCAAACATTCCCAAACTCTGACAGACCCAAACTCGACAAGGTGAATATCACAGAGGGGCAAACGTGGCTGGTCGACGGCTGGAACACAGTGTGCAACGGCGGCGGCGGACAGAAGCTTGTCGGTGAGATTGAACTCCCCCAACTGTGTCTCAAATAGCTCGGGAAAAGCTCCAGGAGCATCACTGATCGATGAGGATTCCTAAAATGAATCACAATCTAGCTGGAACATGCTGGAAGTTGGAGATCACCGACGACCTAGGGCAAAACTTATGGCGGTTGGGAAAACTCTGATTTCTCCTTGTCTAGTCGATGGTTTCTCAATCTTGTTGCTCGGTTAGGTATGCAAAGACTCCTATAAATTCTCCAATGCCCAGAAGCTCAGATGAAGCATGCAACATGAATTAAATCGAGGACCTTGGTCCAGTAAAAGTGAGCGTGCCGGAGAAGATTAGGGAATACCGTGGCTTTGGTTTAGCAAACCATGAAGGGGTTAGGCATGGAGGTGGAGCTGGTGCTGGCGCACCACTTTTCTACTCAGAGCTGGGTGCAAAAAGGCCTGTTTCATCCTGGTGATACTGAACAGAGGGGGTCATAAATGGCTTTACAACCGAGGTGCTGAAGAACACCGAAATATGGCATGGCTACATCATGGAACGATGAATAGATTGAGGCAAAACATATAGAGGAACATGGCGCCACTTTTTGCTCTTTGCATCAGGGCGCAACTTGCCATGAATCGATGGTGCTGTGGTGGAACAGGGGAGGTGACGGTGATGGTGCTCAAGCGGAGAAGAAATAACAGAGAGAAGACGGTAGCTCTGTTATGAGAAGTAGTTGGAGTAGTGTTCGGTTGGATGAGAGTGTCATCAAAGCAAATCACTACCAAGCTGCCTGGTAGCTTGTTTGATGGCTTGGAACACTCTGCTCGCCGTGGAAGTGCAGTACAGGGTCAGCACAGAGGCGTGACACTGCCGTGTGGGTCCGACATCCCTCTCCTTCTTATCTCTTTATTCTATTTAATTCTCCACTCAAACAACCTCCAAAAATGCTCAAACTTGGCAGGTAGACTAATTCAAACATGAGGAATGTCCAAACATGAATTCCAATCTGCCATTTGACATAGTTGAAGTCAAAGCTAAATTTAAATTTGAATTTGAATTCTATCACACCTGGTATTAAAAAGGCGACCAGATGCTTTCCACATATATGTCAGGATCAGTTCAACTCATATCTGTGTAGAAGAAAGTGAAATACTGTAAATAATGCCATATTCGAGTACATCACCTTATTACATAAAGGATCTTCCAGGTCTAAAAGAAAAGTACATAAGCAGCAGAAAAACATATAAAGGGCTCTAAACACAGGCATTGCACGGGGGATACGCAAGCCTAGAACATCTCATTGGAATCTCCATAGAAGTCCTGGTTCTCCACCCCTTCGTCTTTGTAGACTGGAGGGAAAATATGCAACTAACAAGTTTGAGTACTAATAGTACTCGCAAGTGTGAAAGTTATGACATGTGGCTCATAACAAGGATGGCAAATAATAGGTAAAGAACTATAGCAATTACAACCTACTCTTAATGTTGTCAAGCACCTACATCTATGTGAAATTCCAACCATAAATCCCACAGTAACCAGGTAAAGCCAGGGAAAGGGTGGGGCGGGCCAGGCAAGTTTTTTCTTTTTCCTTTTTCATTCATTTTCTTTTCTCGTTTGTTTTTCTTCCCTTGTTATGATTTGAGTTTTAAACTGAATTTATAACGAATTTAAATTTCAAAAAATTCACACAATCAATACACATGATGCACTTTCCTTATATGATTTTTATTCCAAAAGAAATCATTTTATAGCTCTTTTAATATTTCTTTTACACATTTTTTTCTCCGAAAATTTGGGTGTTACAATTCTACCTCCCTAAAAATGAATCTCGCCCTCGAGATTCAGACATCCTATAGAAAAAGATCAGAAACTGGGCCTTGAGGTCTTCTTTGTCTTTTTCACGACACTTCTTCCTTCGAGTTGTATTTTCGTTGCATCTTGCACACGTGAATCATCTTCCCCCTCATAATGTCTCAATATAGCTTTTTTTTTGATAGGCTACCCCCTTATGCCTTGACTTACATTAAGGTAAACTTTCCTCGATATCATGTAATACTGTTGTAGCGTGAGAATCATCACGAGACATACCATTCACTGCTTCCGATACGCCCTGAACATCCTCCAAGGACATGTCCTTGACCCAGACACGCGATGGATTATGTGTCGACTGCTTCTTCGGGCAACTGAAGGAGTAGTGGCCTCTCTCGCCACACTTATAGCATTTCCCAGATATGTTGGTACCTTGAGTTTTATTGCCTGACTGATGATTATGTTGTGGTTGCCCTATGGGACCAGAAGAACGTTGGTGTTGCATCTGCTGACCCTGCTGGGTATATGGCATTGGTGGCCTAAAATAAGAGTTGGTGGGACCACTCATGTGTGCCAACTGTTGTGGATTAAAGCGAGAGAGGTTGTTGCTGACAGAGGATTGCCCCATCACCATCTTTCACTTGCGATCTTCTCCATCACATTCCTTCCTCTTCCTTTCTACGGTGAAAGCCTTATCCACTAGATGTTGAAAGTTAGAATAATCGCTAGAGGACATCATACATTGTATCTCCTTATCCAACCCCTCTTTGAAACAAAATTTCTTATTTGCATCGGTGTCCTCATCTCCAGGAGCATAATGAGATAACTGTGTAAACTTGTTTAGATACTCACGTACACTTATATTTCCTTGCTTCTGGGCGAGGAACTCTTGATGCTTTGCTTGAATTTCGCCTTCAGGCACATGATGGTTTTGAAAGTTGTGCACAAACTCTTGAATTTCGCCTTCTGGTCTCCGGGTTTTTGTGTGCAGCTGTATAAGCAGTCCACCAGTAAGCTGCAGGTCCAGAGAGTTGATGAGATGCAAGAAGTACTCTTTCTCTTCCTTCACATTGAACTACTCTCAACTTATTTTCAATTGTCTTTAACCATTCGTTAGCATCCATAGGCTCTATAGCATTTGAAAAGACTGGAGGTTGAGTGTTCATGAAGTCCCTTAGATTAGATCTTGGCTGCTGATGAGGAGGCGCCGGCGGTGGAGGTGGAGGTGCTTGTTGGGCCTGTTGTATTTTGTTCACAATTTGTGTCAAATGTTGCATCAATTGCATTTGCATCGCCATCATTTGTTGCATTTGATTCGCTGCTGGTGCTCCACGGGCACCCCTTTCGTTCCTTTGTGGTATCTGAATCCCGTCAACCTCATCATTGTTAAGGGATACCCCATGACCACGTCCTCTTTCTCTGCCTGCCATCTGATGTTAGGGTGTTGTTTTAGAATATGATAAGAAAATAACTATTGTTATATACGATTCCCACTATATGCATCAAGGAGAATAACTTTATGAAAATATTATTTTATTTCAATAAAAGGATGAGGTTGTGTACAAGGTGCCAAAGCATTACACAACACACATCGCAACCACAAACAAGAAAACAGTCACAAATCAAAACAACACAACTTAGGATCATAACACGTCTCTACTCGTCTTATTACATTATTGGGTAAAGTAGCTATTCCTATGTTGTGTAGTGTATGGTGAGTTAACTCTCTTCTTTAGATCCTCTTTGTACATCCAAGTCTCAACGCCTGAAGTATATCCCTCAGGGGTCCTCATCAGTGATCATCTGGTACTCTTGGATGATAGACTCCTGATACTTCATGAGAGCACGCATGTGTTGAAGCTCTGCTGGCAGCGCTCGAGGCGATCGCTAATATGAACTCCATCATTGATGCTCCTTTCCATTTGCCAGTTTGTGAACTGTGGTTGCGGTGGTGACCAAGTGAAGTTATTGATGCCAATTGGACGTTGAGGCATGTATGCGTGGGTGGTGCCTTGGAGTCTCTGGCGGTCGGTGTAGAATTGGCTAGTGATAGCCAACCATGTTGCATCCTTCTCCGCATCCGCTCGAGTGGCTCTCCAAGCTGGGGCAAAGTGATTATTGAGTAGCTGACTGTTGTAGTAGATCAAAAGCTCACTCATCCATTCTTCACGATTGACATGATGAACCTTGGTAGTATGATAGCGAATGTAGAGCTTGTGGGCATCATAACCGGCAGTAAGTAGAATCGCCCTAAGAGGATGGTTCATTCCTTTGGTGGCATCTCTAGTAGAGTAGTACGTCATCAAGTTTTTTGAATCGTGTTGTGGGAATCTTGAAGCATGGGTGGAGCACATGAGACAAGTTGAATCCATGTGGCGGTCAAGTGAGTGTTGGCCATCTACAGTTGAGAGGAAGAGTGTTAGAAAAACATTAGTGCAGACAAACGGAGTATGACAACAAGACAAGGCAGGATATACAAAGAAATTTTGTAAAAGTCTTTTTATGAAAAAGGAAGGTCCTTAATGTGTCCATTTCTATCTAGGCTCGCATCCTACGGGCAACACGATTCTGATACCACTTTGTCACACCTGGTATTAAAAAGGCGACCAAATGCTTTCAACATGTATGCCAAGATCAGTTCAACCCATACATGTGTAGACGAAAGTGAAATACCACAAATAATCCCATGTCCATGTACATCACCTTATTACATAAAGGACCTTCGAGGTCTAAAAGAAAAGTACATAAGCAGCGGAAAAACATATAAAGGGCTTTAAACACAGGCATTGCACTAGTTATACGCCAGCCTAGAACATCTCATCGGGAACTCCATAGAAGTCCTAGTTCTCCACCTCTTCGTCTTCGTAGACTGGGGGGAAAATATGCAACTAACAAGTTTGAGTACCAACGGTACTCGCAAGTGGGAAAGTTATGACATGTGGCTCATAACAAGGATGGTAAATAATAGGTAAAGTACTATAGCAATTAAAACCTACTCTTAATGTTGTTAAGCACCTACATCTAAGTAAAATTCCAACCATAAATCCCAAAGTAACCAGGTATAGCCCAAACCAAACCATCAACAATTTAACCATGTGTGCTAATTATGAACTTGGTCCCAAGCCGCCCGTGTCCGTGAGCACGGCTGTCTAGAAAGTTTGACAAAACTCTGCAGAGTGTGTATCCTTAACCCACAGTTCGTGATTTCATCACCTGTTGCTAGGTGGACTAAAATGAACCTCCCTGTTGCCAGTGGCGGCCAACCACTATACACACTTCCATAGGTGTGCGGCCAGGAGATCACTATGAGGTCTTTCTGATGGTTCTCCCGACTTGCAATTGGTACTCTGAGGTTTCACCTCTCCGACACCTAGAGTCTATTTTTCCTCCGCCAGGAGAAGCCCTCTCTTGAGCCATGCGGTCCCAAGGTAGTACTCTGAACCAATTCCCCGCTCGTTCGATTACCCACGCTACATCAGTGGAGACCAAATTACTAAACCAAGGTTTCCCATATACAACCCTGTGGCGGTATTGTATGTCTTAGAATCCGATAGGTGTCAATACGCCAAACCAAGGTCTTGTGCACGCATGCACCATACCAATCAACAACCCCTATCAGATTCATATCCACTAATTTCATATTTTCCAACATTTCATCGATCATAGTAAATCAAATACAACATGTGGATAAGTTGTTTATATTGAATTAAGTAGGCTAAGCGTGAAACTAGTTAATAGTAAACCACCCAAACCATGTCGACAAGGAATATTGTGGAAAATCTAGGGAACATAACATAGGATTCATATTTTAATTTTGCATGCATCTAACTAAAACTTAACAAAAACGGTGCAATATGGTCAAGGAACTTGCCTCCAAAGTGAGCTTGGTGGTCGACGAGAAACTAGTGCTCTTGGAGATTGAAAGTTGGTTCTAGTCCCAACTCTAGATATGATGATGCACATAAAATCATAACATACAATAAAAACAATCATAAAATGCACACAATACAATTAAATAATCATGAAATCCTACACATTAATGATTTTATGGTTAGTTTAGATCATAGGCATAATTTAGGTATTATTGAGAATTTGTTTAAATGAGATAATTGGAATAAAACATATTTTAAGCAATTTTTATAATTATCTGAAACCTATTATTATTTTCTAGAAACTTTTCTTCTTCTAAAATATGCTCAAAATAAATTCCCAACATAAAGTATGCATTTTACAATTTTTACACCATTTTAATATTTATTTCTATGTGTAAATTAATTTATATGGATTAAATACACTTATAAAGCTTTTTATGCATATATCAGCAATTTAAATAAAATATTAAAAATAAAACAGAACTGAGTATTAATTAAAAATATTTATAGGGTCGTTTTTATAATATTTTCTGGAAACTAGGAATTTTTATTTCATTTCTGATATTTCTAGAGGCTTTTTGTAAATACAAAATTAATCTAGATGCTAAAAGTCATTTTAATAAAGTCCATGGGTTTTTTAAATTTTCTAGTATTTAATTTGTTATTTCCAAAATTCCAGTGGCTTTCTGGCAATTTTTACTGTATTTCACAGTTATTTCCTAATTTCTAGAAAGTCCAGGGTTGATTTTATAAATATTTGGACCACTCCGAAAGTAGTTTAAAATGTCCAGGGGGTTCTTTGTAAAACAGCCAATAGTTAAGCGGGTTTTAAATTTGGGCCATTGGATCTCAAATGGAGGGCCCAGATTTTAAAGACCGAAGGGGTATTTCCTTGATCTAATCTGGGCCACTTGGATAGATCCAACGGTCGGGATTGAGCCACGTCGGCTTGGAGCGGTGCGCGGCTAGGGGCGCGGCGGCGCACGGTGGCCATAGTACAAGGTTGTGTACAAGGTGCCAAAGCATTACACAACACACATCGCAACCACAAACAAGAAAACACTCACAAATCAAAACAAGACAACTTAGAATCATGACACGTCTCTACTCGTCTTATTACAATATTGGGTAAAGTAGCTATTCCTAAGTTGTGTAGTGCAGGGTGAGTTAACTCTCTTCTTTAGATCCTCTTCGTACATCCAAGTCTCAACGCCTGAAGTATATCCCTCAAGGGTCCTCATCAGTGATCATCTGTTACTCTTGGATGATAGACTCCTGATAATTCATGAGAGCTCGCATGTGTTGAAGCTCCCTTTAGCAGCGCTCGAGGCGGTCGCTAATATGAACTCCATCATTGATGCTCCTTTCCATTTCCCAGTTTGTGAACTGTGGTTGCAGTGGTGCACAAGTGAAGTTATTGATGTCGATTGGATGTTGAGGCATGTAGGCGTGGGTGGTTTCCTGGAGTCTCTGGCGGTTGGTGTAGCGTTGGCTATTTATAGCCACCCACGTTGCATCCTTCTCCGCATCAGCTAGACTGGCTCTCCAAGATAGGGCAAAGTGATTCTTGAGCTAGCTGACCGTTGTAGTAGATCAAAAGCTCACTCATCCATTCTTCACGATTGACATGATGAACCTTGGTAGCATGATAGCGAATGTAGAGCTTGTGGGTGTCATGACCGACAGTAAGTAGCATCGCCCTAAGACGATATTTCATTCCTTTGGTGGCATCTCCAGTAGAGTAGTACGTCATCAATTTTCTTGAATCGTGCTGTGGGAATCTTGAAGCATGGGATGGAGCACATGAGACAAGCTGAATTCATGTGGTGGTCAGGTGAGTGTTGGCCATCTACCGTTGAGAAGAAGAGTGTTAGAAAAACAAATTAGTGAAGACAAATGGGGTTAGACAACAAGACAAGGCATAATATACAAAGAAATTTTGTAAAAGTCTTTTTATGAAAATAGGAAAGTCCTTAATGTGTCCATTTCTATCTAGGCTCGCGTCCTACGGGCAACACGGCTCTGATACCACTTTGTCACACTTGGTATTAAAAAGGCGACCAAATGCTTTCCACGTGTATGCCTGGATCAGTTCAACTCATACATGTATAGACAAAAGTGAAATACCATAAATAATGCCATGTTCGTGTACGTCACCTTATTATACAAAGGACCTTTCAGGTCTAAAAGAAAAGTACATAAGCAGCGGAAAAACATATAAAGGGCTCCAAACACAAGCGTTGCCCGGGGGATACGCCAGCCTAGAACATCTCATTGGGATCTCCATAGAAGTCCTGGTTCTCCACCTCTTCGTCTTCGTAGACTGGGGGGGAAAATATGCAACTAACAAGTTTGAGTACCAGTGGTACTCACAAGTGGGAAAGTTATGACATGTGGCTCATAACAAGGATGGCAAATAATAGGTAAAGCACTATAGCAATTACAACCTACTCTTAATGTTGTTAAGCACCTACATCTAAGTGAAATTCCAACCATAAATCCCAAAGTAACCAGGTAAAGCCCAAATGAAACCAATTTAACCATGTGTGCTAATTATGAACTTGGTCCCAAGCCGCTCATGTCCGTGAGCAGGGCCGTCTAGACAATTTGAGAAAACTCTGCAGAGTCTGTCTCTTTTACCCACAGTTTGTGATTTCATCCCCTGTTGCTAGGTGGACTAAAATAAACCTCCCTGTTGCCAGTGGCGGCCAACCAATATACACACTTTCTTAGGTGTGCGGCCAAGAGATCACTACGAGGTCTTTCTGATGGTTCTTCCAACTTCCAATTAGTACACTGAGGTTTCACTGCTCTGGCACCTGGAGTCTATTTTCCCTCCGCCGGGAGAAGCCCCCTCTTGAGCCATGCGGATCCCATACCAGTACTCTGAACCAATTCCCTGCTCGTTCGATTACCCATGCTACACCGGGAGAGACCAAATTACTAAACCAAGTTGTCGCATATACAGCCTTGTGGCGATACTGTATGGCTTAGCAACTTCCTCCATATACCGGTCCTTATAATCCGACAGGTGTCAATACCCCAAACCAAGGTCTTGTGCATGCATGCACCATACCAATCAACACCCCCTATAAGATTCCAATCCACTAATTTCATATTTTCCAACATTTCATGGCTCCTAGTAAATAAAATACAACATGTGGATAAGTTGTTCATATTAAATTAACCATGGTTAAGCGTGAAACTAATTAATAGTAAACCACCCAAACCATGTCGACAAGGAATATTGTGGAAAATCTAGGTAAACATAACATATGATTAATATTTTAATTTAGCATGCATCTATTTAAAACTTAAGAAAAAGGGTGCAATATGTTCAAGGAACTTGCCTCGAAAGTGAGCTTGGCGGTCGACGAGAAACTGGTGCTCTTAGAGATTGAAAGTTGGTTTTGGTCCCGACTCTAGATACGATGATGCACATAAAATGATAACATACAATGAGAACAATCACAAAATGCAAACAATACAATTAAATAAAAATGAAATCCTACACATTAATGACTTTATGGTTAGTTCAGATCATAGGCACAAATTAGGTATTATTATGAATTTGGTTTAAATGAGAATATTGGAATAAAACATATTTTTAGCAATTTTATATTTATCTGAAACCTATTGTTATTTTCTAGAAAGTTTTCTTCTTCAAAAATATGATCAAAATAAATTCCCAACATAAAATATGCATTTTACAATTTTTAGACCATTTTTAATATTTATTTCTATGTGTAAATTAATTTATATGGATTAAATACACTTATAAAGATTTTTATGCATATATCAGCAATTTAAATAAAATATTAAAAACAAAACAGAACTGAGTATAAATTAAAAATATTTATAGGGTTGATTTTATAATATTTTCTAGAAACTAGGAATTTTTATTTAATTCTGAAACTTCTAGGGGCTTTTTTGTAAATATAAAATTAATCCAGAGGCTAAAAATCAATTTAATAAAGTCCATGGGTTATTTTAAAATTTTCCAGTATTTAATTTGCTATTTCCAAAATCCCAGGGGCTTTCTGGCAATTTTTACTCTATTTCGCAGTTATTTCCTAATTTCTAGAAAGTCCAGGGTTGTTTTGATAAATATTTGGACCAATCTGAAAGTAGTTTAAAATGTCCATCGGGTTCTCTGTAAAACAGCCAACGGTTAAGCAGGTTTTAAATTTATGCCGTTGGATCTCAAATGGAGGGCCCAAATTTTAAAGACCGAAGGGGTATTTTCTTGATCTAATATCGGCCGCTTGGATAGATCCAACGGTTAGGATTGAGCCACGTCAGCTCGGGGCGGTGCGCGGCCAGGGGCACTGCAGCGCACGACAGCCATGGTGGCATGCCTCACCGGCGATGGCCAAAATGGCCAAAAAATGATGCCAAAGCTTCGGTGCTAGAGTGGAAAAGAGAGAGGGAGGTGTGGAGAGCTCACCGAGGGTCGTCGCAAGGTCGGAACCGGAGTGGAAACATGGTGGCGACGGCAAGTGGCAGCGGGACTCGGCAGCACCTAATGAAATAAGTGTTGCGTCAGCATTCCCCCGAAGAGACGATGTCTGGCGGACTCCTAGCGTCACGACGAACTTGTTAGCCAAAGAATCACAGAGTATAATCAGCTAGTATGGCGGGAACGAAGGTGCCATTACTGAGGTCGCCGACAGCTAGGGTTTGGGTGTTGGGGCGATGAAAATCTGCCGGGTTTTATAGGGGTTCGGATGAGAAACGTTCGGCGCCATCATAGGGCACTTCCCCGAGCTTGATTGAGGGAGAAACTGCCGGCATCGAATCGAGGGGAGTGGGCGGCGAGGATGCGTGCGGACGTTACAATGCGTAGCGCGGCGGTTTGGGGGAAGACGAAGCTGACGCGCAGGCCCCGACCGGCAGCGAGTTGGAGAGAGGGGAGCTGCGGGTGGGCCGGCGCAGAGAGGGAGGGGAAGTTGGGCCAGGGAAAGGGTGGGGCAGCCCAGGCAAGGTTTTTCTTTTTGCTTTTTCTTTTCTTTTTCTTTTCTCTTTTGTTTTTCTTCCCTTTTTATGATTTGAGTTTTAAACTGACTTTCTAACAAATTTAAATTTCAAAAATTTCACACTATCAATACACATGATGCACTTACCTTATATTATTTTTATTCCAAAAAAAATTATTTTATAGCTATTTTAATATTTCTTTTACACATTTTTTCTCTAAATGTTTGGGCGTTACAAATTCTTCTAATTGCTTGATTGAATTAAACAGCAAATGAGGTCCACGAATAGTGAAATTTGGCAGTGATGCTATTTGAAATATGGAGAATATATTTGTGAACTCAAATTTGCCATTTGACTATTTTTAGTAGAAATTTGGGATTTGAATTTAAACCTCACTTTTAGGGTTTGATGTAGTTCCTTTTACTTGAGCACTATTTTACATTTGCTTTCCATTCTCATATTGTTTCTCCTAGATGATGTGAGTACATTGGATTTTTAGTGCTTTAATGTTTAGTTGCAATCCATGTGATCCGCGATCCGAATCAACTTGGTTGTTGTAGACGCGTCCATGTTCAACTCGACTCAGCCCAATTCGGAGCCCAAAGCCCAACTCAATTTTTCTACATCAAAAATAAATGTTGGTCTCGGTTCGAAGCTCAAATTCACATAAACACACATGCATGCGTGTGTGAGGCGAGGCGAGGCATGGCGAGGAGAGCGAGCGAGGAGGAGGGCGAGGATCGCGCGTTGGCCATTCCTCGAATGTGTTTACCGAAGCCATCTGTTAACAGAATTTATCTGCTCCAACCGACTCCACGACGCCAACAAGATCTACAAATACTTCGCCGAGTCCTCAGCAGCGGATACATGCAGTTGTGCTCCGTACGCGTTGCACGACTCCATAGGTCCACATATCCTAATCTTCCACTCGCCATTCCCATGTATTCTTAGCATGTGGGGTCTTCAGTTGTCATCACATGTGCATATATACATAGACAATATGATCAATACAATTGTCGTTGGCTGCACTCCATTATTCTACGTAGTATGAGTGACCAGCTAGTCGATCTCAAGCTTAATCCGACTTTCTCACCTTCTCACCGGTCCTCCCCTACCTCCACTCTCAGTGAAATCCTTCAGACACTGAACATCAAGTCCCATGTTCACATCAACACTCAACAATCATAATTACTCTGATTGGTGGATATTTTTTTGACTCTGCACTTGAGAAACTCAGCATCGACAGCCATGTTTCTTTAGCGATGCCCATCACCAACCGTGACACCAAATAGTACCACGGTGATCAGTGAGCTGTCAATTGTATATACTCCACGTGTGTACCAGACGTCTGGCAAATTGTTCACTAGGGGAAGACCGACACATTTACTATGTGCATTGAGATTGACCAGCTCTTCCATGAAAATCAGCTTCAATGTGCAGTCTTCATTGAAGCTATATTCTCCAATATGGTTAAATTAGACACGACGATCAGTACCCAATGTGCAAAGCTCAAGAACCTTGCCGACATTATTCGTGATATCGGCCAGCCTGTCCCTGAATCAAGCCAGATAATTAATTTACTGTGCAGGCTCAACCCAAAATACCATGATGCAATCTCTAATATTACATCACGTCAACCTATGCACAAGTTCCTGAGTGCTCGGTCTTACCTCCTAATGGAGGAGCTATTTCACACTGAGAAGGCCGCCATGGTGGACAATAAGGCCCTCTTCACCGGCAACAAAA
The DNA here is from genome assembly GCA_036927565.1 of Tuctoria greenei. Classification (NCBI taxonomy): domain Eukaryota; kingdom Viridiplantae; phylum Streptophyta; class Magnoliopsida; order Poales; family Poaceae; genus Tuctoria; species Tuctoria greenei. The sequence continues at coordinate 181,963,834 of JAYESD010000004.1, read as the reverse complement.
ACTCCATTAACAATGAGTCTAAACCCAGTTTTGATAAGAGCTCTAGAAGAGGTGGACGAGAAGGCCAAGGTGGCAGATATTCAGAAGGAAGACGAGGCCTCACTGAGTTGGCGAGGACAATGCTCGATGAATACAAGACTTCGGACCACTTTTGGGTCAAAGCGATTAACACCGCTTGTCACGTCATCAACGGGCTATATCTCCATCGCCTACTAAAGAAAACATCGTATGAACTACTCACCGGTAACAAGCCAAATATTTCATATTGTGGAGTTTTTATACTAAATGTTGTATTTTGAACAAGAGGCCTAGGAATTCAAAGATCGCTTCAAAGTCCGATGAAGGCTTCTTACTTGGCTATGATTCAAACTCTTACGCCTATTGTGTCTCCAACAAGTCCTCCGGACATGTTGAAGTAGCACGTGACGTAGTGTTTGATGAAACTAATGGCTCTCAAGGAGAGAAAGATGATCAATCTGTGCTAGATAGAGAAGAAGCTCCACGTCAAGCAATGAGAAGAATGGCGTTGGGTGATGTTAGACCACAAGTGCCACCTCCAAATGCGAATGAGGGAGATGAACCACAAGTGGAGGAAAATGAACAAGGGGAAGCTTCTACACAAGATCAACCTCATGAAGATCAAGGTGATCAACGTATCAATGAGGGCAACCATCTAGGAGGAGAAGAAGATTACGACAATGAAAAATCAAGACCACAAGAGCCACACCCAAGAGTACATCAATGCATCCAAAGAGTGTCGACAACATAATTGATGACATCCAAAAGGTAGTAACAACTCGATCTCGTACAGCTAATCTTTGTCAACATTACTCGTTTGTATCCTCTTTGGAACCACACAGGGTTGAAGATGCATTAAAGGATCCAGATTTGGTGGTGGCAATGCAAGAAGAACTAAACAATTTCAAAAGGAACGAGGTGTGGGAACTTGTTGAAAGACCCAAGTTCAACGTCGTCGGCACTAAATGGGTCTTCTGCAACAAGCAAGACGAACACGGGGTGGTGACAAGGAACAAGGTGCGACTTGTGGCCAAATGGTATTCACAAGTAGAAGGTTTGGATTTCTACCATACTTTTGCTCCCGTAGCTAGGCTTGAATCAATTCGAATATTGCTTGCATATGCTACTCACCATGATTTCAAGCTTTATCAAATGGATGTGAAAAGCGCCTTCCTCAAAGGACCGATCAAGGAGGAGGTGTATGTGGAGCAACCCCTAGGGTTCGAAGATCAAGAGTTCCCCGACCATGTGTTCAAACAACGTAAGGCTCTCTATGGCCTGAAACAAGCTCCCAAAGTTTGATATGAGTGCCTTAGAGATTTTTGATTGGAAATGGATTTAAGATTGGTGAAGATGATTACACGTTGTTTACTAAGCATTTTCATAATGATCTATTTATCTATCAAATTAATGTTGATGATATTATATTTGGTTCAACTAACAAATCCTTATGTCAAGAATTTAGTAAGATCATGACAGATAGATTTGAAATGTCCATGATGGAAGAATTGAGATATTTCTTTGGATTCCAAGTGAGGCAACAAAAGGAAGCGACGTTCATAAGACAAACAAAGTACACTCAATACATACTCAAGAAGTTTGGAATGGACAAAGCAATGCCTATAAAGACTCCCATGGCAACAAATGGACACTTGGATCTTAATGAAGACGGATAAAATGTGGATCAAAAGGTATATCGCTCCACGATTGGCTCCCTACTTTATTTATGTGCATCTAGGCCTGATATTATGTTGAGTGTGTGTTTGTGTGACAAGATTTCATGCCAATCCTAAGGAATGTCATTTGACAGGCGTAAAAATGATCTTGCGATATTTAGTTCATACACCCAACCTAGGCCTTTGGTATCCTAAAGGTTCAAAGTTCAATCTCATTGGATATCCCAATGCAAATTATGCAGGATGCTAAGTAGATAGAAAAAGTACCTCCGGTACTTGCCAATTCCTAGGTAGATCCCTAGTCTCCTAGTCCTCCAAGAAACAAAACTCCATTGCCTTATCCACAGCCTAAGCGGAGTATGTTGCAGCTGGGAGTTGTTGTGCACAACTCCTTTGTATGTGACAAACTCTAAGGGATTACAGTTAAACTATGAGCCGTATTCCACTCCTTTGTGACAATGAGAGTGCCATGAAATTGCCCATAATACCGTTGAGAACTCTTGGACCAAACACATAGACGTCCGACATCACTTTTTGAGATATCATTCAATGAAAGGCGACATAACCATTTCCCATGTCAATAGCGAAAAACAACTAGCCGATATCTTTACCAAGCCACTTGATGAGAAACATTTTTGTGAGCTCCGAAATGAACTAAATATATTTGATGCTCGGAACGTGGCTTGAAAAATTTCATACTTGTATGCCATCTTCAAAATCTATTGATTGTGTTATGAAAATCATCTCTCTCTATTTACCCCAAAAAAACTATGTTAATTACTTGATCTTGGTGAATTATGGTCATAGCTTGATTGTTGTATGTTTACTGATCATATTCATCAAGATTATTTCTGTGTTTTGCCCCCTATTTTTTTGTAAGCACCATCAAATACATATGAATGGTCTAACTACGTCTGTTCTAGTGACCACAGACTAGTTTGTGGTTACCCGAACTAGTCCGCACAATGCAGACTAGTCCGCAGAGTTTCGGTAGTCCGGACTAGTCCGATTTTTCGACTCCATATCCCAAGGGCCACAAAAACCTAATCTTCTTCATCCTCACAACTCACCTCACGTTCTCTCTTCTCACTATAGTGCCCCCAAGGTGATTTGGTGAGTTCTCCACAAAATCTCCTAAAATCTCCGTGGGAAACGATCTTCATCGCATGGGGATCCCGGACTTGTCCGCATCAAAAACTCCTCCAACTCCGCAAATCAAAGGATTTGGTAAAGTTTCTCTCTGAAACCTAGAACCTTTGATTTCTCTTGATTTTTCTCAAATAGCTTAGTTCCTCCTGTTAATACATGATTCCTTGTTGTATTTCAACTGCATTGAGCCACTTTTGCATTGAGAAATGCCATTGCTCTACTAGTAAGGGTTCAAACGATCGAATATCGAACTAGTCCGTTCTCATTGTGTACAAGTCTGGTACTCCGGACTAGTCTGCACTTGAGCACTAGACAAGTCCGATTTTTTACTTGACACAACCCTAATTTCCTTCTACTCAATGCATTCCCTTGCCATCAATCCTTATCTATGTCATGTATAACCCCCTTGTCAGGACAATGTCGAATGAAAACATCTCTAACTTTGAAGACGAGATGCATTAAGATGTGTTGTTGCAAGTCTCGGAGTCTGGCACTAACAAAAGGCAAGAGCGTACGGCCGAGCCTTCGCCCACACCACCTAGTATGCGGCGGAAGGTCACTACAGGAATCCCGACGATTTGCAACGTCCAGGGCCGTCGCAAATAAGCCAAATGCCGTCGCAAATAAGCTATTTGCGACGGCTTTCCTTATTTGCGACGGTTTTCGGCCGTCGCAAATAAGTCGTCGCAATTAAGCTTATTTGCGACGGCCACCGTCGCAAATAAGCTTAATTGCGACGGCTAGAAGAGGCCATCGCAAGTTATTGCCGCGGGCCGGTAGGCCCCGCCTCATAGTTTGCGACGGCCAGGCCATCGCAATTAAAGCTTATTTGCGACGGCCAGGCCGTCGCAATTAAGGGCCTCTAATTGCGACGGCTAGGCCGTCGCAAATAAGTTCAGTGGGTAGGGCCCACGTGTCCTCCTCCGGGACCCACACTTCTATTTGTGATAGCCTGGCCGTCGCAGTTAAAACTTATTTGCGACAGTTTGGCCGTCGCAAATAACAGGGGCTTAATTGCGACAGCCTGGATCCTTATTTGCGATGGTACTGTATAAAAAGCCGTCGCAAATAAGGTTTTTTATTTAAAAAAAAAACAGAAAATACTACCCGGCTTGATGGCCAAAATCACAGAACAGATACAATATACAGTATATACACACAATCACAGTATACACAAACATCATCACAATCACAAACTAATAAGTTCCAATACATCTCACATCGTCATCAACAAAGCAAATAAAAGGGCTCACTCGCCCATCTGACCTCCGTAGCCACCTCTGAAGTCGAAGTCGTCGTCGCGCCTCATTCCAGCGGCGGTAGCGACGGCGGCGGCATTTGTGCAGCCGTCACAAATCCCTGCAATTAATGAAACTTAGAGTTAGAATATAAATGCATCAACATCTCTCTCCCTCCCTTCCTCTCCCTCTGTCTTCATCTAGATCCCCCTCTCTTCCTCTCTCTTTTCATTTATCTCTTTGTCTCTCACTCTATCTTTCTCTCTCACTCTATCTCTCTATTGCTATCCTTTTCCCTCTATCTTCCTCCCTCTATCTCCATCTACATCTCCCTCCCTCTATCTTCCTCTCTCTCTATATCCATCTACATCTTACTCTCTTTCTTGATTCCCCTCCTACTCTATCTAACTATCTTTCACTCTTTCTTCTGTCTCTCTTTCTTCTATCTCTCTCTTTCTTCTATCTCAATCATTTTCTTCTATCTAACTATCTCTCTCTTTCATCTATTCCCCCTCTCTTCCTCTCTCTTTTCATTTCTCTCTTTCTCTCTCACTCTATCTTTCTCTCTCATTCTATCTCTCTATTGCTATCCTTTTCCCTCTATCTTCCTCCCTCTATCTCCATCTACATCTCCCTCCCTCTATCTTCCCCTCTCTCTATCTCCATCTACATCCTATCTCTCTCTTCATTCCCCTCCTACTCTATCTAACTATCTTTCACTCTTTCTTCTGTCTCTCTTTCTTCTATCTCTCTCTTTCTTCTATCTCAATCATTTTCTTCTATCTAACTATCTCTCTCTTTCATCTATCTCAATATTATTACGCTGGAGAAGAAGGATTACATAGAAACTTACCTGACCCGCTGAAGAAGGATTGCCTGGAATGACCGGTGGTAGTACCGGTAGCTGGATTCCCAGACCTTGCGCCCGAGCCATGGCCTGTCATTGCAAACATTAAATGCTATATATTAGTAACTCATTTACACAAAATTAATGAGAATTTTTTTTTATTTTTTTACCTCCATTGCTTCCCGCATCTGTGCCAACGCTCCTGCATGGCTTTGGATTGTGGCCTCCATCATGATCCTTTGGCGTTCCGACTCCTCCTGTCGCCTGAAGAGGGACTGCATCTCAATGTCCCTCTGCGAGGCGCGACCACTAGTCGTGCCCACCGAAGAAGCCTGCGTGGAGCTGCCTCTCATAGGTCTCGCCGCCCTCGAGTCGACAACTCCATCGAATATGGCAAGCCTATAAAAAAGAGAGATAGTAATATGAAATTGAAATATCTTGAATACTTTGAATTGAAAACGATAAAATTACTTGTAAACTTACCTTCCGTGTGCTTTTCCACCACCGGTTGCAAATGCGGCTTGAGGATCGATCGGTTGACGTTCCCAATCAAAATCCTCGCCGTGTATCTTCCTAGCCTCCTCCCCGTACTTAGCCTGCAAAACAAGAAAACCGCGTAAGTTCAACAATCTATATAGTTATATTTAATATGAATGATTTCTAAACTTACCAACCGCTCGGCTGCAGCCTGACTACACCCCGTCGGCTGAGAAGGGTCCATGTGACCTCTTTTCCAGACCTCAGTAGGAGTGGGCGGCACCCCCATCTCGCGCTCCTGTCAATACGTGTTAGTACGAACAATATATTATTAATATATAAACATAAGTTACACACACTTACCATGCGTTTAGCTAAACGCAAGTGGTTATCTTGCCCGTGCCTGCTCTTCCCCTTGACCCCTCTACAGTCTCGACCCTTCTCAGACTTAGCTTTAAACTCATCGCTAGCCCAGTAGCGACAAAGGGCCCGAAATGCATCGGTCCGACCCTGCAACCAGCTCATGTGGCCCTGCACATAGTTGGAAGTCGTTAAAAATACCATCGAGGGAATTATCAAAAAAAAAACACTTACTACACTCCACGTACCTGCGTGTACTCCTCCTCCGTCAGGTGCATCTCGCACGCTTGCCGGAAGTGTAGCACGGGCTATTGGTTCGCCTTCAAGTGCTCATTAACAAGTTGAACGCGGGTGTTTGACAAAGCTTGTCGAAGCGCCTTGGCAGCATTGTAGTGAAACACTTGCCTCGCATCCTCAAACTGGCGATGGTCGTTCGGGTCCTCTAAAGTATATCTTCCCTGCGATAAAGAATATATTGAAGAGATGTTCACTGAAAGAGTTTAAGAGTTGAAACTTAGAAACTTTTTTAACATTCTTACCATAAAATCAGCCCATACGTCCTCCTAAAGGTTGATGTGCTCTTGGTGATGGACGCGTGCGTATTCCTCCCACGAAAGAGCAGGCACCCCGTCGATGACCCCGGGATAGTGCAAACGCACTATGGACCTGAGGAAACCGTTCACCGGTTTGTGGTGTCTCTCACCGGTGAAAGACGTGTCGTCCCGAGACCTGCAAGATATTTATTCATTCATTACATAAGTAATCAAAAGAAACTAAAATTGAACACTATAATTTTTATTACCTGTCTCCGACTGGACGAATCACGATCCTCTGTGAAGGGACCGCGAGAGGACTGACAAAGTGAGTCCTCCTCGTCCACCGCGTCTGCTGGGGTGCCACGTCAGGTGACCCATACGGCTCCTCACCAGCCGAGTCAAAGGACTCAGGAACAAACTCATCACCAGCCGGGGGCTGGCTAGCCGAGGGCTAGCTCGCCGAGGGCTGGCTGGCCGAGGGCTGGCACACCGAGGGCTGGCACGCCGAGGGCTGGCACGCCGAGGGCTGGCTCACCGAAGGTGCCACAGCCTCTGAGTCAGCTGGTGAGGACTACAACATTCAAATGATTCATAAGTAAGTTTAATGTGAAATTGAATTTAAAGAATTTGTCAAAAACGAGTGACATTTACCTATGACGAAGCTCTAGAGCTGGTCTAAATGTGGCCAGCAGCTGAGAGCGTCTGCTGCCAGTCGACGAGGCACCAACGAAAGCGTCCTCAGGTCTAGAGGGGTAGAACCCCCTCATCAGCGATGCCTTCTTACCCTTCTTTGACGCCATCCTGTTGTAATTAGATAATTAGTAAATATGCAAATAAAATATATAAACTTCATGTTACTATCTTCAAGAAAACATTACTTGTAGTCACTTTCAAAATTCATCGACATCATTGTCATGTGCCTGTGCCCTACTCCTTAAACCAGCCCAATGATCTTCCACCGTGGCCTGTTCTAATTTTCGTTTTCGCGTATCATCTGCCTCTACATCTTCAACGTCTTCAACATCTCCAACTAATTGATCGAGTCCTGCACGAGCTCGACGATAAAAGTTTCTCGCAACTCTTCTTCTTGGTACACTTCTTCAACGTCTTCGCTATCATGGTAACCATCATCCCCAGGAGTATATAGCCGCTCACGAGGATTCACCTTATATACCACCCACCAAGCACTGAGCTTCGCGCATGGATAAGGTAGATAATACACTTGTTCAACTTGATGCGCAAGAACAAATGTATCGTAACCTCGTAGTCGGTCCTTATGTTTCACTTCCACCATTCCAAATTGGTTTTCTCGAGTTCCATGAGTACGATCAAACCATTCACAGTCAAAGAAGATAACTCGAAGGGTCTTATTTCCAGTAAAAGTAAATTCAAGGATTTTGTTAATGATCACATAATAATCGGTTAAATTCCCTTAAGTGTCCATTGCTCTCGTCACAACACCGGAATTTGATGTTGCCACGAGAGGACGATGAGCTTCAAAATGTGTTGTACGGAATCGGAAGCCATTTACGTCATATCGACCATAGCTTCTAACATTCACCAATCCATAAGATAGCTGCCGCAAATCTTTATGGACATTGTGAGTCCGACACTGTCATAAATGATCGTGAGTTAAAATAATACTTCTTTAATAATAGTAATTTATAATACATAGAAGACGAGAGAATATTACATATTCTCGAAACCAAGATAGAAAACTCGGCCCCCCATTTATCCCTTCCTTTCGCATCGCTTCTACTTGTTTGGCCGTAGGTTGATGCCTATGTGGCCAATATTGTCTGTGGAACTCGCTGAACATGAAAAAACATCTTTTAGAGTACATGTGTAGCAAAATATATCGATTAGCATAAACGTAGGAGAAACACTTACTTGAGGTATTCTTGCATGCCTTCTATATTTGCGTACATGTAGAGTAAAGCAACAATCCTTTCATGTTCAGATAGCACGTAGGTCGTTTAGCTACCAACGGTGGCGCCTCTCATTTGAAAAATGGAAAGTTCGCTTAGAGGGGATGTTTCGTCCACATTGTACCGCATCGCCGAAGTATTGATATTGTTTTCTTCCGCAAAGTAGACACTTGAAAAGTATCCTACTTACTTAAGAGCATATGCTTCAGCGACGCACCCTTCCACCCTTGCCCTGTTGCCAACCATTGGTTTCACATATTGTAGCGCTCTTTCAATGTGATACATCCACCTATATTGCATAAGACTGCCAACTTTAGCTTCGAATGGAAGATGGATAAGCAGATGTTGCATTGGATTGAAGAAACCCGGTGGAAAAAAATTTTCCATCTTACATAAAAGTATGGGTATCTCCTTCTCTAACTTATCTATCATCCCGATCTTGATTTCTTTAGCACAAAGCTGTCTATAGAAATAGCTGAGCTCGGCTAAAACCTTCCACAACGCATCATCTAGATAGCCTCGAAACATAACAGGTAGGAGTCTTTCTATTATAATGTGATAATCATGACTCTTCAACCCAGTGAGGTTTCCTGTGTTAACATTTACAGCTCGTTTCAGGCTAGCTGCGTAACCATCTGGGAATTTCAAAGTTTTCATCCATTTCATAACTTCTTTCTTTTCTTTCGATCGAAGACAGAAAGAAGCACGTGGCTTTCCACCACTTTCAGAGATTTCAAGAGTTGGACGGTGACAAATGTCTGCCAAATCTAGTCTAGCTTTATAATTGTCTTTCGTTTTTCCAGGCATATCCATGCAAGTGCTTATGATACTTTCACTCATATTACGCTCCTGATGCATGACATCAATGTTGTGCATTAGAATCAACGACTTCACATATGGTAGCTCCCAAAGTCCACATATGTGAGTCCAATTGTGTTCCTCTCCATAACCTACGAAATATCAAGGACGACCTTCATTAGGCACCAGTTTGTCCAACATATCAGAAATTTCTGACCCTTTGAGATGCTTCGGTGGTCCTTTAGTAACAACAGTGTTCTTTCGAAAGACATGCCTCTGCTGCCTAAATATATGATTCGAGGGCAGCCAAAGTATGTTCTTTCGATCCAAAAATTGATCTAACTTGATAAACCACTCATCGGAGTGACCACCAGTTCTGCTCTTCCAGCCAGTATACATCCAACTGCGGTCTTCACCCATGTTTGGCTCTGTAGTTTAACGCGAAAGAAATTGTCGTTAATGTATTGTTGTGTTGTGTCACAGGCCTACAACCTAGGCAGATAGATCCTAAACCCACCCAAGTGTGACCGAGCGGAGCGTGCTCATGACGAGACGCGTGATCCGGATTCGAACGAAATTTCGGCAGCATAACCCCGCTGTTCTCCACTGCACGCCCAAAAATGGTGCTGTAGAGAACAACAGGGTTACGCCACCGAAATCTCGTCCAAATCCGGACCTGCGTCTCGTCACAAGCCACGCCCCCTCGGTCACTCCGAGGCTGTCCAAAAAGGGACAATTCCGAACCTGCACGTCTCAAATGCCAATGGCATGTGAGACGTGCCGATCCGAAACGGGTAATACATTGCTATAGTTTACGTTGCTCATTTTCATTTTCAGATCATTTAAGAGAGAGGAAAGAACTAGAGAAAGAGTGAGAGGAAAGTTGGTCTTAGATGACAATTCCATATCCATTTCCACCGTCCACGCAATCGCGGGTCATTGACGTCCTTGCCACCCCGTTCGCTTCCATGTCGCCTTGACTACCGTGGTCTACACGGCACGACCACACTTATTGCGTGTCGTACCCTTCCGGGTTGGTCCGAGCCGACCCAAAACCCCATTATTTATATATATTAAGTAGTCACTCAAAAACATTATATGAATGCACTAAATTCCAAACAATACATTAAAAAGAATAGAAAAAAAATTATTAATTCTAAACACTACGCAATCAAAAGAACAAGAGAAAAAATTATTAATTCTAGTAACCTGCATAATAAACATATTTACCAAAGCATGACAATTAGTATCAAATTAGGATCTAATTCTCCGACTCAACCCGACCAAGATCTGGACTAAACCCAAACCCAATCCATTTTTTATGTATCAATCAACCCGGCCCAACCCAGCCTGTAAAATTAACATACAAAACTAAACAACCCAACCCACACCTACTTTTGAGCCCAACCCAAACCGATCCGTTTTCAATAACCCAGATCGCCACCGTTGCGCCCCCACGACGTCAACCCTTACTGAGCTTATGGGCCAAGCAGGCCGGCCCATTTAAGCATCACCCAATAGAAGAAACCTGGCAGACAGAAGCCAACAAGTGAAGTCCACACAAAAGCAATGCTTAATCAAAGTCGTCGTTCTCACTCCCCCATCAATTGATAAATACTGCAGTCAATGGCGGCGACCAACCTCCTAGTTGGAGTGGAGAGGCGCTGCACCATGGTGACCCTTGGGGACAGCTCGAGCGGCCTGTGGAGCTCGCTCGGTCAGGCGTCGAACGTGGCGCAGCTGGTGGGCGTGGACGCTCTTGGTCTAGTGTCCATGGTCGTGTAGGCCGCGCTGGCGACGCGGTGCCACCAGGACGCGTGCCGGCGGCTGGCGCAGCACGTGGAGCTCGTCGGCGGCCTGCTGCGGGACCTGGAGCTCTCCGAGATTATGCGGCAGGAGGCCACGCGGCGGCCGCTCGAACAGCTCGGGGGCGCGCTGCGGCGCTGCTATGCGCTCGTCAAGGCGTGCCAGGACTGCGGCGGTTTCCTCCCTTGCCTGCTCCTCGGCGTCCGGATGGCCGAAGAGCTCCGCGATGCGGAGCAGGAGATCGACATGTTTATCCGAATCGTCCCACTTATCGCTCTCGTCGACACTACTCATGATCGCCCGGCTAGGGTACGTGTTTTTTGAGCTTAATTGTTGATTAGTACTCATAATCTTTAGGATTCACCCTAAAAAGTAGGAATTATCGTGTGCAAATTAGGTAACAGCAAATGCATGTGCAAATTGAACCCTGTAATATGAAATCATTCTAGCGCCAAACTTATTGGGATATACTGTACTGGCCAATACACTTATAGTTGGTCGAGGTCCGATCGAATTCATGACCTAATAGGCTAAGCTCCATTTCACAACATTAATTTCGGCACATATTTTGTGAATTTCGTATGCTATACCAGCTATTCTAGGCTACTATAGCTAATTGTTGCTACCTCTGTTAACAAATATGCTAGCTAGATCTAAAAACAGAAGAGTAACATGGATTAGAACATATTAGCACGGACCTCAGTGGCGCCGGAGGCGTCGGGGGCTGGGGGCGCAGCGGGGCGCGGCGGTTCGGGCCGGCGGGCCCGGCGGCGGCGACGCCGGGGGCGCAGCGGGCCAGGACGGCGGGGTCGCGGCGGGCCGGGGCGGTGAGGGCGCGGCGAGCTGAGGACGGGGGCGTGGCGAGCTGAGGACGGGGTGCCACAGACCGGGGGCGGCAGCGGGGCGGCGACGGCGGGGCGGCGACGGCAGAGTGGCAGGCCGGCGGCGGCGCGACGACGGCGGGCAGGCGACAGCGCGCGGCGGGCAGGCGGCGGGGTCTGGTGATGAGTTGTGAGTGGACGAGAACGAAGGTTTGGGTCGGGATAAATGCCCTTATTTGCGACGGCCCGCTAAATTGCGACGGCCCTTGGGGACAACTCGAGCAGCCTGTGGAGCTCGCTCGGTCAGGCGTCGAATGTGGCGCAGCTGGTGGGCGTGGACGCTCTCGGTCTGGGGTCCATGGTCGTGCAGGCCGCGCTGGCGGTGCGGCACCATCGGGATGCCTGCCAGCGGCTGGCGCAGCACGTGGAGCTCGTCGGCGGCCTTCTGCAGGACCTGGAGCTCTTCGAGATTATGTGGCGGGAGGCCACGCGACGGCCGCTCGAACAGCTCGGCAGCGCGCTGCGGCGCTGCTACGCGCTCGTCAAGGCGTGCAAGGACTGCGGCAGTTTCCTCCCTCGCCTGCTCCTCGGCGTCCGAATGGCCGAAGAGCTCCACGATGCGGAGCAGGAGATCAACATGTTTATCCGAATCGTCCCACTTATCGCTCTCGTCGACACTACTCATGATCGCCCGGCCAGGGTACGCGTTTTTTGAGCTTAATTGTTGATTAGTACTCATAATCTTTAGGATTCACGCTAAAAAGTAGGAATTATCGTGTGCAAATTTGGTAACAGCAAATGCATGTGCAAATTGAACCCTGTAATATGAAATCATTCTAGTGCCAAACTCATTGGGATATACTGTACTGGCCAATACACTTATAGTTGGTCGAGGTCCGATCGAATTCATGACCTAACAGGCTAAGCTCCATTTCACAACATTAATTTCGGCACAAGTTTTGTGAATTTCGTATGCTATACCAGCTATTCTAGGCTACTATAGCTAATTGCTGCTACCTCTGTTAACAAAATTGCTAGCTAGATCTGAAAAAAGAAGAGTAACACAGATTAGCATGGATTAGCACGGACCTCAGTGGCGCCTCCTGTCGGGGGCCGGGGGCGCTGCGGTTCGGGTCGGCGGGGCCGGCGGTGGCGATGCCGGGGGTGCAACGGGTCGGGGCAGCAGGGGCGCAGCGGGCCGGGGCGGCGGGGGCGCGGCGAGCCGAGGCCGGGGGCGCCACGGACCGGGGGCGGCGGCGGGGCGGCGACGGCGGGGCGGCGACGGCAGGGCGGCGGGCCGGCGGCAACGTGACGACGGTGGGCACGCGACAGCGCGTGGCGGGCAGGCGGTGGGGTCTGGTGATGAGTTGTGAGTGGACGAGAATGAAAGGTCGGGTCGGGATAAAGGCTCTTATTTGCGACGGCCCACTAAATTGCGACGGCCCGACCATATGGTCGTCGCAATTAATGTTACTTGCGACGGCCCTTTTTGCAGCCATCGCAAATAAACACTTATTTGCGACGACTGCGTTAGTTACAACGGTAATAGGGTTGGCCATCGCAAATAAGTTTTTATTTGCAACGGCACTAGGGCTGGCCGTTGCAAATAAGCTGTTATTTTCGATGGCCATGTTATTTGGGATGGCTGGCTGTCGCAAATAAATATAGCCGTCGCGGATGATCGCTTTTCCTGTAGTGGGTTGCGGCCAAGAAGCCAGCTTCAAAAGCTTAAGATTTGGTTGGTTCTAGCTTAGCGGCTCATCGCCAATCAAAAGGGAAAGGCAAAGGGATTGCCTCTAGCCCGATCGGCCCTCTCGAAATGACAGCTCCAAGGCAAGGGAATAGAGACCCCTTGGAAGAAAAATTCAATGGCAAGGGGAGTGATGTGACTTGGAGGCTAAGGAAACTTGATGCTTATGGCAGTGCCAAGAAGGCAGTTGATCCAAGGTCTTGGAGCAACTTCCACGCGGACTACTACAATTATGTGTACCTACAGATGAAGACTCCAGTAGTGCGCAACCAATGGATTGACTGGAGCCACATTGAAAGAAAAAGGTTTGGTGCTTTTGATGAAGTGGTACAGGCTGTAGAGAGTCATGGCGTCAATGACTTGTTTGCTTTTAGATATAACTGGAATGATGAGGTCATTGCTTAATTCTTTGCGACATGCTTCTTTGCCAGTGATGAAGAAGAGCGAGTGTCTTGGATCACTCATGGATCCATGTACACTGTGACATATGATGAGTTTGCTAGGCTGCTGCACCTTGGCGACACCAACAACATTGAAGTGATTATTCACAACATTGGGATTTTAGAGAAGGACAAGATGGACTTTCTCCATTATACCCGTCTCAAGTACTATCCTCCCTCAATGAAGAACATGAAGTTGTTCTTCATGGTTCTCAACAGAGTGCTTACGAAGACAATTGCTCCGAAGGATGGAGATGCAGGGAGTGTCCAAGGCTACCTGAGGACATTGATAAAGGTGATTAGCAAGAGTGGGAAATTTGACATCTTCGACTACATCTGGAACGACATGGTGAACATTTCTTGCACTCCTAACCATTCCTATGGCTATGCGCCTTATATCATTTTTATGATAGATAAGGACACTGGGATTGAGTTTGTAAAAGATGTTGAGCACAAAGAATTGGGGCCCCAGAAGCCTCCCCAGCCACTCTCCCAGCTGCTCCCTCACCTGCCTCAACTGAAGAACACTTGGAGAGAGCTCAAGGAGATGCAAGGCCTGGCTCTAACACTAGGGCTCCTCCTCACAAAGGGTCTCCTAGTGGCATTATGAAGTACCTGGCTGCTATTTTTGGTCTTGCTGGAAACCTGAAGTGAAGATCCACAAGTTGAACAGGGCAAGGAAAGAGGGCATATGCTACTCACCAAGATTTCAAGCTTTATCAAATGGATGTGAAAAGCACCTTCCTCAACGGACCGATCAAGGAGGAGGTGTATGTGGAGCAACCCCTCCGGTTCGAAGATCAAGAGTTCCCCGACCATGTGTTCAAACAACGTAAGGCTCTCTATGGCCTGAAACAAGCTCCCAAATTTTGGTATGAGTGCCTTAGAGATTTTTTGATTGGAAATGGATTTAAGATTGGTAAATCTGATTACACATTGTTTACTAAGCATTTTCATAATGATCTATTTATCTGTCAAATTAATGTTGGTGATATTATATTTGGTTCAACTAACAAATCCTTATGTCAGAAATTTAGTAAGATCATGACAGATAGATTTGAAATGTTCATGATGGTAGAATTGAGATATTTCTTTGGATTCCAAGTGAGGTAACAAAAGGAAGGGACGTTCATAAGACAAACAAAGTACACTCAAGACATACTCGAGAAGTTTGGAATGGACAAAGCAATGCCTATAAAGACTCCCATGGCGACAAATGGACACTTGGATCTTAATGAAGACGGACCAAAAGTGGATCAAAAGGTATATCGCTCCACGATTGGCTCCCTACTTTATTTATGTGCATCTAGGCCTGATATTAAGTTGAGTGTGTTTGTGTGCATATTTCTATGCTAATCCTAAGGAATGTCATTTGACAGGCGTAAAAAGGATCTTGCGATATTTAGTTCATACACCCAACCTAGGCCTTTAGTATCCTAAAGGTTCAAAGTTCAATCTCATTGGATACTCCAATGCAGATTATGCAGGATGCAAAGTAGATATAAAAAGTACCTCTGGTACTTGCCAATTCCTGAGTAGATCCCTAGTCTCCTGGTCCTCCAAGAAATAAAATTCCATTGCCTTATCCACGGCCTAAGCGGAGTATTTTGCAGCTGGGAGTTGTTGTACACAACTCCTTTGGATGCGACAACCTCTATGGGATTACAGTCACAATATGAGTCGTATTCCACTCTTTTGTGACAATGAGAGTGCCATAAAATTGCCCATAATACCGTTGAGAACTCTAGGACCAAACACATAGACGTCCGACATCACTTTTTGAGAGATCATTCAATGAAAGGCGACATAACCATTTCCCATGTCAATAGCGAAAAACAACTAGCCGATATCATTACCAAGCCACTTGATGAGAAACGTTTTTGTGAGCTCTGAAATGAACTAAATATCTTTGATGCTCAGAACGTGGCTTGAAAAATTGCATACTTGTATGCCATCTTCAAAATCTATTGATTGTGTTATGAAAATCATCTCTCTCTATTTACTCAAAAAAAACTATGCTAATTACTTGATCTTGGTGAATTATGGTCATAGCTTGATTGTTGTATGTTTGCTGATCATATTCTTCAAGATTATTTATGTGTTTTGCCCCCTATTTTTTTGTAAGCACCTTCAAATATATACGAATGGTCTAACTTTGTTTGTTCTAGTGACCACAGACTAGTTTGTGGTTACCCGGACTAGTCCGCATAGTGCAGACTAGTTTGCAGAGTTCCGGTAGTCCGAACTAGTCTGATTTTTCGACTCCATAACCCTAGGGCCACAAAAACCTAATCTTCTTCATCCTCACAACTCACCTCATGTTCTCTCTTCTCACTCAAGTGCCCCCAAGGTGATTTGGCAAGTTCTCCACAAAATCTCCTAAAATATCCGTGGGAAACGATCTTCATCGCATGGGGATCCCGGACTTGTCCGCATCAAAAACTCCTCCAACTCCGCAAGTCAAAGGATTTGGTAAAGTTTCTCTCCGAAACGTAGAACCTTCGATTTCTCTTGTTTTTGCTCAAATAGCTTAGTTCCTCCTGTTAATACATGATTCCTTGTTGTATTACAACTGCATTGAGCCACTTTTGCATTGAGAAATGCCATTGCTCTACTAGGTCGGGTTCAAACGGTCGAATATCGGACTAGTCCGTTCTCAGTGTGAACAAGTCTGGTACTCCGGACTGGTCTGCACTTGAGCACTAGACAAGACCGATTTTTGACTAGACACAACCCTAATTTCCTTCTACTCAATGCATTCCCTTGCCATCAATCCTTATCTATGTCATGTATAAACCCCTTGTCAGGACAATGTCGAATAAAAACATCTCCGAATTTGAAGACGAGATGCATTAAGATGTGTTGTTGCAAGTCTCGGAGTCTCGCGCTAACAAAAGGCAAGAGCGTACGGCCGAGCCTTCGCCCACTCCACCTAGGATGCGGCAGAAGGTTGCGGCCAAGAAGCCAGCTTCGAAAGCTCAAGATTTGGTTGGTTCTAGCTTAGTGGCTCATCGCCAATCCAAAGGGAAAGGAAAAGGTATTGCCTCTGGACCGATCGGCCCTCTCGAAATGACAGCTCGAAGGCAGGGGAATAGAGACCCCTTGGAAGAACATTTCAATGGCAAGGGGAGTGATGTGGCTTGGAGGCTAAGGAAATTTGATGCTTATGGCAGTGCCAAGAAGGCAGTTGATCCAAGGTTTTGGATCAACTTCCACACGGACTAGTACAATTATGTGTACCTGCAGATGAAGACTCCAGTAGTGCACAACCAATGAATTGACTGGAGCCACATTGAAAGAAAAAGTTGTGGTGCTTTTGATGAAGTGGTACAAGCTGCAGAGAGTCATGGCCTCAATGACTTGTTTGCTTTTAGATATAACTCGAATGATGAGGTCATCGCTCAATTCTTTGCGACTTGCTTCCTTGCCAGTGATGAAGAAGAGCGAGTGTCTTGGATCACACATGGATCCAAGTACACTGTGACATATGATGAGTTTTCTAGGCTGCTGCACCTTGGCGACACCAACAACATTGAAGTGATTATTCACAACATTGGGATTTTAGAGAAGGACAAGATGGACTTTCTCCATGATACCCGTCTCAAGTACAATCCTCCCTCAACGAAGAACATGAAGTCGTTCTTCATGGTTCTCAACAGGGTGCTTAGGAAGACAATTGCTCCGAAGGATGGAGATGCAGGGAGTGTCCAAGGCTACCTGAGGACGTTGATGAAGGTGATTAGCAAGAGTAGGAAATTTGACATCTTCGACTACATCTGGAACGACATGGTGAACATTTCTTGGACTCCTAACCATTCCTGTGGCTATGCGCCTTATATCATGTTTACGATAGATAAGGTCACTGGGATTGAGTTTGTAAAAGATGTTGAGCACAAAGAATTGGGGCCCCAGAAGCCTCCCCAAGACACACTCCCAGCTGCTCCCTCACCTGCCTCAACTGAAGAACACCTGGAGAGAGCTCAAGGAGATGCAAGGCCTGGCTCTAACACTAGGATCCCTCCTCACAAAGGGTCTCCTAGTGGCATTATGAAGTACCTGGCTGCTATTTTTGGCTCTTGCCGAAAACCTGAAGTGAAGATCCATAAGTTGAACAGGGCAAGGAAAGAGGACATGAGGTACATAAAGCAAAATGTCAATGCCATAAGCCAAAAGCTGGAGATTGAGTCTGTTGGATCTCCAGTTATCTTCGAGGACTCTCCTTCTGACTTTTCGAAACTTCCAACTCTTTCTCCTTGTGAATATGCCTATTTTGGCATTGGGGGCTCGACGAGTGGTTCTCATCCTCATCCACCTCAGGCTGCCAACGATGAAGACGATGAAAGGACGAACAGTGAGGAGTGAGTCGGTGACGCCTAGTAGATCCCTGTTCTCCTTCTTTTTGGTGCCTTAATGCCAAAGGGGGAGACATTGAGGGGGAGTCATTAGGTTGTAGCAGTATATGAGAGATGAGAGCTCTATTTGTGTCTTTTGCTCTTTGTTATGCTTTTGGTGCTGTAAGACTTCTTTTGATGTTGTAAGACTCTTATTATGTTTGTAGTATGTTTATGACGTTTGTGATGATGCTTTGGTATGATCTATGTTTATGCTCTGAAATTGGCATACATGCTTGATGTTGATATGATTATGTCATTTACCTCATTCTCATCACAATTATTGCTCACACACATATAGTTTTGCACCCCACCATAAAGAGTGCACATATGCCTTATGTTTTCATTGCTTAATTTGTTCTAAGCTCATATGTGCAAACTTTATGAAAATCTTGATTTTTATCATATTTGTGAAATCTCAATTGGTTGTCATCAATAACCAAAAAGGGGGAGATTGAAAGTGAATCTAAGCATCCCTTGTGGGTTTTGGTTGATTTATGACAAGCAAATGATATCCTAACAAAATTGTTGAGATGAGTGCAGGTTTTAATGAAATTATGAAGAAAGCGCAAAATGAAAGGAGAATGAGGAATCTATATGAAAAGAGCTCAAGAGCTGAATAGAATACTCTGTTGTGTATGGAGTGTGTTGGAGAAACACACCCCAAGATCTCAAGCAAAAGAAATCACCCTCACTGCAAAAAAATCACAAGTCTGGACTAGTCCGATATCTCTCGGACTAGTCCCCCTAGTGCGGACTAGTCCTCAGCACTTCACAACTGTACAAAAATGGACAAGTCCGATATCACCACAGACTAGTCCGATATCTTTCTTACTAAAAACGGACAAGTCCGCCCCAGTGCAGACATGTCCTCAGGTTCCCACACTTTACATAGAACCGGACAAGTCCGATATCACCACGGACTAGTCCAAAAACTCTCTGACTAAAATCAGACAAGTCCTCCCACTACGGATTTGTCCTAAATTCTACATGAATTTCACCACACCAGACCAGTACAATATGTGCCGGACTAGTTCAAACACTTCTAGAGCCCAAATCGAACTAGTCCGCCCTTTGCCGGATAAGTCCGATATATCAGAACACTTATGGTTTCCCACACGCTGGACACCAGACTAGTCCGAAATCCACCACGGACTAGTCCGGACATTCCAAACCCTAATAGTAACTTTTGGAAATCCTAGTATAAATAGAGGTGTACGACCCTACAACAATAAAACTCTCGATTCCCTGCACCGTCACACCTCCCAAGAGCCCTCAAAACACATCTCTCCACACATTCGAACCCAAAAGAAGATCAAATATTGAAGGATTAGCATTGATCAAAAGGAGAGACTTGTTTCACACGTCTTGAGCTCTTGGGTTTGATTCTCTCGCACACTCTTGTTGTTTACTGCACATATTTTGAGTGTGTTTGGTGGTGTTCATCTTTGTAAATCTTGGGGAGCCCTCAACTTGTGAGAAGACCCCTTGAATTCAGTTATTTGCCCCTTTGTGATTAGTGGAAGAGAATCATCCCCCGTGGCGATTCGACGAAGGTAGGGTTGGTGAAGACCCGGTCCTCCATGGACTCCTCAATGTGGATGTAGGTTTCCTTCGTGGGAATCGAACCACGGGATAAAATTCGTGTCTTGTGCACTTTTATTCTTATTGTTCATCTCATTCTAGGGTTTACTCAATCTTGGATAACTTTTGTTAAAACATTGAAATCAAAGTTATTTTGTGCCATACATAGTTTCATTGGTGATACATCTAGTTTACAACATACTTTCCGCTGCAAAGAGTACTTGACGTGAATTCTTCGATCAAACTTGATCATTCTAGTCCGCACACACTAGACTAGTCTGCACAATACCAGACTAGTCCGACTTCTCTGTATTTGATCAAGTTTGTTAAGTTTTTCAGGATCTGACGAAATTTCAAAAAGCCTATTCACCCCCCTCTACATTCAGATGGTCTTGATTTAATTAATCCAAGGTGTATGAAACATTATAATATCGTCCGTGCAGATGGTACCGGAGGCCGAGTCATGCCATGTCACTGAGCGGCGCAAGATGGTTGCACGCAGTGGCGTGTGGCTACCCACGGCAGTGACCTTGCTAGAGTCGACCAAATCGCCCTAAACTACGCTAGAAATCAACGTTCTTTATCAAATTCGAACGATGAGTCGATCGCACGCACACCTAGGGGGTTCGCGGAGCTCGGGATGGCGAGGTAGAATGTCAATGATGCGGAGGCACAACAGTGCTCGATAGCATTCGTCGAAGTCAATGTCACCGCCCTAATCCTTCGAACCAACTTTTCTGGTGACTTCTTGGTTGCACAGCACAACAATGATTGAGGAGTCGAGAACGATGGTGAACTCACCAAACACAACAACACTAGATTTTTGGGAGTCCGGGTGGGCAAAAATGAGAAAGATGTGGCCGAGATTTTATAGAGGAATCGAGCGGGGATGGTAAAGGTGATCTCCATTCGGGTGAGATTGATCCGAGGCAAAAAACGGGGAGTTATGGTCGGGATTTTGCTTCCGGCTGAATTGTGGGGCACAATCGCGCTCATGGCTGGGCGGAGAAGAAGGGTCTGACATATGGGCCTTGCGCGCAGAGGAAGAGCGAGAAGGAGAATCCGATAGGTGGGTTCCGTGTGCAGGGAGAGAGAGAGAGAGAGAGAGAGAAGGGGACAAGAGAAAGTGCGCTGTTGGGCCTTGGTTGAAGCGGTGCATGCGAGTTGGGCCGACAGGGAGAAAGGAAACGGAGGGAGAGGGAGGAAAAGCAATGGGTCGGCTCAGGTTTTGGCCTGGTGCAGGCTTTTCTTTTTATTATTTATTTATTTTTCATATTTTCTAAGTTTAAATTCTAACTTATTTTTCCAGGGCATTAACACATGATGTAGTTGGCCTAAAAGATTGTGATGACAGTTCCAACACTTAATAATATTATTATACTTTCTTTGTTCATTCACATTTTGTTTTGCTTTCTTTTCCAATATTTGAATTCAAAAAAATTGATACACTATTTTAAAGTTTATATTTTATTTATTTTTCTTTTTAATTTCAATTTTTAACGCAATGAATTTGTAGCGTGTTTGCTAATTAACAATCCAAATAACACACGTGCATTCAACTTGACACAAGTCATTTATTTTTTATCACACAATTCTACACATTATTGACCATTCTTTTATTTCTTATGTACTTATTTCTTTATTTGATTACTTTTAATTGTCTTTTATTTCTACTTTCTTATACAGGATATTATAGCTCAGGCATGAGTACTTGCAATCCATTGACTAACCGGTTGTCACCAAGGCTAAATTGCCAGCAACAAGTGGACCGAAGGTTGACAACACCTCAGAATATCATCAACTGGTGGCTCGTGCCTTACAATATCTCACAATCACAAGACCCAACATTTCTTATGTCGTCCAGCAGATTTGTTTGCGCATGCATGATCCTCGTCAATGTCATCCTGTTTTTCTCAATAGGATTCTTCATTGCATACGCGGTACTACTCACCTTGGTCTTTATCTTCATGCATCCTCATCATCAGATATTACTGCATACTCCAATGCTAGCTGATTGGGCTAGTTGCCCAGACACTAGTTGCTCAACTATGGATATTGTGTCTTTATTGGAAAATCAGTGATCTCCTGGTCAGGTAAATGGCAGCCTACAGTATCAAGATCGAGTGCCGAAGCTGAGTACAGAGAAGTAGCAAATACCGCATCAGCATGCATATGGCTCCAACAGCTTCTTCGTGAATGCGCTTCCCTTCTAGCAAAGCTACAATCATCTATTGTGACAACGTATCTGCAGTATATATTTCACACAACCCAGTTCACCACCGATGAATCGAACACGTGGAAACTGATATTCACTTCTTTCGGGAGAAAGTTGTTGTTTGAGAACATCAGATTCATCACGTCCCAAGAACAAGTCAGCTTGTTGATGTTACGGCTGTAAGATCGATTAGCATG
Organism: Tuctoria greenei; assembly: GCA_036927565.1. Classification (NCBI taxonomy): domain Eukaryota; kingdom Viridiplantae; phylum Streptophyta; class Magnoliopsida; order Poales; family Poaceae; genus Tuctoria; species Tuctoria greenei. The sequence goes on along the minus strand of JAYESD010000004.1, from coordinate 181,941,603 downwards.
TGATAAACTACCAGATGAATATTACTCATTAAAACATAATAGAAGTAAGTGATTGTGATGTTCTCCATGAAGCTTTGGCCCCCTTGCTTATCTAGACATGTATCCATCAAACTCCAATCCAACTAGCACTCCCACTCCTACTTGAATTCAATAAAAACTTTCAAAAACTACTCTGGAATCTTCAATATGTAGATAGAAGCAATTCTTAACCTTCAAAACACCTTAGGAGCATCCAACACTACTCCAAAACAACTCAATTTCGTGCCTCATAGAAAATCTTATCATAACAAACTCAAAACTACCAAATACACACAAAACCGACTCAGCTTCACCCTACACGTGTTGAACCAATCAGTTTTGATCCCTTGAACCAAATCTTCACATTCATATCTCTACACCACGTCTTCTAACAATGTTGTCGTGTCCATGCGCTCCTTGCACATGTGCACACACCTTCCAAAAACGTCAAACAAATTCCGTATGCATTGTTCTTAACTCAAACATGTTGCATTACCTACCGGCTCACCTCAACCACGGATCCTCCTGAATTTGGTTATTGAACCTCAACTTCTCTCTAAATTTACTTCAAGGATCACCCTCACCATCAATGTCATGACCTCAAGCAACACTTGCACATGGACAAACTATTATTCTCAACGAGCACAACTCCATGACTTGACACTTGTTAGTCCGTCACACATAACACCTTGTGTGAGCACCTAACCCAAGAATGTTGTTCAACTCAACCAATCATAATCCACCAACACATCAAAACTCGGTACATGAGCACCAAGCATACTCTCGCACACTTCCAATAACAAAACACATATGACGCACTATTTTTATGATCAAAACTTTACATGAAAACTTCAGTTGAAGGATCCATTGTCAATGTATTCAAGGTGTGTTTGCTTCAGTTGTGGATTCCTGAAAATCTTATTCTAACCGTGAGCTGTGCGGAAGCTGTTGTGAGCTGTCAGCTGTTAGAAGCTGAAATCTGTTTGGTTGGAAACAGCTGTCAACTGCGGATTCTGCAAAAAAAAGATTGTAATACCAATATGACTCCGCAATTTTGTGTGTATAAATAATATAAATATAAAACTAAAACAATCACAGGTTCACGCGGTACTATCTGAAACAAGAACACATGCAAACTAATCAAATATCGAAATTACTGGGACATCGTACACGTAAAAGACTGGTTAGAGAACATGTGAATGTGTTTTGACAAGTAGAACAAGTGATCCATATCTTTTGCAATATACAAATATATCGAATTTTGGCACATAGATCAGCAATCTGTCCTCAGGAATCACACATTGTAGGGACCCAAAGAAATGGCGAGAATCATATGATGGATAATATGAATCATTCAATTTTACAGACTAAAAAAAATGAATCAATCCATCTCAGAACTCTTCGACACAGACGGCTTAACGAGGGGTCTCGTAAGCATCCTTTTGGCTAAGCTTCTTCACACCGGCAATCAAGCACACCTAGTCAGACTTGTAGCTTGATGCTCAAGCTGGTCATAGCAAGGAGCCGCAACAGACGAGGAGGAGCTCCGGCGAGGGGGGCATAGGGAGAAGCCACCCGTTGTGAGATTTTTGGCAATGAGGAGGATCTCCGCCAAGGGGGTCGTTGCAAGGAGGCACGGTCATGTGCAGGGGCACTGCCTTCAAGCGCCGTAGGGGCGGCGGGCTGTTGCAAGAAAGTGCGGCGGCTTGCTGAGAGAGTGAGGCAGTGGCGGCCTCCCGCATGACGGCGACGACAACACGCTAGTCTGGCAGGGCTGCATAGCCGCCGACGGGCCACAAGGCGGCCATGGTGGGCAGGGCCGAAGCGCGGCAGTGTCAAAGCATCATTCGATGCCGTTTTTGATATTTTCCTATCCGATTACCGTTTTCATTAGAATTATACAGAAACGAGTCGGAAATCAGACGTTAGAATTCGGTAAACGAAACGGAAATGATTTGGACTGATTTCCGACCAATATCGTATATTAATTAGAAATTTCTGAATAATAACAGGATAATTTTTGAATAGTAGGTTGAGCTTAGTGGGTTGACATGTAATAAGCTCAATTCCTTTAATTTTTTTATTCTGCACTGGTGTGGGTAATACGCTAACATGTAACTACAGTCAGTATTCTATAAGTAATAAGCACAATTAAACAAAAAAGTTTTTAGATCAAATCGAAGATGCAAAAGTCAAGGATAATTCAGTCAAATATTTATTTATATTCAAATGGTTTCTAAAGTGATTTCGTTTCATGTTGGAAAATGTTTATAAATTGGAACTAAAAGTTGTTTTATAATCTTTTACACCTAAGATGTTGTTGTTATAGATGGATAATGTCTTGGAGCGTTGTTTCCAAAAAAAGATTTGAAACCATTCCGATATTGACATACTTGCGATCTGATATACCCTTTTCTGATATTTCTGAAATTTTGTGGCACCATAACCATTTTCAATGATTCCGTTTCCATGAAATTTATATGAAAATGAAAATGATTTAATGTTTTCTCTGTCTGTTTCCGACCGTTTTCATCCCCAAATCCGACGAAGTGCTCTCTATCCAGCATTTTTTATTAATATACGAATTTAATAATAAATTAATATGAATAACTAGACGAAATCTGACGCAGCAGGCCAGCTGCTGGGAACGTGGTCCATCTCACGGACGAAGGGTTCCCAACTTTGCAAATTATCCCGGACTGGTCGAGACCCCTGTGACATGGCCCTGCACTGTGGTGCGTCGATATTTCGTCCAGGAGCCAGACGAAGTGTCAATAGGTGGGCCCATCCTTTTTGTCCATTAGTTGCGTCGTCCCAAAGTCGGACGAAGGTCCCTACAGTTGGGCCCTACCACTGCCCAACGCACCCCGTTCCTACAATTACCTCCGCCTCCTTATACACCCGTGCGCCAGCTACAACGGTTGCTCGGTCTCGCTCATCAAGGAGAAGAAAAGAGGAGAGGCGCCGCTAGCCGCATAGAGGAGAGGAGAGGCATCGCTCGCTGCAGAGAAGATGAGAGAGGCGCTGATAGGAGGAGAGGACAACTCAACGGTGGAGAGAGCTCGGCACAAGAGAGGTAAGTATTTTTAGTACTGTATTATTTTGTAAATATTTATTATGTAGTTAGTTGTAGTATTAGTAAGAAATATATTGTATTAATAGAGTATTCAGTATTGTAGCGTGTTAATATTGTAAATAGTATTATTATAATTTTTAGTATTATTATATAAATTGTAAATATTTCGTTAGTATCTTTTATATTTGTAATTAGGTTATCAGTATTTAGTTTAAATAATGTTAGTATTTCATTAGTTCATTTTTAGAATTAACTAGTCATTTTGTTAGTGTTATTAGTACAATTAATATATCAATGTAGCTATTATACATTATTAGATATGTAACTGGTAAGAGAGATAAAAATTGATAATGTAATATTATGTAAGTATTTTGTTTAATTTAATAGATATGTCAGAAAAGTTAGCTTTTCAGATCTTTAATGGAGAAGGGGAGCTTGTGGAGGGTCCAAATGCGGTCACTACGTAAGAAAGGCTCATCTAAGACGTGCCCGAATGAAGAAGGGAGACGAACAATCCGTGCATCTCCGTCGTCGCGTCTCACATTACGTTGTCATCAGAGACGAGCAGCTGGCTCGTTGCCGATCAGCCTAAGTGCGAGACAAGCTTGAAGATAGCGCATCTCCTTTCTTTGAGTCATAACAAACGAGATTTATAGGGTCATTGGAGATGTGATTCACGCGCATCGCCCATAACATAAATGCGAGACAAGCTCTAATATAGCACATCGTAGATTTATTGACAAATCCAAGATGGGCGTTATGGTAGCTCGTCGCAGATTTGTTGACTAATCTGAGAAGGACTTTAAGGAATGTTGTATCCTTTGTTTAGTTTATCCGAGACGATCTCTGTCACAGCTCATCGCGAATTGTTTACAGCCAGGATCTTCTGTTAGATGCCCCCCACTCCTGATTATCCTTGTTGCCGGCTGCATCCTGGAGCTAGCCAGGATTTGACAGCCGCATTACAAGTATACATGAGCGTATGTATAGACAAAAAGATCACACATTAAAGTATATTGACCAATCAAATATTAATAATGTGTCAATCATACTTATCAAGTATATTAATTACACAAAGAATGCCGCTTTGTTCATCATGATTACAAAGTAACTAATTACACACATCATAACTGTCATCATCTAATCCTGTATGCCAAAATGAAAATTATCCCGATCAATGACTTCATTAATGATGAGCCTTCATAGCCTCTAATGCTCCGACTGAGACACCCTAAAATTCAATAAACTCAGTGAAATCATATAAAACATGATCAAATTGCAGTCACATTCGCTTAAACAATAACATAAGGGAGAAAATATATGAAGGCCTCGGAACAAATTGATATACATTTGTAATGAACACATGAACTGTTAGTGAATGGAGAATAGAACTTGTAGCACAGGCAGTTGGTGAGCATCTGCAAAGCACCAGCAGAGAAATTGTTCTCGACAAAAATGACATGGTAGTGAGCTGGTGTGCTTGTCCCCTAAAAAACAATTTACATTACACTAATGCAGTCATAGCCTGATATAAAAAACTCGTGAAAGAAACACCAATTCTGGCATAGAAACTTTGATTCTAGAATGGCTGCAAAGATAGAAATCAAACTCAATGGGATGGCAGATGCTAGTGTCAACCACAGTTCCTGCAGTTTCAAGGGTTTGCGAATTAGAATTCATTAAATGCATTGATAGTCAAAACAAATACATTACTTCTACATTGGACATAAACAAGGAAGATGAATGTACACCATAATGAAAATTCTTCCTTTGGATCAATGACTTCATTAATGATGATCCTTCATTGGACATCCTCAAATTCAATAAAATCACCGAAATGCACGCTACGAGGGCAAGGTCGAGGCGGCGGCATGCTCCGGGGACAGGGGACGAGGCGGCAACATGCTCTCGGACATGCTGGCGGAGGAGCCAGAGTGGCGGTTCCTCAACTCTCTAATGACAGCAGGCCGGCATGCTCCGGGGATAGGGAAAACATTTCCACTTATGTGAAGGTGGCGGCGTGCTCATATTGATTCTCGAGGTCAGGGTCGAGGCGGTTGCGTGCTTTGGGGATAGGGAACGAGGCGGCATGCTCCAGCGTGCTCAAATCTATGATGTCGAAGGTTGGGGTCAACGACAGGGTAAGGTTCGACAGCAGCAGCATGACAATGACAAAGAGTGAGTTGAGGAAGGGGCATGGCGGCGGGGTGCTCAGGAGCTGTGGTTTCTAGGTCGAGAGAGCGCGTGAGAGCTAAAAAATTTCTCCAAGTGTTGGGAGAGAGCGCGCAAGAGATAAAAATAGAAAAACTCGGAGATGAGCCTCTATAACACATGTCTCTAGTTGGAGCATCTCCCTTTGGTCGAGGGAGCACGAGTAAGTTTTTGTGCGAAATTTTCACCCGAGAGCGCGCGACAGCTAAAAATAGGTCAAAATCGGAGACGGACATATATAACGCTTATCTTGCATTATTTTGCAGCCAAACGGGCACGCCGTATGCAAAGATGTGCCACGGCGTGATGAAACCGGAACAACATATTTGTATACGGGAATGTCCAACTCGCAACTGTGCGCAATGCCTTACATGATTGTTGCAACGCGCTCAGCTTTCCGTGGCGGGACAAAAGATCTTCGAGATGAATCGGGGACGTGCTCAGGTAAGGCACATCTCACATTATTTTATAGCCGAACGAGACCCCCGTGTGCGAAAGATGCGCCACCGTGTGCTGAAGCCAGTAACAACATCTTTGGCATCCATGCTTGTTCAACTGGCAACTGTGCGCAATGCCTTATATAATCATTGAAATGTGCTCAGCTTTCCGTGTCGGGACAAACGATCTTCGACACGAATCGAAGACGTGACTGAGTAAGGCACGTCTCCCTTTTGACGGAGGTCAAAAATCAAATCATGCGCTCATCTCCCTTTTCCCAGACGCTCCTGTTTAATGTTCGTTTCTTATGTGCTCGTCTCCCTTTTGCCACTTGCACTACATCGTGAGGATCGATCCTGCCACTCACGCGTAGAGTTAACATCATGAGCATCCGTTCAAGGGATAAACAAACGAAATGAAATTGCAATTAAGGAATATAATTGGAATTCAGGAATGAACAAACGTAATGACATTGCAATTTAGAGATTATTTGCAACTCAATGAATTTCATAGTTCATAAACATTGCATGCCCTCTAAACTATGAATTTTGATTCTAAACTTATTCCTAAGAAGCTGCCATTTATCAATGTAAATGGTACCATCAAGCATGCTTCCGAACACGTCTCTTATGTTCCCCTGGATCCCGAAAATATTGGCATTCTTTAAATTTACAAATGTCGAATGAGGAATGAATAGCCTACGTTGGTCACTAACACAAAGTTACTAACCTTGATAAGTAGATTATAGCAATCCTTTTCTTCATCATGCGCATTTGGCTGATCAAGAAAACGCTGAACTTCAAGTAGTATACTTTTGATTGTAAAACCAGACCACCACCCCTACGAAATATCAATTTCAGCAACATAAGAAATTAGTTCAAATAAGTTCAGCAACAATTACTAGTTACTTGAGCAAAATAAGACTATCTTACGGTCTCTTGATCAAGAACCCAAAGGTAGAGTACTCCTGAGCAATGGACATTTGGGTGGAAAAGACCACGTCAAAAGGCGCATCTTGGAGGCACCAACGGATAGTCCTCCGAGAAGGAGATTGTCAGAGGGTAGTAACCAACTTCCTTGTCAGTCTATATTGGAAATTCATTAATAAGAGGATGATGGTTATATTCATATGATTGTGCTTGTTCTTCATAACTTACCCCTTCTTTACTGGGGACGATGCACTTTCACTTCAATAAATCTCTCGACTCAAGCTTCGTAGAGAAATCCTACGCAGAGAAATTGGAAATACCAAAAACAAACAAGACAAAAAACAAAACTACAGCTAAGTTCATCAATCCATTGCAGAGCTACATATATACAACCATGCGACTGGTGTGCCATATGTACATACATAGGGATGGTTCTTGCACCATGCCAAGCGCTCCTACTTCAGTCAGCTATGCGCCAAAGCCGATATCTAATCCAGTCATGAACAGTGACGACTACGATGAGGACGGCAGCGATGGCGACGACGACGACGATGATGGCGAATAGAGGCAGCGACCGCACTGGAGTTGGTCGAACAGAGGTGGCGGTCGCACTGGAGTTGGTTGATCAGTAAATGAGCACCAGAGGTGAAGAGACGAGTGAGATAAACACGAGACACGTGAGACGAAAGTGAGATGCGCATGATATGAAGTGTGTCTTCCAGTGTTGAAAGAGAGACACGCGGGACGAGGACTACGAAGAACTTAATTTCAGCAACAGTGGTGCAGAGAAATGTGCAACCGTCGCGCACGACCTTTCGTTTCGTCGAGGCAGTATCGATGTGTTCCATCATTCCATCAATGCGCGAGAAACCAACCGCTCCATTGTTGACTCCGCAAAGACCTTATATAACACGGACCATCACACGTCAGTTCTCCACAAGCGCGTCATTCATTTTGCATCTGTTTCTTCCTCGTCTTCTCTGGGCCAATGACCCACCACCATGGCTAATGTTTCACCTCCAAGCCCGCCGAGGGAGCCACCATGCAAGAAACTATGCAGCAGCTCTCTCGAGAGGCTCAACATCGAGCAGCGCCTCCTTATGATGCAAGAGGCGTACAACAATATGTCTCACACCATGAGTTCTTTAGGTCCGGGTACCCTTCCAGAGTTTACTAGAATGGGTACTATCGGCCACTACCTCTACGCCCTTACGCGAGTGGTCGATCGTCTCGACATTCCGTTCGAGACAATGGCCTAGGTGCTCGGCGCTGAGGGCCGCAGAAACCTGGTGGCGGCAACAGAGAGGAACCTCTGTCACGGGGTTGCACCGCCGGTGCAGCCAGAGCAACCGGCACAGCCGGCCCAGGCTCCTGTTGCACCGACGCCAAAGTCGTCGCCAGAGGAGGAGGAGGAGGAGTAGGATTTAGTTTTTCTTTGTTGTTTTTAGTTGATATTTGTTTCTTGTGTCTTCTTGTACTTTTATCTTGTGTTTTGTAATATATTGTGTTAATAAATAAAATTTATCTATGTTCAACTGTGTGTTCCAATGTTGTGAATAAATATTTTCTTGTGTGTTCAACTGTGTGAATGAATGAATGTGTGGCGTGTTCACCGTGTTCCTCAAGAATCATAAGGAAGGATTTGATTTTTTTGGACAAGTGAATGATTTAGTTATCAAGTGAATGTGCTCTAAGTTTAGTGCTGTGTGATATCAATAGTGAACCAAAGCAAAATGGAGAAAATTATGAACCTAAAGGAGACGTGGGGAATAGGAGACGCGCTTTTCATAAAAGCGCATCACCCTTTTAGCAAAGCAGAGGGAGACTTCGAGCACAGGAAATGCACTTTGTTGCTAAGCGCGTCTCTATTTTGCGTCCCCGCACATACCTTATATAAGGCGCCATCAATCTCTCCTCTTCTCTTTGTTGGTCTTCTCCGTGCAGACAATCCACCATGGCCAACGTTCTGCCGCCAAGCCTGCCTAGGAAGCCACTCTTCAAAAAACAGTGCTGCCGCTCCCCCGAGAGGCTCAACAACGATCTACTCGAGATGCTATTCGACTGGTTCTAGAGGAAGCTCGAGATGATGGCCAAGGTGCTCGACGCTGAGGGTTGCAGTAACCTGGCGGCGGTGATGGCGAGGAAACTCGGTCGCGAGGTTTCATCGCCGAATCCAGACCCGCAGAAGCAACCGGCAGAGCAGTCGACCAGAGCTCCTGTTGCAGCGGTGCTGCATGGCCGCCGTAGGAGGAGGGGGAGGAGGAGTAGGATTTAGATATTGTTTCATTGTTTTTAGTTGATGTTGTTTTTTCTTATCTTGTGTCTTGTAATTTTTTCTTGTGTTTTGTAATATATTGTTAAGGACTGAATATGTTATTTGTGTTCATGTTTGTGATGAATATTATCTTGTGTGTTCAACTATGAATAAATGAATGTGTTCATCGATCAGCGATGTGTTCATGTCTGTCTGTAATCGAAGATAGAGGAGACGTTCTTTATGTAAAGTTTGTCTCATTTCTTTCGCAACTAGGAGACACGCTTTGTTAGAGGCCCATCTCCCATTTGTCAGGGACGAGGGCACGTCTCGGATACCTACTTAATTGAGACGGGTTGTATTGTAACACGTCTCCTTGTACATTCAACCAATCCATGTATGATCCTCGCTAAAGAGGTCGTGTCTCGCTTAACCTTATCAGAGACGTACGCCTTTGAGCACGTCGCCCATATTTGTCTCCTATTTGGGATTCTTACGTAGTGGGTTGATCTTTCTGGGTTTAGCACGTGTCGGAGGGGGATAGCAAGGGCAACGTGTGGACTCTTAGTGGTGTGGAAAATTTGTTGATGAAAAGATTTAGTCTCTATGCACAACAACATCAATTGAAGTTGAAAGGGATAGTTAATCGTGCAAGGGACGACTTTTACTTGGACTTCATTGTTCTTAATGGAACAAGGATTTGGATCAAGTATGTAGATAAAGTTGTTGTGCGAGGGTGGCCTCTAATGCATCTTGATCAAGCGGAAATGAAGGATTCAGATGAGGTGCATTTTGATGTAGAGGATGGCAAAAGAAAGAGGAAGTGAGGAACATAAAGAAAACACGATACGTGTTAAAGCAAGAGGTGTAGCAGATGAATGGGAGTGTATTGAACACATAGTTGAACAAGTAAGGATGGAAAATATGGAGCATGAAATTATTCCAGAATTTGACTCCTGACATGATGACAATGACATTCCTGTCCGTGCAGAGTGGAATAACCAGAACTTTAATAATTATCAGTCAGGAAAAGATACTCGGTGTCATTCCATTATCATGAGATCGAGTTAACTCAAGGAGTTATTCTCAAGGATAAAGATGCTTTGAAGGATAGGGTGAAGTATTTGTCTCTCTCAATAAAGAGATTGTTTAGTGTTTAGAAGTCTAGTAAGAAATATTATGATGTTAAATATGTGTTGACAAGTTGTCCATTTCAACTTCACGGGTTTCAGGAGAAATGGACTAAACTATGGAGATGTTTCAAAATGAACGACCACACATGTGAGTTACAAGAATTTGAGAAGTGCAATACAACTCTTACATCTCAATTTATTGCAAATAACAAGTATGCCCGTATTGTGGATAATATTCGATTCAAACAAAGATCAATAATAACCACCATAGATTTAATCATAGTGTTGTTGGTATCGCATAGAAAGTACTTACTAGACCATATATTATCATGTATATCAACGAGAAAGTAAAAAAGTGAACGCCTCTAAACTCATCACCTATAAAACAAAGTCATCTACTTCATTGTAGGGGCAAGGGAAGATTCAACAACAACGATGGTGAGCATGGGTCATGGTGGGCACGGAGGTCGACCAGTTAGAACGGCAGCTGAGAATGGCGATGGAATAGGGGGACCACCTTTGTTTTAAGAAGCACCTCCAGGGTTCCCAATTAAGAGCGGGAGGGATTTTGGACCATTAAATCTTCTGCAACCATATGATAGTAGTAAGAAGGAGTGGTCAAAGTGAAATTGTGGCCTAAACTGTGTTTTTCAGATGAAAGATGGAGGAGTGGGTAGCGGTCATCGTTTCTTTCGATGCCCCAATGGTGGCGTAAGTATAAATTATACATTTAGTTCATACTTTGTTCATTATTCATCGTATGTGCACATTCCGGTAATATCTTTGTTATTATTGTAGTAGTACCACACTGAAAAAATTGTGGATAGACACTCTAGATTGATCCACCCCTGGACAAGTTACTCAAGAGTACATCAAATACCTACAAAATTGTAATCGTGAGTTGATGGCTGAGAAAGACAATCAATCGATCAACAAGCATCGGACAACATTTACACCATAAGCATCTTAGATGATAAAACCGCATGGTGCAACAACTTGTTCAGCACATGCCCGCACAACAGGGCTGGACCTGCTTGTTAGACAAGCCATTTTTACATCAAGTACTACTATTATTCATGCATGTTCATGTGTTTTGTACCTTATATTCCATGTCATCGCATTTACCATTACCTAAAGTGTTACTTTCAAAGTAATGCCCATGTATTGTAAAAGTGGTTTCTATGTGTGACAATCATGTTACCCTGCCGAAAGTAGATTCCCCAATGTTACTCTGCACTTAGTCCATAGACCACATAAACTTCGTCTATAAAAGAGACATAAAACAACCAAGACCATCTCAAACAAACACTACAGTCGTTTTCCAAACGGTGCCATCATTGAGTGATCTTCATCACCAACACTCTACACGGAGAAACTGCATGTGGCTGAGGATCTTCACCTCCTATGTGCCTTTGTGGTACTCCACGCTGTCTTGTTAGGAGCCAAGTTTTTGGCTTCACCTATGGGCCCCGAGTTTGGATGTATGACAACTACGAGTATGGCCCTCCACATAAGTACATGTCAAATTTCCGTGACGGGAGGCCACAGGTACTATACAAAACTATACTACTCTATGAACTTCATATTTCAATTCCTTTACATACGTTTTTAATAAATTATTTCTATCAATGCAGTAAACACCCAGTATTTGTGAGTTTGTTGAATATATTGACCATGAACAATTAGCAGAAGACACCGCTTACGCCCATGAAAGGGATATGGCTGCTAGACGCCACATCTTGTGAGAGACAAAGGAAGAAAGGAGAACAGAGGAGTGTCGGAGGGAGAGGGATGAGGTAGAGGAGCCTAAGTGCAGGGCACGAGAGGAGCGCGAGTGAAGGGGGAAGAGTAATGTCACTGCAGAATCGAGGAAGAACGGATCGACGGGAGGCACGAGACGTTGAGTTGTAGCACCTGCACGAGAGGGCTCGCCACGCAAGGGAAACAAGACCCGATGATGCTTTCTGGAAGGGGAAATATCCCCACACCACTCAGTAGGTTCTCGGTGTATCATGCTCGTCTCAAATTTTTATTTACTAAGGCGTGCTAGGAGTAGCTTGATGCACGACTAGGTTAGTCTTATACTGCATCCTACACACGTCATTCGTATCATAGCAGTTATGGCTCATAAATGGTGTGTCATACCTTATGTACCATACTAGTAGACAAACAAACAGACAACATGCACTCATGACCTTTTGTAATCGAGCTATAAATTACATTCATTCACCATCCATAAAACTCGATTGAGTTACTTTTCCAAGCTTTCGTGAGAACTTCATATTTACACGAACTTACACCCTAATACGACTCAATAAATTTAACTTTCTTATTTTACACTTTGAAAATTGACAACTAAAAATTAGAAAAGAAAAATAAAAGACAGGAACCTAAACCCGAAATAGCCTAAAACAGCCGGATTGCAGAATACGGGCCCAGCTATCGGCACCTTCGTGCACCTCCCGGATGATGCAGCCATGTCGTATGTTGTCCAGTACTCGGACAACGAGAAGATCGGTTTTACAAATTTAGCGATCTGTAAGTTATTAATATTAATTTAATATTAAATTTGTGTATTAATAAAAGATCCTGTAGCTTCCACCTCGTAAACGAGTCGTTGATGGTCTTTCTCTGGAAGAAACATGCTGCTCAGAAATTAAGGACTACCATCCGATCAGCCTTGTACAGAGCTTCAAGCATCATGCTCGTGGGCTTTGACAGGGCGACCCACCTTCTCCCATGCATGTTGTTCGTCCTAGTGATAGAAGCTCTGAATGCATTGCGTTCAGCTGCAAAACTATTTGCCAATCTTGGTAGCATGCAGAGGTCTGCAATGCTGGACTAATTGTTAAAAGAAAAGACAATTTACTAATTAACTCCGTCAAGAAACATGCAACATGAACAAAAGCACGAACAACATATCGCTAATACGATCAGATTGCACTTTGAGACCTTTGTGTGCTGAATACATTAGCAAATATGTTATAAGTGAGGGTTTACATGTAAAATTTTGAACTTAGATGCAGCGAACAGTCTGGACTGTCCGAATGACCAAGTTGAATAGTAGTGAGATAGAGTGGACTCTCATATCTGATCGGTGACATGCTAATCCAGCAGGATAGACGTGCTAATATTGGTTTTCTGACATAGGATGTGCGGGAGAGTTTGCTTAGTGCTTACATACAATGTTTTGATGTGTTTAGTGGATTATGGTGATTTGAATTTGAGCAGCATGCTTGTGTGAGGTGCTCACATAAGGTGTTGTGATTATCAGACTAATGAGAGTCAAGTCAATAACTTGTGTTCATAAAAAATGTTTGTTTGTTCAGGTGCAAGTGTTGCTTGAGGTCAAGACATAGATGGTGATGCTGATGCTTAAACTAAACATTGGGAGAAATTGAGGTTCGGCAACCAAATTCGGGAGGAATTATGGTTGAGGTCATGCAACATGTTTGAGTCAATACTAGTGCATACAGAAGGTGTTTCATGTTTTTGGAAAGTGTGTGGATGTGTTCAAGGAGTGCATGGATATGGCATGATTGTCCAAAACACCATGAAGAGATATGGATGAGAAGATATGGTCGGAATGGTCCAACTAGCAGGTTCTCCTCAGGTCGAAGCTGAGGCGGTTCTGTTGGAAATAGGCGTTACGCTACTCAAGACAATTCTACCGCATCACCCAGAAACATGTGAGTATAGAGGTCATAGTTCATTACCACTAGATGTGCAGCGCAGCGGAACGTAGACGCCCGTCGGTGTAAAGGAAGTAGACGATCGATGTCTCCTCCTCGCCCTCATCACAGCACCAGGTAGACGAACACGTTCTCAGCGCAGCAGTAGCAACAGCGTCTCCACGTAGTCCACACGTACGGAGAGGAACACCGTGCGCCGGTGTGCTAGCATCGCACGTGCGGCAATGGTCTCGGCGTGAGGCCTTCGAGGGGTGGCGGCTAGGGCTGTCACGTGGTGGAGTAATTAGCCCCTAACCCTACCCCTCATATTTATAGGTGTACTAATTGACTTTTTGATCGCGGGCCCATTTGTACACTAATTGCTTATGGATCAAATATCCAACAGGCCTTAACCCGAATTGTTATGATTGCCTTTTTGGCATATCACCAACAATCTCCAACTTGCACTAGAGACAATCATCTAGCCAAGATTTTCAATATTCCAATCCCTTAAGTGTGTGACCTATTAGTTTCATGTGCAGTCGGTTGTGAATAGAAACCATTTCCAACCAAAAGTTAGTAGAGGTACCTAGCAGGACATACTGACGCCCGAATGTACATAAAGATCATTTCGGCTGAACCTAGATACATTCAACATGCTAATCCATTTGCCTCACAATACTAGTCAAGCTCAAGATGAGATGTATGACATCCTTGTGATAGCTCGACCATTCACTTTATCAAATAGTGGATTCATTCCATGACTAACTTTTAGTCACTATGATTAAATTTTAATCACCTTGGCATGGTCATGCACTTTCAAATCCATCTATCTCGAGGGGCCCAGAGATATCTCTCTTGTTGTTAAGGAGGAGCAAATCCCATCTTGATCCGCGAACAACCCATTCTATGTTTAATTATGTATCAGAAGACTACTTTTATGACCCATTTACAGAGTAGCGTTTGGTAGTATCAAAGTACACAACTACTTACACATCGCGAGAAAGAAATGGAGATCTCAGGTCTAGGGATCTAGCAGGTGTATCACTCAAGACCAACTGATGGCACATAGGGAAATAACAACCCTAGCAGTGTCTCGGGGTGGGTCAATCCAACACCATGTTCACTAACACGTGTCCACATTATTATTTTGATATCTCCATACCTATGAACCGTGAAACGTGATCATAAATTAATACATGTGCTAGTTAGTGTGACATCATTAGCTCATATAATGATATAGACTAAGGATCATTCAGAGTAACATTACTATTAACCAAGTTTCACGGACAAGTCACATACTTGATGATCAATGTAAATAATGATTACTCATATAACAATTTATTTAATATTACATAAACATAGCTATGACACAAGTCTCCTACTACACACTATGATCACTAATCTAAGTATCTAATACCCATAGACCTCGTGTGCGCCTCATGCTTTGATTGTGGAAGAGGCTTTGTCAATGGATCTGCAACATTCAAATATGTGTGCACCTTGCATATCTTCAGATCACCTTGGTCGGTGATCTCTCAAATGAGGTGATAACATCGTAGTATATGTTTGGATCGTTTTTGTGATCTAGGCTCCTTTGCCTGTGTGATGGCTCCCGAATTGTCAAAATAGAGATCCACAAGACTGGATGCGCTAGGAACAACACCCGACTCAGAAACAAATTTTCTGATTCAAACAACTTCCTTTGTAGCTTTAGAAGCTTCAATATACTCTGCCTCCATCATTGAACTTTTCCATGTCACTGTCCCTCCATTGAGGCATAATACAAAACCGAATTGCGATCTAGAATCATCGTTATAAGTTTGGAAGCTGGCATCGATGTAACCTTTAATAACGAGCTCTTCTTCACCTCCAAACACTAAGAACGCATCCTTAGTTCTTCTCAAGTACTTAAGGATGTTTTTGACAACAGTCCAATGAGGCTCACCATAATTTGATTGATACTTGCTCGTAATGCTTTGAGCATAGGATACATCTGGGCGTGTACATAGCATGACATACATGATAGATCCAATAGCCGAAGCATAAGGAATCGCTCTCATCTACTTTTGCTCGTCAGGTGTCGAAGGACACTAACTCTTGCTTGGAGTAATGCCATGTGACATCGGCAAGAAACGTTTCTTGTAATCTTGCATATTGAATCGATTCAATATATGGTCAATATATGCATCTTGGCTTAATCCAATTAGCCTTTTAGATCTATCTCTATAGATCTTTATGCCCAAAATGTACGTTGTCTCTCCTAAATCCTTCATTGAGAAAAAGTCCTTTAACATCATGAAGCATTGAAATGTCATTTCCTATCAATAATATGTCATCTACATATAGGACAGAAATACATGTGCTCTCGCACTAAACTTCTTGTAAATACAAGATTCTTCTACGTTCTTGATGAAACCAAACCCTTTGACAACTACGTCAAAATGTAGATTCCATCTCTGAGACGCTTGCTTCAGTCCATAGATGGACTTTTGAAGCTTGCATATCTTAATATAATTTTTAGGGTCGACAAAACCCTCAAGTTGTGTCATTTACACATCCTCAGTCAGACTTCCATTAAGAATGGTTGTTTTGACATCCATCTACCATATTTCATAATCAAAATATGCAGCAATTGCAACAAGAATACGAACAGAATTTAGCATTGCGACGGGTGACAAAGTTTCAACAGAATCAACACCTTTAATTTGTTTGAAACCTTTCGCCACCAATCACACTTTATAGATGTGAACATTTCCATCCATGTCAGTCTTTTTGTTGAAAATCCATTTACAATCAATAAGTCTCACACCTTCGATTGGATCAACCAAGTTTCAAACTTGATTCTCGTGCATGGATTCAATTTTGGATTCCATGGCTCCAAGCCATTTCTTAGAGTCAGGTCCATTCATTGCTTCAGTATAGGTCGTGGGATCATTATTGTCCAACAATACCATGTCATGCTGCTCCGTTGTTAGAAGCGTTAACCTTTCAGTCGCACAACGTGCCCTCGTAGACCTTCGTGGGGTTGTTGTTTTATTAACTGGTTGCGTAACATCTTGTACACCGTGTATATGATCAGTGGGTGCTAAAATATTTTTAGGTATTTCTTGAATTTCTTCAAGATGAACCTTGCTCCAACGAACTTTTTTGAGAGAAACACTTTCTCAAAGAAGACACAATTGCGAGCGGTAAACACTTTACCCTTTGTTTTATTATGAAAATAATATCCTTTGGTTTCCTTAGGATATCACACAAAGAAGCATTTGTCTGATTTGGGAGTGAGTTTGTCTGATTTCAAACGTTTGACATAAGCATCACACCCCCAAACTTTGAGGAAAGACAATTCCGGACGTTTCCCGATTCACATCTCATATGGTGTCTTCTCAACAGACTTAGTTGGGACTCTGTTTAGTGTAAACACAACAGTTTAAGGAGCATAACCCGAAAAGGATAATGGAAGATCTGCTTGGCTCATCATCGACCTAACCATGTCTAACAAGGTTTGGTTCCTTGGTTCGGACACTCCATTCCAAGTGGAACACCTTAATGGAATGGGGTGTGCGAGTGGAGGAACCGAACCTTGATGGACATGGTTAGGTCGATGATGAGTCAAGCAGATCTTCCACTATCCTTTTGGAGTTATGCTCTTGAAGCTGCTGCGTTGACACTAAACAGAGTCCCAACTATGTCTGTTGAGAAGACACCATATGAGATGTGGATCGGGAAACGTCTCGGATTGTCTTTCCTCAAAGTTTGGGGATGTGATGTTTATGTCAAACGTTTCACGTCAGACAAACTCACTCCAAAATCAGACAAATGCTTCTTTGTGGGATATCCTTGGGAAACCAAAGGATATTATTTTTATAATAAAACAGAGGGTAAAGTGTTTACCGCTCACAATGGTGTCTTCTTGGAGAAAGAGTTTCTCTAAAAAGGAGTTAGTGGGAGCAAGGTGCATCTTGAAGAAATTCAAGAAATACCTGAAAATGTTTCAGCATCCACTGATCCTATACAGGATGTACAAGATGTTGTGCAACCATTTTATGAAACACCTGCCCCACGAAGGTCTACGAGGGTACGTCGTACGACTAAAAACTTAACGCTTCTAACTACGGAGCAGCATGACATGGTATTGTTGGACAATAATGAGCCCACGACATATACCAAAGCAATGATGGGAACCGACTCTGATAAGTGTCTTGTAGCCATGGAATCTGACATTGAATCTATGCATGAAAATCAAGTTTGGAACTTGGTTGATCCAATCGAAGGTGTGAGACCTATCGATTGTAAATGGATTTTCAAGAAAAAGACTGATATGGATGGAAATGTTCACATCTATAAAGCGCGATGGTGGCGAAAGGTTTCAAACAAATTCAAGGTGTTGATTATGATGAAACTTTCTCACCCGTTGCAATGCTTAAGTCTGTTCGGAATCTTCTAGCAATTGCTGCATATTTTGATTATGAAATATGGCAGATGGATGTCAAAACAGTCTTTCTTAATGGAAGTATGACTGAGGATGTGTACATGACACAACCTGAGGGTTTTGTCGAACCTAAAAATGCTAACAAAATATGCAAGCTTCAAAAGTCCATTTATGGACTGAAGCAAGCATCTCTGAGTTGCAATCTACGTTTTGATGAAGTAGTCAAAGGGTTTGGTTTCATAAAAAACATAGAAGAACCTTGTATTTACAAGAAGTTTAGTGGGAGCGCACATGTATTTCTGGTCCTATATGTAGATGACATATTATTGATCGGAAATGACATTCCAATACTTGATGATGTTAAATCCTCATTACGAAAAAGTTTCTCAATGAAGGATTTAGGAGAGTCAGCGTATATTTTGGGCATAAAGATGTATAGAGATAGATCTAAAAGGCTAATTGGATTAAGCCAAGATACATATATTAACAAGATATTGAATCGGTTCAATATGCAATATTCCAAGAAAGGTTTCTTGCCAATGTCATATGGCATTACTCTAAGCAAAATTCAGTGTCCTTCGATACCTGATGAGCAAAAGAGGATGAGAGTGATTCCTTATGCTTCAGCTATTGCATCCATCATGTATGCCATGTTATGTACACACCCAGATGTATCTTATGCTCTAAGTATCACGAGCAGGTATCAATCAGATTATGGTGAGGCTCATTGGACCGTTGTCAAAAACATCCTTAAGTACTTGAGAAGAACTAAGGATGCGTTCTTAGTGTTTGGAGGTGAAGAAGAGCTCGTTGTAAAAGGTTACACCGATGCCAACTTCCAAACTGATAAGGATGATTCTAGATCGCAATCCGGATTTGTGTTCTTCCTCAATGGAGAAGCAATGAGCTGGAAAAGTTCCAAGCAAGATACAGTAGCAGATTCAACCACAGAGCAGAGTATATTGCAGCTTTTGAAGCTGCAAAGGAAGCTGTTTGGATCAGAAAATTTGTTTCTGAGTTGGTTGTTGTTCCTAACGCCTCCACTCCTGTGGATCTCTACTGTTACAATAGTGGAGCCATCACACAGGCAAAGGAGCCTAGATCACATAAACAATTCAAACACATACTACGATGCTATCACCTCATTCGAGAGATCATCGACCAGGGTGATATGAAGATATGCAAGGTGGACACGGATTTGAATGTTGCAGATCCGTTGACAAAGCCTCTTCCACAATCAAAGTATGAGTCGCACACGAGATCTATGGGTATTAGATACTTACATCAATGATCATAGTGTGTAGTGGGAGACAAGTGTCACAACTATGTTTATGTACTATTAAATAAATCGTTATATGAGTAATCATTATTTACATTGATCATCAAGTATGTGACTTGTTCGTGAAACTCTTTGTTAATAGTAATATCACTCCAGATGATCCCTATTCTATATCATTATATGAGATAATTATTGCATACAGACTTGCACATGTATTGATTGATGATCACATTTCACGGATCATATGTGGGGACCGGAGTCCACACATCCGAGGATCTCATTGGGTGGTGCCATGCGATGCGGCACCTAACAGCACACACGAAAAGGATACCAAAACGTATAAAGTTTTCATTTCATAATAAGAAGAGTTTACAAAAGAGTGTACAATATAAGTACACACGCAGCGGAAAATACATACTCATAATCTCACCTAACTAAGCAAGAGAGAAGACGTCCCTGCCCTAGGACGCTTCTCACTAGCAACAAGAAGAACATTTAGCAGCGGCGTGGTTCACATGAGATTTATCTCGATACCTCGAGATCTCATGTACAACCTGAACAGCAGAAATAAACCTAATACCTGCAAAATCGTTAAAGCGCAAATGTGATCATAAGGCTCAGCAAGACTAACCTGTCTCACTAGACATATGCACGGTGAATACTAAGCATAGGTAAGGAATAGCATAAATAGACTCGCCTACAAGTGGATCCTTATAATCATGTTTGAAGTAGCAAATGACATTCTTCAAGCACGACACATCATAGACTCCACAATCAAACAAGAAACGCTTTGCCGATGATATGACATGCCCAAAGCACATAATGCTATTACAGCTGAAGTATGGGGAAACTATAAACTTTAATTTTGCTATCTCTAAGTCACACAAGGTTGCAAAGCAATTATAATTCAATACAACATATTCTTCTGGCTTCTTTAGTATTTACTACATCACGGCAGCGATGGACAAGTTGTACTCAAATAACCGCGAGGGGCGATGATTGCAATCAGGACACACCTGGACTGCACGACACGCACACTGCGTGGGAGACACATATGTGCTCTCCTCCCCACGTTATACGAGGCCACCTTTCACCCATGACCCCAATGTCGACAAACCTCTTCATCCCGAGCAAAAGGTCCCCTACACGGACACGTCGAAGTTGCCCGCTAGAAGATTTACACCTTTATGCCTTCGCATCTCCATTCAAGGACAACCGAGGAGTCTCCACACTACAGTCTGGAGTTACATCAGTTTATTGGGCCCATATCCCATTATGCAACCGGTACAGTTCGAGCTTGCCCAACGGTGCCGCATACGGCACGGTCCTCAAACGACACAGGCAGGGCTATGCGCCCGAGATTCCATCTCGTCGACTCCTATTCCCCCTGCCCGGTCTCGTATTCATTTCATAAGCCATTTTTCCATCTTCCACCCTCATATGAACTGTTATTCATATCTCGCGAGTAGATTCCAACTACTCGACTTTTACCGGTATATCTACACTATTAGCATTGGCAATTCTACACGTCAAGCTGTAAACCTTTCCAACCACCCCCCCCCCCCCCCATAGGATTTGTGGATATGCAGGTGGAGTATCAAACACCTTATACGTAATGCACAATATCAACTGAAGACGTAAATGAATAAAACTGGAAAACTTAGAAAAGCTCTTAAATGAAATCGGGGCTTGCCTTGTTTGCGACTCTATAACCATGTTAGTTGTTATGGCTTGGTCTTCCTCCGGAGAATCCGTCATGGAATCTTGAAGTTGGAACTCCTCGGCATTCTCCTCCAAGAGAAACTTCTCGTTTATCACCTATCATCACGTTCCTATCGACATGATATGCATATAAGTAATTAAGGTAATCTAATAATGGACTCGACGAGTTGTAAAAACCATAAGAAGAAGAGGCTTGACTAGGAAGTTTAGATATGTCTCGGATGGGTGGAGAAACTATGGATAAGTCAAGTGGTCATAGTAGTGTCGAGCTGTGAATTGACAGGTGTAATGAAAGCATGTATTGACATTATTCACTTAACACTTGAATCTATGCCACTCGAGAAAGCTGAGACTAACTGGTGTGGAAGTGTTGGACTGAATAGTGTAAGACTGACTAAGGAATCAAGTAGGAGCATTGTAAGCTTAAGGAATGAGTGAACTGTGCAACAAGGGGTCATAATTCAGAAGGCGACCACTAAAGTTACACAAACTCATTAAAGAGTAAACCTAATTAAGTGACAAGTGTGGTCGTAGGGTTCTGAATTAGGATGATTTGATGTGTAACCCTAGCGACACTTGGAAAATATGTGAGTTCGACATTGCTTGGACTCAAAGTGTCATCACAAGCACTGCTAACCTAACGTGAGTACCAAGACACGTTCAGGGGACCTTTAGGTAAATCAATCGCTACGGCTATCTTCGCAAACATCGTCCAAGTTCTTACATGACACTATTGCAGTGTCCTTTGCAAGATTGTCCAGATGAGCTCAGTGAACTTCTGGAATTCAAAAATAAGGCATTACTATGTAGCGACGACATGCTTTGCCATCTCGGGAAGATCATCTAATCGGCATTCACATCGACCCGGACTTGTCCTTGGTGGTGGGCGGAATCCCGAACACCACCTTATGAGTCACAAGGTTAGTGATGTCGACTCGATCGTCGGCAAGCGACTCGACGAACCTGTCGTTGATGAAACAACTCACCTAGTTAAGCAATTCCACGGACATTTAAGAAACATCGTCGACACGAACAAGAAGCTCTTATCCAAGGTTCCCCTTGGTCTAGTTTTCCTTGTCAGTCGCAACGTTCTCGCATTACTCAACCATAGGTCATCAGTGATCACCAACCACCTTGGTTTGACCTGAAAGCCATTTTATTGAGGAACTTGGCTATACCTGGGACTCGATCACCCTCACATCGACTAAAACCTAATTTGGCTTGACAAGCATTGTCCGGCGAGTCGTTATTGTGTTCCAGCACAACACAATCACAAGCATCGTTCATCTCGATGCTAGGGCACGATGACCGCTCGGAACGTCACGACAACATCATATGGTCAATGACGTCGATGCGGCTCATGGTGGAGCATCACGAGCATGCACGGAGAAGCCAACATAATACAAACGACAAAAGGAGGTCAACTTGGGGATTTCTATAGGAATGATATCAATGCGGAAAATGGACGTACGGCTTCACGACACATGAGTACCATTAGCGATCACCACGAACGGACTTCGGGGCGTCAAGCAAGGCATTTCAGGGCAAGGCTCACCTTGTAGGCATTTCATCGAATATCTTGGGTGTGTTCTTGATTCCATCACTTCATCAAAATTCAAAGAGCATCTTAGCACATATCTTCGTCGATTGCCACACAACAACATACCTGCATCCAGTGACTAGCACTAAACGTCAACACATTTGGTTCCTTCCTTGTAAACATTTCGTCAAACAGGTTGACTGCAGTATTGATCCGACCAATCTTTGCACAAATCAGAGCTAACCTTGGATCAATTGTCGACATTGGTGTGTCAACGATGTTTTCCTGCATATCCTCTATCCCACACATCACTTGCCTTGCTGCCAGAACATAGACACGGCATGGAACATCACGATGACGTGCCGAGGGCGACAATCGTGAGCAGGGACGGCACGGTGGGCAGCAAGGAGTCTCGCCGGCATACGCGCGGACATGGCGTCATGGCGCTCACGGTCGACGCGGCAAGGCAAGGCCAACAGAAACACGACGGCGGCATCTACACTTGGTGCTTGGCCTGGACAGCGGCAAGGGCAGACGACCGTCGGGGTGCACGAAGGGCGACGCAGGTGGCGGCACAGGCGGTGCGGGGCAGAGGCGGGTGCGTCGGGGCGCCGTGGCGCAAGAGCGCGGCGAGCAACAGGCCGGCGCATGGCGTGGCGCATGCAGGGCACGAGCGCAGTTGCACGACGCGACAGAGGTGGAGCGGCACGGCTGGGCGCCAGGGAGGCGCGACGACGTAGCGGCGCATGCAGGTGGGGAGAGGCACAATCGGGGCGAGTCGACGCCGGTATGGGGCGCAGGAGCAGAGGTGGCCGGTGAGGAGCGCTGCAGGAGGTCGGGCGACAGTGAGCAGGGCCGGGAAGGGCGCCACCAGAGTCCAGCGGTGAGCAGGTGCAGGGCAGCGCTAGTGAGGAGGCGGAGCAGCGCAGTAGGGAGGGGCGAGCCGGTGAACAGGCGCGGTGGAAATGGTGCGCATGGCGGCGCTGCAGGCGGCAGGGCGTGGGGCGACACCGCGGTGGCCGGCAGGAGGCAAGCTCGAGCCGGGACGGTGCCGTGGGCGGCCGAGCGCTGGCGTGCGAGCGAGGCACGGCGCGTGGGGTGCTGCAGGGAGGCAAACGGACGTGTGGGGACAGTGGAGCGAGGCCATAGACCGGAGGCAGGTGGACGGCGGGGAGGCGTCAGGGAGCAGTGAGCTCGAGCTTGCAGAGGAGAGAACGAACGGAGTTTGGCTTGCCTTTGGGTCACGGTACGAAGATAAGTGCAGCAATTTGCATCGCGGTGGCACATGCATGACGCCGTGTCGCTCGGTAAAAAAAAAGGCAGGGGCGGTTCAGTTTTGGAGAGGCTTACAGGTGGGGCCCACAACACTATCCTCCCTCATTCTTCTTTCCAATTTCAAATAGAGCTAGCAAACATGCTTCAAAAATATTCAACTATGGCCTAGTGACTAAATAAAATGTGAAGAATTTTATGGTGCAATCAGATTTCAGAACTGAGCAAGTTGAATTTTTAACTCAGGTTTGAATTTGAATTCAAGCGGTGATACTTGATTCAACGAAATAAATAGTAAGTTAGGTTCAAAAATCCTGAAACTTTGAAGTTAACCTTTCTGAACCATAAGGGACCTCAGGAATAATTTGGAGTTGATTTGGACAAGGTTAAATACAAAGTTTAAATTTGATGTCGACTTTGATTAAACTCTCGGTACGTGTCCAATAAATGGAAAATGTGCTTCAAAACTTTTTGAAACTTTACCGAGAGTAAAATTGGAATATTAGAAGGTCATGGAAAAATTTATAGCCTTAGATTTGAATTTTTTTTAATGTTCCATTTTAGGTTTGGAATAATTCCTTTTTCTTTCTCTATATTTTGTTTTCTTTTCTCCATTCATTTTTTTCATTGAAAATGTGAATACTTGGAAACTAAGGATTTTACACCTTAAGTTCCAATATACATTAGCAACCATGTTCTATATGTAAAATTTTAACAAGTTCCTAGTTTTAGTGAACATTTGTTAACTCATATGGTTCATGTGAGTTTGGATTTCCAATTCCACTTTCAAAATTTTTAAGTTCTCATTTTTGCGTTTTTGTTCTTCTGAAAAGCCAACTTTTACAATCCTTCCCCCTTAAAGGAATCTCGTCCCGAGATTCTAACAAGTAGAATAACAGAAACGATGAGGGGACGACCCGTAAATGAGGGTCATTGACTAAGGAAAATGGCAATGCCCTTAAAGACTTGGGTTCTACAAAATAGTGATTATCTTCACGCATCTTAAGAAATTCTAAAGTTTGCTTCATGTGATTCCAGTCTTTAGGTTGAAAATCTTGACAGGATGCTCGGCATGACAATATCACGTCGTAAAACTCTCACATCTGTTACTGAACCTTTATTGTTGTACTCTTACATTGACATGACATCTTGTTTCTTCCTAGTATTGACTAGAAGAATCATGACTTGTTCTTTGCTTCTCTAGGTCACCATGATAGTTTGAAACTATCTTTGCATTGATTCTTGGTTGCTTGCTTGGTTTTTGCATCGGTCCATATAACTTAATGTGGTATTTCCCCTTACATGAGTTAAGATGGGTTACGAGGTTAAACAACATTCATTCACGTTGTTTGATGTTTAGTCAACCATAGGATCCCTTAGTTGTAGCATAAGAGTAGCAAAACACTCAACACTCTTATGCGATGAAAACAACAGGAATACGGAAGATATGGCAACTACAAGATTTTTGGGTATATCAACATCTTCAAACAATAGAAATACAAGATGAAGACCCTTTGCAGTGGCACACGAGGATTTAAGGATTCAACATCATCATATGTTTCAACACAGCAAAGAACTCAATCATATGGTAACTACAAGGTAATTAGTGTAGCAATGTTACCATATAGCACTGCAAGATCTTAGATGGACCCAAAGAGTTTCACGAGGTTGACAATCAAACGGTATCCTCACGAGTAAGGAGATTTCATGGATTTTACAAGGTTGATCATCGAACTGATGACCACTCGATGACGAACGGTATAGTTGCAACAATCAAGGTACTTGAACCTAACAAGTCAAGGCTGGAAGTTCAAGTGTTTTTTAGTTGTAGGGGAGGTTGAGTAGTTGGTTTCCCAAGTATTACTCAATGGAAAGGTGACCAACAATGTAAGAAGTCAAATGAAGATGGTGAAATGACCGTAGTCATTAGACACCTTAGAATAGTTTGGATGGGGTACACAATCTTGCTCTAAATTTTAGTATTACTATGCATCCTATCATTGGTGTTTCATTGGTAATGATGCTTCATGATGCATCACATGGGTTATGGTGTAATGCCTAGGCACATGGTATGGTGCAAATGGTACATATGTATGGCGCAAATGGTGCATATGTATGATGCAAATGGTGCACATGCATGGTGCAGTAGCTTTTATAGTTTGAACAAGACTAAATGAACCACGCACACACAACTCAAGAACTAACTCATGATGTGCAAGGCTTGGGTACCATGGTCGTGAAAGACACTCAAGGAGTAGCATTACTTTCATGACTCGACCACTGTTAAGGAATTCGTAACAGAACAATTGACAAGGAATGTGGGAAATATACCATGTTACCTCGACCATTCGAAAGCTTGTTCATGTACTACTCAACTTGATTGTATCTTTATCAGGAGAAAAACAACTATATGTCTCTAGTAATGCTTCACTTAACCTTCGCTTTGATCGGGCAAGAGGAACTGATATCCTTATCGATCACTTTAGTGGAGTTGAAGTCACACTTCTTCTTAGAGTAACTCAATCTGGTGGCAGAGGTTGGATCCTCTTGAAGATGTAATCTTAATTGATCGTCTTCTTATTGACACAACTCGTTGTAACCAAGGTTGATGGTTGAACACCACTATTACTTAATTGCTCACCTTCCCCCTTAAAGTTTCAAACCAGGATGTCGAAGCGTACTTCAAACAATCCTCATGGTAAGATGAGATGCAACTCGACTAATTGCGACCTGCGTTCAACATCACAAGGTGTGATGTGGCAAGTCACATAAATCAAACACTAATATGTCTATCCGAGGGGAAAAGGCTTCAATGAGTTCAACACTCCATTCAACTTGGCAAACAGTTAGGTCCTAACTCTTGGTTGGTTACGAAACTCCTCGAATTGAAATCGAGAACCGAATGCCTAACCAAAAACCAAAAGGTTCAAACTAGTCAGGCTATGATGACAACTGACCAGTCTGGACGCAAAGTCAATTTTGATCCAGTTAATGGCACAATCAGATCTTGAGGTGAATAACAAAGTTAAAGTACACTTCAATACATTTCGAAAAAGTATTGGTTTGCCTCTAGATCATCTCTGGTTTGCATGTTATGCTATTTTAAAGTCAGCAGAATTTTGTGCACTTTCAGTAGAACCTGCTTAAAAAGTACCAATTTTGATCTAATGTTTTCAGACTGTTCTGATAGAAATCTGGAAATATTCTTATTTACAAAGTTGTATCCAATGTAATAAGATTTCCATAATGTCATTTATGCATATCAGACCTGGTTCAAAAGATATGAATTTTTGAAGTTTGCTAAAAATTCAGCATTCAGAAGAAGTGGGGGTTCAGTTCAGACTGACCACCCTATATTCAAACTCAATTTGGGAGAGGTAGATGACCGATTCAGGTCTGGAGCCAATTGAAAAAATTGTAGCTGACTCTCTAGCCTTTCCAACAGTTACTCGCGCGACACTATTGGATCAACGGTCTGCGAGTTATTAGCTAAATTCAGAGGTGTACAGATTGCTGTCCAGTTTGGGTGTGCCTGGGTAGTCTCCGCGATTATCCAAATTTCACCCACATAGAAAAGGATTTTGGTCTTGAGCTGAATATATAACTTGTAAATTACTTCCAAAAAATTCTAAGGAGTACTTACTTGTCCTTGTATCACTTATGGTTGAGAAGATATGGCATTTGCAAGATGACAGTTTTTCTGAAAATTTGGACAGCACCTCCTTTGTTTAAGGCTGATTATGTCCACAATTTTCAGATATTCAAATATCAACATTTGCAAAAATAACACATAGCAAACTGGTTGCATACATTCTCAGGATTCCAGAAATGTAAAACCCGAATCCAATCGATGAGTCTACTAGAAATTACGATCCAAACAGTAACTGAATATATAGCGGTCCATATTCTGGACTATTTCGACACCTTAAACGATACATCGATTTAGACTTGGTTGTTGCGAGTTTTAGCCTTCGTGTTGAATATTAAGTTGATAGAGGACTCTTTAAGATTTCCAGACATGTATAAATATGCCTAAGTTGCATTTCTAGTTTAAGAGTTATGGCTGTTCAAAGTTCAGATTTTTTTTTGGCTGTTTCAGATAGCACCTACATACATGTACTATCTTCAACTCCAGTTTCTAATTAGTTCTAAACTTAATTTGAGGTAACATTGAATAACAAAGTTGTATAATAGCTCTTACCCTTTCCAGAAATGTATCATAATTGAATAGAAGAGCTTTCTACAAAGAGTTATGGCAAAAATTCAGATGCTGTCTTACACAGTTTCAGAATAGGAGCTGAGTTAGTTAGTGAGGATTTTTAAAGTCAGGTCAAATCCTGTTAGAAAACAGAACTCACCGGCTTCGAAACATAAGAATTGGGAACAAACTCAAATTTTGAAACTTAGCTCAAAATGCAAGTCCGATAGCTAGATCTTGTTTTACAACTAATCACTTACTTTGGAACTAAATGGAATCTTGGAAGAGACTTGACGACCTTCTCATCCATAGCATATCACTATGGATCTTCATGCTTAACCAAAATCTCACTCCGGCGAAGTCGAGCTAAACTCTCGCCAGGAACAAGGAACTTTGGTTCACCTACTCTTGAAGAGAAACATTTTTTGTTGTCCATAAGATACCAGCAACTGATACTTGGACTTACTATGAATATGAAGCCATTTCTTTCGTGGGGGATGGTCAACGTATCAAGTGTGATACTAACGGTACTACGTGCCTTACCAAAAGAAAAGTCTAACCCGGTATATCCGGATACGTCTATAGGTGATTTTAATATCGATCACTCGCAAACATATTCTACACGGGTCGCTACCGGAGTTAGTGTACCTGCAGAAGACAAACAATCCCCTTTCACACCTTCACACCTCAAGGGCGGCATGGGGAAACACGAAAGGCAGTCACAATAATATATATAATCAAAAGTAAATGCATACGACTCTGGTGTGAGTTGCCCTCGAGCGAAGTCATATCTGGAGGTACATGGCTGTACTACGTCTGTACAGCAAAGACTCCCGCACGAAACGACTTATACACGCTCGAGCATACGTGTTTCGCATGCTCCCATAAAACATGAATGGTTCTAGAGATGCATACTATCGGGTTATACATCACCCGACGGGGGCTCCCACTAATTTTGTGTCACGCTGGGGTACCGCGTGTCATATGTTCTCAGAAACATGGAAAAGTTTTAGAGACTCATATTGACTTTCTGTGCTAAGCCACGGAAATATCACATACCACACCTCATATGCAGAGTTTACCGAGATTGATCCACTCTCGGTGGCGTACCTTACCTCTTACCTTGAAGACGGAGCGTCGTTATAGAATAATATAACAAGTTAGTTCACCACCTTAATAACTTATACTAGTAATAGTCCTTAATGGGCATATAGCTAATCCTCACTCGACTACTTCGGCGTTTTCGAAAATAGGCTCATTTCGAGCGTGCTATTCCCAATGAAGCTCTGATACCATGTCTGTGGGGACCGGAGTCCACACATTCGAGGATCTCATTGGGTGGTGTCATAAGATGCGGCACCTAACATCTCACACGAAAAGGATACCAAAAAGTATAAAGTATTCATTTCATAATAAGAAGAGTTTACGAAAGAGTGTACTATAAAAGTACACACGCAGCGGAAAATACATACTCATAATCTCACCTAACTAAGCAGGAGAGAAGACGTCCCTGCCCTAGGATGCTTCTCACTAGCAACAAGAAGAATATTCAGCAGCGGCGTGGTTCACATGAGATTTATATCGATACCTCGAGATCTCATGTACAACCTGAACAGCAGAAATAAACCTAATACCTGCAAAAATCGTTAAAGCGCAAACGTGAGCATAAGGCTCAGCAAGACTAACCCGTTTCACTAAACATATGCATGGTGAATACTAAGCATAGGTAAGGAATAGCATAAATGGACTCGCCTACAAGTGGATCCTTATAATCATGTTTTAAGTAGCAAATGACTTTCTTCAAGCATGGCACATCATAGACTCCAAAATTAAACAAGAAACGCTTTGCCGATGATATGACATGCCCAAAGAACATAATGCTTTTAGAGCTAAAGTATGGGGAAACTATAAACTTTAATTTTGCTATCTCTAAGTCACACAAGGATGCAAAGCAATTATAATTCGATACAACATATTCTTCTGACTTCTTTAGTATTCACTACGTCACGACAGCGAAGGACAAGTGGTACTCAAATAACCGCAAGGGACGGTGATTGCAATCAGGACACACCCGGACTGCACGACACGCACACCCACGTGGGAGACACATACGTGCTCTCTTCCCCACGTCATATGTGGCCACCTTTCACCCAAGACCCCAATGTCGACAAACCTCTTCATCCCGAGCAAAAGGTCCCCTACACGGACACGTCGAAGTTGCCCGCTAGAAGATTTACACCTTTATGCCTTCGCATCTCCATTCAAGGACAACTGAGGAGTCTCCCTCCACACTACAATCTGGAGTTACATCAGTTTATTGGGCCCATATCCCAATATGCAACCGGTACAATTCAAGCTTGCCCAACGGTGCCACATACGGCATGGTCCTCAAGCAACACAGGCAGGGCTATGCGCCCGAGATTTCATCTCATCGACTCCTATTGCCCCTGCCCAGTCTCTTATTCATTTCATAAGCCATTTTTCCATCTTTCACCCTCATATGAACTGTTATTCCTATCTCGCGAGTAGATTCCAACTACTCGACTTCTACCGGTATATCTACACTATTAGCATTAGCAATTCTACACGTCAAGCTGTAAACCTTTCCAACCCTCCCATAGGATTTGTGGATATGCAGGTGGTGTATCAAACACCTTACACGTAATGCACAATATCAACTGAAGACATAAATGAATAAAACTTGAAAACTTTGAAAAGCTCTTAAATGCAAACCGGGGCTTGCCTTGTTTGGGACTCTATAACCATGTTAGTTGTTATGGCTTGGTCTTCCTCCGGAGAATCCGTCATGGAATCTTGAAGTTCGAACTCCTCAGCGTTCTCCTCCAAGAGAAACTTCTCGTTGATCACCTATCATCACGTTCCTATCGACATGATATGCATATAAGTAATTAAGGTAATCTAATAATGGACTCGACAAGTTGTAAAAACCTTAAGAAGAAGAGGCTTGACTAGGAAGATTAGATATGTCTCGCATGGGTGGAGAAACTATGGATAAGTCAAGTGGTCATAGTAGTGTCGAGCTGTGAATTGACAGGTGCAATGAAAGCATGTATTGACATTATTCACTTAACACTTGGAGCTATGCCACTCGAGAAAGCTGAGACTTACTAGTGTGGATGTGTTGGACTGAATAGTGTAAGACTCACTAAGGAATCAAGGTGGAGCATTGAAAGCTTAAGGAATGAGTGAACTGTGCAACAAGAGGTCATGAATCAGAAGGCAACCACCGAAGTTACACAAACTCATTAAAGAGTAAACCTAATTAAGTGACAAGTGTGGTCGCAGGGTTCTGAATTAGGATGAATCGATGTGGAACCCTAGCGAAACTTGGAAAAGAAGTGAGATCGGCATTGCTTGGACTCAAAGTGTCACCACAAGCACTGCTAACCTAACGTGAGTACCAAGAAACGTTCAGAGGACCTTTAGGTAAATCAATCGCTACGAGTATCTTCGCAAACATCGTCCAAGTTCTTACATGACACTATTGTAGTGTCTTTTGCATGATTGTCCAGATGATCTCGGTGAACTCCTGGAACTCGAACATAAGGCATTAGTATGTTGTGACGACGTGCTTTGCCATCTCGGGAAGATCATCTCATCGGCGTTCACATCGACCCGGACTTGTCCAAGGTGGTGGGCGGAATCCCGAACACCACCTTATGAGTCACAAGGTTAGTGATGTCGACTCGATCGTCAGCAAGCGACTCGACGAACCTGCTGTCAATGAAACGGCACACCTAGTTAAGCAATTCCGCGGACAGTTAAGAAACATCGTCGACACGAACAAGAAACTCTTATCCAAGGATCCTCTTGGTCTAGTTTTCCTTGTCGGTCGCAACATTCTTGCATTACTCAACCACAAGTCATCGGTGATCACCAACCACCTTGGTTTGACCTGGAAGGCATTTTATCGAGGACCTTGGCTACACCTAGGACTCGATCACCCTCACATCGACTAAAACCTAATTTTGCTTTACAACCATTGTCCGACGAGTCGTGCTTGTGTTCTAGCACCACACACATCACAAACATCCTTCATCTCGATGCCAGGGCACAATGATGGCTCAGAACATCACGACGACGTCATATGGTCAACGACGTCGATGCGGCTCATGGTGCAGCATCACGAGCATGCACGGACAAGCCAACGTGATACAAACGACAAAGGAGGTCAATTTGGGGATTTCTATAGGAATGATATAAATGCGGAAAATGGACGTATGGCTTCACGACACATGAGTACCATTAGCGATCACAACGAACAGACTTCGGGGTGTCAAGCAAGGCATTTCAAGTCAAGGCTCACCTTGTAGGCATTTTGCCGAATATCTTGGGTGTGTTCTTGATTCCATCACTTCATCACAATTCAAAGACAATCTTAGCACATATCTTGGTAGATTGCCAGACCACAACATAACTGCGTCCAGAGACTAGCACTGGACGTCAACACATTTGGTTCCTTCCTTGTAAACATATCGTCGTACATGTTGACTGCAGCATTGATCTGACAAATCTTTGCACAAATCAGAGCTAACCTTGGATCAATTGTCGATGTTGGTGTGTCAACGATGTGTTCCTGCATATCCTCTGTCCCACACATCACTTGCCTTGCTGCCAGAACATAGCCACGGCGTGGAACATCGCAACGACGTGTCGAGGGCGACAAGCGCAAGCAGGGACGGCACGGTAGGCAGCAAGGAGTCTCGCCGGCGGACGCGCGGACATGGCGTCATGGCGCTCGCGGTCGATGCGGCAAGGCAAGGCCAGCAGGGACACGATGGCGGCATCTACACTTGGTGCTTCGCCTGGACAGCGGTAAGGGCGGACGACCGTTGGGGCACATGAAGGGTGGCACAGCTGGCGGCGCAGGCGATGCGGGGCAGAGGCGGGTGCGTCGGGGCGCCGTGGTGCAAGAGCGCGGCGAGCAACAGGCCAGTGCATGGCGGGACGCATGTAGGGCACGGGCGCAGTTGCGCGACACGACAGAGGTGGAGCGGCACGGCTAGGCGCCAGGAAGGCACGGCGACAGAGCGTCGCGTGCAGGCGGGAAGAGGCACAACCGGGGCCAGTCGACGCCGGTGTGGGGTGCAGGAGCAGAGGCGGCCGGCGAGGAGCGCTGCAGGTGGTCGGGCGATAGTGAGCATGGCCGGGAAGGGCGCCACCATGGTCCGGCGGCGAGCAGGTGCAGGGCGGCGCTGGTGAGGAGGCAGAGCAGCACGGTAGGGAGGGGGTGAGCCGGCGAACAAGCGCGGTGGAAATGGTGCGCATGGCGGTGCTGCAGGCGGCCGGGCGCGGGGCGACGCCGCGGCGGCCGGCAGGAGGCGAGCTCTAGCCGGGACGGTGCCGTGGGCGGCTGAGCGCGGGCGTGCGGGTGAGGCATGCCGTGTGGGGTGCTGCAGGGAGGCGAACCGTCGTGTGGGGATAGCGGAGCGAGGCCATAGACCGGAGGCAGGCGGACGGCGGGGAGGCGTGCACGGCACGGGAGCAGCGAGCTCGAGCTTGCAGAGGAGAGAATGAACGGAGTTTGGCTTGCCTTGAGTTCACGGTACAAAGATAAGGGCAGCAATTTGCATCGCCGTGGCACATGCATGATGCCGTGTCGCTCGGTAACAAAAAGGCAGAGGCGGTTCAGTTTTGGAGAGGCTTACAGGTGGGGCCCACAACACTATCCTCCCTCATTTTTCTTTCCAATTTCAAATAGAGCTAGCAAACATGCTTCAAAAATATTCAACTTTGGCCCAATGACTAAATAAAATGTGAAGAATTTTATGGTGCAATCAGGTTTCAGAACTGAGCAAGTTGAATTTCTAACTCAGGTTTGAATTTGAATTCAAGCGGTGATACTTGATTCAACAAAATAAATAGTAATTTAGGTTCAAAAATCCTGAAACTTTGAAGTTAAACTTTCTGAACCATAAGGGACCTCGGGAAAAATTTGTAGTTGATTTGGACAAGGTTAAGTACAAAGTTTAAATTTGAAGTCGACTTTGATTAAACTCTCAGTACGTGTCCAATAAATGGAAAACGTGCTTCAAAAGTTTTTGAAAATTTACCGAGATTCAAATTGGAATATTAGAAGGTCATGGAAAAATTTACAGCCTTAGATTTGAATTTTTTTGAATGTCCCATTTTAGGATTGAAATAATTCCTCTTTCTTTCTCTATATTTTGATTTCTTTTCTCCTTCCATTTTTTTCATTGAAAATGTGAATACTTGGAAATTAAGGATTTTACACCATAAGTTCCAATATACATTAGCAACCATGTTCTATATGTAAAATTTTAACAAGTTCCTATTTTTAGTGAACATTGGTTAACTCATATGGTTCATGTGAGTTTGGATTTCCATGTCCACATTCAAAATTTTTAAGTTCGCATTTTTGCGTTTTTGTTCTTCCGAATAGCGGGCTTTTACATCATAGATATGGAGATATCGAATTAATAATGTGAACACATGTTAGTCAACATGGTGTTGGATTGACCCACTCTAAGACACTGATGGGATTGTTATTTCCATATGTGCCATTAGTTGGTCTTGAGTGATACACCTGCTAGATCCATAGATCTGAGACCGCCATTGTTTCTCACTATGTGTAGTTGTGTACTTTGAGACTACCAAATGCTACTCCGTAACTAGGTAGTCATAAAATAGTCTTCGCGTATATAATGAAACATAGAATGGGATGTGCGCGGATCAAGATGGGATTTGCCCCTCCTTAATAACAGGAGAGTTATCTCTGGGCCCCTCGAGATAAGTGCATGGCCATGCCAAGGTGGTTAAAGGTTAATCACAGTGACTAAAAGTTATTCATGGAATGAATCCACTATTTGATCAAGTGAATGGTCAAGCTATCACAAGGATGGCACACATCTCACCTTGAGCTTGACTGGTATCATGAGGCAAAGGGATTAGCATGTTGAATGTATCTTGGTTCGGCCGATATGGTCTTTATGTACATTCGGGAGTCAGTATGTACTGCTAGGTACCTCTACTGACTTGTGGTTGGAAACGGTTTCCATTCACAACCGACTGTACATGAACCTAACGGGTCACACAATTAAGGAGTTGGAATATCAAAAATCTTGGCTAGATGATTGTCTCTAGTGCAAGTGGAGGATTGTTGGTGATGTGCCTAAGAGGCAATCATAACAATTCGGGTTAAGGCCTAATTGACATTTGATCCATAAGCATTTAGGATACTAATGGGCCTGCAATCTAAAAGCCCATTAGTACGCCAATAAATATGAGGGGTAGGGTTAGGGGCTAATCACCACCACCACGTGACAGCCCTAGCCACCACCCCTCGAAGGACTCACGCCGAGACCCTTGCCGCGGGCGCGGTGCTACTACTGCTGCGCTAATTGGCTATGACAACCGTGTTCGTCTACTGCTGCGTAGAAGATGGCGAGGAGGAGACGAACGGAATCATCTACTTCCCCTACACCGACACACGTCTATGTTCCGCTGTGTTGCGCGTCTAGTGGTAACGATCCATGACCTCTGTACTCGCATGTTTCCTAGGTGATGCGGTAGAGTAATTAGAATAGCGTACCGCCGATTTCCGTACAGCGGCTAGGGCTGTCACGTGGTGGAGTAATTAGCCCATAACCCTACCCATCATATTTATAGGCGTACTAATGGGCTTTTAGGTCGTAGGCCAATTAGTACCCTAATTGCTTATAGATCGAATATCCAACGGTCCTTAACTGGAATTGTTATGATTGCCTCTTGGACATATCACCAACAGGTTCACTGTATCTTTGGAAAGATATGAGTTGGTTATGGTTTGATTTTGTGTGAGACACAATGTTCAGGTTTTTTACAGATGTGTTAGATGTTCCTAAGATGTTTGGACGGTTTAGGATTGCTTCTATCTTCATATAGAAGAATCCTATGTAGATTTGGAATGTTTCGATTGAATTAAAGTAGGAGGAGAGTCCTAGTTGGATAGGAGTCTGTTGAAAAGAAGTCAATATAAGAAAGGGGGGTCAGGACCTCATGGAGATGATGACAAGCAATTGCCTCTCCTGTTATTTGACGAATAAAATTCCTGGTTTGTGCAAAGATTTTGAGTCTTGGCTTGTTTTCATCAAGCTTTTTCTCGTTGAGTTTTTGCACCGATTGATGATGCATCTTTGTTTTTATCATAACTCGTGTTTTACTAATCCAATCTATGTGATTCTCTTTGTGTTGGCTTCAAAACTTAATCATCTATCATCTATGAGGTTTTCATGGTCACTGGTATCTCATTTTATGTGTCACAAGAGTTTTTTGCAACATAATAGAATTATTTTTCGTTCGAGTAAGTTAGATTGACCTTTGCTTACTCTTTTACTCATAACTCGAGTTCTACTCAAAGTTTCAAGGTGATTCTTATAGCTGGTCTTTGTGACACATTCTCTACAACCTTAGTGAGTTCGTCAAGACTGAATACTTTTAACACCCTTCC
Source organism: Tuctoria greenei (assembly GCA_036927565.1). Lineage (NCBI taxonomy): Eukaryota > Viridiplantae > Streptophyta > Magnoliopsida > Poales > Poaceae > Tuctoria > Tuctoria greenei. The sequence goes on along the minus strand of JAYESD010000004.1, from coordinate 181,904,960 downwards.
ACATATAGTTCTTATCCATTCGATTTGTTTTCTATCAAGGGCTTTGAGACATCTGCATAAAAGGTTTTAATCTACCATTCACCCCCTTCGGACGACATAACCGGCAAGTGAGAGCGAGTGACAGTGACCCTCCCTACCTGTCGGCGACCACTCCGGCGCCTGTAGCCACCACCCCTTCTCTTCTTTCTGATGACTTCACCGGCACACTCTTGCGGACAACCTTCCTCTGATACTATTTCAAGTGTTTCTATTCTCTGATACTGGCATCATCATTATATCTATTTATCGGGTTTCTGTCCCTGGATTTGTACCAACAGCCTTCTCATATTACTGTTGGGATTCATCTTATCCTTGGTTACTATTGGAATTTTCTTACTTGATAAAGAATCACCACTCTGCTATGACATGGACCGAGGTCCAGTTATGATCCTTGACCTTGAGCAGGATGCTGATTTGGCTCGATTAGTGGGATTTCTCGAAGGGGCAACAATTTCAGGATGAGGTCTTTAACAAATTTTGGTCAGCATTACATGACTCTTCCTCTGATCCAAGGGGATCATTCTTAATGATTGTGGTCTTCAAAAGATACACTTTTCAATTGACAGAAAAATCTTTTAGCTATGCGTTGTTCACCATTCTGGGTGGAACTCCTTATGGTTATCATGTCCACTTTCTTCGAGGTTGGCATTTCAGAATATCAGTTGCTAACAAGAGTGTGGGACTCTTCATTTATTCCTTAAAAAAGTTTATTACAAATACCTTTGAAGCTCACTTCTCTCTATGGAGAGAGATTGAGGGGAGAATTGGCAGGTGGAAAAAAGAAAGTGGGAAAGAGAAGAGCAAGAAAGTTGGACTCTGGTTTCTTGTCGAAAGCATCAAAGAAATTATCGCCAAGGCTAAGCGAGTTACTTTTAGTGATAAGTTTATTCAAGACTCACCAAAGGTAAAGTCCAGGCCCCATGAACTATTTGATAATTCTGTAATTCAGTTTGGGCCTTTTAGTTTTCCTCTGTGCAATGAGAATCATCGAGTTCTTGGATCATGGAGCTTTATTGATTTCCCTGGTATCAAGCTTCACATAGCTCCAACACAGGATATTACTGAATTTGGGACCCCTGTAACACCCCAGCCACTACGGGCCTGGCGGTCATTACTCCTGGCAGCTCTATAGGATCATAGACTAGCCCCACAGATCAACACTAGTCTTTTCAGCGCACTTTGTCCTCACTCATGCACACCCGGGAAAACTTCCTGGTCGGTCACCCATCCACAAATTGCTCCGGGCCAAGCACGCTTAACCTCAGAGTTCTTTGCAGGTGAGCTTCCGGAAAAGAAGGTATACCTTGGTGGTATGAGTATTCTATCAATCCTATTAAGCCTTGAGTCAGGAAGTCACAATCCACCCCCTTAGAAGACCGACGTCCTCGTCGGTCAACTCCCAAGCCAGAAACGTCCCCTCATGGCCACGTCCATATGTTCAGTACTGGCATACATACCATACCGTGTCCCTCATAGAGGACCCATGCGTCATGCGTACGTACCCACGTCACTGACCCGTATGCACCCGTGAAACCGCGAGGGTCGGCTCTGTTACCATTCTGTAACACCCCAGCCACTACGGGCCTAGCGGTCATTACTCCTGGCAGCTCTATAGGATCATAGACTAGCCCACAGACCAACACTAGTCTTTTCAGCGCACTTTGTCCTCACTCATGCGCACCCGGTAAAACTTCCCGGTCGGTCACCCATCCACAAATTGCTCCAGGCCAAGCACGCTTAACCTCAGAGTTCTTTGCAGATGAGCTTCCGGAAAAGAAGGTATACATTGGTGGTATGAGTATTCTATCAATCCTATTAAGCCTTGAGTCAGGATGTCACAACCCCGAACCACGAGAGAGCAGTTACAAAGGCATCATTGGTAACAAATTTTTATTTTGAATGGGGTTCCTATGTCCAAAGTATTTTAGAATCTAAAAAAATATTTCAAATTAAATGATATATGCATCGGTTGGAGGTATACGATCGTAGCAAATCTATTAACAATTATGAGAACAATCGCCAATGTTTTATATGCTTGGCATGGGGGCACTATGCTCAACATTGTAAAGTGGAGTTCAGATGCCTATATTGCTATAATTATGGCCATAAGAAGAACCGCTGTATACAAAAGAAAAAATTGACTCTAATCAAGTAGACAGTCAGGACGCCAGTGATAAATGTCAACCAACAGAGTTATTGTGTCAACAACAGTAAGCATGCAGGTTCGATTACCGAAGAGACGGTTTGCAGTGGGGAAGCTGACAAGACATTTACCATCACTACTACTAACTTTACTCCTAGTAACATGTTTCGCGGTAGTCTGAGTATAAGCCACGGAGTTCTCGATGACATTCTCATCTCGGTAGCCCTTCCTCTATAGTGCAAACTAATTCCTATCAGCATACTAAGTATGGTGAACTTCGCCATCAATCCTTTGCGATTCCTGCGAGTGTGGGCAGTCCCAGAAGATGGAGGTCCACATCACAAAGCAAGAGGAGTGTGCTACATCTCAGGGGAAGTGACAAAGAAAAACGAGAAATTGGCCATTGCAGTCACAAATGAGAGTCAAGTTATATGGCTAGCAGAAGCTTTACAGAGCCAGCAAGTCAATTCAACGATCCAATTCCTTGCAAGCAAAATACAAGAAATGAGAACTGTTGGGCCAAGCTCAGTGGAAAAGTCCCTAAAGATTGGGTTTGACTTATCTAGAGAAGGATTAACAAATTTTAGGATTCATGTGGTGGAAGGAGGACCAGTCACACAAGACCAAGTCGCAGAACAAGGACAGATTGAAGGACTTGTTCTGGAGCCAGTCTGCAATGATAGTCTCCCTGTGCAGAATGTTGTGAAGCAAGTGTTTAACAACCCATCAGGCAAGCTATTAATCTCTAAAGATGATGTTAGCATAAGTGAGCGTATAAAAGAAAAAAATAAAGGTATGAAGCCTGTCAGTGCAACAGATCTCTTCAAGAGTCCAGAAGGGAAGGCTCAAAAGAAGAAGGCAAAGAATAATGGTAAAACCTCTAATTCTCCTAAACATTCCCTGCCTAAATTCCCTGGTTTAAATGATATTGAAAACAATGATGAGATTTATCCTGAGATTCCAATTCAATAAATTTAATCAGTTGCTATAAATTTCTGTTAGATATCCCCTTCGGAGGTTACTGCAGCTATGTTGATGGCTGCTGCTGGAATTAATGATGAAGAAGATGATGGATCTCGTGCCATGAAAGAAGATGGACCAGCTTGAAGGAGTCAGGCTGAAATGGAGGTGGATGTTGATGGCGCCTAGTATCAAGTCTGGTGGTAAAGAAAAGATATTGTGTGCTTTTGTCTTAGCTGATTTTTATAGGATGCGTTTGGTTAGGAGTCAAAGTGGGATGGGATGGATCCATCCCAGTTTTTAGGGATGGGATGATCCCGTTTTCTGTTTGTCTAGAGGGATGGGACAATCCCTGTTTCTTGTTTGTTTTGTGGGATGGTGTGGGACGAAATGATCCCGTCTCTTCTTTGAATGAAAGGATGGAACAGGGACATGTGAGTATGAGTACTTCTAGAATGTTGTGCGCCTGTCTCCACGGAGGTGGGACGGATCCGTCCCCATATTTTCGGTGGGATGGTTTCATCCCGCATCTAGGTGGAATATTCTCTTTTGAGGGATGACTCCATCCCACATGTCTCCAAACCAAACAACAGAAAAGTGGGATCGTCCCGTCCCGTCCCACTATATCCCTCGAACCAAACACACCCATAAAGTCTGTCATTGTGTCTATTTTGGTGATGCTAATCTCATGACTCCTTATGTTTGGGATGGTGGAAAAACTCTATGGTCACCTCATATTTTGTTGCAAACATGCTTATATGGTCGTGATCCTTTTTCAAGATGCTTTTACATATTTGGGCCTTTCGGATGTGCCTCTGGTACATTCCGACTTCCATTGCTATTCTCTCTTTTCTCATAACAATGGCTTCAAGAGGCAATAGAACAAGGAGTATATTAAACTGGAACATAAGAGGGTTAAATTCGGCTGAGAAACGCAGTGCTCTTAAGGGAAAGTGGTTAGGACAGAGATATGATATCTTTTGTGTTCAGGAAACAAACAAGGAGTTAATTGACAAAGCCTTTCTTTACAGTATTCACTACAGGAATCCCGATGATTTGCGATGGCTAGTGCCGTTAAGGGAAAAACCATCGCAAATAAGCTGTTGGCAACGGCTCAGCTTATTTGCAATGGTTTTTGGCTGTTGCAAGTTATTCGTCGCAAATAAGATTATTTTTGATGCCCACCATCGCAAATAATGCTATTTGCGATGGCTCGCTGCAGCCCTCGCAAGTTATTGCCAGGAGGCAGGAGGGCCCCACGGGGCAATTTGCGATGGCTTGGCCGTTGCAATTATGTCCCTATTTACGAAGGCCATGCCGTCGCAAATAATACCAGCCAACGGGACCCACGCGGCCATTTGCGATAGCCCGACCATTGCAAATAGAACCTTAATTGCGACGGTCGGGCCATCGCAAATAACAGAGGCTAGTTTGCGACGGCCAAGAGCCTTATTTGCGACGGTACCGTATAAAAAGCCGTCGCAAATACGGTTTTATTTTTTTAAAACAGGAAATGCAACACGAGTCAACGGCCAGAATCACAGAACAGACAAAACACATCATAATATATAACCGTCACAAACAACATCACAATATATCATCGATACATCGCACATCACCATCAACAAAGCAAACAAGGGCCCACTCGCCCGCGTGACCTCTGAAGCCACCTCCGAGGCCATCGAAGTCGTCGTCGCGCCTCATTCCAGGTGGCAGTAATGACAGCGACGGAGTTTGAGCAATTGTTGCAGATCCCTGTAATTAATGAAACTTAGAGTTAGAATATAAATGCATCAACATCTCTCTCCCTCCCTTCCCCTCCCTTTGTCTCAGTCTAGATCCCCTTCTCTCTCTCTCTCTATCTCAATATATATTTCTCTCTCACTCTATCTCCCTATTGCTATCCTTTTCCCTCTATCTTCCTCCCTCTATCTCCATCTTCATCTCCCTCTCCCCTCTATCTTCCTCTCCCTCTATATCCATCTACATATCCCTCTCTCAATTCATTCCTCCCCTACTCTATCTAACTATCTCTCACTCTTTCTTCTATATTCCTCTTTCTTCTATCTCAATCCTTTTATTCTATGTAACTATCTCCCTCTTTCTTCTATCTCAATCCTTTTCTCTCTATCTTCCTCCCTCTTCTTTCTCTATCTCTCACTCTATCAAACTATCTCTCACTCTCACTCTATTTCCCCGCTTTATTTTGATTAAGTTAAGGTAAAACTAGAATTGTTAAGCTGACATAGAAAATTACCTTACCCGCAGAAGAAGGATCGCCTGGAAGGACCGGTAGTGGCGGTAGCTGGATCCCCAGACCTTGCGCCCGAGCCATGGCCTGTCATTGCAAACATTAAATGTTACCTATTTTAATTCATTTACGCAGAATTAATGAGAACTTCAGATTTTATTTTGGTACCTCCATTGTCCTGCATCTACACCATCCAGGTTGCCTGGAAAGAGATCGTGGCCTCCATCGTGCTCCTTTGTTGTTCTGCCGCAATCCGTTGTTGTTCTGCTTCCCTCATTTCCTCCTCTTGTCGCCTGATGTTCTCTTCTACAGTTTGTCAGAGGTACTACATCTCAATGTCTCTCTGCGAGATGTGACGACCTGACGTGCCCACCGAGGAAGCCTGCGTGGAGCTGCCTCTCACAGGTCTCGCCGCCCTTGAGTCAACAATTGCATCGAATATGGCGAGCCTATAAAAAAAAGTCAGAAATATGAAATTGAAATATCTTGAATACTTTGAATTGAAAATGATAAAATGACTTTTGAACATACCTTCCATGTGCTTTTCCACCTCTGCTTGCATACGCGGCTTGAGAATCGATTGGTTCATGTTCTCAATCAAAATCTTTGTCGTGTATCTTCCTAGCCTCCTCCCCATACATAGCCTGGAAAATGAGAAAACCGTGTAAGTTCAACAATTCATATAGTTATATTAAATATAAATGATTTCTAAACTTACCAATCGCTCGGCTGCAGCCTGACTGCACCCTTGAGGCTGAGAAGGGTCCCTATGACCTCTCTTCCAGATCTCAGCAGGGGTTGGTGGCACCCCCGTCTCGCGCTCCTATCAATACGTGTTAGTACGAACAGTATATTATGAATATATAAACATAAGTTACATACACTTACCATGCGTTTAGCTAAATGCAAGTGGTTTTCTTGGCCGTGCCTGCTCTTCCCCTCGACCCCTCTGCACTCTCGAGCTTTCCCAGACTTAGCCTTGAAGTCATCGCTAGCCGAGTACTGACAAAGGTCTCGAAATGCATCAGACCGACCCTGCAACCAACTCATGTGGCCCTGCACATAGTTGTAGATCATTAAAAATACCATTGAGGAAATTATCAGAAAAAATACTTACTACACCCAACTTACCTGTGCGTACTCCTCCTCCGTCAGGTGCCTCTCGCTCTCTTGTCGGAAGTGTAGCACGTGTTGCTGGTTCACCTTCAAGTGCTCATTGATAATTTGAGTAGGAGCATTTGACAAAGCTTGTCAAAGCGACTTAGCAGCGTTGTAGTAAAACCATCTCCTCGCATCCTCAAACATGCGAGGGTCGTTCGGGTCCTCTAAAAAATACCTTGCCTGTGATAAAGAATATATTGAAGGGATTTTCATTAAAAGAGTTTAAGAGTTAAAATTTAGAAACTTTTTTTAACATACTTACCATAAATTAGCCCATACGGCCTCCTGAAGGTTGTCGTTCTCCTGGTGATGGACGCATGCGTAGTCCTCCCACGAAAGAGCAGGCACCTCGTCGATGACCCCGGGATAGTGCAACCGCACTAAGGACCTGATGACGCTGTTCACTGGTCTGTGGTGTCTCTCACCGGTGAAAGACACGTCATACCAAACCCTGGAAGATATTTATTGATTCATTACTTAAGTAACCAAAAGAAAACAGAATTGAACATTACGATTTTTATTACCTGTCTACGACCGTACAAATCACGATCCTCTGTGAAGGGACCGCATGAGGACTGACAAAGTGAGTCCTCCTAGTCCTCCGCGTCTGCTAGGGCGCCACGTCAGGTGACCAAGAAGGCTCGTCACCAGCCGAGTCAAAGGGCTCAAGAACAAAAGGCTCGCCAGCTGAGGGCCGGCTCACCGATGAGTAGCCAAGCTCAACTGGCACCGTAGCCTCTAAGTTAGTCGGTGAGGACTACAACATTCAAATGATTCATAATCAAGTTTAATTGGTAATTGAATTTAAGGAATTTGTCAAAAACGAGTGAAATTTACCTGTGAAGAAGCTCTAGAGTTGCTCAGAATGTGCCCCAGCAGCTGAGAGCGTATGCTCCCGGTCGACAAGGCACCAACGAAAGCGTCTATGGTCTAGAGGGGTAGAACCCCCTCGTCGGCGGCACCTTCTTACTCTTCTTTGATGCCATCTTATTTTAATAGATAATTAGTAAATATGCAAATAAGATATACAAAATTCATGTTACTATCTTCAAGAAAACATTACTTGTAATCACTTTCAAAATTCATCAACATCTCGAACTAATTGATCGAGTCCTGCACCAACCTCGATGATAAAAGTGTCTAGCAACTCTTCTTCTTGGTACACTTCTTGAACGTCTTCGCTATCATGGTAACCATCATCCCAAGGAGTATATAACCGCTCATGAGGATTGACCTTATATACCACCCACAAAGCACTGAGCTTCGTGCATGGATAAGGTAGATAATACACTTGTTCCACTTGATGTGCAAGAACAAATGTATCGTAACCTCGTAGTCGGTCCTTATATGTTTCACTTCCACCATTCGAAATTGCTTTTCTCAAGATCCATGAGTGCGATCAAACCAGTCACAGTCAAATAAGACAACTCGAAGGGTCTTATTTCAGATAAAAGTAAATTCAAGGATTTCGTTAGTGATTCCATAATAATCGGTTAAATTCACTTGAGTGTCAATTGCTCTCGTCACAACACCAGAATTTGATGTTGCCGCAAGAAGATGAAGAGCTTCGAAATGAGTTGTACGAAATCGAATGCCAGTTACGTCATATCGACCATAGCTTCTAATATTCACCAATCCATAAGATAGTTGCTGCAAATCTTCATGGACATTTTAAGCCCGACACTATAAAAAATGATCAAAAGTTAAAATAACACTTCTTTAATAATAGTAACTTATAATATATAGAAGACGAGAGAGTATTACATAATCTCGAAACCAGGATAGGAAACCCGATCCTCCATTTATTCATTCTTTTCGCATCCCATCTACTTGTTTGGCCATAGGTTGATGCCTATGTGGCAAACATTGTCTATGGAACACACTGAACGTGAAGAAAACATCTTTTAGAATACATGTGTAGCAAAATATGTCAATTAGCATAAATGTAGGACAAACACTTACTCGAAGTATTCCTGCATGCCTTCTATATTTGCGTATATGTAGAGTAAAGCAACAGTCCTGTCACGTTCGGATAGCACGTAGGTCGTGTCACTACCAACGGTAGTGCCTCTCATTTGAAAAATGGTGAGGTAGCTTAAAGGGGGTGCTTCATCCACATTGTACCACATTGCCGAAGTATTGATATTGTTTTCTTCTGCAAAGTAGACACATTAAAAGTATCATACTTCCTTAACAAGACATGCTTCAGTGATGCACCCTTCCACCCTTGCCCTGTTGCCAACCATTGGTTTCAGATATCGTAGCGCTCTTTCAATGTGATACATCCACCTGTATTGCAATGGACCGCCAACTTTAGCTTCGAATGGAAGATGGATAAGGAGATATTTCATTGGATTGAAGAAACCCGATGGAAATTTTTTTCCATCTTACATAAAAGTATGGTTATCTCCTTCTCTAACTTATCCATCATCCCTATATTGATTTCTTTAGCACAAAGATGTCTATAGAAATAGCTGAGCTCGGCTAAAACCTTCCACACCGCATCATCTAGATAGCCCCAAAACATAAGAGGTAAGAATCATTCCATTACAATGTGATAATCATGACTCTTCAACCCAGTGAGGTTACCTTTGTTCACATTCACGACTCGTTTCAGGCTAGCTGCGTAACCATTTGGGAATTTCAAAGTTTTCATCCATTTCATGACTTCTTTCTTTTCTTTAGATCGAAGACAGAAAGAAGCACATGTCTTCCCACCACTTTCAGAGATTTCAAAAGTTGGACGGTGACAAATGTCTGCCAAATCTAGTCTAGCTTTGTAATTGTCTTTTGTTTTGCCACGCATATCCATGCAAGTTCTTATGATACTTTCGCTCATGTTACCCTCCTGATGCATGACATCAATGTTGAGCATTAGAATCAACGACTTCACATACGGTAGCTCCCAAAGTCCACATATGTGAGTCCAATTGTGTTCCTCTCCGTAACCTACGAAATATCCAGGACGACCTTCATATAGCACTAGTTTGTCCAACATATCAGAAATTTCTGACCCGCTGAGATATTTCGATGGTCCTTTAGTGACAACGGTGTTCTTTCTAAAGACATGCCTCTTTTGCCTAAATATGTTATTCGAAGGCAGCCAACATCTGTGACAATATAAGTAAGATATTTTGCCTCCATGAGTTAGTCAAAAGCAATTCATGTCTGAAGCACATATCGGACACGTAAGATGACCGTGAATGCTCCTTCCGGAAAACATGTCGTATGCCGGCAAATCATGGACATACCACAAATAAGCAGCTCAAAGGTTGAATTTCTGCTTCTTATAACTGTAATACGCTTCGACTCGTACCCACAAGACTTTCAATTCTTCCATCAGCGGTTTCAACATCACATTGAGACGTGACCCAGGACGATCAGGTTCAGGTACAATGAGGCTGAGAAATATGAACTCGTTCTTCGTTCAAAGAGCCGGTGGCAGGTTTTACGGAATGACGAAGACAGGCCAACATGAGTATGGCATGGCGTTTATACTATACGGTGAGAATCTGTCAATTGCTAATCCGATGCGAACATTTCTCGCATCACAAGAAAAATCTAGATCAAAATGTTATGCATTCCATGAATCACTGTCGGACGAATGCGTCAAGAATTCTTTGTTCTCACATTTACCTTCTTTGTGCCATCTCATTTGTCTTGCGGTTCTTTTTGAAAGAAACAACCGCTTCAACTGAGGTGCACAGGCAAGTAACGAAGCTGCTTATGTGCGACATCTGTCATCACATTATCGCCATTGTCATTAACAACTTCGACATACCTCAGTTTACAACATTTCAAGCACATATTCTCATTGGCATGCTCTTTCCAGAATAGCATGCAGTTGTCTTGGCACACATCGATTTTCTTATAGTTCATACCGAGTCCAGATATCTTAATCTTTGACTGATATATATCTTTAGGCGCTTTGTGAGGTTTTGGAAGGATATTACAGATCAATTTAATGAGATCATTGTAGCAGTTGATGGAAAAAAGTACTTAGACTTAATTGCCATAAATCTGGTCAACAAATCAAGTACAATCACAACCGTGTGTTCATGCAACGGCTCTTATGACTTCTTCAACTCATCGAAGAACTCCTCTGCCTCATTTGTAAGAGGATCCTCCTCTTCCAAAGCTTCTAGCATCTCATCCATCCTATCAACCTATGATATATCATCATCCTCATCCACTTATGCTATGAATTGAGATTTAGACTCGCTGTGGAAGGTCCACACTTCATAATGTGGAGGGAAATCGTTTTGACATAGGTGAAACGAAAGATCCAATCTTCTCAAAAACTTGGTGTTTCGGCATTTGGTACACGAGCACTGCACCATATCATCCGTTTACAACGAAAATGCTCGATCCAAAAATTTATCTAACTTGATGTACCACTCATCCGAGTGACCACTAATTCTGCTCTTGTAGCCAGTATACGTCCAACTGCGGTCTTCACCCATGTTTGGCTGTGCAGTTTAAAGCAAAAGAAATTATCGTTAATGTATGCAGGATAGGTCCAAAAATTTTGATAGTATAACACCACCTATTTAAAAATACACCCCCAATCTGGTGCAGTTCTTCAAGTAAAAGGGTCATGACTATAGAGTTATAGTATACGTATGTATGTTAGCCGCTCGCCGAAGACTGCAGCTCTTCAAGACAAGCAAGGGGGAGAGAAAATTTCGACAGCGTAAAACTACCTATTTAACACTACACTCCAAATCTGGTGCAATTCTTTTGTAATAGGGTCTTGACTATAGAGTTATAGTTGACATACGTATGTCAGCCGCTCGCCGGAGGCAGCAGCTCCTCAAGACTCGAGGAGCAAAGAAAAATTCGACAGCATAACACCGCCTATTTAATAAACCCTCCAATCTATTGCGGTTCTTCAAGTAAAAGGCCCATGACAATAGAGTTATAGTCGATATACGTATGTCAGCTGCTCGCCAGATGTTGCAGCTCTTCAAGACGAGCGAGGAGGAAAGAAAATTTTGACAGCATAACACTGCCTATTTAACACTACACCCCCCAATATGGTGCAGTTCTTCAGGTAAAATGGTCATGACTATATAGTTATAGTCGACATACGTATATCAACCGCTTGCCGGAGGCTGCAGCTCTTCATGACGAGCGAGGAGGAAAGAAAATTTCAACAGCATAACACAGCCTATTGAACACTACACCCTCAATCTGGTGCAGTTCTTCATGTAAAAGGGTCATGACTATAGAGTTATAGTCGACATACGTATGTCAGTTGCTCGTTGGAGGCTGCAACTCTTCAAGGCGAGCGAGGAGGAAAGAAAATTTTGACAACATAAAACCACATATTTAACACTACACCCCCAATCTGGTGCAGTTCTTCAAGTAATAAGGCTATTTGCGACAGCTCGCTGCAATCGTCCCACATTATGGCCAGGACGCGGGTGGGCCCCACGCGGCTATTTGCGTCGGTTTGGCCGTCGGAAATTATACCAGCCAATGGGACCAACACGGTCATTTGCGATGGTTTGGCCATCACAAATACGATCTTATTTGCAACGACCAGGCCTTCGCAAATAACAAAGGCTAGTTTGCGATGGCAAGGAGCCATATTTGCGATGGTACTGTATATGATTATGTGTCGGGTCAAACCGAGAGAAGAGGAAAGAACGAGAAAGAGACGAGAAAATGGGACTGTCGAGTTCCGCAATCCTCACGCGCAGGTCTTTGCCTTCAGCACTGTCGTTGTTCGTCTCCGTATAAATGCATATTTTAACTTCTAACTAAGTGGGCCTTGTTGGGCCCTAAATGGGTTGTGTCGGGTCAAGCCGACCATAATCCCATTTTTGTACATATAGTAACACTCAAGCAATCAAACTAAAAATTATAACCATAATTTAAAAACTAAGCAATTCAATAAAACATAAACAAAACAATTGAACCTAAACTCAATGTTCAAGGACAAAATTGGCCACTTTCATAGTTGAGGGACATATTTGAGCCTCCAGCCAAAGTTGAAAGATGAAATCGACTATACCGCCAAAACTAAACCAAAACAACTTAGTAGATTAACCAACGGAAATCTATTTGTCAGATAGCAGGCCAAGGTTGGAGGTATTATGACTTATAAAATGAAAAGACAAAATACACAAGGCTAGAGCAACACTTTTGACAAGTGTTATTTCATTGAAGTGGTCTATCAAAATCTCCAATGTGAAATATAGCTTATCAAAATTTTATTCATAACACTCATATGTCATAACCAGTAGCATTCACGCCAAGAATCTAAACAATTTTACACATACTAATGGTCAAATTTTAAAGGTTAACTTGAACTCAGCATGAATTTTTGAACAAAAAAAAAAGAAATAGTACCGTGCACCATGCCTATGTTACTGATCCTATCTAATAGAGTAGCATGTGTTCGTATAAACGAGTTACAGCCCACAATCTCAATTTTGACTCAATTTCTGCTGATTCAATTCATTAGCACTATGGAAAGATACAATAAAAAAATCGAGCACGATTGTTTACTCAAACATCTTAGAACTAATGAACAACATCATTCATTAAGAAGAACATGAATATATTTCTAATCCTTTAGGAAGAGTCAGGTGACCAAGAAGGCTCGTCACCAGCCGAGTCAAAGGGCTCAAGAACAAAAGGCTCGCCAGTAGAGGGTTGGCTCACCGATTAGTAGCCAAGCCCAACTGGCGCCGTAGCCTCTAAGTCAGTCGGTGAGGACTACAACATTCAAATGATTCATAATTAAGTTTAATTAGAAATTGAATTTGAAGAATTTGTCAAAAACGAGTGAAATTTACTTGTGATGAAGCTCTAGAGCTACTCAGAATGTGCCCCAGCAGCTGAGAGCGTATGCTCCTCGTTGACAAGGCACTAGCGAAAGCGTCCTAAGGTCTAGAGGGGTAGAACCCCCTCGTCAGCGGCACCTTCTTACCCTTCTTTGACGCCATCTTGTTTTAATAAATAATTAGTAAATATGAAAATAAGATATACAAAAATAATGTTACTATCTTCAAGAAAACATTACTTGTAATCACTTTCAAAATCCATCAACAGCTCCAACTAATTGATCGAGTCCTGCACCAACCTCGACGATAAAAGTGTCCGGCAACTCTTCTTCTTGGTACACTTCTTGAACATCTTCGCTATCATGATAACCATCATCCCAAGGAGTATATAACCGCTCACGAGGATTAACATTATATACCACCCACAAAGCACTGAGCTTCGTGCATGGATAAGGTAGATAATATACTTGTTCCACTTGATGTGGAAGAACAAATGTATCGTAACCTCGTAGTCGGTCCTTATATGTTTCACTTCCACCAATCGAAATTGCTTTTCTTGAGTTCCATGAGTGCGATCAAACCAGTCACAGTCAAAGAAGATAACTCGAAGGGTCTTATTTCATATAAAAGTAAATTCAAGGATTTCGTTAGTTATTCCATAATAATCGGTTAAATTCACTTTAGCGTCAATTGCTCTCGTCACAACACCAGAATTTGATGTTGCCGCGAAAGGACGAAGAGCTTCAAAATGAGTTGTATGGAATTGAAAGCCATTTACGTCATATCGACCATAGCTTCTAATATTTACCAATCTATAATATAGTTGCCGCAAATCTTCATGGACATTTTGAGTCCGACACTGTCAAAAATAATCACAAGTTAAAAAACACTTCTTTAATAATAGTAACTTATAATATATAGAAGATGAGAGAGTATTACATAATCTCGAAACCAGGATAGGAAACCCGATCCTCCATTTATTCATTCTGTTCGCATCCCATCTACTTGTTTGGCTATAGGTTGATGCCTATGTGGCAAACATTGTCTGTGGAACACGCTGAACATGAAGAAAACATCTTTTAGAATACATGTGTAGCAAAATATGTCAATTAGCATAAATGTAGGACAAACACTTACTCGAAGTATTCCTGCATGCCTTCTATATTTTCGTATATGTAGAGTAATGCAACAGTCCTGTCACGTTCGGATAGCACGTAGGTCGTGTAGCTATCGACGGTAGTGCCTCTCATTTAAAAAATGGAGAGGTAGCTTAAAGGGGGTGCTTCATCCACATTGTACCACATCGTCGAAGTATTGATATTGTTTTCTTCTGCAAAGTAGGCACTTGAAAAGTATCCTACTTCCTTAAGGGCACATGCTTCAGTGATGCACCCTTCCACCCTTGCCCTGTTGCAAACCATTGGTTTCAGATATCGTAGCGCTCTTTTAATGTGATACATCCACCTTTATTGCAAAGGACCGCCAACTTTAGCTTCGAATGGAAGATGGATAAGGATATATTTCATTGGATTGAAGAAACTTGATGGAAATTTTTTTCCATCTTACATAAAAGTATGGTTATCTCCTTCTCTAACTTATCCATCATCCCTATATTGATTTCTTTAGCACAAAGATGTCTATAGAAATAGCTGAGCTCGGCTAAAACCTTCCACACCGCATCATCTAGATAGCCCCGAAACATAACAGGTAAGACCCTTTGCATTACAATGTGATAATCATGACTCTTCAACCCAGTGAGGTTTCCTGTGTTCACATTCACGGGTCAATTCAGGCTATCTGCGTAACCATCTGGGAATTTCAAAGTTTTCATCCAGATCAAAGACAGAAAGAAGCACGTGGCTTCCCACCACTTTCTGAGATTTCAAAAGTTGGACGGTGACAAATGTCTGCCAAATCTAGTCTAGCTTTGTAATTGTCTTTTGCTTTGC
This sequence comes from Tuctoria greenei, assembly GCA_036927565.1. Taxonomy (NCBI): domain Eukaryota; kingdom Viridiplantae; phylum Streptophyta; class Magnoliopsida; order Poales; family Poaceae; genus Tuctoria; species Tuctoria greenei. Next base: position 181,889,663 of record JAYESD010000004.1, on the reverse strand, counting down.
CAGGCATATCCATGCAAGTTCTTATGATACTTTCGCTCATGTTACCCTCCTGATGCATGATATCAATGTTGTGCATTAGAATCAACGACTTCACATACTGTAGCTCCCAAAGTCCACATATGTGAGTCCAATTGTGTTCCTCTCCATAACTATGAAATATCCAGGATGACCTTCATCTAGCACCAATTTGTCCAACATATCAAAAATTTCTGACCCGTTGAGATGTTTTGATGGTCCTTTAGTGGCAACGGTGTTCTTTCTAAAGACATGCCTATTTTTCCTAAATATGTGATTCGAAGGCAGCCAACGTATGTGACAATCTAAGTAAGATATTTTTCCTCCATGAGTTAGTCAAAAGCAATTCATGTCTGAAGAACATATCGGACATGTCAGATGATCGTGAATGCTCCTTTCGGAAAACATGCCGTACACCGGCAAATCATGGACATACCACAAATAAGCAGCTCATTGGTTGAATTTATGCTTCTTGTAACTGTCATACGCTTCGACTCCTGTCCACAAGACTTTCAATTCTTCGATCAGCAGTTTCAACATCACATAGAGACGTGACCCGGGATGATCATGTTCAGGTACAATGAGGCTGAGAAACATGAACTCGTTCTTCATACAAAGAGCCGGTGGCAGGTTGTACGGAATGACAAAGACAGGCCAACATGAGTATGGCGTGGCGTTTATACTAAACAGTGAGAATCCGTCTATTGCTAATCCGATGTGAACATTTCTCGCATCACAACAAAATCTAGATCAAAATGGTATAGTGCATTCCATGCGTTACCGTTGGACGAATGCGTCAAGAATTCTTTGTTCCCACGTTTACCTTCTTTGTGCCATCTCATGTGTCTTGCAGTTCTTTTTGAAAGAAACAACCGCTTCAACCGAGGTGCACAGCCAAGTAACGAAGCTGCTTATGTGCGACATCTGTCATCACATTATCGCCATTGTCATTAACAACTTTGACATACCTCAGTTTACAAGATTTCAAGCGCTTGTTCTCATTGCATGTTCTTTCCAGAATAGCATGCAGTTGTCTGGGCACACATCGATTTTCTTATAGTTCATACTGATACCAGATATCTTGATCTTTGACTGATATATATCTTTAGGTGCTTTGTGAGGTTGTGGAAGGATATTGCAGATCAATTTAATGAGATCATTGTAGCAGTTGATGGAAAAAAGTACTTAGACTGAATTGCCATGAATCTGGTCAAGAAAGCAAGTACAATCACAACCGTGTGTTCATGCAATGGCTCTTATGATTTCTTCAACTCATCGAAGAACTCCTCTGCCTCATTTGTCAGAGGATCCTCCGCTTCCAAAGCTTCTAGCATCTAATCCATCCTATCAACCTATGATATATCATCATCCTCATCCACTTATGCTATGACTTGAGATTTAGTCTCGCCGTGGAAGGTCCGCACTTCATAATGTGGAGGGAAACCGTTTTGACATAGGTGAAACGAAAGATCCAATCTTCTCAAAAACATGGTGTTCCGGCATTTGGTACACGTGCACGCACCCATATCATCCGTTTACAACGAAAATGCTCAATACAAAAATTTATCTAACTTGATGTACCACTGATCCGAGTGACCACCAATTCTGCTCTTGTAGCCAGTATACATCCAATTGCGGTCTTCACCCATGTTTGGCTCTGCAGTTTAAAGCAAAAGAAATTGTCGTTAATGTATGCAGGATAGGTCTTAAAATTTTTATAGTATAACACCGCCTATTTAACACTACACCCCCATTGTGGTGCAATTCTTCAAGTAAAAGGGTCATGACTATAGATTTATAGTCGACATACGTATGTTAGCTGCCCGCCGGAGGCTGCAGCTCTTCAAGACAAGCGAGGGGGAAAGAAAATTTTGACAGCATAAAACTGTCTATTTAACACTACACTTCAAATCTGGTGCAGTTCTTTAGTAATAGGGTCTTGACTACAGAGTTATGGTTGACATACGTATGTCAGCCGCTCGCCGGAGGCTGCAGCTCTTCAAGACTTGTGAGGAGCATAGAAAATTTCGACAGCATAACACCACATATTTAACACTACACCCTCCAATCTGGTGCAGTTCTTCAAGTAACAGGGCCATGACTATAGAGTTATGGTCGATATACGTATGTCAGCTGCTCATCGGATGCTGCAGCTCTTCAAGACGAGCGATGAGGAAAGAAAATTTTGACAGCATAACACTTCCTATTTAACACTACACCCCCCAATCTGGTGCAGTTCTTCAGGTAAAAGGGTCATGACTATATAGTTATAGTCGACATACGTATATCAGCCGCTTGTCGGAGGCTGCAGCTCTTCATGGCAAGCGAGGAGGAAAGAAAATTTCAACAGCATAACACTGCCTATTTAACACTACAACCCTCAATCTGGTGCAGTTCTTCATGTAAAAGGGTCATGACTATAGAGTTAAAGTCGACATACGTATGTCAGTCGCTCGCCGGAGGCTGCAGCTCTTCAAGACGAGTGAGGAGGAAAGAAAATTTTGACAGCATAAAACCACATATTTAACACTACACCCCCAATATGGTGCAGTTCTTCAAGTAATAAGGCTATTTGCGACAGCTCGCTGCAGGCGTCGCAAAATATGGCCAGGACGCAGGTGGGCCCCATGTGGCTATTTGCGATAGTCTGGCCATCGCAAATTATACCAGCCAATGGGACCAACACGGTCATTTGCGATGGTCTGGCCATCGGAAATACGATCTTATTTGCGACGACCGGGCCTTTGCAAATAACAGAGGCTAGTTTGCGATGGCAAGGAGTCATATTTGCGACGGTACTGTATACGATTATGTGTTAAGTCAAGCCGAGAGAAGAGCAAAGAACGAGAAAGAGACGGGAAAATGGGTCCCTCGAGGTCTGCAATCCTCACACGCAGGTGTTTGCCGCCAGCACTGTCGCTGTTCGTCTCCGTATAAATGCATACTTTAACTTCTAACTAAATGGGCCTTGTTAGGCCCTAAATGGGTTGTGTCGGGTCAAGCCGACCGTAATCCCATTTTTGTACATATAGTAACACTCAAGCAATCAAACTAAAAATTATAACCATAATTTAAAAACTAAGCAATTCAATTAAACATAAACATAACAATTGAACCTAAACTCAAAGTTCAAGGACAAAATTGGCCACATTCATAGTTGAGGGACATATTTGAGCCTCCGGCCAAAGTTGAAGGATGAAATTAACTATACCGCCAAAACTAAACCAAAACATCATAGTAGATTAACCAACGGAAATCTATTTGTCAGATAGCAGGCCAAGGATAGAGGTGTTTTGACTTATAAAATGAAAAGACAAAATACACAAGGGCAGAGCACCACTTTTGACAAGTGTTATTTCATTGAAGTGGTCTATCAAAATCTCAAATGTGAAATATAGCTTATGAAAATTTTATTCATAACACTCATATGTCATAACCAGTAGCATTCACACCAAGAATCTAAACAATTTTACACATACTAATGGTCAAATGTTAAAGGTTAACTTGAACTCAGCATGCATTTTAGAACAAAAAAAAGATATAGTACCGTGCACCGTGCACCGTGCCTATGTTACTGATCCCATCTAATAGAGTAGCATATGTTCGTATAAACTAGTTACAGCCCACAATCTCAATTTTGACTCAATTTCTGCTTATTCAATTCATTAGAACTATGGAAAGATACAATGAAAAAAATCGAGCACGATTGTTTACTCAAACATCTTAGAACTAATGAACAGCATCATTCATTAAGAAGAACAAGAATAAATTTCTAATCCTCTAGCAACATTACAGTGTTATTAGTTCTATTATACCTAGATCAAGAAAATGAACATAGTCAATCGTGAAGTTAAATAGCTCATCTAAAATTCAGATCACTGGACATCGCTCAAACAAATGGACATAAAGTTAAAGAAAAGCTAACCTAAAGTTCAGATCATACCTGACACGTCGGGGGAGGACGACGAGGAGGCGTCGGTGTGGCCTCAAAGGAGGCCAACGACGTCGGAGGAGGCCGACAGCGTCAGGGGGCGCGTCTGGGGTGGCCGGCGGTGTCGGCGAGTGGCGTGGCGGGGGCGGCAGCGGGCGCGGCGGCGGCGGGAGTTTTGGGGGCAGTGTGATAATGAGTCTATCGGGGGCCAATGGCATAGATATAAGCCCTTTATTTGCGACTGCTTCCTTAATTTCGACGGTCGTAGGTTCAGGCCGTCGCAATTAATGTTATTTGCGATGATCCTTTTGTAGCCGTCACAAATAACGTCCTATTTGCGACGGTTGTATAATTTGCGACGGCCCTAGGGTTGGCCGTCTCAAAAAAGCCTTATTTGCGTCGGCTTCATCGGCAGCCATCTCAAATAAGGTTTTATTTGCGACGACCACCCTTTTTGCGACGTCCCCAGGCCGGCCGTCGCAAATCATTGTGTTTCCTGTAGTGATTGTGCCAAGGAAATTTGATAGTTTCGCATACTCCCCATCTGTAGGATCTTCTGGAGATTTTCTAGTGGGATAGGTAGGGTCACAATATAAGACAATAGTAATTCATACTCTTAAATTTGCCGTTAGCACTACTACAATAAACCTCATCTCAGGCGGCTCCAAACATATTATAACACGCGTGTTCTAAAACCGCCTGAAATGAAGAGCCTATGATAATATGCAATTTCATAGGCGGAAAGTAAAACCGCCCGTAAAATGGGTTTATCACAGGCGGTTCTTTACCTATGACTAGCCGCCTGTGAAGCATTTTATCACAGGCAGTTTTTTACATACGACTAGCCCCCTGTGAAGACATATTATCACAGGCGAGTCATAAATTATATGTAACCACCTATGATAATCTTTTTATCACAGGCGGATTTTTACATATGGCAAGCCCTCTGCAGAGACAATTTATCGCAGCCAGTTTGTACTGTAATAGAAACCGCCTGTGATGATAGAGTTATCACAGGTTGTTCTTTACCTATTTCTAGCCGCCTGTGATAATATATTTTCACACGCAGGTCTAGCCGTAGGTAAAGAACCGCCTGTGATAAAGTATACCCTATGCAGTACCACCTACTGCTATTTCTAATTTCCAGGTCAATTCAATATAATCAGAGAAGTCAATAATATAATCACAGAAGTAAACAATATAATCACATAAGTCATCTTACATAAGTCAATTTCACTAAAACAATATACATATGTACAAGTTACACATATAAGTCATCTCATAGTTTACATGTTTCTCTAAAAACCGTTTATATTCTCATAGTCGCAATGTTCTGGTACATCACCTACTTCACCATCCTCATCAAAGTATACCCCTCTTTTGTGCAAAATTTCTCGACGCATGAACTGACATAGTTCACCGGAAATCTTTACAGCTCCTCCACAAGCAATAGTTCTACAAACGGGCCATTCTTTGTACACATTCTTCGTGTGCTGCAATGAAACACATAATAAGGTTTAGAATGTGTTGGTTTGAACAATCTCAAAGTATAGATCAAAGTGAGTATACATGAATATTTTTGGTATTTTTGGAGCAGTTGTACTATGATCAACTAAATTTTGAAGTTGGAACCAAAATCTAAAAATAATGTTTCTGGTAATATTGAACAGCAGAGAATATAAGTATTAAAATATGCTAGCTGCAATGAAAATGAAACTCGAAAGTAAGAAAATAAGATATCGACATTAAAGATAACTTATATCATACGATTCTCTCTATATTCGCTGGCGGTCCGAAGATGCTCCCATACATAATACCCGCATAAGACACTCCCAGCCGGCTCCTTCAGACAAGGATAATGTGTTTTAATGTCAAATGCATTCGTATTAGGAGTTCCCTGATTGCCAAGCCATTCCGTGTAAAACCGCCAAGCATTGTAATACAAGAAATGTCATATAAAACTTATCAACACATTCTAAATGTATGTAAATTAATAGTATCGAATAAACGTACAGTTTCAAGATGGAAAGACAATCTTTGTAACGATCTGGTGGGTAATCGGCTGAGTCCAAGACTATTGTCAAACCCTGCGTTGGCTTCATGAAGATCATTATGTAGTGTTTATTGCATACATACAAACACACATGTTAAGTTAACAATTAGCAATAATTGTTATTTCAATGTCATGTGTCGAACTTACTCGAAGTGGTACGGAGTCTTTACGAGGTCCTTGTCATCTCCGACAAAGTTAAACATGTCATGTCCCATGTAAGCTGCAACCTTGGTACTTTTATCCTTCTTTTATTTTGCGATTTATTTATTAGATTCTTTCTTTTTCATGTGCTTGTATTGTTCTGAGTCTCGATCCACCTTAACGTCGAATAGCGCCTTTGCTATCCGTGTAGGGTCAATGATACCTATCTTTCATTTTATCTTTTTATTATCCATGTATTGCATCCTATTGAAGAAGTCCAGAATTATTATAATCTCATGAAATGTGTATGCATGTAGTAAGGAAAGCAAATGCAAAATATTAGAGGCACTTACAAGCACCATACGAGTAGCAGGTTGATTCCGAGCATGCCCCGATGGAAAAGGACATGTAGATCTTCAAAGAAAAGGGCTTGTTTCTCTGCTCTAGTGCTTCAGAATGCTTCTTTCGGCACAAGAAATGTGACGTAAGAAAGTCCATATTTGTGCTGGCACTAATCTACCACTCGTGCATTCTTTTGAGTGCAATAAGTTGTTTGCTAAGTTGTACTGATGTTATGAACGACTTTCCATTTTAATATTCAGGAGGAACATCCTCAAGCTTGTATATTGGAACTCCTAGTTTATCTAAAGCCGCCAGCCGATTATACATGAAACCATCTTCTTCCAACTCCTCAATATCTTCTAATGATGGCTCATGAGAAGAACGAGATGCACTCAATTTTCTAATATTTTACAAATACTTTGACACTTCTGATGAAGGTTTCTTATTTTCGTATGAGCTAGTTTTGATAGGCACCGATGATCGAGGAGTAGTCGTCGGAAGTTGGACACTAGCTTGCTGTTGAAACTATTGTTCAACTGATTGCTCTTTACTACCAGCACCTTGCTCTAGTACTACTTCAAGGTGTTGCTCAACTAGTTGCTCTTTACTAACAACTGCTTGCTCTGTAACTGCTTGAAGCTGTTGTTCAACTTGTTGCTCTTTGTTATCTTTACTAGCAAGGTTACTATCATCCTTGCTGAGACATAGCGCGAGTGGATCTTCCTGGACTTTCACATTATAAAATGGGGTTGCAGTATTTTGAGATGCAACGGGGCTAGAAATCGACTCATCGTCCAACACGATATCGCGTCGGTGCCAAAGTATTAATTGGTTGACAGCCTGCCCCAGAGTCGCGATCCCCTCATGTGTGATGGGTCTATTTCATAATCTTCACACTACAAGGATTCCGACCTGTTGCAACGATTGTACTGCAAAAATACTAAATCGTTGCAGTAAGCTTGGCTTTTTGCCACGATTCACTAGTTCCTGGCACTAGGATCTATCGCCACGGAACACAATCATTGCATTAGGATCTGTTTCCACAAATTATTGGTTCATTGCGTTACAAGATCTATCGCCACAGAACACAATCATTGCATTAGGATATGTTGCCACGAATCACTAGTTCGTGGGGTTACAGGATCTATCGCCACAGAACACAATCGTTGCATTAGGATATGTTGCCACAAATTACTGGTTTGTGGTGTTACAGCTTTATTTCCACGGAACACAATCATTGCATTAGGATCTGTTGCCACGAATCAGCAAACAGTTGCATTTGGACCGTAATGCAACGAAACAAAATCGTTGCATTAGGATGTGTTGCCACGATACTCTGGTTCGTGGAGTTAGTATCGATGGCCACGTACCCCAAACGTAGCAATTAGGATGTGTGGCCACGATTCAATTTTTCGTGGCGTCAGGATGCTAATTCAAGGAAACACAATCGTTGCATTAGGATGTGTTGCCACGAATCACAAGTTCGTGGCGTCAGGATGCTAATGCAACGGACCACAATCGTTGCATTAGGATCTGTTGCCACGATTCACTGGTTCGTGGCACTAGGATCTATCGCCACGGAACACAATCGTTGCATTAGGATCTGTTGCCATGAATTACTGGTTCGTTGCGTTATAGGATCTATCGCCACAGAACACAATCATTGCATTAGGATCTGTTGCCACGAATCACTAGTTCGTGGCATTACAGGATCTATCACCACGGAACACAATCGTTGCATTAGGATATGTTGCCACGAATTACTGGTTCGTGGCGTTACAACTTTATTGCCACGGAGCACAATCGTTGCAATAAGATCTGTTGCCACGAATCAGCAAACAGTTGCATTTGGACCATAATGCAACGAAACAAAATCGTTGCATTAGGATGTGTTGCCATGATACTCTGGTTCGTGGCGTTAGTATCAATGGCCACGGACCCCAATTGTAGAAATTAGAATGTGTGGCTATGATTCAATTTTTCGTGGCATCATGGTGCTAATGCAACGAAACACAATTGTTGCTTTAGGATCTGTTGCCACGAATCACTAGTTCGTGGCGTCAGGATGCTAATGCAGCATACCACAATCGTTGCATTAGGATCTGTTGCCACGAATTACTGGTTCGTGGCGTTACAGGATCTATCGCCACGGACCACAATCGTTGCATTAGGATCTGTTGCCACAAATTACTGGTTCGTTGCGTTACAGGATCTATCGCCATGGAACACAATCGTTGCATTAGGATCTGTTGCCATGAATCACTAGTTCATGGCATTACAGGATCTATCGCCACGGAACACAATCGTTACATTAGGATATGTTGCCACGAATTACTGGTTCGTGGCGTTACGGCTTTATTGCCACAGAACACAATCGTTGCATTAGGATCTATTGCCACGAATCAGCAAACAGTTGCATTTGGACCGTAATTCAAGGAAACAAAATCGTTGCATTAGGATGTGTTGCCACAATACTCTTCTTCGTGGCGTTAGTATCAATGGCCACGGACCCCAGTCGTAGCAATTAGGATGTGTGGCCACGATTCAATTTTTAGTGGCGTCAGGATACTAATGCAATGAAACACAATCGTTGCATTAGGATCTGTTGCCACGAATCACAAGTTCGTGGCGTCAGGATGCTAATGCAACGGACCACAATCATTGCATTAGGATTTGTTGCCACGAATTACTGGTTCATGGCATTACAGGATCTATATCCATGCACAATCGTTGCATTAAGTTCTGTTGCCACGATTCAGTAGTTCGTGCGCCAAAGGCAAAGGGATCCAAGGCGGTCGAGGGTGCTGATGCCAAAACGATCGAGATAAGCACCCACAAATTAATGCAACAGTGGGGATGTAATAAATGATTAGTACCACATGTAATAAATGATTAAATAGTCGCACTTCCATATATTAGCCTATCGTCACAAATAGTACTCCAGTTCAGAGCTCACACATGTATACATGCAGTACGTACTTAATTATACTAAAAATCATCATCTTCGCTGTCGTCCCCCTACAATGGAGCTACATGATCATCATTGGTATATGTATCGTCGTCATCATCTTCATTTTCTGATGCAACTCCATCTACCTCAAACCGATCACCTGACGTTGTCATTATAAGAGTGGAAGCATCGCCGCTGGCTCCCTCAATGTCATTCCTAGCCCATGCGGTCGTATCCTCATTGTTGATATCATTAGTAAGTAGATCATCATGAAATGTCTCAGCCTCCATCGTCTCAATCACATTATTTTCACTGTCTCCAGGGTGCATGGCAAAAAGGTTCCGTGGCTTTGTTTTAACAATTGTAGCCCATTTAGGATGCTTCACACTTGGAACATAAAAAACTTGTTCTGCTTGGGTGGCTAGAATGTAAGGCTCATAGTGGAATCGAAACAGAGTAGTGTCAACATGTATCATTCCGTATTGATCCTTTTTGTAGCCTTTGATTTGGTTCTTACTGCTTCCAAAAGGCCGATCAAACCATTCACACTGAAATAACAGAACCTCTTGATTTTTTTTCAAAATCAACAGCAATGATTTTCTTGATTACTCCAAACCAATCATGATCAGTGCCCCGAACAACAATACAACTGTTTTGGGTCCGTAAACCTTTTTCCACATCTGCAGTTTGAAAGAAGAAGCCATTGATTAATAACCAACTAAAAAAACGTGCCAAATGATCAGGTCCTCTAGATAATGCGTACAGATAATTGGTTACTTTGCCTTCTTTGTGTAATGTCGTAATCTGTACACATTAGTATAACAGGGTTTATCGACGACAAACCAATTTCAGAACACATATTTGTTCAATATTTCATCAAAGTGCAAACTTGCATGTACTTACTCGTTTCTGAAACCAATCAACAAACTCATCTCTATGGCGTTTATCAACATCACGAGAATGAATCTTTTTCAGTTCTTCAATATGCTCACTAAAAAGGGTACAAAATTAAATTAGCCATCTACAATAAGCCATATATATAGTATACAACATCTGAGTTATACGTTATTACTTGATCCATGGAGCAGCCTCTTCAACGTTAGTAATAAGATAATGCCTGATGTTATGTAGTTCCACCATAGTAAGTTGGTCCCATTTATACCCTTTTTTAGAATTATCAACTTCTGTAAATATGTTAAAATTATCAACAGAAGGTTCATTTGTAGCTGCAGCTTCATGACGTTCTGGCCTATTACGCTTGGTGCTCATGTTATCCAAAAACTGACTACAAAAAGTCATACACTCTTCGGCAATATATCCCTCAGCTATAGAACCCACCGGGTGAGCTTTGTTACGTACATACCTCTTCAATGTACCAAGGTACCTCTCGATTGGATACATCCATCTATAAGAAACAGGTCCACACAACCGTGCTTCTACGGCAAGATGGGTTGGAAGATGTACCATGATATCAAAGAAAGCGGGAGGAAACAACATCTGAAGCTTACAAATTGTTTCAGGAATTTGTTCACTCATCTTGTCCAAATCTGGTTCCGCCAATTCTTTAGAACAAATTCCAGAAAAGAATGTGCTAAACTCAATTAAAGGTGCAACAACCTTTTTCAGGCAATATGTTACGTATTGCAATAGTAAGGAGCTTCTGAACTATAATATGGCAGTCATGAGTTTTTAGACCCGATACCTTACATGCTTTTATGTCCACACATCTCTTGATGTTTGAGGCATAACCATCGGGCACTTTCACATTCCCCAAAAACTTTCACAAGGTGGTCTTCTCATCTTTGCCCAAAGTATATAATGCTGGTGGGAATGTGTACTTGCTCTTTATGAACTTCGGATGTTGATCTGGCCGTATACCCATATCCTTCATATGAAGACGAGCTTGTAGACCATCTTTTGTTTTACCATCTATAGCAAGCAATGTCCCCAATATGCTATCACAAATGTTTTTCTCAATGTGCATGACATCCAAGTTATGCCTTATTAGCAATGTCGTCCAATAAGCGAGGTCGAAAAATATACTTTTCTTCTTCCAATTATGCCATCTATTTTCCTCGGTGTGCTTTCTCTTATTATTCGTCGGTCCAAAACTCACTTGATCAAAACACTCGTATTGTTGGAGTACTTCGTCACCAGAGAGTGATGTTGGAGCCTCTCTATTTTCTGCCTTGTTGTTGAAAGAACCTTTGTTTCAACGCCATATGTGATCCTGAGGTAGGAAATGACGATGACCCATGTAACAATGCTTTCGTCCATATTTCAACCAGAAGGCATCCGTGTTTATATGGCAGTATGGACATGCTAGCTTCCCTTTTGTGCTCCATCCACATAGCACCGCATATGCTGGAAAATCATTTATTGTCCACAATAAAGAAGCTCGCATGACAAATGTCTCTTTCTTTAAACCGTCATATGTTTCAACACCATCAGACCATAATTTCAGTAGCTCATCAATCAAAGGATGCATATACACATCAATGTTGTTTCCAGGTGATTTTGGCCCAAGAATTATCATTGACATCACCCAATAAGACTGCTTCATACACAACCAAGGTAGTAGATTATAAGGGATTAGAATCACAGGCCATGTACTGTAAGAAACATTCATTACTCCAAAAGGATTGAAACCATCAGATGCTAACCCAAGTCTTATGTTGCAAGGATCAGATGAGAAATTTGGGTGAATGCTATCAAAAGGCTTCCATGCTTTCGAATCGGCGGGATGGCATAATATTCCATCATCAGCACGACCTTCTTCGTGCCAGCGCATGTTTGATGCCATTGATTCTCCCATATAAAACATTTGTAGACGGGGAATAAGAGGGAAGTAACGTAGAATCTTGCGTGCTACAAGCTTCTTGGATTTTCCACAAGGTAAAGCCTCTCTTGCATCCCCAGAAGTACTATTTTTCCATCTTAATTCACCACATTTTGGGCAACTATTCAGCAGAGAATAGTCCTTCCGAAATAACACACAGTCATTGACACATGCATTGATCTTTTGGTAGTCCAGGCCGAGGTCACGAACAACCTTCTGAAGTTTATCAAGATTATTAGGAATGCAGTGGCCCTTTGGAAGCGCAAATGAGAATAGTTCAAGTAACATCTCACAAGTTACTTTGCTCATACCAGTTAAACACTTTATCTGGTAGAATCTGACAATGTAAGATAATTGGCTCAGCTGCGAACAACATGGATACAACTCATTTTTGGCATCAGTTAATAAGTCATAGAATTTCTTTGCATCCCCAATTGGCTCCTGCTAGTTTATAGCATTTTCTTGATCATCAACATCTGCTGAAGTACCACCATGATCAGTGCCTCTAAGTAGACTGGACAACATATTTTGCATAGCACCATGATCAGAAATTATCTCCTCATTATTTGCTGATTCCTTAGCAATATTTTCCTGAACTCGTATTTCTCCATGGTGTATCCAACAAGTATAATCCAATAACATCCCATTTCTGAGCAGGTGTAAATGAACTCCCTTGCATGTCTTGTGGCAAATATTACGACGTCTCGTGCAAGGACAAGGCATAGTTCCTCCTTCACGAGTGCCCTGAAATGCAAAATTTAAAAATGACTTCATTCCATCCTACCACTACCTCGTATGCCTGTCTTTTCCCATCGATATCTTATCTTTTGACATTGCTTCCTACAATTCAATCAACCATCAGCCTATCCGTAAGAGGATAGATGTACAAGAACACATTATGTGAGCAATTGTACCTAGCTGTTGTTACTCCACGCGTTGCGGCCGTTGGATTCTCCTACAAGCGCGGCGGCCGGCGGATGCTCCTCCAAGCGTGGCGGCCGGCGGTTGGTCCTCCAATCTTGGCGGCCGGCGGATGCTCCTACAAGAGTGGCGATCGGCGAATGCTCCTACAAGCGTGGTGGCCGATGGATGCTCCTCCAAGCTTGGGGGCCGGCGGATGCTCTTCCAAGCGTAGAAGCTGGCGGATGCTCCTCCAAGCGTGGCGGCCGGCGGATGCTCCTCCAAGCGTGGCGGCCGGCACATGCTCCTCCAAGTGTGGCGGCCCGCGGATGCTCCTACAAGCGTGGTGGCCGGCGGATACTCCTACAATCGTGGCGGCCGGCGGATGCTCCTACAAGCACGTTGCGGAGAGGGGGCCGGCGTTGCGGGTCAAAGGGTGCCATAATAAAATATTATTTTTGTTTCTTATTTTCCTTCTTCATTCGGCGTGACAAAAATTTCCCGCCGCGGGCAGGCAGGCAGGCAGGACAAAAAAGCTTTGCTGCTTGTTATTTGTGGGCTGAAATTGCGCTGATTCACTTTATATTCAAGCTGGGCCTTCGCGCATTCATGACACTTGCACAGAGCCCAAGGCCTCGAAAGGTCCTGTCATATCACCGGATTTTCGTGAGATCCTCAAGGGATGTTGCTTCTGATGTTTGGAGCATGGTCATATTGCTACAGCATGCCGTGACCCTCCGCGTCTGGGACTGGTCGGCCCACGGGCCCTTTCACAATTAAAGTCGGCCTGCTACTTCCCTGGTCACCGCTCCAGTCAGTGCCATGTGCCCAAGGGGCCTGATGGAAAGAGGCCTCTTCATCCTCGCCTTCTTAAACAACCCCCCACCCCTATTGCTTCTAGGCTCAAGTTCCAGACTGATTCCCATCCATGCTCCCGTGTGTTCCCTGAGAAGTCCTTTGCCTCTGTTGTCGCAGCGCCATGCCTGGCAACCATGTTAGACGCGAGCAGGTACCTGCAGGCTCACCGTCCCTACGCCCTCGTGAGGGGCAATGGACAGTGGTCAACAACCGCCTCATGACGACGGAGTTTATCCGTTTGCGCCGCCAAGCAGCTGTTTTGGGACCCAGAGGAGGTCGCAGCGAGGCGACGCCCATGGAGATCACCCCAGCCATCCATCACCAACTTGAAATCCCACATTGGGCTTTCATCGTGTCCACGTTTGGGGATGGTGAGTTCCTGGTGCGGTTTACCCGTGATGACTATCGGGAGCTCGCCATCGAGACGGTAATCATCTCCATGTTGGATGATAACCACTACTTCCAGCCATGGATCTTTGGCGTCGGTGTGCCGATCGTCGGGCGGTTCTTCCATGTGCGGGTTGTCATCGAGAACCTCCGTCTGCATGTCTGGTCTGTGGAGGGCATCAGACAGGTTCTGGGTGACGTCTTCCTTTTTGATCACTTCAATGCTTCCACTTACCACCGGGAGCGTGCTGACCTGTGCACGGTCGTTTGGTGGATGAAAGACCCAAGCTCCTACCTCAGGCCAAAATGGCCACCTTCTTGCAGGAATTGATGGCTGTACTGGGAGTGACGGTGGGCCGCCAGCGGAACCTTTCAACCATGCCGCAGTGGTCCAGCCTGGCGGCCTCACGACGGAGCTCATCATCCACCTGGATCACTACCTCGACTATACGCCGCCGGTCCACCCCAACTCCTCGGCCTCCTCGTCATTAGGCGGCTCTTCTGACGGACACTCCTCGGTGTCCTCGAACTCTTCGGGGGACACCTTCCCGCGACCGAAGAGATTCTACTGGCGGTGTGGGGAAGTGGATGAGGCAGATAAGCAGCTCCTTTAGTATGGCTACCAAAGTATCCTAGCTCATGTGTTACGTTTGCTATGGAAACTAAAAATCCTTTACAAATCCTATCCTTCAAATGGATCCTATATTTGAGAGGATTACGACTGGATTAATTTCCTTGAAAAGGTTTCCTGTTTAACATTTCGGTTGTCCTTCCTTTTTTCAAACATTTTCTTCCTCGTATTGTCTTCACATTTTTCTTTCCAGTCCTAGCTACTGGCCTGTTGCATTTTCCTATTACTACTACTTTACAGACCGCTTTGCAGGCCCCGCTGCGGGCGATCTCCTGGCAACTCCACCGGTTTGGGGACAAGGAGGGTTTGGCGATCGGAAAATTTGAACTAATTTTGCACAGATAGTACATCCATGAACAAGAACACCAAGTACATTTAACTTAAAAACATTACTCCCTCCGTCCCAAATTACTTGTCCCTTTCGATGGAGGGAGTATCTCCATACCAAAATACTTGTCGCTTTGGATGGAGGGAGTATATTACAAACACAAGAAAAGATAAACTACAACTAAAACCATGAAACGAAAAAATACAACTAAAAACATGAAACGAAAAAATACAACTAAAAACATGAAAAGAAAACACCTAAATACTACTCTACTCAGCATCCACCTCCCCCTCCTCGGGTGGGTCCTCAGGCTCCTGACCCTCCTCTAGCCCCTCGGCTCCGGCGGCGGAAGGTGACCCCATCTCAAGGCCGCCGCCACGACGAGGTTGCGATGACCCGCGATGCCGAGCTCGGCCGCCATCGTCTCCCAGAGGGAGTCGAGACGAGAGGCCACGTGCGAGAGGCCGAAGATGTAGTGGCCTGTGGTGTCCATTCCAGTACTTTGTGGAAGGGTACCGAGCCCAAGGCGTTCCATGGAGTGAGATGTATTCGTAAATACATCTCGGGCCATGTTGAATAGGAGGGTATCCTTCACATGCGGCGGCGAGGGGGGGTCCAGCTGCGGCAGCTTACCGGCGGCCAGGTCCCTCGGCGGGCTCGGTGGCGGAGTGTTGCTCGAGCTCAAAAGCATTTGTTGTATACTAGCCGCGGCTAGGTTTTGTGGAGAGAAGAGAGGATGTTGGAACGGTTGTGCAGAAAAGACGATGGCATGGGTGACCATCTTATACTCCCTCCGTCCCAAGTGAACTCTATTTTTAGGATGCAAACCGCACATTAGTCAACACATAAAATTACCCTAACACCCTTCATCAATACATATCCTCCCACTTTCCATTCAATGCCAGTAAGTTGCTATGGCAACAAAGGACAGTAGCTGAAAATGTGTAGAGCACACAGCTGACATGACCATACAGTGAAAGTAAAGTTGAGCTGGGACAAAAAAAAACTGCCTGGAAATAATCTTCAGCTGGGACGGAGGTAGTAGCATTGTAGAAGTGGTCAGGGGAGGGGACGCGTCAAATTTAATTCAAAGGACGCACATGCGCTGCGTGTCTTACTCGCCTCGCTTACTGGCACGCACGGTCACTCTGTGCACTCGGTCGCATCAGTTTCGCGAAAAGATTTCTTGTTTCACATTTTGGGTCTCCACGCTGTTATACCTTAAATTGTACACTACGTACTCCCTCCATCCCCAAAAGTATGAAGTTTTTAGAACTAGTTCTAACATTTTTGTTAGAACTATATTTTTAGAACTATATTGTTCTAACATATAGGAGTACTTCCTATATTCTTCTAACATTTTTGTCGTCCTTTCTTTTATTTTCTGAAGTTTATTGTCTCCACTTTTCTTTCCAATCTTCGCTACCGGCCTGTTGCGTTTTCCAGTAGTACTACTACTTTACAGACTGCTTTGGAGTTCAGTGTCTCTACTTTTCTTTCAAGTCGTTGCTACCGGCCTGTTGCATTTTCTAGTAGTACTACTTTACAGACCGCTTTGCAGGCCCCGCTGCAGGCGATCTCCTGTCTCCTGGCAACTCCAGCGGCTAAAGTAGCGTACAGCTGCACTGTAAAAGCCATAACTCTAGCGCTCGTATTTTGTTTAGCCCCGTTTGCATCAAAGGAAACAAACGCGACAGTTTAAAGGAATGGAATCCTCCGAAAGGGAAAGACATTCGTACGTAGTTTCGTAAGTAGCATTCCAAAGGGTGCACTTTGGAAGCCATGACCATCACTGCGCGTCTGCGCGCGTCTCATCGTATTCTCGGTGCGTACTAAACACACACGTCACACACCATCCTCTTCTCCCCGCCCCCACACACCACGCATTCACATCCTCTGCAGTAACTGCCCACACACCACCAACACTCTTCTCCGCGCTACTAAAGTTCACTGGGTGTCTCATCGTCTTCTCCGCGTGTACTAATAAAGAGTAGTAGGACGACACACCATCCTATACTCCACCACACACACCATCCTCTTCTCCGCACGTACTCTTCCTCTCTGTCGCGCGCGCCCTCATTGGTTCCCTTCGAAGCCCATGGAGTTCCCCTTGCCGCACGATATTGCGGTCCTGATCGCGGGGTGGGTCGCCGCAACCTCCACCCATCCCATGGATGAACTCTCCAGTCTGCGTGCCACCTGCAAGGCCATGCACGCGGTGTGCCGTGATCACGCGGTGGGCAGGCGCATGGCGCTGGAGCGGGAGAGCAGCTGGGAGTGGTTCCAACGACACGGGAACGGGAGCTACGACGCCCTCGTGGAGCGCCTGGCCAACGTGGGCAACCCTCATGCGTGCTACGTCACCGGGTTCGACCTTGTCTTCAACTACGGCCGCGCGCAGGCGCAGCGGGGCACCCAGTTCCTTGACCGAGCGGCCGCGAACGGCCACAAGGTGGCGGCCTACGTCCTCGCCATGCTCCTCTACGACGCCGACCGGGGGGACCGAGACGCCCTCGAGTATATCCGGCAGGTCGAAGGCAAGGCCCACGTCGGCGACAACGCGGTTGGTCCGTCGCGATGAAGAGGACCAACACGGAGTGCTGCCGATGTCGAAATCAAGCCATGCAGAGGCTCGACGTTTTCGTGAGCTGGAGGTTACTACGTAGTCCTCCTTCGAGACCGCCGCCGGTAGCGCTGCCCGACATTGACGATGATGTTTGCCGTTGCCCAACAGGGGGGAACCAGGTGCCTGCCCGCTGCGGCCGGCGAGGGTGCTACGAGTGGACCGTCTTCTGTACTGAGAACTGTAGGATTGAGCGCGAGTATGACCTGTTCTGCCATAACGTCTGGTACTCTATGGGTTATATTCCCTCCATTCCCTTTTGGATGCGCTACCCCTAGTTCTCCCAACGCCAACGAAAAGTGAACAAAGGGAGTATATAAAATAAACTTGTATAAGGCATGTTGATGTGTTTCTCCTATATATGCATGCTCGTCTCTAATGAATATTGCACTTGTTGTGTTTCCCCTATGCGCGCTCGTCTTTTGTCTAGCCCCATTTGCATCAAAGGAAACTCACGGGGCAGTTTAAAGGAATGGATTCCTCCGGAAGTGACTCATGTGCTTTAAAAAATATAGGTTCTATAAATTTTGGCTTCACTAATAATAAAGATGTATAAATTTCTACTTCTATACAGGTTTGTAATTAAGTACTACTAGATATAAACACAGTGATATAAACAAGGATTAAAATAAAGCATACGCATAAAATCTCTACAACCAGCAACACAGTGATATAAACAAGGATTAAATACTAGATATAAACATCGACGGAACCAAACAATAGAGTTCAACATACAATTCCAGGCAACAAACTAATTAATTTGACAGTACTAGCTCTTACGTAATCAAAAAATACAAATAAAACTAATCGGCACTTCTAGTCCACACCACATCTCTTCAAGCAGCACCTTCAGTCCGTCAGCTAGCTCCATGCATCGTCCTACACCACCACCTTGCTTGGGTCTACCTCCATGCATCCTGCATCACGACAACCTTGCTTGGACCCCCGTCATTGTTTTTAGCAGCAATTAGTTTATGGCATCATCAAATCTAGAGTAATTTTTCTAGATCATTTGGGGCCAAAAAAATAGTTAACACGCTATATATGAGGAGAAAGATTAGGATATTATATGCTACCTGCGCCGTGGACAGCATATCCGATGCTTCATTATTCTGGTCGACAGGATCATTCTGCCCCAAGTCATCTGGGGCAGCAGGCGGAGGACCTTGATCATCAGGATAAGGACCAGGCAAGATTGGTCCATGGTAAGGGTGGGGGTTGCCATTGAAAGGCGGAGGGTCCTCCTCATCACCCGGAAGGTGGTCCACAAAATCAAGACCTAGGACGTAAACTGGTACAGTCCATGAATGTCCTTCCCGGCCGACTTCGTTGCCTCTCTTGAGAACAAGGCTTCGAGGGATGTCAAGTGGATTATCCACCATCACCAGCAGAATGACCCTAGTCGGGTTTGGATCATTTTCATCCCAATGAAGCAACTGGCCAAAACTGGAGTAGGTTTGTTCAATAAACCTTCGCTCCTTTAGATCCACAGGATAACCAAGTAGCAAAATCCAAAACCTTCAACTAAACTGAGCACGACGCATATTAAGACTTGCCTCATCATGTTTTTCAAATCTGAACTCCCGATTCCCGACCACATGGGGATTTGCTAGCACCAAAGCATCTCTGTCCAGTTTATTTCTTAACTTGTAGTACATGCCAATCGCATGGGGATGTGCACCGTAAGTAACTACGTGCATTCTTGCCTAATCTTGGATGTACACTGCTATCTGGTCCATAAATTCATTACGCTGGGTAGGAGTTAGTACCTCATTTGTGACCGCAACCGCATATTCCGCATTTTTCTTCGCGATTTCGCCAGATATGTGGCACACGCTTGTGGTCCTTCTCAGAGGACCACCATCTTCTGGGATCATCAGCCGCAGACAAAACTGACGGGGGTCGATGGAGAAGTTTGCCATTAATGAGCGACGAGTGGCGAAGAAACAAATCTACTTGAGAGAAACAAAGGGTGTACTACTAGTATTTGGAGGTTGCAGTTTCTTGGGAGTCTCCGGAGTACTCCTATATTATAAAGCGAAAGAACATGGAACCGCCGCACATCCCCTGCAGTACTGCAGGTGCAGTAGCAGGGGCTGACATGTGGGCCCCACATCTCATAGGACCCACATATCAGCCCCTGCTACTGCACATGCAGTACTGCAGGGGATGACGTGACATTGTAATGATGACACCGCGTATAGGGGTAACTTCTGGCATGTTCCAGTCCGTGCAATAATAACATCTTGAGTCTCACAACTGTTCAGATTTTTGCAGGAAAACATCATGACAAAACATGAAAAGAAAAAATATCAAAAAAAACAAGAGAAACACAACATCACGACTGGAGATGTTTTTCGATTCGCGCAAGAAGTGGGTTAAAGGTTAAAACTTGGCGTCGTTAAAGGAGATGTTTTTCGATAAAAGGAGAATTTTTCGATAATACATCAGACACATTGTTCATGAACATAAAAGACATATTACTTTAACATACTACCAACACATATATTACAAACAAGAGTAAAGAAAACATGGACGAAAAACACGTAGAAACAAGAACAAAACTACTCCTAATCCTATTCTACTCGGAGGCCTCGTCCATGTCCGCCGCCGCGCGGCCGCGGCAGACGCATCCTCTAGTGGCTCCGCCTCTGCCTCCGACGGCGGCGGCGACTCCTCTTCCATCTCCACACCGAGCTTACAGGCGACGCTGTGCAGAATCTTCCAGAGGCCCTATACTCCAGCAACCTCCGCGATCGTCTCGTGGAGGGCATCGAGATGAGCGGCCACAAAGCTTAACTTGATCAAGTAGTAGCTGGCAGAGTCCATGCTGGGGAGCTGGGGAAGCCTCCCAAAACCCAGATGGCGACAGATGAGAGATGTATTGTTAAATATATCCCGCAACATTGTGTCCAGCGCTCTTGCATGTTCGAATGCGGAGGACACGTAGTCTTCGACATCTTTAATTTGGCACATTAATTCATCGATGCGGGCGGTAAAGAGGCGGACAGTCTCCTGTAACCAGTCGGGCTGAGGAGATGCGGGCGCTGCCATCAGTTCCACTGGCATTGCTAGTGGCGATGGAAACGGAGAAGGATGTTCGGAGGACGTCGATGGCCTAGAGTGCTTCGGCGCGGGGCTACCCATTTGTGTGGTGACGGAGGTGCAGAGAAAGAGCGGGAGGCTGTCGACGGTGGCGGGGGGGGGGGGGGGAAGTTTGGAGGCTAGGATCTAAGGAGCGGTGCGGCGGAGAAGCAAGAGAACGGTGAGCCTTTATAGCGGGTCGTCGTCTAATAGCGGGCGTGTGGAGATGATCAGACGCTAGAGGAAACCGTGATTAATTATGAACTGGTCTGTAGCCCCGGTTTTATAAGCTGCTCTATGCAGTTCTTATTGCCTCCAGGAAGCTTCGACATTACTTCCAAGATCACAAAGTCTCGGTGGTGACCTCCTACCTACTACGAGCAATCTTGCATAATCCCAATTCAACTGGGAATATTGCAAAGTGGGCAGCGGAATTGGCTGAATTTGATCTTGAATTTATTTCAAGACAAGCAATCAAGAGTCAAGCATTGGCAGATTTTGTGGCAGAATGGACTCCCTCTCCATCAAACCCTGGGGGCCCCAGTGAGCAAAAGACGGAGCATCAAGCTCCAACCTTCACCGAGCCTCACTGGACCCTCTACTTCGACGGCTCCATGCAGAAGCAGGGGGCCGGAGCTGGAATCCTTCTCCTTGCACCAACTGGGGAGAAGGTGAAATACATGGTACACCTTGACTTCAAGGCAACCAACAACATGGCAGAGTATGAAGCACTCATCTACGGGCTAAAGGTGGCACTGTCGTATGGTGTCAAGCAACTGCTGGTCAAAGGAGATTCACAGCTCATCATCAAGCAGGTGAAGGGTGAATGCTCCTGCAATAATCTCCAGCTAGCTGCTTACCTCCTTGAAGTCCATAGGCTTCAAAAGGACTTTGAAGTCCTAGATCTTCACCATGTTCAGCGTGCCCATAACGCTGAAGCTGACAAACTCTCGACCAAAGCGTCAACCTGAGCTCCGGCTCCTGACGAAATCTTTGTCCGGAGGTTGTCAAAGCCAACAGCTCAGCCTGCTGAACTAAGCGAAGGGGGCGAGATCAGCATCCCGAAGCTGACGGTCCCGATGGCCCTGTTACCATGGCAGCCATCAAGGGTCGTAGGTGCTGCCGGGAGCTCCGAGCAACCCAGCCCGCAAGACTCAAAAGCTCAAGCTAGCTTCGATGCATGGATCTCGGAGATCCGGAGCTACTTGAAAGACAACATCCTTCATGACGATGATGTATCCGCTGACCGGGTAGTCAGATTGGCTAAAAGATACATGCTGGTAGAAGGGGATCTCTACCGGCGCGGTGCCAACGGCATCCTAATGCGGTGCATCACAAGGGAAGAAGGCTGCGAACTTCTCGCAGAAATCCGTGGAGGCGAGTGTGGGAATCACACATCTTCCCGCACGCTGGTCGGTAAAGCCTTTCGGCATGGCTTCTACTGGCCTACAACACTCCAGGATGCAACTGAGCTGGTGAAGAAATGTGAAGCATGCCAATTTCATGCAAAGCAAATTCATACACCAGCTCAACCCTTACAAATGATACCTCCTACATGGCCCTTCGCTGTGTGGGAAATGGACATCTTGGGACCTTTCCCGAGAGCCGTCGGAGGCTATAAGTTCCTGTACGTCGCCATTGACAAGTTCACCAAGTGGCCGGAAGCAACCCCAGTTGTGACAATCAACAAGCAATCTGCTATCAACTTTCTGCAATCCATTGTAAGCAGATTTGGGGTCCCAAACAAAATCATCACTGATAATGGGACTCAATTCACAAGCTCAGCATTCCAAGGATATTGCGAAGACCTCGGCATACATGTTTGCTATGCCTCCGTAGCTCACCCAGCCAGCAATGGCCAAGCCGAGAGAGCAAATGTAGAAATCCTTAAGGGACTCAAAACGTGCACCTATGAGCGCTTGAAAAAACATGGAGCCAACTGGATCGAAGAGCTTCCGCCCACTTTATGGGCCAACAGGACATCTCAAAACCGGTCAACTGGAGAGACACCCTTCTTCCTGGTGTACGGAGCTGAAGTAATCCTTCCTTCGGAAATCACCTTGGGTTCACTCCGGGTCTGGACCATCGACGAAGCCACGCAGGACCAGCTCCGTCGTGAAGACCTAGACCTCCTTGAGGAGGGAAGGTGCCAAGCAGCTGTTCGGAATGCCCGATATCGCCAAGCCCTAAGGCGTTATCACCAGCGGAATGTACACAACCGATAGCTTGAGGAAGGCGATCTGGTGCTACGGAGAATACTATCCAGAGAAGGGTTAAACAAACTCTCCCCCGGCTCGGAGGGACCCTTCCGAGTGATTAAAGTATCCCGTCCCGGAAGCGTTCGCTTGGCTACTGAGGACGGGACATCTCTCCCAAATCCTTGGAACATCGAGCACCTCCGTAAGTTCTACACTTAATACCACAGAGGTGAGTCTTGAGAAACTTGGGGTGTATGTTATAGAGTCATTGTACAGAGTCGGGTAGTTCCTCGGGGAGAGCAACCGGACCTTTCCCGAAAGGTCCGCAAAGCTCATGCAACACTTGTCACAGTCTCAGGACTAAAAGTGCGGCTAGCTACCCTGGGTTAAACGAGAAATGAAACACACTTAGCCTGGTTCCGTACCCTAAGAGTGTACTTGTTTCCCCTGTACCCTAGACCTATAATGAAAGACATCTTCCTGTGAAATAGACTCCACGTGCATTTATTTTGTACAGGCACAACATTTTTATTTTTCTCTTTCTTGTCTATAACAAAGACGTGCAATTCTTAAGAAATTTTAGTTCGACCGGTTTATATACGATTCGAGTTGTATTGTAAGTTCTTTTGGATTCAAATATTGTTCATGGCCAACTTGCCTGAAAGCCGCCAAGCCAATCTAGGGCTGGAGTGTGCTATCGACTTAGCCTGGTCAAGCACCCTAAGTACGCCACTCTACCTACACCCCGGCAGGCCGAAGTAAGGCGGGTCCATGGACAGTTGAATCTAGAAGAAAAGATGACGCATTCGGTTGTATTTAAAATCGCGTTTGACTTAAAGTTTTCTTGAGAATCGTAAGCCACGACGAAATTATAGACAAGGAATGAATTTTACTATTTTTCTTGGATGGAGTATGCAGGAAAAATAAAGTCTATGTTGATGGAGAAAAAATGGAGCTAAAATAAGCTCCGACTCCCCTAAGGGGACCAGCCGTCGACGCTGAATAAAAGATGGTGAGAAGACCCCGTAAATGGAGTCTGCTGCCAACAAACTAAGTGTTGGTAAAGGTCACTGCCAGAGCTACTAAGCTCCGACACCCCGGAGGACTAACTATCGATGCTCTACGTGTTGATAGAGGCTATTGCCGGAGCTATCAAGCTCCAGCGTAGGACAATGCCAGAGCTTCTATGCTCCGACAACCTCAGGGGACCTTCACTATCGAAGACTTCGGAACTAAATTCTACAAGTTTGGAGCAAATGAGTCTTCAACAAAACACAATATCCTTTTGGTACATGTTCACCATCAAATTGTGTACATCTACCAGGGGGCCAAGTGAAGATAAAAGTGTTGAAGACAAAAAGTGAAATTCGCAAAATTTGGGGATTTCATTTATATGGAGACAAGAGATTACATCTGGAGACAAGGGATTACAAAATTGAGGAAGAAGAAGAGAAAATACAAGTGAGAACTACATAGATGGTCCTAGAGCCTATGGAAGAATATGGCGACCTTCTGGGCGACCTCTGATACGCTGGCTTGGGTAGCTTCGCCTTCTCCTTCGACGGGGCCTTCAAGCACCGGGTCCAGAGGAAATTGGGAGTTCCGGCTGGTGTAGCACGTCAGCACATACTCTGCAACGTTCTTCGCCAGGGATTGCCCCTCAACCTCCAGTTGGTCCGCGATGACATCGCCCACCTTGGAGAGCTTGCTACCTGCTGTGCTCAACGCTTGCAGCGCAAGGTCCGGCTCCGGCTCCGGATCATCCGGGCGCACGGGGCTGAAACCCATCAGCGTCAGTGCATCATTGGCCTTGCTCAAGAACTCCCAAATATGTAGGGAGTCTTTAGCCCTCAAGCCCTTCATCTCTTCCAGAGATCTTCTGGCCGCCACCAGTTCAGAATTCTCACGGGCAAGGCGCTCGACTTCTTTGGCGTTTTGCTGAATCTTTTCAGCAACCCGTCTTTCGAGTTTTCCGAGCTCCTCCTCCCGAAGGTGGATCTTGTTCCGGCGGTCAACCGGGTCCTTCTCTCTACCATTCACTTTTTTCTCCCGGGCAGTAAGGGCACACTCTTGTTCGTAGAGTTCCTGCCCTCGCACCCAGATCTTCTCCTCTTCCTCTTGGCAGCACTCTTCCAACTTCTTGGCGCGCTCCTCGAGGCCCTTGTCAGCCAGAGCCACCTTCTCGGCGAGCTCCTCTTCCCTCCTCAAGACATCATCCCGCAGCTCACGGAGTTTCTGCTCTTCACCCTCGAGCCGTTTCTCCCTCTCTTCAAGTGCCTTTCGGCGCTTGATGAGTGCAGTGTTAATGACCTCCAGCCTTTCATGGCGTTCCTCGGCTGCACTGTTGGCTGCTTTGGCCTAATTGTAAATCTCCTGGGATTGAGCGTCGAGGGCCCGAGTCATACTCTCCCTGTCATCCAACAACTTGCCCCAGTACTCCAGGCGGATCTTATCCCGCTTGATCCACTACTTGTCATCCGCTAGCCGCGACTGCGCCAGCTTGGTCTCGAAGTAGAGCCGGTTACGCCACCGCCTAAGGGTTTGGCGCTCCTCTTCAAGAGCCTTGCTGTCGTGGAAGAAGGCCAATTGGACTTGACGTAGACTGGAACAGGCGTTGTCAATAGACATCGACAGCGGGATGGGTTCCGGACCTGCTGGGGTCTCCTCCGCTGATTCCAGCGGGTTTTCAGATACAAAAATTGGGTCCCACTCTACGAGAGTGGACCCCTGAGCTTCCAAGGCACTAGGGCCGTCCTCCAGGATGGCCTCAGTCGCCATCGAAGAAGGCCCCGCCGCCAAGTCTTCGTTCACCCCCTCGGGCAGGGGGCCAGCAACTTGGCTTGGGCACTCCGGCTCGGTCGCAGGTACCTCCGGCGTCATCGCTTCCGGAGTAGGAGCTGCTACTGGCTCCGGTCTGGGCACCTCTTCCGAGGGAGGCTCGAGCTCCATCACCTCTTCAACCACCGGCTCAGGCGCCGGAAGATCTTCAACTTTGACCGGCCCTGCGACCGGAGCTCCAACAATAATCGGCTCAAAGACCGGTGCTTTAGAGGTAGCCGGCTCAATTGTCTGAACTACCTCAACTTCCGGCTCGCATGCCGGGGCTTCAGTCACCTTCGGCTCAACCGCCGGGGCTTCGACACTTTCCGACTCAGAGGCCGGGATTACTACTTCCTCCGGCTCGACAGCCGTAGCTTCCGTCATTGCATCACCAGGACCCGGAGCATCAACCTCTGAGACAGGTGCCGCTGGTGCATCTTCACTCCCGTGGTCCGGCGCTACCACGGGAACATCTGGGGATGAGTCGAGGTCCATGACCACGACAGCCGGCGCCGGAGCTGTCGCAGCTTCTGCCACCACTTGGGGCGGCACCGGGACAGGAGCAGAAGCTCCCACCCTCACGGCTTCAGACACTGTGGCTGAGGGTGGAGCCTCACTCCCTTTCTTGGGGACGCTGCAGATGATGAACGAAGAAAATTAGCAAACAGTTGCTACAATTAAATTAATTGTCCAAGGTAAAGATTAAAAATTACCTTGTGAGGCTTCCGCACCAGCTTGCGCGGAACCTTTTTCCCGGGCGTTCTGGGCTGGCTACAGTCAGCGTAGACGCTCCGGAAGGCCCCCCGTAACTTGTCGCAGCCACGGGAATTTCCAGGGTCGAGGCTCTCCTCGATCGGGAAGAACCCCCGGACCTGGAGGCCTCCACCGGCCCAGGTGCTGGAGTCGTGCGCCTGGAGCTAGCACCCCGGGAGGATTCCACCACGGGAACCGATGCGCTCCGGGAGGACCCCACTGCGGGAATGGTCTCGTTCCGTGAGGACCCCATTACAGGGACAGTCGCCACGGTTGTAGAAGACCTTCCCCCCCGGGGAGAAGGAACCGAGGCGGAAGTAGCGGGCCTGACAGACCTTCCGTCGGCATGCTGCAACTTCCTCTTCCGGCTCTCCGGTTCATCTGCTAGCTCCTTGCCCTTGCCGACGACCTCGACCCTCGGCTTTGGGGGAGGGGTGGAGCCATCTTCGGGCATCCCAGGGATCGCCACCCGGGTGATCAACCTTCTCTCGACGACACCAAGGTCGTCAAGTACGGGCATCTTGCGCCGAAGCTCCCTGTTGAACTCCACTTCCATGTTCAGAGGGAGAAAGGCCGACGGGGGAGTCAAGTCATCACCGTCGACATCGATGCCGTGCTGGAATTTCTTGAGGTGGAACTCCAAGGCTCTCCCCACCATGTTGGACTTCAACCCGGTCTCAACCCGGTCCTCGTCCATCACGCTGTTGAGGGCCCAAGCGAGCTTCTCCCTCCTCTTCAGCGGCACCCACCTGTTGACCTGTTGACCAGGAAATTGCAAAATACCGCATGAGGAGTCAATCCTCCCTCCACGCATTGGCGGATCCTGGTCAGAGCAGGGTTGAAAGCCTCCGCCAGCACTGGAGCTTCACTCCAGATCGTCGTGTCAATGTCGGGCAGACTGTCGGGCAGCTCTAACCTCTCATGCTCCTCCACCCTGACGACTATCCA
Organism: Tuctoria greenei; assembly: GCA_036927565.1. Classification (NCBI taxonomy): domain Eukaryota; kingdom Viridiplantae; phylum Streptophyta; class Magnoliopsida; order Poales; family Poaceae; genus Tuctoria; species Tuctoria greenei. The sequence continues at coordinate 181,861,862 of JAYESD010000004.1, read as the reverse complement.
GTCTTTCTTCCAGTCATCTCACTTCCCGGAAGGAAATGACCAGAGGTACTTGAATGGGCACTTCTTGCGCTTCACGAAGTAGTAGAAGCCAAGGTACTCATTGCTCCAGCCGGTGGTGTGGACGGTGAAGAAGGTCCGGAAGAGTTCAATGCAGGGGGGGATGCCCACCCACATCTCACAGAAGTGGACGAAGATAGACATGAGGAGAATGGAGTGAGGGCCAAGGTGATATAGCTGCAGACCATAGAAGTCTAGCAACATCAAGAAAAAGGAAGAAAAAGGCGGGATCAACCCCACCATGGCGTACGAAGAAAAGTAAACCATTTCACCGGCGTGCTCCTTCTCGAAGGGGAGCTCTCTGCCGGCACGGACTGAGCGGTTGAAGAAGTCCGAGGACCACCCCATGAGGGCCCGGACCTTCTTCAAATCGCCGTCGGTCTTCAAGCGACTCTCGCGGAGACCCAACTCCATCGCGGCACGGCTAGGCAAGAGAAGAAGAGCGAAGCACGAGTTGGGAGTTTGAGCGCAAGATCAAATGAGAGGCGTAAAGAACTCCTGACGGTGCACGCTTTCCTTCTTAAGTAAGCCCTCGCAATGCTTGGATGGAAACCGCAAGGAAAACGAAGATACCATTCAAAAATTTCACCCAACCGATGACAAGAGGGCCCGGGACCACCCCGACGATCAAGTCGAGGCTCTTACCCAGGCGAACGGTTGTCATCACGAGGCGGGAAACCCAAAGGCGGCGACCTGACAAGGCGCGCGGAACCGATACGGTTTTTGTATCGGGAACTGGCGACCTTCAATTGCGTGAGATCCGCACGTCAAAGATCTCATCTGCCGCATGAGGTGCGCCACGCGGCGGGATCTAACTATAAATCCCTGTCAACGGCACCTTCAAAGACCCTTGAAGACTCAGTTCAAGAGTCGCGAGGATGGACCCACCTCTGGCGGAAGGACTTCACCCCAGTGATCTTCCCCGGAAGTAGGTCCAGGGGGCCACTGTCGGTACCCTAGAAACCGTACACCCCTTGAGGTTACAAAGATCTCAAAGGAAAGTCAACTACTCGGTTTGAAGACCCTCGGAGGCCCACTTGTCAGACATAACCGTACCCGCTTCTCCAACATGGTTAATCCATAGGTCGCCACGTGTACAACCAAACCGGAGCTATCGCCCACAAGGGGGAAGCTCCGGGCCACGTTCTGAAACGGCACCTCCAGACTTAACCCCAGACCGAGAGAAGCTCCGGACCTGACACGTGTCTGGTAGCCTCGGAGCTACCTGTTTCCCACAGCAAGCTCCAGAGCTGCCACGTGTCCAATCGTCGGATCTTCAGCTTCTAACCTTCGGAAGACCTTGTAAGGGCTCCGGATCTTCAAAGGAGAACCAAATACTTCAAGACCCGATTAAGTGTCATTAATGCCATATTAATGACACATAAACGGACTATCTTAACACCAGTAACAGTGCTGTCAAAGCCCGTTACAGGATCTTCAAGAGCAATTAAACGTGTATCAATACTAATAACCGCCGGGGCCACATGTCGGGCCAGGCAAACTTGTAACGGCCTACCCTTGTACTATAAAAGGACAGGCCGACGATACACAAGGGGACGATCACACGCACCTCATACGCTAGTCGCAAGCCCATACTGCTAATACAACACCAACACACCCGTGGAGTAGGGTATTACGCTCAGGCAGCCCGAACCACGTAAATTCTTGTGTCTCCTGTGTCAAACTCCTATTCACCTTCTTGAATCTCTGCGCGCCCACACCGAACTTCAAAACTCCCCTATCACTTTAGTAGTGTAGGGAGATCTGCCGGTTCCAACCGCCGACATGGACGTTCTAAAAGTTTTTGTTTCGTAGGTTGGATTGGACCATCCATGTTGATATTTCATATGATAATATTTATTTATATATTAATTCTTTATTTTACTAATGTATATTAATAATATACAAATAATAAATATGACGATCGTTTTTTCAACAAAAAGAGAAAATACTTGTATTACACCATCAATTTAACATGATCGTGGATCGAGGTCTTGCACATGCATGTTACACATAGAACACAAATACGGAGTACGTAGTTCATTAGACAACGGACAGAGAAGAAAATAACATATGAAATAGACGAACAACATTGAGTTCAGTAACATAGAACATTACAAAACAAGAGAAATTACATCATGAAACAAGAAAATCAACATCACAAATCCTCATCAACAAGTGATCAATCATGCATGAAACATGATGGAGACCTCGCTCGCTCTCAAAAGCATGCATGCATGTCCAGCCATCATACATGATCACGACAAAGCATTAATGCTCGGACAGTCGGACGTGTGGCGTACACGTGTTAATTTTCTCTTATGCCGATGGGACGCGTCGAGCCGTTGGGACCGAGAGGATGCAAACCGTAGTTTGGAGTAAACCGGGGCCACTGACCAGTTCATAAGCGCGGTTTCCTCTAGCGTCCGATCATCTTCACACGCCCGCTTATACCTGTGTTTTCTCTTTTTGTTGAAAGATCGTCTTATTTGATGTATGCATGTTAGTTTTGTCAAACGTGACTGAGGTCTTTTCTATGTCTAACTTGCATGCACCCCAAACATGTTCAACCAATTAATACGTGTTTAATTTCTTGTTTTGATGATGGATATCTTCAGAGTATGAGGCCTTGCCACTGTATGCTACGCCCCAAACATGCATGATCAAAGAGCCTACAACTCTAGACGATATCCAACTTCAAAAAGAGGAATTAGTACAACTCTAGCTAGCTCGGTTCCTCTCTTCTCTTTCGCGTTTTTTGCCCCGCTCGCGCGCCGCCGACCTCACCTTGGAACTCCAATGATAGCTTGCCAACCAGGCAAGGATCGATCGGGAGTCCTTTAGCAAATTTGTTCACAACTTGCTTGCACACCTTCTCAACCTTTTGTTTTGGTATTTCCTCAACCGGCTGGGCGGTATTTCGCAGTTTCCCGACGACTGCGGGTGAAGCTGCTAAGACCCGCCCCTACTCTACCGTCGACAAGCCGGAGGAAGCCTCTACAGGCTCCGACTTCTATAAGGCAAAGGTGTGTTATCGCGCCTTAAGCATGATCACCAAGTTTCAAGCCATGCCATGCCTTGTAGCGTCTTTATTGCCAGTTTCCCCGATGATTGTTCATACCTATGTCTCTAGGTCATGGATTTAATTCATTTTATACATCTAATAATTCTTGACCATAGTTAGGGGATAGTTTACCTATCTCCCTGCGAACACTCCGGATCTAAAAGTTTTGAAAACCATCGACGAGTGATGACCGATCGAGATAACCGAGTTTTGGTCGCCTCCTGTGAGAAAGCCGCGATTCACCGTCAAGCTCCTAGTTTCCAGCCGTTTTTCTTCTTAATTTCCTAGTCCTGGTTCATGATCCTCAAGGCACAAGAAATCTTTTGGAGGAGAAACCAAGTCGTTTGAGCTAGAGATAAGGGAGTTCTACCCTGCTGGAGCTGTGGCCACTGCCGTCGCCATCGCACCACCGTTTCTAGCTGTCGGCAAGCCCCGGGGGCAACACCGACAAGTTCAGCGTGGTGAAAAACCCCCAAGTGGCAATATTAGCGAAGTTTGGCGCACTGGAAAGGCCAGCGGCGAGATCTCCGGTGAGCCCGCCACGGCGGCGCCGCGCCCGCGCCCTCGGCAAGAGGAGGAAGAAAGGGTCTACGATGTTGGTTTTCTTGTTTCGTGATGTTGTTTTTCTTGTTTTGTAGTATTTTTTATATTAATGAACTCAATGGCATTGTTCCTCTGTTCCATCTGTTATTTTGTTTTCTATCTGTTATTTATTGAACTATCGGTTTTATATATTTGTATTATCTGTTAATGAACGACCGTTGCGTACGTTCGTTTTTTTGTTGTCAAAGTTGGATTCGATAGGATCATCCATGTTTTTGTATACTGGATCTCGATCCATGCTAGTTGATGTTTCATTGGATGTACTGGATGATCAAAAAGTTTTCGTTTCGTAGGTTGGATTGGACCATCCATGTTGATATTTCATATGATAATATTTATTTATATATTAATTCTTTATTTTACTAATGTATATTAATTAATAATATACAAATAATAAACATGACGATCGTTTTTTCAACAAAAAGAGAAAACACTTGTATAACACGATCAATTTAACATGATCGTGGATCGAGGTCTTGCACATGCATGTTACACATAGAACACAAATACGGAGTACGTAGTTCATTAGAAAACAGACAGAGAAGAAAATAACATATGGAATAGACGAACAACATTGAGTTCAGTAACATAGAACATTACAAAACAAGAGAAATGTCATCATGAAACAAGAAAATCAACATCACAAATCCTCATCAACAAGTGATCAATCATGCATGAAACATGATGGAGACCTCGCCGGCTCTCTTTAAAAAGCATGCATGCATGTTCGGCCATCATACATGATCACGACAAAGCATTAATGCTCGGATAGTCGGACATGTGGTGTACACGTGTTAATTTTCTCTTATGCCGATGGGATGCGTCGAGCCGTTGGGACCGAGAGAATGCAAACCGCGGTTTGCAGTAAACCGGGGCCACCGACCAGTTCATATTCCATTAAGCTGGAGGACTCTGTCGATCCGACCGTGGAGAACCAAACTGCAAAACAGGAAATTGATTGACGCAAATTAATCCAGTCCTGATGTTGTTTTTCTATTCATGTTTTTAATGTTTTTCTTTTCTTGTTTTGTGATGCAATGGCTGGAACCGGCCGGAAGTACTTATTACCACTGACCCTATGCCCCTATACGCAGTGTCATCATTACGAAACTCCCATCACCCTCGTCGAGCGCGCAGTTGCGGTACCCGAGAGGATGCAAACAAGAGTTAATTTTCTCTTTTTGTTGAGACATATATATAGTCATCCAATAATATATATATATATATATATATATTATTGTTTGAGGGTCGATGATCATGTCTGGGGCGTATATATAGCATGTGAACATGTCATGAAAGACGACCCTCGATCATGTACATGTCGATGTGAATTATATACACTGGGCCCTTTGCGTGTGAAATTACTCCTAGAAACTACCACTGAAGCCGATGGGACGCATCGAGCTGTTGAGACCGAGAGGATGCATACCTCGGTTTCCTCGAAACCGCGGTTTGCATCCTCTCGGTCTCAACAGCTCGATGCGTCCCATCGGCTTCAGTGGTAGTTTCTAGGAGTAATTTCACACGCAAAGGGCCCAGTGTATATAATTCACATCGACATGTACATGATCGAGGGTCGTCTTTCATGACATGTTCACATGCTATATATACGCCCCAGACATGATCATCGACCCTCAAACAATAATATATATATATATATATATATATATATATATATATTATTGGATGACTATATATATGTCTCAACAAAAAGAGAAAATTAACTCTTGTTTGCATCCTCTCGGGTACCGCAACTGCGCGCTCGACGAGGGTGATGGGAGTTTCGTAATGATGACACTGCGTATAGGGGCATAGGGTCAGTGGTAATAAGTACTTCCGGCCGGTTCCAGCCATTGCATCACAAAACAAGAAAAGAAAAACATTAAAAACATGAATAGAAAAACAACATCAGGACTGGATTAATTTGCGTCAATCAATTTCCTGTTTTGCAGTTTGGTTCTCCACGGTCGGATCGACAGATTCCTCCAGCTTAATGGAATATGAACTGGTCGGTGGCCCCGGTTTACTGCAAACCGCGGTTTGCATTCTCTCGGTCCCAACGGCTCGACGCATCCCATCGGCATAAGAGAAAATTAACACGTGTACGCCACATGTCCGACTATCCGAGCATTAATGCTTTGTCGTGATCATGTATGATGGCCGGACATGCATGCATGCTTTTTAAAGAGAGCCGGCGAGGTCTCCATCATGTTTCATGCATGATTGATCACTTGTTGATGAGGATTTGTGATGTTGATTTTCTTGTTTCATGATGACATTTCTCTTGTTTTGTAATGTTCTATGTTACTGAACTCAATGTTGTTCGTCTATTCCATATGTTATTTTCTTCTCTGTCTGTTTTCTAATGAACTACGTACTCCGTATTTGTGTTCTATGTGTAACATGCATGTGCAAGACCTCGATCCACGATCATGTTAAATTGATCGTGTTATACAAGTGTTTTCTCTTTTTGTTGAAAAAACGATAGTCATGTTTATTATTTGTATATTATTAATTAATATACATTAGTAAAATAAAGAATTAATATATAAATAAATATTATCATATGAAATATCAACATGGATGGTCCAATCCAACCTACGAAACGAAAACTTTTTGATCATCCAGTACATCCAATGAAACATCAACTAGCATGGATCGAGATCCAGTATACAAAAACATGGATGATCCTATCGAATCCAAATTTGACAACAAAAAAACGAACGTACGCAACGGTCGTTCATTAACAGATAATACAAATATATAAAACCGATAGTTCATTAAATAACAGACAGAAAACAAAATAACAGATGGAACAGAGGAACAATGCCATTGAGTTCATTAATATAAAAAATACTACAAAACAAGAAAAACAACATCACGAAACAAGAAAACCAACATCGTAGACCCTTTCTTCCTCCTCTTGCCGAGGGCGCGGGCGCGGCGCCGCCGTGGCGGGCTCACCGGAGATCTCGCCGCTGGCCTTTCCAGTGCGCCAAACTTCGCTAATATTGCCAATTGGGGGTTTTTCACCACGCAGAACTTGTCGGTGTTGCCCCCGGGGCTTGCCGACAGCTAGAAACGGTGGTGCGATGGCGACGGCAGTGGCCACAGCTCCAGCAGGGTAGAACTCCCTTATCTCTAGCTCAAACGACTTGGTTTCTCCTCCAAAAGATTTCTTGTGCCTTGAGGATCATGAACCAGGACTAGGAAATTAAGAAGAAAAACGGCTGGAAACTAGGAGCTTGACGGTGAATCGCGGCTTTCTCACAGGAGGCGACCAAAACTCGGTTATCTCGATCGGTCATCACTCGTCGATGGTTTTCAAAACTTTTAGATCCGGAGTGTTCGCAGGGAGATAGGTAAACTATCCCCTAACTATGGTCAAGAATTATTAGATGTATAAAATGAATTAAATCCATGACCTAGAGACATAGGTATGAACAATCATCGGGGAAACTGGTAATAAAGACGCTACAAGGCATGGCATGGCTTGAAACTTGGTGATCATACTTAAGGCGCGATAACACACCTTTCCCTTATAGAAGTCGGGGCCTGTAGAGGCTTCCTCCGGCTTGTCGACGGTAGAGTAGGGGCGGTTCTTAGCAGCTTCACCCGCAGTCGTCGGGAAACTGCGAAATACCGCCCAGCCGGTTGAGGAAATACCAAAACAAAAGGTTGAGAAGGTGTGCAAGCAAGTTGTGAACAAATTTGCTAAAGGACTCCCGATCGATCCTTGCCTGGTTGGCAAGCTATCATTGGAGTTCCAAGGTGAGGTCGGCGGCGCGCGAGCGGGGCAAAAAACGCGAAAGAGAAGAGAGGAACCGAGCTAGCTAGAGTTGTACTAATTCCTCTTTTTGATGTGTACTAATTCCTCTTTTTGAAGTTGGATATCGTCTAGAGTTGTAGGCTCTTTGATCATGCATGTTTGGGGCGTAGCATACAGTGGCAAGGCCTCATACTCTGAAGATATCCATCATCAAAACGAGAAATTAAACACATATTAATTGGTTGAACATGTTTGGGGTGCATGCAAGTTAGACATAGAAAAGACCTCAGTCACGTTTGACAAAACTAACATGCATACATCAAATAAGACGATCTTTCAACAAAAAGAGAAAACACAGGTATAAGCGGGCGTGTGAAGATGATCGGACGCTAGAGGAAACCGCGCTTATGAACTGGTCAGTGGCCCCGGTTTACTCCAAACTACGGTTTGCATCCTCTCGGTCCCAACGGCTCGACGCGTCCCATCGGCATAAGAGAAAATTAACACGTGTACGCCACACGTCCGACTGTCCGAGCATTAATGCTTTGTCGTGATCATGTATGATGGCCGGACATGCATGCATGCTTTTGAGAGCGAGCGAGGTCTCCATCATGTTTCATGCATGATTGATCACTTGTTGATGAGGATTTGTGATGTTGATTTTCTTGTTTCATGATGTAATTTCTCTTGTTTTGTAATGTTCTATGTTACTGAACTCAATGTTGTTCGTCTATTTCATATGTTATTTTCTTCTCTGTCCGTTGTCTAATGAACTACGTACTCCGTATTTGTGTTCTATGTGTAACATGCATGTGCAAGACCTCGATCCACGATCATGTTAAATTGATGGTGTAATACAAGTATTTTCTCTTTTTGTTGAAAAAACGATCGTCATATTTATTATTTGTATATTATTAATATACATTAGTAAAATAAAGAATTAATATATAAATAAATATTATCATATGAAATATCAACATGGATGGTCCAATCCAACCTACGAAACAAAAACTTTTAGAACGTCCATGTCGGCGGTTGGAACCGGCAGATCTCCCTACACTACTAAAGTGATAGGGGAGTTTTGAAGTTCGGTGTGGGCGCGCAGAGATTCAAGAAGGTGAATAGGAGTTTGACACAGGAGACACAAGAATTTACGTGGTTCGGGCCGCCTGAGCGTAATACCCTACTCCACGGGTGTGTTGGTGTTGTATTAGCAGTATGGGCTTGCGACTAGCGTATGAGGCGCGTGTGATCGTCCCCTTGTGTATTGTCGGCCTGTCCTTTTATAGTACAAGGGTAGGCCGTTACAAGTTTGCCTGGCCCGACATGTGGCCCCGGCGGTTATTAGTATTGATACACGTTTAATTGCTCTTGACGATCCTGTAACGGGCTTTGACAGCACTGTTACTGGTGTTAAGATAGTCCGTTTATGTGTCATTAATATGGCATTAATGACACTTAATCGGGTCTTGAAGTCTTTGGTTCTCCTTTGATGATCCGGAGCCGTTACAAGGTCTTCTGAAGGTTAGAAGCTGAAGATCCGACGATTGGACACGTGGCAGCTCCGGAGCTTGCTGTGGGAAACAGGTAGCTCCGAGGCTACCAGACACGTGTCAGGTCCGGAGCTTCTCTCGGTCTGGGGTTAAGTCTAGAGGTGCCGTTTCAGAACGTGGCCCGGAGCTTCCCCCTTGTGGGCGATAGCTCCGGTTTGGTTGTACACGTGGCGACCTATGGATTAACCATGTTGGAGAAGCGGGTACGGTTATGTCTGACAAGTGGGCCTCCGAGGGTCTTCAAACTGAGTAGTTGACTTTCCTTTGAGATCTTTGTAACCTCAAGGGGTGTATGATTTCTAGGGTACCGACAGTGGCCCCCTGGACCTACTTCCGGGGAAGATCACTGGGGTGAAGTCCTTCCGCCGGAGGTGGGTCCATCCTCGCGACTCTTGAACTGAGTCTTCAAGGGTCTTTGAAGGTGCCGTTGACAGGGATTTATAGTTAGATCCCGCCGCGTGGCGCACCTCATGCGGCAGATGAGATCTTTGACGTGCGGATCTCACGCAATTGAAGGTCGCCAGTTCCCGATACGAAAACCGTATCGGTTCCGCGCGCCTTGTCAGGTCGCCGCCTTTGGGTTTCCCGCCTCGTGATGACAACCGTTCGCCTGGGTAAGAGCCTCGACTTGATCGTCGGGGTGGTCCCGGGCCCTCTTGTCATCGGTTGGGTGAAATTTTTGAATGGTATCTTCGTTTTCCTTGCGGTTTCCATCCAAGCATTGCGAGGGCTTACTTAAGAAGGAAAGCGTGCACCGTCGGGAGTTCTTTACGCCTCTCATTTGATCTTGCGCTCAAACTCCCAACTCGTGCTTCGCTCTTCTTCTCTTGCCTAGCCGTGCCGCGATGGAGTTGGGTCTCCGCGAGAGTCGCTTGAAGACCGACGGCGATTTGAAGAAGGTCCGGGCCCTCATGGGGTGGTCCTCGGACTTCTTCAACTGCTCAGTCCGTGCCGGCAGAGAGCTCCCCTTCGAGAAGGAGCACGCCGGTGAAATGGTGTACTTTTCTTCGTACGCCATGGTGGGGTTGATCCCGCCTTTTTCTTCCTTTTTCTTGATGTTGCTAGACTTCTATAGTCTGCAGCTATATCACCTTGGCCCTCACTCCATTCTCCTCATGTCTATCTTCGTCCACTTCTATGAGATGTGGGTGGGCATCCCCCCCTGCATTGAACTCTTCCGGACCTTCTTCACCGTCCACACCACCGGCTGGAGCAATGAGTACCTTGGCTTCTACTACTCCGTGAAGCGCAAGAAGTGCCCATTCAAGTACCTCTGGTCATTTCCTTCCGGGAAGTGGGATGACTGGAAGAAAGACTGGATAGTCGTCAGGGTGGAGGAGCATGAGAGGTTAGAGCTGCCCGACAGTCTGCCCGACATTGACACGACGATCTGGAGTGAAGCTCCAGTGCTGGCGGAGGCTTTCAACCCTGCTCTGACCAGGATCCGCCAATGCGTGGAGGGAGGATTGACTCCTCATGCGGTATTTTGCAATTTCCTGGTCAACAGGTGGGTGCCGCTGAAGAGGAGGGAGAAGCTCGCTTGGGCCCTCAACAGCGTGATGGACGAGGACCGGGTTGAGACCGGGTTGAAGTCCAACATGGTGGGGAGAGCCTTGGAGTTCCACCTCAAGAAATTCCAGCACGGCATCGACGTCGACGGTGATGACTTGACTCCCCCGTCGGCCTTTCTCCCTCTGAACATGGAAGTGGAGTTCAACAGGGAGCTTCGGCGCAAGATGCCCGTACTTGACGACCTTGGTGTCGTCGAGAGAAGGTCGATCTCCCAGGTGGCGATCCCTGGGATGCCCGAAGATGGCTCCGCCCCTCCCCCAAAGCCGAGGGTCGAGGTCGTCGGCAAGGGCAAGGAGCTGGCAGATGAACCGGAGAGCCGGAAGAGGAAGTTGCAGCATGCCGACGGAAGGTCTGTCAGGCCCGCTACTTCCGCCTCGGTTCCTTCTCCCCGGGGGGGGGGGGGGGGGGGGGGGGAAGGTCTTCTACCACCGTGGCGACTGTCCCTGTAATGGGGTCCTCACGGAACGAGACCATTCCCGCAGTGGGGTCCTCCCGGAGCGCATCGGTTCCCGTGGTGGAATCCTCCCGGGGTGCTAGCTCCAGGCGCACGACTCCAGCACCTGGGCCGGTGGAGGCCTCCAGGTCCGGGGGTTCTTCCCGATCGAGGAGAGCCTCGACCCGGGAAATGCCCGTGGCTGCGACAAGTTCCGGGGGGCCTTCTGGAGCGTCTACGCTGACTGTAGCCAGCCCAGAACGCCCGGGAAAAAGGTTCCGCGCAAGCTGGTGCGGAAGCCTCACAAGGTAATTTTTAATCTTTACCTTGGACAATTAATTTAATTGTAGCAACTGTTTGCTAATTTTCTTCGTTCATCATCTGCAGCGTCCCCAAGAAAGGAAGTGAGGCTCCACCCTCAGCCACAGTGTCTGAAGCCGTGAGGGTGGGAGCTTCTGCTCCTGTCCCGGTGCCGCCCCAAGTGGTGGCAGAAGCTGCGACAGCTCCGGCGCCGGCTGTCGTGGTCATGGACCTCGACTCATCCCCAGAAGTTCCCGTGGTAGCGCCGGACCACGGGAGTGAAGATGCACCAGCGGCACCTGTCTCAGAGGTTGATGCTCCGGGTCCTGGTGATGCAATGACGGAAGCTACGGCTGTCGAGCCGGAGGAAGTAGTAATCCCGGCCTCTGAGCCGGAAAGTTTCGAAGCCCCGGCGGTTGAGCCGAAGGTGACTGAAGCCCCGGCATGCGAGCCGGAAGTTGAGGTAGTTCAGGCAATTGAGCCGGCTACCTCTAAAGCACCGGTCTTTGAGCCGATTATTGTTGGAGCTCCGGTCGCAGGGCCGGTCAAAGTTGAAGATCTTCCGGCGCCTGAGCCGGTGGTTGAAGAGGTGATGGAGCTCGAGCCTCCCTCGGAAGAGGTGCCCAGACCGGAGCTAGTAGCAGCTCCTACTCCGGAAGCGATGACGCCGGAGGTACCTGCAGCCGAGCCGGAGTGCCCAAGCCAAGTTGCTGGCCCCCTGCCCGAGGGGGTGAACGAAGACTTGGCGGCGGGGCCTTCTTCGATGGCGACTGAGGCCATCTCGGAGGACGGCCCTAGTGCCTTGGAAGCTCAGGGGTCCACTCTCGTAGAGTGGGACCCAATTTTTGTATCTGAAAACCCGCTGGAATCAGCGGAGGAGACCCCAGCAGGTCCGGAACCCATCCCGCTGTCGATGTCTATTGACAACGCCTGTTCCAGTCTACGTCAAGTCCAATTGGCCTTCTTCCACGACAGCAAGGCTATTGAAGAGGAGCGCCAAACCCTTAGGCGGTGGCGTAACCGGCTCTACTTCGAGACCAAGCTGGCGCAGTCGCGGCTAGCGGATGACAAGTAGTGGATCAAGCGGGATAAGATCCGCCTGGAGTACTGGGGCAAGTTGTTGGATGACAGGGAGAGTATGACTCGGGCCCTCGACGCTCAATCCCAGGAGATTTACAATTAGGCCAAAGCAGCCAACAGTGCAGCCGAGGAACGCCATGAAAGGCTGGAGGTCATTAACACTGCACTCATCAAGCGCCGAGAGGCACTTGAAGAGAGGGAGAAACGGCTCGAGGGTGAAGAGCAGAAACTCCGTGAGCTACGGGATGATGTCTTGAGGAGGGAAGAGGAGCTCGCCGAGAAGGTGGCTCTGGCTGACAAGGGCCTCGAGGAGCGCGCCAAGAAGTTGGAAGAGTGCTGCCAAGAGGAAGAGGAGAAGATCTGGGTGCGAGGGCAGGAACTCTACGAACAAGAGTGTGCCCTTACTGCCCGGGAGAAAAAAGTGAATGGTAGAGAGAAGGACCCGGTTGACCGCCGGAACAAGATCCACCTCCGGGAGGAGGAGCTCGGAAAACTCGAAAGACGGGTTGCTGAAAAGATTCAGCAAAACGCCAAAGAAGTCGAGCGCCTTGCCCGTGAGAATTCTGAACTGGTGGCGGCCAGAAGATCTCTGGAAGAGATGAAGGGCTTGAGGGCTAAAGACTCCCTACATATTTGGGAGTTCTTGAGCAAGGCCAATGATGCACTGACGCTGATGGGTTTCAGCCCCGTGCGCCCGGATGATCCGGAGCCGGAGCCGGACCTTGCGCTGCAGGCGTTGAGCACAGCAGGTAGCAAGCTCTCCAAGGTGGGCGATGTCATCGCGGACCAACTGGAGGTTGAGGGGCAATCCCTGGCGAAGAACGTTGCAGAGTATGTGCTGACGTGCTACACCAGCCGGAACTCCCAATTTCCTCTGGACCCGGTGCTTGAAGGCCCCGTCGAAGGAGAAGGCGAAGCTACCCAAGCCAGCGTATCAGAGGTCGCCCAGAAGGTCGCCATATTCTTCCATAGGCTCTAGGACCATCTATGTAGTTCTCACTTGTATTTTCTATTCTTCTTCCTCAATTTTGTAATCCCTTGTCTCCAGATGTAATCTCTTGTCTCCATATAAATGAAATCCCCAAATTTTGCGAATTTCACTTTTTGTCTTCAACACTTTTATCTTCACTTGGCCCCCTGGTAGATGTACACAATTTGATGGTGAACATGTACCAAAAGGATATTGTGTTTTGTTGAAGACTCATTTGCTCCAAACTTGTAGAATTTAGTTCCGAAGTCTTCGATAGTGAAGGTCCCCTGAGGTTGTCGGAGCTTAGAAGCTCTGGCATTGTCCTACGTTGGAGCTTGATAGCTCCGGCAATAGCCTCTATCAACACGTAGAGCATCGATAGTTAGTCCTCCGGGGTGTTGGAGCTTAGTAGCTCTGGCAGTGACCTTTACCAACACTTAGTTTGTTGGCAGCAGACTCCATTTACGGGGTCTTCTCACCATCTTTTATTCAGCGTCGACGGCTGGTCCCCTTAGGGGAGTCGGAGCTTATTTTAGCTCCATTTTTTCTCCATCAACATAGACTTTATTTTTCCTGCATACTCCATCCAAGAAAAATAGTAAAATTCATTCCTTGTCTATAATTTCGTCGTGGCTTACGATTCTCAAGAAAACTTTAAGTCAAACGCGATTTTAAATACAACCGAATGCGTCATCTTTTCTTCTAGATTCAACTGTCCATGGACCCGCCTTACTTCGGCCTGCCGGGGTGTAGGTTGAGTGGCGTACTTAGGGTGCTTGACCAGGCTAAGTCGATAGCACACTCCAGCCCTAGATTGGCTTGGCGGCTTTCAGGCAAGTTGGCCATGAACAATATTTGAATCCAAAAGAACTTACAATACAACTCGAATCGTATATAAACCGGTCGAACTAAAATTTCTTAAGAATTGCACGTCTTTGTTATAGACAAGAAAGAGAAAAATAAAAATGTTGTGCCTGTACAAAATAAATGCACGTGGAGTCTATTTCACAGGAAGATGTCTTTCATTATAGGTCTAGGGTACAGGGGAAACAAGTACACTCTTAGGGTACGGAACCAGGCTAAGTGTGTTTCATTTATCGTTTAACCCAGGGTAGCTAGCCGCACTTTTAGTCCTGAGACTGTGACAAGTGTTGCATGAGCTTTGCGGACCTTTCGGGAAAGGTCCGGTTGCTCTCCCCGAGGAACTACCTGACTCTGTACAATGACTCTATAACATACACCCCAAGTTTCTCAAGACTCACCTCCGTGGTATTAAGTGTAGAACTTATGGAGGTGCTCGATGTTCCAAGGATTTGGGAGAGATGTCCCGTCCTCAGTAGCCAAGCGAACGCTTCCGGGACGGGATACTTTAATCACTCGGAAGGGTCCCTCCGAGCCGGGGGAGAGTTTGTTTAACCCTTCTCTGGATAGTATTCTCCGTAGCACCAGATCGCCTTCCTCAAGCTATCGATTGTGTACATTCCGCTGGTGATAACGCCGTAGGGCTTGGCGATATCGGGCATTCCGAACAGCTGCTTGGCACCTTCCCTCCTCAAGGAGGTCTAGGTCTTCACGACGGAGCTGGTCCTGCGCGGCTTCGTCGATGGTCCGGACCCGGAGTGAACCCAAGGTGATTTCCGAAGGAAGGATTACTTCAGCTCCGTACACCAGGAAGAAGGGTGTCTCTCCAGTTGACCGGTTTTGAGATGTCCTGTTGGCCCATAAAGTGGGCGGAAGCTCTTCGATCCAGTTGGCTCCATGTTTTTTCAAGCGCTCATAGGTGCACGTTTTGAGTCCCTCAAGGATTTCTACATTTGCTCTCTCGGCTTGGCCATTGCTGGCTGGGTGAGCTACGGAGGCATAGCAAACTTGTATGCCGAGGTCTTCGCAATATCCTTGGAATGCTGAGCTTGTGAATTGAGTCCCATTATCAGTGATGATTTTGTTTGGGACCCCAAATCTGCTTACAATGGATTGCAGAAAGTTGATAGCAGATTGCTTGTTGATTGTCACAACTGGGGTTGCTTCCGGCCACTTGGTGAACTTGTCAATGGCGACGTACAGGAACTTATAGCCTCCGACGGCTCTCGGGAAAGGTCCCAAGATGTCCATTTCCCACACAGCGAAGGGCCATGTAGGAGGTATCATTTGTAAGGGTTGAGCTGGTGTATGAATTTGCTTTGCATGAAATTGGCATGCTTCACATTTCTTCACCAGCTCAGTTGCATCCTGGAGTGTTGTAGGCCAGTAGAAGCCATGCCGAAAGGCTTTACCGACCAGCGTGCGGGAAGATGCGTGATTCCCACACTCGCCTCCACGGATTTCTGCGAGAAGTTCGCAGCCTTCTTCCCTTGTGATGCACCGCATTAGGATGCCGTTGGCACCGCGCCGGTAGAGATCCCCTTCTACCAGCATGTATCTTTTAGCCAATCTGACTACCCGGTCAGCGGATACATCATCGTCATGAAGGATGTTGTCTTTCAAGTAGCTCCGGATCTCCGAGATCCATGCATCGAAGCTAGCTTGAGCTTTTGAGTCTTGCGGGCTGGGTTGCTCGGAGCTCCCGGCAGCACCTACGACCCTTGATGGCTGCCATGGTAACAGGGCCATCGGGACCGTCAGCTTCGGGATGCTGATCTCGCCCCCTTCGCTTAGTTCAGCAGGCTGAGCTGTTGGCTTTGACAACCTCCGGACAAAGATTTCGTCAGGAGCTGGAGCTCAGGTTGACGCTTTGGTCGAGAGTTTGTCAGCTTCAGCGTTATGGGCACGCTGAACATGGTGAAGATCTAGGACTTCAAAGTCCTTTTGAAGCCTATGGACTTCAAGGAGGTAAGCAGCTAGCTGGAAATTATTGCAGGAGCATTCACCCTTCACCTGCTTGATGATGAGCTGTGAATCTCCTTTGACCAGCAGTTGCTTGACACCATACGACAGTGCCACCTTTAGCCCGTAGATGAGTGCTTCATACTCTGCCATGTTGTTGGTTGCCTTGAAGTCAAGGTGTACCATGTATTTCACCTTCTCCCCAGTTGGTGCAAGGAGAAGGATTCCAGCTCCGGCCCCCTGCTTCTGCATGGAGCCGTCGAAGTAGAGGGTCCAGTGAGGCTCGGTGAAGGTTGGAGCTTGATGCTCCGTCTTTTGCTCACTGGGGCCCCCAGGGTTTGATGGAGAGGGAGTCCATTCTGCCACAAAATCTGACAATGCTTGACTCTTGACTGCTTGTCTTGAAATAAATTCAAGATCAAATTCAGCCAATTCCGCTGCCCACTTTGCAATATTCCCAGTTGAATTGGGATTATGCAAGATTGCTCGTAGTAGGTAGGAGGTCACCACCGAGACTTTGTGATCTTGGAAGTAATGTCGAAGCTTCCTGGAGGCAATAAGAACTGCATAGAGCAGCTTATGTACCTCTAGGTATCGAGTCTTGGCATCATGTAATACTTCACTAATGAAGTACACCAGGCATTGAATGGTCCGGACCTTCCCGGAGGGGTCCGGAGCTTCCTCTTCTCTGATCCGGACCCTCTCGGAGGGGTCCGAATTTTCTTCGGGCACCTCCGGGTTCTGGCTGGAGGAACCCGGAGCTCCTTCAGAAATGACCTGGACCCTCCCGGAGGTGTCTGGGTGTCCTGAAGCGACTTCTTGTGGGTTCGAATCTGGGAGCTGGGACCCAAACTCGCTTTCAGGAACTTCCAACCTTCCCGAAGGGGTCTGGATTCCTAAGTGTGGGGTAGTTCTGGTCTCTCCGCAACCAGAACCATGCTGACGACTTCGTCAGTAGCTGAAATATAAAGCAACAATAGCTCACCAGGCTTCAAAGCTACCAGAATTGGTAGGGTGGTGAGGAACTGTTTCAGCTCCTGGAATGCCTTCTTTGCTTCTTCGGACCATTGGAATGGTCCGGACTTCCTCAATAACTTGAAGAAGGGGAGTGCCCGTTCCGCCAGTCTTGATATGAACCGGCTGAGGGCTGCTAGACATCAAGTTAACTTTTGGACGTCTTTGATGTGGGTTGGTGGCCGCATGTCTTCAATGGCTTTGATCTTCGCCGGATTAGTTTCTATGCCCCGGTGACTTTCAGGAAACCAAGAAGTTTTCCGGAGCTAACCCCGAAGATGCACTTGTCTGGGTTTAGCTTTCTGCGGGTGGCCCGCAGCTTGTCAAAGACAGCCTGCAAGGTGTCTAAGAGTGACTCCTTGTTCCTGACCTTGACCACGATGTCATCGACGTACACTTCCACTATGTCTCTAATGAGTTCTTCAAAAGTTTTGTACATAGCTCGTACAAAAATTGAAGTTGCATTCTTGAGACCAAAGGGCATGGCTGTGTAGCAATACAATCCATCTACTGTGATAAATGAAGTATGCTCTTCATCCTCCCTAGACATCCTGATTTGATGATACCCAGAATATGCGTCTAGGAAACACAATAATTCACACCCGGAAGTGGAATCCACTATCTGATCTATTCTAGGTAGTGGGAATGGATCTTTTGGACATGCCTTATTTAGTGTGGTGTAGTCGATGCACATCCGAAGTTTCCCACCGGCCTTGGGCACAACGACTGGGTTCGCCAGCCATTTTGGATGGAAAACTTCTCGGATGAATCCGGCTTCGAGTAGCTCCTTCACTTCTTGTCGGATGAAGTTTTGCCGTTCGACGGATTGCTTCCGAGGCTTCTGATGCACAGGCCGGGCATCAGGGTAGATCTTCAGATTGTGCTCAATCACTTCTCTGGGGATCCCAGGCATTTGTGACGGTTTCCAAACAAACACGTCAACGTTAGCCCGGAGGAAAGTGATGAGCGCGAGTTCCTATTTGTCGTTCAATCCTCCCGATATACGGGTGGTCTGAGCGGCATGGGAACCAATTTGGACGACTTTGACGCGAATGTCAGTGTCGCCGCTTGGCTGCACTCGAGGTGCAGAAGTCGAGCCTCGTTGGCGAATGCTCAGGGGTTTTGGAGCTTGCTCCTGCCTAGAGTCCTCCTCTTGCGCCGTGGTGAGCGCATGGATCTCTTCCAAAGCAATTACTCCGGCGGTACGATCTCCGCGGATCCGGAGAACGCTTACTGGGGTTGGCATCTTCAACACCAGATATCCATAATGAGCAGCTGCCATGAATTTGTACAGGGCAGGTCTACCCAAGATGGCATTGAAAGGTAAGTTGATCTGAGCGATGTCGAAGACCAACTTCTCGGTGCAGTACTTCTCCCGTTACCCGAAGGTTACAGGGAGAGTAATAGCTCTGAGTGGGGTAATGGCCCCCGGACCTACTCCGGAGAAAGGTCGAGAGGGGTGGAGATCCGAAGGTCGGAGTTGAAGCTTAGTGAAAGCTTCGAAGCTAATGAGGTTAAGCCCCGAACCTCCATCTACCATGATATGGTGGAGCTGGATGTTGTTGATGGTAGGAGATACCATCAGGGGTAACTGTCCTGCACAAACCATGCTTCAGGGACAATCCGAAGCATCAAAAGTGATGGTTGTGTCCATCCACTTTGGATGAGGTTCCGGCCTGACTGTAGGGGCTACAGCGGCCATATCCCGCCGCATAGTCTTGATGACGCGACGAGAGGTGATATCCCATGACCCACCGAAAATGGTGTTCATGGTCTTCTGACGCTCGTTGTCAGAAACGTCAGAGTGATCATCGACGGAGGTGTAAACGGCCTTCAGGACCTTTTTGGGATCCTGGAACCCTAACTCCTCTTCAGCCGGAGCTTCGTCGACCTTTTGCTTCCCTTCCCCCTGTCGGAAAGAAGATTCTTCCCGGCGCTTGTTGTAGCGCTCGACAAGGTTTTGGACCTCCCGGCAATCTTCCAAACAATGGCTGCCCGTTTTGTGAATGGGACACCATACTTTGGGTTTGCCACCGTCTTCAGAAGACGGTCGAGGTCGCTTCTCAGGGCGTGGCCCCCGGCCACCCGGAGTTGCAGCAGCTGCAACGTTGGATGTGTCGGCCGACGGCTTTTTCTTGCCGTTGGTCTTCTTTTTCTTCTTGCCACCCCCGGAGGTAGCGGCTTCTTCTTTGGAGGATATCTTGTGATCCTCCGAGGCTGGTTTGTAGTGCATTTCACGGCCCTCCGCAGCTCCGGCACATTTGTCTGCCAGGCTGAATAGTTCCGTGACGCTGGTGATCTCTTTGATCGCCAGCTTCTCCAACATCTTCTTGTCCCGTACGCCCTGTCTGAATGCCACAATGACAGAGGCGCTAGAGATAGAAGGGATAGTGTTTCGTACCTGAGAGAACCTTTGGATGAATGACCGCAAGGATTCTCCCCCTTTTTGCACGACCGCAAAAAGGTCTAGTTCAGTGCCTGGTTGGGTGTATGAACTCCCGAAGTTGGCGGTGAACTGACGACACAGCTCCTCCCAACTGTTGATAGAATTTGGTGGAAGGCTCATAAACCAGGACCTGGCGGTCCCAGTTAAGGCCACTGGAAAATAATTGGCCATCACGGCCTTGTTTCCTCCAGCTGCCAAGATTGCAGTGGAGTATATCCGAAGAAATTCGGCAGGATTGACAGTCCCGTCGAATTTTTCCGGCAGGTGAGGCCGGAACTTCTATGGCCATCTAACCATGCGCAAGTGCATGGCCAAGGCTGAACGGCCTCCTCCTACTCCTTCGAGAGTAGAAAGGTCCTGAGCTTCCCGTCTTTCACGGGCACGCTCAATATGGACACGGCCATCCTGTTGGCGGTATCGGCGATCAAGCTTAGCCCGGAGGTCATGAGTCAAAAGCCTGGATACCGTGTGAGTGCGTCGAGCCCCGGAGGGCAATGACGTCACTTGTTGGGATGCAGCACGTCTCCTACTATTGGAGACGTGTGGACCAAGTCTTCCAGAGAAAGTACGCCGCTGCGACAAGGCTCGTCCTGAAGGAGGAGGACCCTGGTTGTTGAGGCGTTCGGTTGCTGCTGCAACCAAATGCTCCACATCGACCTTGCACTGCTCCAGTGCATCCCGAGATGCATTTGGAGGTGGTGGGCGTTGGAGAAGAGCACGCGCTGCATGGAGCGCGTGTTCAGGGTTGTCATGATTTGCCGACGCAGTAACCGATGCCGGCGCACCATCACGTTGCCCAGCACGATTTGCTGGAGGAGACGGTGGTGGTGGGAGTGCGACTCCTG
The DNA here is from genome assembly GCA_036927565.1 of Tuctoria greenei. Classification (NCBI taxonomy): domain Eukaryota; kingdom Viridiplantae; phylum Streptophyta; class Magnoliopsida; order Poales; family Poaceae; genus Tuctoria; species Tuctoria greenei. Next base: position 181,841,333 of record JAYESD010000004.1, on the reverse strand, counting down.
CTGGTGCTGAGGCTCCTGCTGGTGGCTGCCTATTGGACGGATTGCCCCCAATAGCCTGAGCAGCAGGTTGACCGTTGGATGATCCAGCAGCTGAATTCACCATTCTCGAAATCTCAGGCGCCCCTACCTGGAGCCAACTGTCGGCGGTTGGAACTGGCAGATCTCCCTACACTACTAAAGTGGTAGGGGAGTTTTGAAGTTCGGTGTGGGCGCGCGGAGATTCAAGAAGGTGAATAGGAGTTTGACACAGGAGACACAAGAATTTACGTGGTTCGGGCCGCCTGAGCGTAATACCCTACTCCACGGGTGTGTTGGTGTTGTATTAGAAGTATGGGCTTGTGACTAGCGTATGAGGCGCGTGTGATCGTCCCCCGCGTGTATCGTCGGCATGTCCTTTTATAGTACAAGGGCAGGCCGTTACAAGTTTGCCTGGCCCGACATGTGGCCCCGGCGGTTATTAGTATTGATACACGTTTAATTGCTGTTCATGATCCTGTAACGGGCTTTGACAGCACCGTTACTGGTGTTAAGATCGTCCATTTAAGTGTCATTAATATGGCATTATTGACACTTAATTGGGTCTTGAAGTCTTTGGTTCTCCTTTGAAGATCCAGAGCCGTTACAGGGTCTTCCGAAGGTTAGAAGCTGAAGATCCGACGATTGGACACGTGGCAGCTCCGGAGCTTGCTGTGGAAAACAGGTAGCTCCGGGGCTACCAGACACGTGTCAGGTCCGGAGCTTCTCTCGGTCTGGGGTTAAGTCTGGAGGTGCCGTTTCGTAATGTGGCCCGGAGCTTCCCCCTTGTGGGCGATAACTCCGGTTTGGTTGTACACGTGGCGACCTATGGATTAACCATGTTGGAGAAGCGGGTCCGGTTATGTATGACAAGTGGGCCTCTGAGGGTCTTCAAACTGAGTAGTTGACTTTCCTTTGAGATCTTTGTAACCTCAAGGGGTGTACGATTTCTAGGGTACCGACAGTCCAGTACATCCAATGAAACATCAACTAGCATGGATCGAGATCCAGTGTACAAAAACACAATGATCCTTTTGAATCCAACCTTGACAACGAAAAACGCACGTACGCGAGATCGTTCATTAACAGAGAATACAAATATATAGAACCGATAGTTCATTAAATAACAGACAGAAAACAAAATAACAGATGGAACAGAGGAACAATGACACTGATTTCATTAACATAAAACAATACTACAAAACAAGAAAAACAACATCACGAAACAAGAAAACCAACATCACAGACACTTTCTTCCTCCTCGCGCCGAGGGCGCGCGCAGCGCCGCCGTGGCGGGGCTCGCCGGAGATCTCGCCGCTGGCCTTTCCAGTGCGCTAAGCTTCGCCAATCTTGCCTCTTGGTGGTTTTTCACCACGCGGAGCATGTCGGTGTTGCCCCAGGGGCTTGCCGACGGCTGGAAACGGCGGTGCGATGGCTGCGGCGGTGGCCACAGTCCCAGCAGGGTAGAACTCCCTTATCTCTAGCTCAAACGACTTGGTTTCTCCTCCAAAAGCTTTCTTGTGCCTTGAGGATCATGAACCAGGACTAGGAAATTAAGGAGAAAAACGGCTGGAAACTAGGAGCTCGATGGTGAATCTTGGCTTTCTCACAGGTGGCGACCAAAACTCGGCTATCTCGATTGGTCATCACTCGTTGATGGTTTTCAAATCTTTTCGATCTGGAGTGTTCGCAGGGAGATAGGTAAACTATCCCCTAACTATGGTCAAGAATTATGAGATGTATAAAATGAATTAAATCCATGACCTAGAGACATAGGTATGAACTATCATCGCGGAAACTGGCAATAAGGACGCTACAAGGCATGGATGGCTTGAAACTTGGTCGGCATGCTTAAGGCGCGATAACACACCTTTCCCTAATAGAAGTCGGGGCCTCTATAGGCTTCCTCTGGCTTGTCGAATTTGGAGTACGGGCGGGTCTCGGCAGCTTCACCCACAGTCGTCGGGAAACTACAAAATACCGCCCAACCGGTTGAGGAAACACCGAAACAAAAGGTTGAGAAGGTGCGCAAGCAAGTTGTGAACAACTTTGCTAAAGGACTCCCAATCGATCCTTGCCCAGTTGGCAAGTTATCATTGGAGTTCCAAGGTGAGGTCGGCGGCGCGCGAGCGGGGCAGAAAACGCGAATGAGAAGAGAGGAACCGAGGTAGCTAGAGTTGTACTAATTCCTCCTTTTCATGTGTACTAATTCCTCTTTTTGAAGTTGGATATCGTCTAGAGTTGTAGGCTCCTTGATCATGCACGTTTGGGGCGTAGCATACATCGGCAAGGCCTCATACTCTAACGATATCCATCATCAAAACGAGAAATTAAACACGTATTAATTGGTTGAACATGTTTGGGGTGCATGCAAGTTAGACATGGAAAAGACCTCAGTCACGTTTGACAAAATTAACATGCATACCTCAAACAAGACGATCTTTCAACAAAAATAGAAAACACACGTATAAGCGGGCGTGTGGAGATGATCGGACGCTAGAGGAAACCACGCTTATGAACTGGTCGGTGGCCCCGGTTTACTCCAAACCGCGGTTTGCATCCTCTCGGTCCCAACAGCTCGACGCGTCCCATAACCGTGGTTGGGACCAATAGGATGCAAACCGCGGTTTCGAGGAAACCGGGGCCACCGACCGGTTCATAATAAAGTGCGGTTTCCTCTAGCATCCGATCATCTCAACACGCCCTCTTAGACGACGACCCGCTATAAAGGCTCACTGTCCTCTTGCTTCTCTACCGCACCACTCCTTAGATCCTAGCTTCTAAACTCCCCCCCCCTCGCCACCATCGACCAACTCTCGCTCTTTCTATGCACCTCCGTCGCAATACAAATGGGTAGCCCCGCGCCGAAGCGCTCTAGGCCATCGACGTACTCCGAACCTCCTTCTCCATTTCCGTGGCCACCGGCAATGCCGGTGGAACTAATGGTGGCGAGCGCATCTCCGCCTGCGGCGCCTGCACTTCCTCATCCCGGTTGGGTTGAGCAGACTCTCAGACTCCTCACCGACCGCATCGACGAACTCGATCGGTGCCTTAAGGTTGCCCCCGATGCCAAGTCCGCCGCCGCTCAAAGCGCACTAGCGCTCAGTGCAGTGGCGCGGAAGGTCTTTTCTGACACAGATCGCTCATGTTGCCACCTGGTTCTTGGGACCCTTCCCCTCCACACGAGCATGGACACCGCGGGCCACTATTTCTATGGGTTGATGACTGTGGCCGGTTGTCTCGACGCCCTCCATGAGACGATCGTGGAGGTTGCTGGGGTAGAGGGCCTCCTGAAGATTCTGCACCGCGTCGCCGGGAAGCTTCGGACTGTGACGGAGGTTGAGGAGTATGAGGCGGCTTGGACAGCGGCGACAGTAGAGGAGGCGGAGCAGGAGGCATCTCTTGAGGCGGAGGTGGACGCGGTTATGGAGGCGGCGGCAACGGCGGAGGAGGAGCAGGAGGAGGCGACAACGGTGGCGGAGGCGGAGGCAGAGGCGGCAGCAGCGGCGGCAGCGACGGAGGAGGAGGCGGCACCAGCGGCGAAGGCGGAGGAGGCGGCGGCGGCAGAGGAGGAGGACGTGGTTTTCTTCCAGTAGAGTAGTATTAGGAGTAGTTTATCTATTTCGTGATCTCTGAGTAGAGTAGTATTAGGTGTAGTTTATCTTGTTCTTGCTGTGTACTACGTGTTTTCCTATTACTTGTTTGTTAATGAAATATGTCTTTATGTTCATGAACAATGTGTTCTATATATGCATTATCGAAAAACTTCTTTTATCGAAAATATCTCCTATATGTTTGTAACTTGGGACCGTCTATATTTCATGTGGCTGAATGAATGAAATCCGGCAAACATTATCCTTACAAGTAATAGAACTAACAACAGATATGATGCATAATTAATTTGATTAGGAAATTACGTCATCTAAATTGCTAACTAGTCCATCGCCTGATGCAACAGGTGCATGAAAAGTACTTTATCCGTTGTAACTAATATCCGATGACATTGTTGATATATTTATCTTATATACCTGTGATACTCGTATCATAGGCGGCTTTGGATCGACGGCCTGAAGATTAGACATCACAGGGGAAAAGGTTTTTTTTGTAGTAGTAGTATATACTCTGTATATGTTATCATTTCATTGCGACGAATGTTATATATAAAATTCTGATTGTTTACCTTTTACTAGACCATGGATTTGCCGTCCTCCTTTCATGGAATTGGGTGTTCTGTATTTGCACGTCGTTTGCATTAGCACAATGATACATTTGGCGATTCATATTTTTGTTCGTATTTTTTTTGGAATGTCCCACTGCCACATGACTGCTTTTACATCTCCATGAAAATGAAGATGAACGGCAGGTAGCGGTCCCACGGTGAGGCAGCAGTCTGAAGAGGTCTACCCCTCTAGCTCTAGGTAGACGTACCGGTGAAGAGTAAAACCATGTGCAGGAATCGTCGCGACATTACATGAATTAAATCACGATTGCATGCGTGCAGAGGGGCACGACGCCAAATTCTGCACGCCCTCGAAAATTTTTTCGTTCTTCTTGGCGCACACAATTGAGATTTTCACAATTGAAACTTCACTCCGTGCACCCAAAATTCCACTCCTGCCCATTTGTAGCTAGCCACGACAAATATAAATGTGCGTCTCCCTCTAATCCCGCAGTGGCTTCCGTTCCCGGCACACATGTTCTCCTCTTAGTGTTCTGTTCCAAACTTGCATTCCTAATAAATTCCCGTGTGAGTGGTGGTGGTGACTGTGGGTACAACGTCGAGCGACCAAGCTTGACGGGCTCTACCGAACCTCTTCATCGCCGAACCCGCCCTGCGACATCCCAGACTCCAGTTTTGTTCTACGTAAGTTCTACACGATCCATGTCGTCTTTTTATAGAGCTACTCCCTCCTTATCACTTTAGTTGTCGTCCCAACAGCTGCAGCCAGTTCATTCCTAGTTGTCGTCCCAACTCCTTATATGCTCTTATGTTTCATGAATGTCTAGTATTAAATCTGATTAATGGTGCAATCGTGCAATCAACTATCCTCAACCGTTAGATCTGCATCCTACAGTCGATTCATCTTTTTATTTTACCCTAGCATCTGATTGCATTCAACTTGTTTCCATATATAAAATACACTACACCTCTGCCCCAAAATAAATGTCTCTCCGACAGTTTATGGTAGTGTATTTCTAGTACATTTCCATGTCAGGAAAGATAACTATTAAAAACCGCATGTACTATGTAATTTCTTGATTTAGAAGTAATGACACCAGGGTTATCTTATCAACCACTCCCAATGTAGTACTCTCATTCCTGTGTTCGAAACTTGTATTCCTATGATTTTCAGTTCCCACGGTTTATACACGTTTTTCTTGTTTTTCTTTCTCGGTTTGTACGGTTTTTTTCCTACTCCTTCACTTCTAATTCCTCCGTTCAAAACAAACATTTTCAGTTCATAGCAACCACACCGCCCGATATAAAATACACATCCTCATGTAATCTGATGTTATCACTGTTACTTACTATATATACTCTTTACTGTAGGAACAAGACACCAAACCGTCATGTCGTCTACATGTAATCGTGATGGGCAACAAGCTCCTGGTATAACTATAAATGTGTTTACTATCAAAATACACATATTTATAACATGTTAATTCCTTTGCATCGTATCCAGAGAATATTGCAGCAGCTGATGCTCAGGAACCCTGAGATTCGTCATCCCATGCTGGTACTACGAGTATAAATATGTACCGGGCTCTACTAAATATTTTAGCATTGCGATTGTAGTTTCCTAGTCCCAGTTAACAGTTTATCAGTATATATGATGGCGTGATTTATTGATGCCTACACACGAACGATGGGCTCTCTCGCAGTAGGCCACTCCGGAACCGGCGACCACACCCTGCTGCTGCTCACTTCAGTGTCCTCCCCGACGCGTCTCCCTCCACCATCGCCATGTCCCATACTTCGCGTGTCATGATGATCCCGCCACCCGCAAACCCCTGTCACCGCTGGTCACTACGGTACCGGCCGGCGCCCACGCCCTGCTGGTGAGTAAATGTGATGGCGTGATTTATTGATGCCTACACGCGCACGCTGGGCTCTCTCGACGCCACCACTCCGGCATCGGCGACCACGCCCTGCTGCTGCTCACTGCAGTGTCCTCAGAAACGCGTCTCCCTCGACCATCACCACGTCCCATCCTTCGCGTGTCATGATGACCCCGCCGCCCGCAAATGCATGTCGCCGCCGGTCACTCCAGCACCGGCCAGCGCCCACGCCCTGCTGGTGGTGACTTCACTGTCCTCCCCGACGCGTCTCCACCCATCTCCACGTACCATCGTTCGCGTGCCATGATGACGCTGCCGCCCGCAAACCCCTGGCCATTACGGCGTACCTACATGCTATGCCCCATATGACATGGCATACCCTGGAAAAAATAGTCCAATATCATTAACCCCTGTCTACTAAGAAATGTTAGTATCATATAGTTTAGAGATGCATGTACATGAGGGTTCATTGCTGCTTATATGTTCTCAATTCTTTTTTTTACACTGCCAAATGTGTTGCTGATGTCTGGTAACTAATGCAAGATTATATTCATGTATCCGTTCTAGCACTTTAGGGCGAGATGCTAACATGCAGAGCAAAATATCAGTATGCAATCCACCTAAATTTAATTCCTAGATCTGCCACAATGTCCTCCTGGCCTCGAGACTTGCTCCGGGGTGATATCAATGGACGCAGATCACCTGAATTATACGTTTTTACTGCACGCGATGCAGTAAAGATCCAACGGAATCACACCGTTGGATCTTTACTGCATCGCCTGCAGTAAAAACATAAGTCACGTGAGATCATCGGTGTGATCTGGACGTCGATCCTCTGACTTAAATATGGTCACTGCACTGCCAGACCGGACCCTAGCTTTGTTAAACGTCGCAAGCTGCCTGCCTCATCTGTCTTGCATCCTCTACCTGCTAATACCGCTGGGTCCATGACTCTCCCTACCACCAATTCGACTCGAGACGCGCTCCTGCTGATTTCGGTCAGACCGAACCAGCAGTACTACAGAGGATGAGCACCCGGCGAACCCTCTCTTTCTCTAGCATCGCCAGCTACTGTCTTGCCTGCTTCGCAGCTGGACTAAAAATCCCCTGCACTACTACGGGTGCTGTAGCATCACTGACTACTACCTGATGCCTGATTGTATGGTGTGAACAGCAACAAAGAAGTCAACAAGTCGATGCATCGCCCAATATGGAGCAAAATGCAGTTGCGACGCGGTGTTCCCACGCTCGTATTTGCTGCACTCGTCATGAAGATGGTAAAACATCAGACTTCTTCTTCTTTCACACTATTTGTACATGACACTAGGCCTGGTCAGTTGCTAATTTGCTTTAAACGTTTACCGTTTAAATGACACTAACAGAAGGAAAGAAGTTTGGAAGAGGGGTGGCTAAAGGACTTAAGGTTGCTAAATTGCGCTATCTAGCATCTGCAAATAGAACAAATGATCAGAATCGGAAGCTACAAATTCAGTGGCCTAATAGGTTGGGTGCTGCGGTTGGTCTTAATCAGCGGCACTTTGTTGATGATGTGGTTATTACAACAAAAAAAAATGCACCCCTCGCTGGTGTAAGGAAGTGGGCAGAGGTTGGCGATACTTCAAAGAGCGGTATAGTGAGAGACATTCTGGTTAGTGTTGTGACACCCCACATAAGTATTTTTTCTAGCGACCTCAATCTTGTACGTTTATAACTGTGTAATATACAGTATACAAAATGCCTGGGACTTGGAGGACACATATGATACCAGAAGAAAAATATTGAACATTGCTGGTGAGCGCTACAAGGGGTGCCGATCAACAATGCATGCCACCTATAAGAAGTATTCGACCGATGAGGAACATATACAAAATAAGCTTGTTGACGTAGCAGATTCCGATTGGTTGGCGCTTATGGACTATTTTGGGTCCGAGCGATTCAAGGTCAGCTAGCTTTCTAATACCTTCATATCCTAGAAAAACTATTTGATAACACCCATTCATGAAATTAATTCTTAAAATTGCAGTCAATAAGCAGAACCAATTCACGAAATCGAAGTACTCAAAAGACAAAACACTTGCTTGGCTCGAAATCCTACGCCCAACTTAGTTACGAGAAGGTATGAAAACTAAATCATGCTTTTACTTTGCACTGCAATCATTCAATCAAATTTTACTTGTATTTGATATAGCGAGACCCAAAGACCAGAAAAGAACCCGATGACATAGAACTGTGGGAGGTAAGCCATTTGAAGAACGGTTAATAGGCAAACGAGCAGGCAGAAGCTGTACATGTGAGAAACACTTCAAACAATCCCCATTTAAATAAATATTTGCAATGTACATTTGACTTTTCTTTCTGTATATAGACCCAGACACGTGCCCAAATCAATGTCAAGGAAATTGAGCTGGGAGTCCCAATCCTAGATGAGGAAAGAAACAACATCTTCCAGCTTACTCATATATCCGCAACCGGTTCTGGAGGATCACAGTTTCGGGGGCGTGGTTATATGGCTAAACCTAATGTTTCTGAAAGACTGCGTATCCAGATGTCTGACCAGCTCGGCCAGCAAGTTTGAACCTTGCAAAATAGAAATGAAGACCTCATCTCTCGGGTGCAAGAGTTGGAAGGAGGAAATGATCATATGACCTCCCAGATGGATGGCTTCGTCCAGGCAAATGAACAGCTCAACCAGGAAGTCCGGGCTTTACATGATCAGATGGCAGCCAATTCTGCACGGCAAGAAAAGGAGCTAGCAGACATGCGTAGAATGATGGAGAGCTTGCAAAATCAACAACGACTAGCAGCAACTCCACAAAAGGCCCCTGCTCGCACCAAGTCGAAGCCGGATATTCAAGAAACTATTCCTAGTACTACAACTCGTCGTGGTGCTATTTTAATGGGTGCAATGTTGCAAACTGAAAAAATTTTAAATAACATCGTCTCGCAACGATGCAAGGGTCCTTGAGCATTGCATCAATTGCTGGATGTTTGTTGTTAAGTCGACAGACATATCGTGTGGGAATAAATTGACTCTGTTGCCACTAATTTTCAAACCTGGTGCATTAGGACTCTAGTGCCGCTAATTATAAAACATGGCATTAACAGATTATTGTGAAGATAATAAACTGTTGCAATAGGAAGCTAGCTATTGCCACAAATTATAAAACGTTGCACTACAAACATTTGGCTACGACCAAAAAAGCGTTGCATTAGACTGCTATTGCCACCACCCAGAGAACGTCGCATTACGACCCTGTTGCAATAGATTTGAATATGTTGCATTACGAACCTATTGCCACACATCAGAAATCATTGCAGTACAATACTTTTGTCACGGTTTTGAAATCGTTGCAATACCGTACTATTCGCCATGAACGTGAAATCGTTGCAATACCATATTATTGGCCACGGCTGTGAAATCACCGCGATACCATACTATTCGCCACGAGTTTGAAATCGTCGCGATACCGTACTATTCGCCCCGAAAGTGAAATTGTTGCAACACCGTAGTATTTGCCACGAATGAGAAAACGTCGCGACACGATAATATTCGCCACGAGTGTGAAATCATCGCGGTACCGTACTATTCGCCACGGATGTGAAATCGTTGCAACACCATACTATTCGCCACGAATGTAAAAATGTTGCCATACCGTACTATTCGCTATGGATGTGAAATCGTTGCAACACCGTACTGTTCACCGCGAATGTGAAAACGTCGCGATACCATACTATTCGCCACGAGTATGAAATCGTCGTGATACTGTACTTATCGCCACAGATGTGAAATCGTCGCAAATAACGTACTATTCTTTGCAATACGTTAAATCGTCGCAATATGTTAAACCGTTGCAATACCATACTATTTGCCACAAACGTGGAGTCATTGCAATACCATACTTTTTGCAACGAATGTTGCATCATTGCAACACCGTTATTTTCGTTGCAATACGTTAAATGGTCGCAATACGTTAAACCTTGCAATACCATACTATTTGCCACGAACGTAGAGTCGTTGCAATACCATACTTTTTGCCACAAATGTGGCATCGTTGCAACACCATTATTTTCGTTGCAATATGTTAAATCATCGCAATATGTTAAACCGTTGCAATACCATACTATTTGCAACGAACGTGGAGTCGTTGTACCATACTTTTTGCCACGAATGTGACATCGTTGCAACACCGATATTTTCGTCACAATACGTTAAATCGTCGCAATACGTTAAACCGTTGCAATACCATACTATTTGCCACCAACGTGGAGTCGTCGCAATACCATACTATTTGCCACGGATGTCAAGTCATCGCAATAACCTATTGCCACGGCTGTTATCGCCACGAGTCGGAAAAACTATCGCGATGTTCTATTTCGTTGCGACAACAACCTATCGCGACGAATTTCGACCTATTGCAACGATATTTTTCGTCGCAATAAACTGAAATCCTGGTAGTGTCATAATCATTATCAATGATCTGAGGAACTTGCACCACAACATAAGACAACGGAAGTGGATTGCCGTTGAAGTCAAGATACGGCTTTGCCATAGCAGTGGCAACCTGTTTGGTTTTGTTCCCTGCTCTGCCGATCGGGACAAGAAGACGACAAGATTTGTCCTTAGTAGTTTCATCGACAGCGAACTTATGGGTTGACCCTGAGCCTGGTACAAAACCTACGCTGCTAGGGTAGGTAGTTGGAGATACCAAATGCTCCTTTGGCACGAGAACCATCTTTGTACTCGGTTGTAAAAGCCCAAAAATTCAAAGTACAAATTTCAAATAGGATAACTTAAAATTTGAAATAAGAAAAAAAATCAAAAGGAAAATTGAAAAATTCAAACCAATTTAAACCTCAATTGAGAGAATTTAAAAAAAAAATCTAATTTAACTCATGTTCAAATTTGCCAAAATAAAAATCTGAACTCACCATTAGCTTCCAAATATGCCAAATAGTGACCCTGCAAATTTTCATAATATTTGGAACACTAATTCTATTTAATTCTATGGGTGCATTGAATTCTAATCAAATTCAAATTTGAATTTGAATTTCACATGAAACCTGTCCAAACTTGAAATCCAATTTCAGAATCAGATCCTAGGTATTCGTTTGAGCCTATCTACAAAGTTTCATGAATTTTGGACCTTGTTTGGTGGTGGAATTAAATGGACATAGAATGGATAAGGAGAAGGGTGGGACCCACCTGTCATACAGTGAGGAAGCTCAACAGAGCGTGTTCCATTTCCCTGCTCATCCCATGGCGACACCACATCTTCTGCATGTGCCACCTCCCCTCAACAGCCTGTCCACAGCATGACCTTGCCCTTATAATCCGAGCTTGGTGCCATTTCTTCTTCTCTCTCCCTCTGGTTGGCATTTCATTCCCTGGCGCAGCTCTGCTCGAGCTCACTGTGGACGGCCCCTGTTTTCAGTTGTCCAGCCGAAACTAGAATCCTCAAGCAAATCTGGTGCAGCTGTTGGGTGCGCCGGCGCCTTCTCAACCTTCCCACGCAGCTCATCCAGTGTTTTCTCCCTCTGCCGATGGTGCACGGCATTTCTTCCGCAAAGTTCAAAAACATTGGTGCCTCCCTTGTCCAACGACGCCCAGCCGTCTCGGTCTTCCTCCCGACTCTCTCCGGCTGCAGTAAGGTTCGCCCCAACCTTTCCATGCTGTCCCCACGAGTTCTTGTCCATTCGTCGCACCATTTAGCCGGAGCTTGATTTTTGCTTCGGCCATTCTCAAGAACAGATGAAACTTTCGCTGGATTCTACGTGTAATTATCTTTCAATTCAGTTAGAAAATATCTTCCTCAAGAGCATACAAACCCCCCGAATCAAAAACCAAAGCAAATGATCAATCCTAGGCTCTATTATTCGAGTTCTCATACCCACCGTTCCGTTTCGACCTAGGTCACTGGTGAAATCCATTTTCCAGCCAATTTCTCCTTGATTTTAGTTCATATCCTTGTTTTTCATCACCTACTGGTGCCATACGATCAAATCCCAAGTGCTATGGTGCTCTCTGTGCACCGAGTGACCTCGCCGCAGTAGTCTGCCACCGCCGATGTTGGGACAGCTTCTCTAGCAAAATTCGGCCCTCGCCGACCCCTCCTTCGTGTTTCTCGGGGCCTAACTCATGGGAGACACCGTCCGCGTCGAGTTTTGGTGCCACAAAACTCAGCGCCGGCGATTGCGCCACCGCTTTCCGGCGGGAGTGCCGCCCGCTCGGCCCTGAGCCGGATGAGGAAGAAGCACAGGATCCAGCCCCACTTGTCAGCCCCTGTTTCCAAACCGCGGATCAGTTTGTGGCGCGGGATCAAGTGTGGCTGCAGGCCCACCTTGTGAACCACTGTGTTGCTTCAATCCCAATGGACAATTGTAAATAGTGGGACCCAATGTCAACAGTCCAGTCAATTTCCAATAGAGAAATAATTGCAAAAACTACCCAATCTTTGGAAATTCACCATGGCCAGTAGAAATGTCCAAAAATTCCCTAATAAATTTTGTTAGAACCAGCATAAAGAGTACATTCCAATGGGGCACTTGGAATTGTATGAAAGTCCATAGAAATTTCTCCATAATTCAAATAAGCAAAATTCTTATAGAATTAATCCCTATAGTTCTGCTCTTTGGAAAATTACCAAATTTTTCCAGAACCTTCATTTGAATATCCTTGAACTTCAGTAAAATATGTGGGTAATTATACTTCATTTACATGGTCAGGTCACCTGTGTATTCTCCATGCACATAAAAATAGCCAATTCATTTAGAATTTGTACATAAACTTGACCAAGCTTCTAAATTGAATATCTCTCAGTATAAAGCTTCAAATTTTGACAAAGTAAATTTTTTCGTTTGCTCTTTATTTACACTAACAAGAACTACAGTCTAATCATCCTAAAAATACCAAGATTTTCCTGTAGAGCCCTTTAAAAAAATACATGTTTGATTTTTATCTGATGATTCCCTTCCTAGAAAAATCTGAAATTTTGCCAAAATGTTCCACTGTAGGTTTGGGAATCCCTGTAAAAATTTCTGCTTCATTGGACTTTTATAACCTAGCTCAATCTGGAGATTTTTCCTAACTGTTCATACCATGCCCAAAAACAATAGCATCTTCTTCAGTAAATTATCCAACCATGTAAAATGAATTTCTCCATGTAGGAAGCTTAGAAAATTTTGAAACAAATTTTCCTAGAACCAGTGAGACTCCCTCTGTCTGGTACAACCACTGATAGTCATGATAGACCTTCAGAATTTTAATGAAAATTCAATTGTTATCAGGTACAAATTTTATGACAAGGCTAAGCACTTACAAAATTTTGTAGACCAATATATTCAATTGTTCTATCTGGAACTTACCTGGTTATTCCTAAATGACCAAATTAACTCCCTGTAATTTTATCAGGCTTAGGGGATCTGTTGAACCTGTATAAATTGAGACCACATCCCTATGTACAAAACAATATCTATTTCAATTCTTATGTCCATTGCCTAAGTTCATCTTGTTTCCTTTCTATTGCTGTCCAGTCTAGCAACATAACTTCAAGTCCTAACTAATATTAATCCTTCTCTAGTTATAATCAAATTCAATTGTTATATTGATAAATTACAATCTCTTTATTTGCATATCGTTTCGACAGTGTTCGCGATGAAGGTGGCCAACGAGAAGCACAACTGGGAGGAGTGGAATTCTCTATTGGATCTGCTATGGCGTGAATTCTCAATGAAGGATACTAACTGATGATCGCTAAGTTTTATTTCAACTAAAAGGCAAGCCCTGATTTGCATTTAACTGTCTATTTAAAGTTTTGCTTTATACACACTGTATTGAATAGACTTGATATGTGCATTAGGTCTATGTTGATTGAATACTCCACATGCATGACCAAATAATCCTTGGAGTGGATAGGTAGTATAAGACTCCCTCCAATTATATTGCTATGCTTAATGTTTAGTTAGAAGATTGGTAGAAGTCTAGTATGTCGGAAACAACTCGCGAGATTGGTCACATTTTATCGACCACAAGTCAAGTAGTTGAATTCTACTTGTGAGAGAAGTCGAGTGATGGAAACCTATTCACGAGTTGTTACCCAAACATTAACTCTTTAATATGAGACGTGGATGGGGATTTGTGTAGGTTAGTTTGCCCACATCGTGTTTGGGTCGGTAATGGCGAGGCAGGTGTTGGGAGGTGAATTGGTAGCCCCGTCTGTGTCGGTTAAGGCCCGTCTCGTGCTTGGCCCTGTTGAGCAAGTTTGAACTATACCGGAAAGCATCCTGGTGATATGGGACCCAGGAAACCGATGTACCTTGAGGATCCTATGTTAGAACCTTTTCAATCGGATTAAGCTGTCGACTGTTAGTACAGTGGGAGGTAACTTACTCAAGAACATCTCACAGCGGAGGTGCACCTTGAAGTGAGCTCACTGTTCGGGTTGATCGAACTATTTTGATGTGGTTGAATCTGGGGAAAGGTGGATGCGCGCGACCTCAGTGGAGTGTGCCGATGCAACTCCGAGTATGGGCGTACGTGTTGTGCAGTCCGGGTGTTTTTGATTCGAATCACCGTCGCTCGCGGTTATGGATTGAGCATACTTGGTCACTAAGTCTTGATGTAGTAAGAAAGAAAAATGGAAAGATTATGAATATGTTGCTATAAAAAATTCTTTGTATTGCAACCTTGGCTGCTATTGAGATAGCATAATTAAATCTACAAAATTCCAAACATTTAACATGAATAAAGCTTATGTAACCTTGAGCAAGTATCATCGTGGACGAAGCGTTTCTTGTTTGATTGTGGAATTCACAATGATGCTATTATGCCCATGGATCGCGTATGCTACATTAAACCTGACCACTATGGTTTTACATTCGACGAGTCTATTCCTGCAAATTCTGCTTTCCTGTCATTAAAGTTTCCAGCATGTAAAGTTCCATGCTTTAGGTGAGACGGTTAAGTCTTGCTGAGCATTGTGCTCACAGTTGCTATATCGTGGTTTTTGCAGGTATTATTAGCTTACGCTTATGTTGTGGTTGTCCGTGATATCACGAGCATGTCGAGATGTATCTCTCAAGGAAACATGGCCGCTGCTTTCTATTTCATGTTGCTAGTGAGAAGCGTCTGTGGGCATGGACGACTTCTCTTGTGCATAGCTAGTTGGGATTATAAGTATGTATATTCCGCTAAGTTGTATATTATGTTGTAAAAGAGGATCATCTTGTGAAATAAAATAATTGTGTTGGTTATTTTGTATGGTTATTCTTGTGTGTTGTTGGGTGCCGCATCTCACGGCACCACCCAATGCGATTCCTGGAATCTGTGGACCCTAGTACACCACAGCTTGGTATCAAAGACTTATTGGGAATAGCACGTATGAAAAGCGTCTATTTTTGAAAACTACGAAGTAGTCGAATGAGGATTAGTTATTATGCCCACATAAGGTGTATTATAGTATTAGTTACTTAAGGTGGCAAAGCTAACATATGTGTTAATATATTCTGTAACGACGCTCCGACGTCAGGTAAGAAGTAAGGTACACCACCGCAAGCGGATCAATTGTGTTAAGATCACCACGCGAGAGGTATCATGTGATTATTTCCATGGCTTGGCACGGAAATTTCAATATGAGTCTTTGAAATTTTCCATGTTTCTGAGAACATATGACACGCGGTACCCCAGCGTGCTGCAAAATTAGTGGGAGCCCCCGTCGGGTGGGACATAAGCCGATGCGCCCCCTACTGGTGCAGCACTATGCAAAGACGTGGGACCCTGTTGGGTGGTAGAAAATCCTGTCATGTACCTCGAGATGTGGCTTAGCTTAGGGCAGCCCGTATGGAATGATACGGGACGAATGTTTTTACTTTTATATATATTATTGTGAACTGTTGCCCATGTGGGCTGTGCCGTACGGTACCATATGATTGATCAGTAGTTTGGGTGTAGTGACAGGTACACTAACCACGTTATTCGTAGGTCGAGTAGAAAATGTTTGCGAGTGAACGTCATTACTGCCACCGTTGAGACGTATGCCGGAATACCGGCTTAAGATTTTTATTTGGTGAGGACGTAGTACCGGCATTTCATTCGGGTTACAACGGCACATCGACGGTTAAAATCCGTGCCGAAGGTGTAGCTTGCCACAAAAGTGTCAAGTTAATATCCAAAGCAGATTCCTATCTTGAAATGATATAAATGAAATTTGAACCAAAACTGTAAACCTCTGTTCTTTCCTATGTTATTCTGGCAGAAACTTAGCTCCAGTTTAAAAACTCATATCTCGTGATAGAATTATCCCATGAAGGTGTTCCATACATGGTTGGAAATGTATGTGAGTCTTCTAAATAATTTATATTCATGACCAGAGCATAATCCCCCTGGATCATAGCTAAAATTTGAAAATTCCAAAACCTGTCAAAACTGGACAGAAACTGGAACTGTTTCTGTACTTCTCACCAATTTCATCATAACTCTCAGTATAAACATCGAATGAAAGCATATGATATATTTCTGGAAACTAGAAGAGATATGTGACAATGTTGTAACTTACAGTTTTGGCAAATTTGGATATTTTGTATATGAAAAACTGTGGACAAAACAGACATATACAAAGGAGGTGCTGTCAAAATTTCTCAGAAAATCTGGGAACATTGTCAAATTTAGAAATTCATATATCATTAACCATAACTTATATTGAAGCAAATAAATACATTTTGGAAAGGCCAGGAAGTGAACTACAATTTTGTTGTTCACCTCAAAGCATGATTATGCATCTAACGGGATGAAATTTTCAAATTTCTCCAGACTGGTCAATTCTGGCGGAACAGTTCATCATTGAAGCATAAGTTTTAAATTTGTGCGAACATGAATATTGTTACACTTTAACAAAGTTCTTGGCAAGTTCATCTTTTACTTATCTTCACTTATTTCTGAGATCGAACTTTGACTCATCCCATCTGAGTAAGGTCGGAAGTTCTCGTCAAGACGGTAATGATCCGGATCCACAACAGGCACCACCGTCAACGGTATTGGTGTATGTAATGTAAAAAATGTTCAAGTCTCACCAAGAGAACACTATGTTACTTCAAGCTTTGGTGCAGCAGGGCCTAATTCATCAAATGCAGCAAGTTATTCCACCTCGAAACAGTTATTTGGATTTATTGGCAATGCAACCGCCAATCTTCACGGAAGCAACTGAACCATTAGAATCAGATCATTGGCTTTGTGTAATGGAATCAAAATTTGGTGTGTTTCCCTGTGATGATTATCAGAAGGCATTGTTCACTGCTCAAAAACTCCATAGAGCTGCCGGAGCTTGGTGGGCAGAATATAGTGCGACTCGCCCTGAAGATCATCGGATAGCATGGACTGAGTTCCGTGAGGCTTTCCGTGCTCGTCATATTCCGACAGGGATTATAAAGACTAAGTATGAGGAATTCATTGAACTCAAGCAAGGGGACATGAGTGTCCATGATTATTTTAAGGAGTTCAACCGTTTGGCACAATATGCGCCCGACTTTGTGAATACTGAAAAGTTGAGATGTGATCACTTCTTCAGAGGCCTAAGAGTCAAACTTCGAGATAGGTTGGCATTGTTCAATCACGGCATGTACAACGAATTAGTCAATGCTGCTATCCTACAAGAAATGGAAGATTTTTGTCTTCAATCGGAGAAGGGAATGTGGAGTATTCCGCAAGGCAACACTAGTGTTGTTGCTCAGAAATATCGGTTGGTATATCGTTCGCCATCTGGTCAAGAGTGGCAGCCGTCTGTCTGACCATCATATCAAGGTCGCCCGCTGCTTATATCAAGTTTTGAATCACCCCTGCAGCAGCAGCACATAAATTCTTATCCATCTCCACCGCAGCCAGAGATACCTAGTTTTCATCCACAGGTCAGCACTGAACCGACTACATATCCGTGCTTCACTTGTGGTCTTATGGGTCACTTTACTAGATATCGTCCAGAGAGAAATCAAAGCTGCAACCAGTCATCATTTCAACATTCAAGTCAGTTTTCCAATTAGCAACAAAAGAAATCAAAGCTTGGCAGTATCCACTATACTACCATTGAGGGTGTACCGGAAGGAAAACCCGTGATAGTGGGAATTTTCGCTCTCAACGATATACCTATATTTATTCTCTTTGATTACGGCGCTACATATAATTTCATAAGTCAATCCTTTGTGTTCAACCACCAGTTTCCAACCACTACCACAAAACATCGCTATCTTATATCTTCACCAGAGGTAATATTACCACAAGTGATGTTATCTCTTGAGCACCATTATGTCTTTGCAGTAGAATATATCTCACTACTCTTATCATCCTTGAAGAACAAAAGATTGATGTAATCTTGGGCATGTCATGGTTAAGCAACCACGAAGCTGTTCTAAACATCAGTCCTCGCCCGTTGAGCTCAACTCTTCAACTCACGGCCACCACACCTTAATTCTTGATAACATGGTTCAAGAAAGTGCAGCAGTGTATCATTTTGAAACAAGTAAGTTGGAAGATATTCCAGTCATCCGCGAATTCCCAGATGTATTCCCTGATGATCTGTCGTGTATGCCGCCCGACCGAGATGTGGAATTCAAGATTGAATTAATATCGGGAAGTACACCTATCTCACGACGACCATATAGAATGGCACCTAAAGAGTTAGCTGAATTAAAGGAGCAGCTGAATGACTTATTGAGTAAAGGTTTCATTCGCCCAAGCTCATCACCTTGGGGATGCTCGGCTCTCTTTGTCAAGAAGAAGGACAAGACATTGAGGCTATGTGTGGATTATCATCTGCTTAATGTCGTGACTATCTAAAACAAGTATCCACTACCACGTATTGATCTGCTCTTTGATCAATTATTGGGTGCTAAGGTATTCTCTAAAATGGATCTTCAGTCTGGTCATCATCAGATTAAGATATGACCAGAGGATATACCGAAGATGGCATTCTCAACTAGATATGGACTTTATGGTTATTTAGTTATGTCTTTTGGTCTCACAAATGCCCCAGCACATTTCATGTATTTGGTGAATTTAGTATTCATGCCAGAGTTAAACAAGTTCATCGTGGTGTTCATCGACAATATTTTGGTCTACTCCAAGTCAGAAGAGGAACATACTGAGCATCTCAAGATCGTGATTCAACGACTGCGTGATCACAAGCTATATGCCAAATTAAGTAAATGTGAGTTCTATATTAATCAAGTTCCATTCCATGGTCATACTATTTCAGCAGAAGGCATAGTTGTGGATCCGAGTAAAGTGGTACAAGTGCTGAAATGGCAATCTCCCACATCTGTACATGAAGTCCATAGTTTCTTGGGTTTAGCGGGCTATTATCGAAGATTTGTTCCTAGTTTCTCTAAAATTGCAAAGCCTATGACAGACTTATTAAAGAAGGGCAGCAAGTATGTATGGAGTGCATCATGTGAGGAAGCCCTCAAAACTCTAGTGAAGCATCTCACAACAGCCCGGATCTTGGCTCAACCCGATGCGACAAAATTTTTAGATGTTTATTGTGATGCATCCGAAATCGAATTGGGCTGCGTACTTATGCAATATGGAAGATTAATTGCATATGGATCAAGACAACTCCGAAATCATGAACACAACTATTACACATGGTTTAGAGTTGGCAGCAGTAGTTCTTGCACTTAAGATGTGGAGGCACTATTTAATGAGAAATCTAGTGCACCTCTACACGGATCATAAAAGTTTGAAGTACATATTCACTAAGAAAGAATTAAATATGAGACAACGGAGATGGTTAGAGTTAATCAAAGACTATGAACTTGAGATTCATTATCATCTCGACAAGGCCAATGTGGTTGCCGATGCACTTAGTCGAATGTCTCACGTTCATAATTTGACCATCGGTCCTATGGAACAAGATGAACCAAGTCTACGTGTGATTCCTTATGGAGCTTTGTATAACCTTGCTCTCATACCTACAATCAGAGAGGATATTGTAGAGGCTCAGAAGAAAGACAAGGGAATGTCTCATATTCAGAAGAGACTTAAAAGTGGAGAAATGAAATGTTTTCAGGAAGACGAACAAGGAACTTTATGGTTCAAAAATAAAATAGTGGTACCCCGGGACGTGGATCTGCAGAAAAAGATTTTGGATGAGGCTCACTTGTGCAAGTATTCCGTCTACCCAGGAAGCAATAAAATATATCAAGATTTGCGTCCTAAATTTTGGTGGACACGTATGAAGAGAGAAATAGCAAAGTATGTATCCGAGTGTGACACATGTCAGAGAGTGAAAGCTGACCCATGAGGAAAAGTGGACTGCTGCAACCACTGAAAATACCGCCATGGAAATGGGACGATCTGAGTATGGATTTCATTGTCGGATACCTCACACCTTTCACACGCACGATTCCATTTGGGTGATCGTTGAACGGTTAACTAAGCCAGCACACTTTATTCCAGTGCATACGGCATACAATGCAAAGAAATATGCAGACCTATATATATCAAGAATTATGTGCTTACATGGAGTTCCCCGTACCATTGTATCAGATAGAGGATCACTGTTTGTTGCTCATTTCTGGGAGCAGCTACATGCATCACTGGGAATGAAGTTAATTCGTAGTTCCTCATATCACCCTCAAACTAACGGACAAACCAAGAGGGTAAATAAGATACTTGAGGCTATGTTAAGAGCATGTGCCATACACCACGGTAAAATTGGGATGATCAATTACCGTTGGCGGAATTCTCGTACAACAACGGATATCAATCTAGTATCAAAATGGCACCCGATGAAGCTCTCTACGGCAGGAAGTGTCGCACACCACTCAACTGGTGCGGATCTGGTGAACAAGTGGTATATGGAATTGATCTTGTAAATGAAGCTAAAGAGCAAATAAAAGTTATTCAAGCTAATCTCAAAGCTGCTCAGTCTCGACAAAAGAGTTATGCAGATAAAAGGCAATGTCCTTTAAACTTCAACATCGGAGACTACGTGTATGTCCGTGTCTCTCCGATGAAAGGAATTCATCGGTTTGGAGTAAAAGGAAAGTTGGATCCACGATTCATCGGTCCATTTGCTATCAATGAAAGATGCGCTCGTGTTGCTTACATATTGGAGTTACCAATAACACTAGCGGGTGTTCATGACATTTTCCACATATCCCAATTACGTAAATGTCTCAAACCATCTACCGACATCCGCATGAAGAATTGGAAGAATTGAAACCGGATCTCACCTACGTCGAGCATCCAATCCGTATTATCAATGAAACCTCTCGTGTCACAAGGAATCCGACGATGTGGTTTTATAAAGTTCTATAGAGTAACCACAGTGTCGAGGAAGCAACATGGCAGAGTGAAGATAATCTCCGCACAAAGTATCCGGACATATTATCATCTTATAAGTGGTAATCTTTTTACTTCCATCTCTTTCATTTGTAATCTCGGGACGAGATTCTTTTAAGGGGGGGTGTAAAAGCTCAAAAATTCAAAGTAAAAAGTTCAGATAGGAGAACCTAAAATTTGAAATAAGAAAAATAAATCAAAAGGACAATTGAAAAATTCAAACCAATTTAAACCTCAATTGAGAGAATTAAAAAAAAAAATCAAATTTAACTCATGTTCAAATTTTGCCAAAATAAAAATCTGAACTCACCATTAGCTTCCAAATATTCCAAATAGCACCCCTGCAAATTTTCATATTATTTGGAACACTAATTCAATTTAATTCAATGGGTGCATTGGATTCTAATCAAATTCAAATTTGAATTTCCATTTCACATGAAACCTGTCCAAACTTGAAATCTAATTTCAGAATCAGATCCTAGATATTTGTTTGAACCTATATACAATGTTTCATGAATTTTGGACCTTGTTTGGTGGTGGAATTAAATGGACATATAAGGGATAAAGAGAAGGGTGGGACTCACTTGTCATACAGTGAGGAAGCTCAACTGAGCGTGTTCTATTTCCCTGTTCGTCCCATGGCGACACCACATCTTCTGCATGTACCACCTCCCCTCAACAGCCGGTACACAGCTTGCCCTTGCCCTTATAATTCGAGCTTGGTGCAATTTCTTCTTCCCTCTCTCTCTGGTCGCATTTCTTTCCCTGGTGCAGCCCTGCTAGAGCTCACCATGGCCGGCCCCTCTTTTCAGTTGTCCAGCCAAAACAAGAATCCTCAAGCAAATCTGGTGCAGCTGTTGGGTGCGCCGGCGCCTTCTCAACCTTCCCACGCAGCTCATCCAGTGTTTTCTCCCTCTGCCGACGGTGCACGGCGTTTCTTCCCCAAAGCTAAAAAACTTCGGTGCCGCCCCTGCGCAACGATGCCCGGCCGCCTCAGTCTTCCTCCCGACTCTCTCCGGCCACAATAAGGTTCGCCCCAACCTTTCAATGCTGTCCCCAGGAGTTCTAGTCCGTTCGTAGCACCATTTAGCCGGGGTTCGATTTTTGCTTCGGCCGTACTCAAGCACAGATGATACTTTCGCCAAGCAATTCGGCTTCTACGTGTAATTATTTTTCAATTCAGTTAGATAATATCATCCTCAAGACCATATGAGCCCCCTGAATCAAAAACCAAAGCAAATGATCAATCCTAGGCTCTGTTATTCGAGTTCTTGTACCCGCCGTTTTGTTTCGACCTAGGTCACCGGTGAAATCCATTTTCCAGTCAATTTCTCCCCGATTTTAGTTCATATCCTTGTTCCTCATCGCCTAATGGTGCCTTTCGTTCAAATCCCAAGTACTATGGTGCTCTCTGTGAACCGGGCGACCTCGCCGGAGTTAGGTCTACCGCCGCCGCCGCCGTTGGGACAACTTCTGGCGAAATTTGGCCCTTGTCGACCCCTCCTTCGTGTTTCTCGGGGCCTAATTCATGGGAGACACTGTCTGCGGTAAGTTTTGGGGCCGCGAAACTCAGCGCCGGCGACTGAGCCGCCGCTTTCCAGCGGGAGCGCCGCCCGCTCGGCCCTGAGCCGGAGGAGGAAGAAGCACAGGATCCGGCCCCACTTGTCAGTCCTTGTTTCCAAACCGCGGATCAGTTTGTGGCGCGGGATCAAGTGTGGCTGCAGAACTACTTTGTGAACCACTGCTTCAATCCCAATGGCCAATTTTAAATAGTGGGACCCACTGTCAACGTTCCAGTCAATTTCCAATAGAGAAATAATTGCAGAAACTATCCAATCTTTGGAAATTCACCATGGCCAGTAGAAATGTCCGAAAATTCCCAAATAAATTTTGTTAGATTCAGCATGAAGAGTAAATTCCAGTGGTGTACATGGAATTGTATGAAAGTCCATAGAAAGTTCTCCATAATTCAAAAAATGAAAATGTTTATAGAATTAATCCCAATAGTTCTGCTCTTTGGAAAATTACCAAATTTTTCCAGAACCTTCATTTGAATATCCTTGAACTCCAGTAAAAATCTCAGGGTCATTATACTTTTTTACATGGTCAGATCACCTGTGTATTCTCTATGCACATATAAATAGCCAATTCATTTAGAATTTATACAGAAACTTGTGCAAGCTTCGAAATTGAATATCTCTCAGTATAAAGATTCAAAATTTTTAAAACTAACTTTGTTGGTTTGCTCTTTATCTAAACAAACCATAACGACAGTCTAATCTTCATAAAAATCCCAAGATTCTCCTGTAGAGCCCTTTAAAGAAAATTCATATTTGATTTTTATCTGATGATTCCCTTCCTATAAAAATCTGAAATTTTTCCAAAATGTTCTTTAGTAAGTTTATGAATACCGGTTAAAATTTCGCTTAATAGGTCGTTCATAACATATTTCAATCTGGAGATTTTTCCTAACTGTTCATACCATGGCCAAAAACAATAGCATCTTTTTCAGTAAATTATCCAACCCTGTAAAATCAATTTCTCCCGTAGAAAACAAATTTTCCTAGAACTGGTGAGACCCCCTCTGCGTGGTACAACCACTGGTAGCCATGATAGACCTCCATAATTACAATGAAAATTCAGAGAATGCTAAGCACTTAAGAAATTTTGTAGACCAATATATTTAATTATTGTATCTGAAACTTACCTGGTTATTCCTAAATGACCAAATGAACTCACTGTAATTTTATCAGGATCAGGGGATTGTTGAACCTTTATAAATTGAGACCACATCCCTATGTACAAAACAATATCTATTTCACTTCTTATGTAAATTGCCTAAGTTCATCTTATTTCCTTTCTGTTGCTGTCCAATCTAGCATCAGAACTTCAAGTCCTAACTAATATTAATCCTTCTTGAGTTATAATCAACTTCAATTTTTATATTAATAAATTGCAATCTTTTTATTTGCATAACTTTTTGATAGTGTTCACGACGAAGGTGGCCAATGAGAAGCACAACCGGGAGGAGTGGAATTCTCTATTGGATCTACTGTGGCGTGAATTCTCAATGAAGGCTACTAACTGATAATAGGTAAATTTTATTTCAATTGAAAGGCAAGCCCCAATTTGCATTTAAGTGCCTTTTTAAAGTTTTGCTTTATACACACTGTACTGAATAGACTTGATATGTGCATTAGGTCTATGATGATTTAATACTCCACATGGATGACCAAATAATCCTTGGAGTGGATGGGTAGTATAATACTCCCTTGAATTATATTGCTATGCTTAATGTTTAGTTAGAAGATCGGCAGAAGTCGAGTATGTCAGAAACAACTTGCAAGATTGGTCACATTTTATCGACCACAAGTCAAGTAGTTGAATTCTAATTGCGAGAATGTCGAGTGCGGAAAACCTACTCACGAGTTGTTACCATAATATTAACTCTTTAATATGAGACGTGGACAGGGATTTGTGTAGGTTGGTTTGCCCACATCGTGCCTAGGTCGGTAATGGCGAGGCAGGTGTTGGGAGGTGAATTGGTAGCCCCATTTGTGTCCGTTAAGGGCCGTCTCGTGCTTGGCCCGGTTGAGCAAGTTTGAACTATACCGAAAAGCATACTGACGATATTGGACCCAGGAAACCGATGCACCTTGAGGATCCTTTGTTGGAACCTTTTCAGTCGGCTTAAGATGTCGGCTATTAGTACAGTGGGAGGTAACTTACTCAAGAACATCTCACAGCGGAGGTGCACCTTGAAGTGAGCTCACTATTCGGGTCGATCGAACTGTTTCGATGTGGTTGAATCTGGGGAAAGGTGGCTGCGTGTGACATCAGTGGAGTGTGTCGATGCAACTTCGGGTATGGGCATACGTGTCGTGCAGTCCGGGTGTTTTTTATTCGAATCACCGTCGCTCGCGGTTATGGATTGATCATACTTGGTCACTGAGTCTCGACGTAGTAAGAAAGAAAAATGAAAATATTATGAATATGTTGCTATAAATAATACTTTGTATTGCAACCTTGGCTGCTATAGAGATAGCATAATTAAATTTTCAAATTTCCAAACATTTAACTTGAATAAAGATTATGTAACCTTGAGCAAGTAACATCGTGGACGAAGCGTTTCTTATTTGATTGTGGAATTCACAATGATTCTATGCCCATGGATTGCGTATGCTACATTAAAACTGACCACTAAGGATTTACTTTCGGCGAGACCATTCCTGCAAATTGAGATTTCCAGTCTTCAAAGTTTCCACCATGTAGAGTTCCATGCAAGGTGAGACGGTTAAGTCTTGCTGAGCCTTGTGCTCACGGTTGCTCACGGTTTCTTACACTTATGTTGTGGTTGCCTGTGAGATCTTGAGCATGTCGAGATGTATCTCTCACGGAAACCTTGCCGCTGCTTTCTATTTCGTGTTGCTAGTGAGAAGCGTCCGCAGGCATGGACGACTTCTCTTGTGCATAGCTAGTTGAGAGTATGATTATGTATATTCCGTTGCGTTGTATATTATGTTGTAAAAGAGGATCATCTTGTGATATAAAATATTTGTGTTGGTTATTTTGTATGGTTTTCTTGTGTGTTGTTGGGTGCCGCATCGCATGGCACCACCCAATGCGATTACTGGAAAGTGTGGACCTCGATCCACCACATCAGTGCAACTAATTGTCCCGATTGTCTAAGTTGTTCCATTATTTCTTGCACATTTTCCTTGACATTTTGAGCAATCATTTCATCAAGTGTTTTCTTGAACTTCTCACATCTTCTATATGTCTCCTTATCTTTCGGGAAACCATCTAGCCAAGACATTTGAGAAGAGATTGCTCGAACGCATACACTGTGTTCAGGGTTTCCTAGGATAGCGTTAAGTTGGTCATTCTCCCTCTTCGGCTTGAACAAAACCTTCTGTTGCTTTTCAATTACTTCTTTCATTTTCTGCTCTACTTCATTCACAGAGTCGGGGTTTTCAAGTTTGCCCTCGCTGGTCAAACCTGACCGAGCAAAGACCCATCGTTGAGTTCTCTCCTCGCAGCCTTCTAACGGGTGAGGATTGCCCTTACTGGTAATTTTGTCTAATATTTTATTCAATTTCTGGACTTTCGGGGCATATCTAGCAGACTGCAAGCGATGATGGTATTTGTTCTTTTTTGCAAGCTCTGACCTAGTTGCACTTAGGGCTTTAGCATCAGGTGTAGTCTTTTGACGAACAAATTCTTGCCACTGAGCTTGTGTGTTTATTCCCATCTTCCTCGGGCTAGGGACCTTATCGGCCTTAACATAAGAATTCATTTCACTCCTCTAGGCACAAAACATCTTGTCGCAAGAGACCAATGTTGCTTTCTTTATAGCTTCTTTCGTGCCTTTTGAGAACTCGAATTGTTTCTGTATCCTTTCCCACAACTCATTCTTGGTCTCCTCAGGTAATTTTCTCCAATTCTCGGTTGTGATTGGCACGAGCTCTCAAACAAGAAAACCGCATGCATTTCAGTCCTTTGTAACTGAATCTAGTGGTTCTTGCGGAAGCCCACCTGGACCAACCCTTGTTATGTACATGATACGGTTCAATGACCCTTATTGGGACCTCGTTGCCCTTGATTCCACTTGAGTGAACCTGAGGATCCATCCATTAGAGAACCTTGTGCAGTTTTAGGAGCCAAAGTCACCTCGTTGTCTTCGCGATTAATCTAGGTAGAAAAGAATTATAGGACTTCGTTTATTTGACAACCAACATTAACTTGAACAGCTGAAGTTACGATTCGTGATCCATCCCTCGTCAATAGGATCATATTCCGGGTCACGATCCTCTGAGGTCTTTTCCATTTTTATATTCGGAAAAGGATACGATGGACTATGAAAGGAGCCTGAACTGCTAGGGTCAATAAACTCAATATTGCCTTCTTTATTATCACTACCATTAACAGTCTTCTTGGGGCTTTCCATGTTAGAACTAATAAGACAAAAAATATAATGAATAGCATATTAACTCTACATGAAGTGTTGCATGAAGAAAAAGATGGAAGCATTCTAGGGTTTAAGGCGACTGACCAAGGTGACTGACCAAGTTCCATTCTAGGTTTTGAGGCGACTGACCAAGGCATTAGCTAGGCATGTGTATTGCTTGTATCAAAAGCCGACAAGAACAATTATATCAACAATTAAACAATAAAAATGTATAATTCACAATTTGTATTGACTAAATCAACAATTAAACAATAAGCAAGTTTTCAAGTCGCCTGGTCGACCCTAGTCGCCTACCCACTGACTAGGTTGACTTGGACGACTAATCGTCGACTTGGGCGACTAATTGATCCTAGTCGACCCTAGTCGGTCCTCAAATCATCCATGCCATTTTTTACGGCAATGTCTTTTCAACCCTATATATATCAATATATATAATTATATATTAGGAGAATAGCACACATACCTTTAGTGTGGCATTAGAAAACAAAATTCAGAAGCAAGTTAATTCAAAAATAGCAATTCACAATGCACAATTCAATCAACAATTCAACAACATTGCATAGCATAATTAGGTAGCCGATAATCGGGTGCGGAGGGAGGGGGCGCTGAGGAGGCCGGGTGGGAGGGGGACTCAGTGGGGGGAGGAGGAGGGGGAGGGGGTGCTCGATTGGAGGCCGACGTGGAGGGGAGCTTGGGAGGCGTTCATGGAGGGGGCTCGGGTGAGGCCTGGTAAGAGGGGGGGGTCTCGAGTGAGGTCGTGTGGAGGCCACTCTTGAGGAGGGTGAGAGGGAGATGAGCTTACTTGGTGTGGATGAGAAAGAGAGGGCGGCGGCGAGTGCGGGCGCGGCGGCGGGCGAGGGCAAAGCTCGGCGTACTTGGACAAAAAGGAAGAAAGCAGCGAGGGCGAAGATTGAAGGCGACATTGAAGCTCGGCTACGACGGCGAATCTTGGCGGCGAGGGCAGTGAAGCTCGGCTGTGAGGGCGGTGAAGACATGGCGACAAACGAAATTTTGGTAGCCTGACGATGTCTAAGTGATTTCGCCCGGGTTAGATTTTTCCAACGCAGCCGAGGGCTATATAGACGCATATTTTCTCAGGAGGTTATTAAGTACCAACCGCATGAGAAGAAGATTATCTCAGGCAGTTATTAATTACCACCCGCCTACGAATATGAATTTATCTCACGCAGTTGGTAAGCAATATTTGCCTGAGATAAAGACTTTTCTCAGACGATTATTCAGTACCAACCGCCTAAAAAGATCTTTATGAAGGCTTAATTAATATTCTTGATTAAATATGGGGCTTTTTAAAATCCCAAATTCCACTTTCTTGTAATATGATTGAGTATTAAAGGTTACCATTAAATTTCACATGGGAAAACCTTTGAAATTGTTCAGAACTTAAAAAAACAAAAACACTAGTTATTTGTCATTTTTCTATCTTGATGAATATAATGATTTTTTCATTTAGTTTTTCAATGGAACTTTGTAGTCATCATACCAACCTCTATGATTTTTTTCAGATTTTTTTTTTAATTTTTTTGAGTCAATTTGTGTTTGATGAATGCCTCATATGTATATGAGCATTTGATTAGAATGATGGATAATTTTAATTATGACATGTTGGGATGCTTTAAAAATATTAACAAAATTCAGACATGTTTTATAAAACAAATATGTCCATACAAACAAATTTCATTGAAGGGTCCCTTTTTTAGGAGATACAGAAATGTGAATAATATGTGAGTATAAATAAATTTGATATTTACCAAAACATTACAATGTAGCTATACAAGTTTTAAAATATGTGGTCCAGGTGCTAGATAATAATTTATGAAAATATATAGAAGAAAGAATCATCGAATTTGGAATCAATTTGTAGAATCTATACATGTTTGAATATTTATATTGGAATCAAAATAAAAAAGAAGCATGGGAAAAGAAAACTGAAGAACAGGCTTTGGCCATTATAAAAGGCGGTTGTTTAGGAACAACCGCCTATGAAAATGTTTAAAACCGCCTCAAAAAATTACTGAGTTTAGGCTTTATTAATATTCTTGTTTACAATGTGGGGTCTTTTAAAATCCCAAATTCCACTTTTTTGTGAAATGCTTGAGTATTAAAGGTTACCATTAAATTTCATTGGGAAAGCATTTGAAATTGGTCAGAACAAAAAAAACAAATAACACTGGTTATTTGTCATTTTTCTATCTTGATGAATATAATGATTTTTTCATTTAGTTTTTCAATGGAACTTTGTAGTCATCATACCAACCTCTATGAATTTTTTCAGATTTTTAAAACAAATTTAAATCAATGTGTGTTCAAAATTTGATGAGCCTCATATGTATATGAGCATTTGATTAGAATGATGATTAATTTGAATTTTGACATGTTGGAATGCTTTAAAAAAATTAACAGAATCCATACATGTTTTATAAGACAAATATGTTCATACAAACAATTTTCAGTGAAGGGTCTCTTTTTTTAGGAGATACATAAATATGAATAATATGCGAGTATAAATTAATTTTATATTTACAAAAACATTACAATTTTAGCTATATGAGTTTTAAATTATTTGGTCTAGGTGGTATATATTAATTTATGAAAAATATTGAAGAAAGAGTCATCGAATCTGGACTCAATCTGCAGAATCTATACATGTTTGAGTATTTATATTGGAATCTAAATAAAAAAAGCAAGGAAAAAAAACTAAAGAACAGGCTCTGGTCATTATCACAGGCAGTTGTTTAAGAACAACCGCCTGTGCAACTTTTAAAAACCATCTGAAAAAAACCTCTGAACTTGATTAATTTTTATCACATGCGGTTTTTTTCATTGAAACCCGCCTGTGAAAAAGGACGCCTATATAAAGGTCCCCTCGGGCACCACAGAAACCTAACCCGGGAGATTTTCCATAGATGCCACTAGGTTGCCAAAATTTTCCACGGTGCGCGGGTCGGTCCTGTATTCATCAGTTGATCAAGCTTCGAACATAGAAAAGGTTAGTAGAAGAGACTTCTTCTTCACTGTCATGTTTTCAATATGTTATCCCATTTTCAGTTTCGGTCAGTTGAGTTTGCATGCCTCAACCCCTCTCCCCCCCCCTCCACTTGAGATTTATGGTAGTTTTGAAGGATTAAAGGTTGAAAAATGTAGTTGAGTCTCCCATGAGCTCACCCATGAATTTTGTAGAAAAAAAGTAGATTTCATGATTAAAGGTTGAAGATGAATACAAGCACATTACGTGTTCAGTGAAATGTCTCAATGAATATGTAACACCCCAACCACTACGGGTTTGGCGGTCGTTACTTTTGGCAGCTCTCTAGGATCAAAGACTAGACCCACATACCAACACTAGTCTTTTATGCGCATTGTCCTTACTCATGCGCACCCAAGAAGACTTCCCGGTCGGTCACCCATCCGTAAATTGCTCCAGGCCAAGCATGATTAACCTTGGAGTTCTTTACAGGTGGACTTCCGAAAAAGAAGGTAAACCTTGGTGGTATGAGTTATTCTATCAGTCCTATTAAAGCTTAAGCAAGGATGTAACAATCCACCCCCCCCCCCCCTTAGAAGACCGACTTCCTCGTCAGCCAACTCCCAAGCCAGGAACGTTCCCTCTTGGTCACGTCCATATGTTCAATACTGGCATGCATACCATACCATTTCCCACCTAGAGGACTCACGCGTCATGCGTGCGTACCCACGTCCCTAACCTGTACGCCCCAGTGAAACCGTGAGGGTCGGCTCTGATACCATTTTGTAACACCGAAACCACTACGAGTTTGGCAGTTGTTACTTGTGATAGCTCTCTAGGATCACAGGCTAGCCCCACAGACCAACACTAGTCTTTTCTGCACATTTTGTCCTCACTCGTGCGCACCCGAGAAGACTTCCCGATCAGTCACGCATCTGTAAATTGCTCCAGGCCAAGCACACTTAACCTCTGAGTTCTTTGCGGGTGGACTTCCGGAAAGAAGGTATACCTTGGTGGTATGAGTAATTCTATCAATCCTATTAAACCTTGACCAGGATGTCAAAAAATAAGCCTAACTTAAGAAATCCATTATGGCCACTTGGAAGCTAAGAAAATTATGAAACAAATTTCCATGGAACCCTTATGAACATACCTACATGATACCAGTATTCACTCACATGATACATGTTGGTTATGTCTCTGTAAATTCATTTTAAATAAGACCTTTAGGGAATATTTGTGGCCAATTTTCGTAAATCATACAAAAATTCTATTATTGAAGCATGGACCGTCGAGCGTGGATGTATAACATGCCAAGACCCGATCCTATGTACATTCATAACGTTGCAAATTTTATTGAAGCATCCAAGAGACATGTGAAGTTGCAAAAGATAGATGACATATTATGTCCACGTAGAAAATAAGATTGCTTGGATAGATATTAGAGTAATCCAATCTCATTTGGTGAAAAGAGGTTTCAAAAAAAAAAACTACACAATATGGATAGAGCATGGTGAGTTAGATACACATGAAGTGTATAAAAAAGATGAGAGAGGTTCAGATGACGACAATGTTCATATTGACGATGGTAGTGACAATCAAGATGGTGGTGATGATGATGAGTTTGATTGTGAGGAGATGTTGCTTCACATTGAACCGCGGTATTGACTTCTATGGGAGCAAGTAAAGATTTAAGTAAACTAGAGACATTGCAGAATGCGGCGATGAAGCTTTTATATGATGAATCAAACGGTTGTCATAAAGAGTTTACTACATTCCGTGCAATCCTAGAACTGCTAAAGTTGAAAGCCACAAACGGATAGTCCGATTGTAGTTTCTCTTATCTTTTGAATCTTTTGATAGAAATTCTTCCAAATCCAAATAAATTGCCCAGAAGCACTTACAAAGCGAAGAAACTTCTTTGCCCAATGACACTAGGTGTGACAAAAATACACGCTTGTGTGAACCATTGTATTCTGTATCGCAAAAAGCATGAGCTTACAACTAGATGCCCCATCTGTGGTGTCAGTAGATACAAGAAGGACTACAATCACCAGATGTTACCAACATGAAAAAGTCTCAGAAGAATAGAAAGTTAATTATTGTCCCAAAAGGTGACGATGACGATACTTCTCACGATGCAGATGGGAAGCATAAGAGAAAAAAATCCTGCCTTGGTGATGTGGTACCTTCCAGTAATTAATCGCTTGAAGCATTTGTTCTCAAACTCTAGGGAGGCTGAACTTATGTGTTGGCATTACGAGCAGCGCAAGAAGATTGAAAAACATATTCGACACCCTGGTGATGCAATATAGTGGAAAAATTTTGATATTCAGTATCCAGAATTTGCAAAGGAAATAAAAAATGTAAGGTTTGCCTTGGGTATATACGAAATGAAACCATTTGGTGAAAAAAGGAGCATACACAGCACATGGCCCGTGGTCTTAACAATGTATAACCTACCGATGTGGTTGTGTCACAAAAGGAAATATATCTTGTTATATGTTCTTATCCAAGGTCTAAAACAACCTGTAATCGAAATTTATGTGTTCTTGGAACCTTTAGTGGAAGATATGGCAAAATTGTGGAATGAAGGGGTACGTACATGGGATGAGTAC
Source organism: Tuctoria greenei (assembly GCA_036927565.1). Lineage (NCBI taxonomy): Eukaryota > Viridiplantae > Streptophyta > Magnoliopsida > Poales > Poaceae > Tuctoria > Tuctoria greenei. The sequence continues at coordinate 181,808,361 of JAYESD010000004.1, read as the reverse complement.
AATTAGGAGTATTTCGCGCTAAGAGCAATGATATTCGTTACCATGCATGATTATCCTGGACTGTTTACATTACCGGGACAAATGAAAGGGAAGAAATGTTGTGTAAGGTGCGTGGATAGAACTAGATTTCTATACCTCACTTCATCCAGAAAGATAGTGTACATGAGACACCGGCGGTTCTTGACGGATACACACAAGTATAGGAAGATGAAAGAACAATTTGAGAACAAAATCGAGAAAGATACTGCACCAAAACCTTACAATGGAAAACTCGTGTTCAAAATGATCAAGAACATTCATCTTGCTTTCAGTAAGGGAAAAAATGTAAAGGAACAAAGAGAAAGAAAAGTAAATCTTCGGGTGACACAACTGACATGGATTTCAAGAAACAATCAATTTTTTTCAAGTATCTTCCGTATTGGAAAAATCTGGAATTTTGCCATAGTATTGATTCGATGCATGTTACAAAGAATGTATTTGACAGTATCATTGGGACCTTGCTAGACATGCCGAGGAAAACAAAGGACAAATTAAATTCACGTATGGACCTAGTAAATCTTGATATGAGAACAGAGCTTCACCCAGTAGAAAAGGCGAAACGGGAGCATTGCCTTCCCACAGCCAGCTACAACTTGACACTAGAAGAGAAAAAAAGCAATTTGCGAATGCTTGCATAGGATCAAAGTGTCCACGAGATTCTCATCCAATGTCTGCAAACTAGACTCGATGAAAGACTTGTCTTTATTCGGCTATAATTCTCATGACTATCATGTGATGATGATTGTGTTCCTTGCCATTGCAATAAGAGTCATCAAACCTGAGCATATAAAAGTTGTCATCACATGTTTGTATTACTTTTTTGATGCAGTATCACAAAAGGTGATAGCACATGAAGTTTTATACTATTTGAAAACGTACATCGCCGAACCTATGTGCAAGCTTGAGATGTGTTTCCCACCAATCTTTTTTTGATATGCAAGTACACCTAATCATACATCTTGTTGATCAGATAAAAGCATTGGGGCCACTATATTTACGTCATATGTTTCCGTTGGAGAGATATTTAGGAGTATTCAAAGGTTATGTGCGGAACCGTGCTTACCCAGAGGGTTCAATTATGGAAGGAAACACCACTGAAGAACTGATTGAGGGTTCGCTGATTACACCAAAGATGTAAAACCGATAGGTGTACCTATACCAGTACATGAGGGTAGACTACGTGGGAGAGGCAAAGAGGGTAAGAAAACCTTTATCATTCAAGATTACAAGAATGTACACTGTGCACATTTTTGTGTACTATAACAGCTCACAATAGCTGAGTCGTACATCAAGGAACACCAAATTGAGCTTCGCAAAAAAAACCAAGACCGCACAGAGGACTAGATCATGAATGAGCATAGAAGATGTTTCACTGAATGGTTAATGTGCAAAAATATACCATATGGAAACTCTATAGAAGAGGCAACAATGAAGAAGTTAGCTTCTGGCCTATCTACTTTTGTGACATCATGGCAAGCAGATGACATCAATGGTTACACATTTTACACAGAGGAAAAAGACGGCAAGAGTGCTGCACAAAATAGTGGTGTTTGTATAGAGGCTTATGATCCAAGAGGGCAGAAGACCACATACTTTGGGTTTGTAGAGGAAATACGGGAGCTCGATTATGGTGAAAGAATGGCAATGCCTGTATTTAAGTGCCAACGAGTCAAACATCCTGTTGATGTGAAAGTGGAAAACTACGGGCTGACACTGGTAACTTGAACAATGTGGGTTATAAAGATGACTCTTGGGTTCTCGCCGATCGTCTTGCACAAGTTTTTTATGTACAAGATCCAGAAACTGAGAAGATGCACGTGGTATTTTTTGGAAAGCAAAATATTGTTGGGATTGAGAGTGTGAGAGATAATGAAGAATAATATAATCAGTATGAAGAGATGTACCTTTTCACCGATCCAAAAAACATCAAGCGCGTAGAGAGAAGCATTAAAAGGATTTGAAACCCTATATGCGCGAAGATGTCAATGCTGGAAAAAATGTATAATATATATTGTATATATTCGTACCTTCAGAAATCGACTTAGAACAATGCTCTATTTCAGATTTATATAGCATGTTTTGAACATTATTAAATTCATCTTCTGTAGAGAAGACTAATTTGGACAAGTGAACCTTTTCGGCTTGTTGACTATCATATTTATCACCTTCACCTGTTCCATATACTACAGGAAACGCGAACACTTACGTCGGCTAGCTTAACTTTCGTCGGCTGGCCCACGAAAGTTGTATAACTTACGTCGGTCAAAAGAAACCGACATAAGTAACCTTACTTTCGTCGGCGGCCGACGTAAGTTAAAAGTCCAATAGCAATAAACAAACACTTACGTCGGCCGGGACCCGCAACCGATGTAAATAAGTTTGCCGATGTAATTCAAGAGTAACTTACGTCGGCCTTGAGCATGGCCGACGTAAGTAACGCATGCTGATGTAATTAGTTTAATTTAGCCAATGTAAGTTACTGAATTTAACCTATACCCGCACGCCTTTTCTTTTCCTTCCCCGCCGCCTCGCCCGACAATGCCGCCTCACCCGATGCAGCCTGACCCCGCCACCAGGTATGGAGTCCCCCCCACTCCCCCTCCTCCCAACCCCCCTCCTCGACAGCCCCCCCCCCCCCCCCCCGCTGTCCCCCTCCAAGGGCGCCCCCCCGGCACCCCCAACCCTCCCTGCAACCCCCACCCTCCCCCTCCCCTCCCAGAGCCCCCCCCCAACCCAACCCCCCCACACACACACACCCTCACCCTCCCTGCAGAGGCCCCCCACCCTCCCCCTCCCCTCCCTAGCCCCCCCCCCACCCCACCCTAACCGTCCCACTCAAATTCAAATTTGAAATTGAATTGAATTGTTTAAATTATTTGAATATAATTGAATTGAATTGTTCAAATTTGAAATTGAATCTATTTGAATTGTTTTAATTTATCTTAATTGTGTATTTAATTATGCTTAAGTAGTTAATTTTCTTAATTATGCTTAATTTTCTTAGTGTAGATTATGTTTCTTTAATTACACTTAAGTGATTAATTTGCTTAATTATGCTTAATTTGCTTAGTGTAGATTATGCTTAATTAGTGTAGTGTAGATTATGCTTAATTGGTTTCATTATGCGCCGAGCTCGATCGCCGTGGAGAGGGCGGAGATGGGGGCCGTTGGGTGTTGTGGCGTCGGGGGTGGCCGGTGTGAGGGAGGTGCGATCGGGGCACTGAGCTCGGGTGCCATGAGGAGGGCAGCGTCGGGGGTGACCGGTGGCTATAGATGGCCAATGGGCCATGCTGGGCTAGCCCAGCCTGAGCCCGGCTGGGCTCGTGCCTAAAAACATTAGGCTCGACACCGCCCACGACTCAATATGAGGCGAGGGAGCCGAGGGCGACCGAGCATGGTCCGGCGACGACGGCCATTTAGGGGGCGGCCGGGGAAAGAGCCGGGGGACTCGATGGCCATGGAGGAGAGAGAAGGGCCGGGGACGAGCAGGATTTGGAGGTGGCGATCGAAGTGTCGAACGGGTGTTTGGTGTGGGGCAGCGACCGAACAGGAGGAGTGGGAGGTGTTGTAGGGTTTGGAATTTCAAGTTACTACTTTTATATGCTAAGTGTGCTAGATGGGTCGTGCTCGGGCTGGGTCGGGTTAGTCGGCCTTATTAGGCCTCATTGAAGTGCCGACCGAGCTGCCCTTAACCGGGCCGTGCCAGGCTAGCCCGACGGGCTTGAGGTCAAACCCGAGGATGGCCCATGTCGGGCTTCGGGCCGGCCCGGGCCCGATTTTTTTGTGTTGGGCCATGCTTTTTTTCTTGCTTCGGGTCGGCCAGTTTGGCCCGACCCATTTGGCCATCTATAGTCTTGGCCCATTTAGTGTGAAATTAAAGTATGCGACTAAATCACCCGCGCCTGTGTATTGCGGACCCCGATGGAACCAATTCATTGTCTCTCTCATTATTTCCTCTATCGTTTATAAATTAACAAGAAACTAACAGTAATTTATCCGGATTTAAATTGTAGATTCAAACATGGGCAAAGACCATAGTTGGATGTATGCTGGTTGGAAGAGCAGAACTGGTGGTCACTCAGATGAGTGGTACGCCAAGAACAAAAGCTTTTGTGGAACGAGTTTAGGGAACGTTTTTGGACAAAGTGGAACTTACGATGCACTTCTGTCGTAGTTACGTGTCACATTATGAGTTTTGGAACTTCCACGACAAGACAACTTCTCAAGCTATACAAGAAGTGGAAGGGGACCATGATGATGCCACAGAGGTTGATATGATGGATGAGATGTTGGAAGCTATACAACTAGAGCTTAAAGAGGATCCTCAAACAACAGAGGATAAAGAGTTCTTCAAATTTCTCAAAGATTCAGAAGATCCGCTGCATGAACACAATAAAATGACAATCCTCAATTTTGTGACTAGACTTATGGCAATTAAGTCTAAGTTCTTCTTTTCTAATAACTGTTACATCAAGCTCATCAATTTTTTCAACGATGCCCTTGCACATCCAAACAAAGTGCCTCATGATATGTATAAGTCCAAGAAAATTCATTCCGGTCTCGGTATGAAGTACGGGAAGATTGATGTGTGTCCGGACAGCTGTATGCTTTTCTGGAGATACCATGCCAATGATAACAAATGTTTGAAATGTGGTCAACTAAGGTTTGTCAAAGTTGTTAATAACAATGGTGATACTGTAACGACGGAATTCGCACATAAGCAGCTTCTTTACTAACCCGTGACACCGAGGTTGAAGCGGTTGTTCCTTTCAAAAAAAACGGCCAGACATATGAGATGGCACAAAGAAGGTGAGCGTCGGAACAATGGAGTCATGACGCACCCGTCCGATGCTGAGACATGGAAGGCGCTAGACCGGTTCGACCCAAATTTGGTTGTGAAGCGAGAAATGTTCGCATCAGGTTGGCGACAGATGGGTTCACGCCGTTTAGCACAAACACCACACCATACTCCTGTTTGCCCGTCTTTATCATTCCGTACAATCTTCCACTGGCTTTTTGCATGAAGAATGAGTTCATGTTTCTTAGCCTCATTGTACTTGGGTTGGATCATCCTGGGTCACGTCTCAATGTGATACTGAAATCATTGATCGAAGAGTTGAAAATGTTGTGGACAGGAGTAGAAGCGTACGACTGTTACAAGAAGCAGAAATTCAACCTTCGAGCTTCTTATTTGTGGTCCGTCCATGATTTTCCGCCATACGACATGTTTTCTGGATGGAGCACTCATGGTCAGTTGATGTGTCCGATATGTGCCTCAGATACCGATTCTTTCGATTTACACATGGAGTTAAGATATCTTACTTTGATTGTCATAGACGTTTGCTGCCTCCGAATCACTTGTTTAGACAACAGAGGAATGTCTTTAGAAAGAATACCGTTTTGACTAAAGGACCACTGAAACGTCTTAACGGGTTAGAAATATCTGATATGTTGGACAAATTTGTGCCAGATGAAGGTCGTACTGGATATTTTGAAGGTTATGGAGACAAGAACAATTGGACTCACATATGTGGACTTTGGGAGCTAACATATGTGAAGTCGTTGATTCTAAGGCACAACATTGATTTCATGCATCAAGAGCGTAACATGGCCGAATGTATCATAAGCACATGCATGGACATGACGGGCAAAACAAAAGACAACTTAAAGGCTCGAAAGGATCTCGCCGAGCTTTGTAACCGTCAAACTCTTGAGCTCTCCGAAAATGGTGGTAAACCATGCGCTCCTTTCTTTCTTCGACCTAAAGAAAAGAAAGAAGTTGTAGAATGGTTGCAAAGGTTGAAATTCCCAGATGGTTATGCAGCTAGTCTGAGACGAGCCATGAATATGAAAACGGGAAAGCTCATTGGGTTGAAGAGTCATGATTATCACATAATCATGAAAAGACTTTTGTCTGTTATTTTTCGAGGCTACTTTGGAGATGCGGTGTGGAAGGTGTTAGCCGAGCTTAGCCACTTCTATAGGTAACTCTATGCTAAAGAAATCACGCCAGAGATGATGACTAAGTTAGAGAAGGAGATTCCGCTACTTTTGTGTAAGATGGGAAAAAATTTTCCTCTAGGATTTTTCAATCCAATGCAACATCTCTTAATTCATCTACCTTTTGAAGTGAAAGTGGGCGGTCCTGTGCAATAGAGGTGGATGTATCGTATTGAAAGATCACTCAGATATCTGAAACCAATGGTTGATAACAGGGCAAAGGTTGAAGGTTGCTTCGCCGAAGCTTTTACTCTTAAGGAAGTAGGATACTTCTCAAGTGTTTACTTTGCAGAGGAACACAATGTTAATACTTCGGTAATGTGGTACAATATGGATGAGCAACCTCCTTGTGGCGATCTCTCCATTTTTGCAACAAGAGGCACTATTGTTGGTAGTTACACTTACTACGACGTTAGCAAAAAAGAAGTTGTGCTGCTTTCTTGTACATGTACGCTAATATGGAACAAATAGATGAATATTTCAAGTAAGTGTTTCTCCTACACTTATGCTTTTCACCATCTTTTGAAACACATGTATTCTAAAAGGTTCTCTTTTCGTGTAGTATGTTCGACAAGCAAAATTGGAGACATAGACATCAACCCACGAGCAAGCAAATAGAACAAATTCGACGGGAAGGAATAAATGGGGGGGTCTAATTTTCTTTTCTGCTTTCGAGATCATGTAACGTTTTCTCGTTAACTTATCAATATTAATAACATTTTCTCATAACTTAAGAATGCTTACGTTTTCTAATAACTTCACATCTTGGACAGTGCAAAAAAGATGCCAACGTCCATGAAGATTTGCGACAACTATCCTATGGAGTGGTTAATGTTAGAAGCTATGGTCGATTTTACGTCAACGGCTTTCGATTCCGTACGACTCAATTTGAATCTCTTCGTTTTCTCGTGGCAACATGTAATACTGGAGTTGTGATGAGGGCAATCGATTAACAAGAACATGAAACTCAGTACTACGTGATTATTAAAAAAAATCCTTGAATTCACTTTTGTCGGAAACAAGACAATTCGAGCAGTATTTTTGACTATGAATGGTTTGATTCCATTCGTGGAATTCGAGTAAATGAATTTGGCATGGTCGAAGTAAAACACAAGAAACAGTTGAAAGGATTCGATTAATTAGTCCTTGCACACCAAGTAGAGCAAGTGTACTATCTACCTTATCCATGCAATGAATTCAAAGCTTATGGGTGGTACATAAGGTGAATCCTCGTGAGCGGTTATACGCTCTAGGAGATGATGATTACCATGAGGAAGTTGAGGCTGATGTGGTCTACCAATAGGAAGAGTTGCCAAACTCCTTCTTTAGTCGAGCCCGGTGTAGGACTTGATGACTTAGTTGGAGACGCTCAAGATATCGAGACGGACACGGAAGCGGAAACGTAATCAGAATCAGAAACTGAAGATATCAATGACTTAGTCGAACCTGCTGATTTGTGCACACAAAAACGATATGCGAAAGAAGAAGATCGATGGGCTGGTTTAAGGAGTAGGGTGCATGACCGTGATGTTGATGAATTTTGAAATTAATGAAGTAATATTTTATTCACTAACTTAACATTAATTTTGTATATTATCTTTGCATATTAATCATTTATTCCTTGCAATAGGACGTCGTCGAAGGGGAAGGGGAAGGGGAAGCTAGTGAGAGGGTTTGAGCCACCAAGAGACCCTTGTTCATGGACCTCGTTACCTTCGAGCTGATGTTCCCATTTTCTGGCGCACGTTCCACCCTCAGCTCAAGTGTGCATTCAACGGACAGTGGTAAATTTTAGTTTACAATAAAGTTATTTTATAAATATCAGTTGTTAATAATTATTTATTGTCAATCTTTTTGTTTTGTGCAGTCTGACTCAGAGTCTTGTGAGTCCGAGGCAGAGGCTAGGAGGCTGCTACAAGAGTCGAGTCAAAGGCGAGGCCACTACAGGAGCCCTCTAGTGCTAGCCTCCCTTCGGAGCGGCTAGCGCTAGCCTTCCTTTGAACTCTGGTGGTTCTGCAGAGCCTTCAGGGTCACAGGACGCGGCCGCGTCGTAGCAGAGGCGACAGACGAGGAGGACCCACTTTGCGGCTCCTCCTGTGGTTACTTCTCAGCGGACCACAATCCGTCCTGTCGGAGACAGGTAAAAACTGTATATAGTATATTAAATATTACATGTTATTTTCCTTTACTTAATGATTTAATATATTTTGCAGATGTTGGTACGATTTTCGTTCACGGGGGCCGAGAAACACTACAGGCAGGTTAAAAGTGTCCTGGGTGCTATCATAAAGTTGCACTACCCTGATGTCATTGACATTTTCCCTACCCTGTCGTGGGATGACTACGCTCATGTCTCTCACCCGGTCCACGGCACGGTTCAGGGAGCCGTGTGGCATGATTTTATGGTAAGTTTAACTGTTTCATTTTTCCAACTCGTTTGAATTGTTAATGCATCTCACTTAAATGTTTGTTTGCTTAAAGCTGAGGTACCAAGTAGAGGAACTAGGCATGGAGGACCACGCGAGACACGTGTTCCATTACAACGCTCGGAAGCTCACGATGGGGGCATTGTTGAACGTGCAAATTTAGGCCGTCAACGCCAAGCGGCACCCCCGGGAGTAGGAGCAGGAGCAGGAGCAGCAAAGGGGTCCATTTAGGAAGGACTCCGACGAGTACATGACAGAGGAGCAGTACGCGGAAGTAAGTTTTCAATATTGTTAACTATTTACAATTTCTATGCATGTTAACTACATTGATGAAAAATGAAATATGTGCAGGTTAGTATTTCCTGGTTACAGGGTAACACCAAGGCATACTTAGCTCTCTGTCGGTACTGGGCTAGCGAAGCTTTCATCAATAAGTCCACAAAGGCTATGCAGTGTCGAATAGGGTCCGACGGCAAGTAAAACTTTGGCGGCGATGGCTACTTGTGTTTGGCTAAACGCATGGTATGTACATTTTCAATTTATTTATGTGTTCCTAATATATTTATCTCACTAACACGACTATACAGGAGTGAGAGATGGCTCAGGAGCTGACCCCGACCCAGTTATGAAAGAGAGGTCACAAAGGAAGTGACCCTTCTCAGCCAGGAGAGTGTAGTTAGGTCGCAGCCGACCGACTGGTAAGTTTTCAAAATTCATCAATTTCATTATAACTAATACTATTATTGACATGCTTACAAGATTTCTTTATTTTGTATGCAAAGTACGCACAGGAGGTCACGGACTATGATTGGGAAAGCGCGCCGATCGACCCTCAAGCCGCGGTCGCGAGCGGAGGCAGGAAGGCCCATAGACGGTAAGTTGTTCATGTGTTTCATTTCTTTTTCAATTGATCGTCTTCTACTTAGTGTTTTCATTTTCTGCAGGTTTGCCATTTTTGATGGAGTTGTCGACTCGAGGTCGACGCGACCTTTGAGAGACGCTTCATCATCGCAGTCCTCATCTGTTGGGACCACCAGTGGTCGTCTCTCGCTGACCCAGCTGGAGCTCCTCGCCTTGAAGGAGACGCTGACGTAGACCCAGGCCGAGTTGGAGAGGTCGAGGGTGGAGGCAAGGGAGGAGCAGTGGAGGACGGCCTTAATGCTGGCCCAAATGCATGGAACAGTGGCAGTAAGTAATTTAATGTACCGTAGTTAAATTTCATAGCATTTCAATAACATATATCTTCTAACATTTTGCAATGGCAGACTCTTGCTCGAAACAGCGGTCAGGAAATCGAGATTCCTACGCTTCTACCGCAGCAGACACCGGAGCAGGTAATAAACTATATCCAACAAACTAATTTGCAACATAATTGGTGATACTGTACATATTGGAGTATTTAAGTGTTTAAAACACTCGAACTATGGAACTGACCGCCTTAACTGAACATAGCTCTTAACTGATTTGCGTCTAGCTGAACACACACATATATAGGCAAGTTGATTATGCCCAACAACTCCCAGTCAAACTTCACCTCTTTAGTAAACAATTTACTTCTGGTTTAATACAGTTTAACAACTGGACACATTGGCTAATTCTGGTTGACTTTCTTTCTATCCAGTACTATGGTGTCTCATCATTTTTTTGGGCTACTCATTAACTTTGATGCTGCATTTGATTCTTGTTTCATATATGGAATGGAATTGCTAGACCCACTTTTAATCCAGTTTTTCTTTCTATGCAAGAACTACTCTAATTTTAACTCTAATGTTCTTTTTGTAGGGTTCGGGAATAGAGGCACACGGAGGGACGTGCCGAGAAGATCTTCTGGCTCCGAGGTAGTGGAGGGGCTAGCGTGTAGCCCAGTGGAACTTAATTTGTGTTGTTGTCGATGATTTGGATAAATTGCTGTGTCTGTGTATATGTATAAACTGTATCTGTTCTGAGTTCTCGCCATCGTGCGATGTAGTCAGATTTTGTGGTTTAAAAAAATTTCGAAAACTTAACTTACGTCGGCTATGGTCAAGCCGACGTAAGTTAGCCAAGTTTAACTTACGTCGGTCAGACCATACCAACATAAGTTATACCACTTACGTTACATCGTTTTCGCGCAACCAACCTAAGTTATACCACTTAACTTACGTCGGCCGGCAGTCGCCAACTTAAGTACTCTGGCCTAGCCCGCGGCCCATATTGGTAAATTACTGACGTCGGTTGTTGGATACCGACAAAATTACGTAACTTACATCGGCGGCCGACATAAGTTAGCTTAATTATGTCCAAACTTCTTCGTCCAACGGCAACTGACGTAATTAAGGGAAAACCGATGTAATTAAGTAACTTATGTCGGTTTAGCTTAATTACATTGACCTTGGCTGACGTAATTGATCGGGATTCCTGTAGTGATAACTTATCAAATTGTATGTGTATATAAATTTCATCTGACCTATGATGATTAGGCTTGCCTTCCAACAACTTGATTCCAAACAACATCTAGAAGCACAACTCTTGAGCTCCTGTCAAGCTACTCCCTTCACAGCAAGCTCTTGTAGATGCAAGTAACACCTGAGACTCATCATTTGGATTGTTAAAAGCTTCAATTCAATTTAAGTCTAACGATACTTCCCATCCATTCGAGGGCTTGTTTGGATAGGAGTGGATCTACTTCAATATAAGTGGATTGAGGTGGATTGAGGAGAAAATTAGTTCATTTTCTACTCAAATCCACTTCAATCCAATTAGATTGAGTACACCCAAACAAGCCCTAAAGGATTTATTTCTGTACTCTCCATTTTAAAAACTTACGAAGATGCTACTTTATCAGTTCTAATGGCTGAATATATTGACTAAAAATCAGTACCATCTCTCTTAGTGCTTCACACAAGGGACGAAGCGAACAACTTCAATAACAAATCTTTTTCTAGCTTTTTCCTAAGAATTTGACCATAATCTTTCAATCATAGATTTATCAATAAGTGAAGCTTCCTCATCAGACATGTTAATGGCAGTTACAAGGGAATGGTGTGTCGAAGCTAACAAAATCTCAACAGGGCTGAAGACAAAGAGATGTTGCATATGAGTGGCAATGTCTAGGTTTGACAACATGAAGCTATGATGGCAGCCTTCAACAACATGAAAAGATATGCCAAGGTTCTACTTGCATAAACCAAGACATGTTTTGAGGGCATAACACTTGTTGGGGCATCACGGTTATGTTTGCCCCAACAAGTGTTATGGCCCCACAACATGCCTTGGTTGATGCAAGCATAACCTTAACATCACTTTTCATGTTGTTGAAGGCTGCCATCATAGCTTCACGTTGCCTAACCTGGACATTGCCACTCGTATGCAAGATCTCTTTATCTTCAGTCCAATTTAGATTTTGTTAGCTTTGGCACATCCTTTGCTTATAAATGCTTTTAACATGTGTGATAAGGAAGCTTCACTTATTGATAAATCTTTGCTTACAAGATTAAGGTCAAATCCCTATCAAAGGGTAAAAACAAGAGTTGTGATTGGAGTTGTTCACTTCCTCGCTTGTATGAAAAACTAAGAGACAAGGTACTGATTTTTAGTCAACATATTCAAGCATTAAAACTGATAAAGTAGCATCTTCCTAGGTTTTCAAGTGGACAAGAGTGAAAGAAATCTTTCAAATGGATGGAAAAAACCTTCCAAGGGATCGTCATACTTCAATAGAGTCTTCAAAAATCCAAATGATGAGTCACAGGTGTTACTTGCATCTACACGAGCTTGTTGTGCAGGGATTAGCTTGATAGGAGCTTATCAGAATCACTGGCGGTTCTTAATTAACAAGCAGCCTGTGAAAACAAAGACTTTGCCCACACGGTTCTTCAATAAAAACTGCTTGTGATGTATGAACCAGTATATACGGTTCTTAAACAATGACTGCCCACGAAAAGATTGTATTTACCCAGGCGGTGCTTAAGTAAAAACCGCCTATGAAATTTGTTACAATACAGGTGGTTCTTAATTTATAACCGCCTGAGAGAATAATGTATTTACCAAGGCCGCTGTTTTATAAAATCCGCGTGTCATGTTCTTTCATCACAAGTGGTTATTGTATCATTCGTCATCACAGTCGCATTGTTTTACGGACCGCCTGTGTTTGAAAAATCGAGGCACCTGTGAGAATGATTTTTGTAGTAGTGTACTATCAAATTTAGCTCTCGGATGAACAATGAAGATTTCACTCTCTTGGCTATATATGGACGATGTCTCGGATCTGAAAAGCAAAACTTTATAAATTGGTTAAATGAACTAACCTTTGAGGAATAAGAAAATTGGATGCTTTTATGGGATTTCAATCACTACAGATCACAAGAAGATCAAAATATGCTAGGTGGAAATATAAGCGATATGGTGGATTTCGATAATGTTATTAGTTCTATGGGATTAACTTAGGTTGCTCTTAAGGGTAAAAAATTTACATGGAGTAATATGCAAAGGGTTCCCCTGCTTCAGCAGATAGATTGGTGTTTCACATCTCCCTCATAGAATATCTCCTACCACAACACTGTTGTCTACCCTTTGCCAAGAACCGTCCGTCTTACTCCATGCCGAGTGGAAATAAGCACTGCAATTCCAAAACCACAGATATTTAGGTTTGAAAACTATTGGCTAATGATCCGAGGATGCAAAGATCTCATCAAGAAAATTTGGGATGAAGAGATAAATACAACGAATAGTGCTACAAGAATCTCTCCTAAATTTAAAGCTCCCCAAAAGCATTTGAAGCAATGGAGCCGGCCATTGGCTGGACTTTCACAAACTATTAGTAATTGTGAGCATATTCTTATAATCCTTGATAAATAGAAGACCAGCATGTATTGTTTATCAAGAAATTCAACTTCAGGAAATTCCTCAAACAACACACCAACAAGCATCTGAAATATAGCAATGACTATTGGAGAAACAGATATACTGTTCGATGGACAAAGCTTGGCAATCAATCAACAAAGTTCTTCCATGCAGTAGCAACTGAACAGTACCGAATCAACTATATAACATCCTTGGAAGTTGATAATGGAGGAGTACTTGTTCAGCATAAAGATAACAAACAAGTTATATGGCAGACATATCGGAATAGAATGGGGTTTACGAGAATGCACAGATGTTATATGATTTAGAATTGCTGGTCAAAAGACATAACCATCTAAGCCATATGGAAGATGCCTTCACTAGACAAGATATTGATAAAGTCATCAAACAAATTCCGTTGGACAAATCTCTTGGGCCGGACGGATTTAGTAACTATTTCATTAAGAGCTGTTGGAATATAATACAGGAAGACTTCTATGGGCTCTGCAGTGATTTCTTTGAAGGAAGGCTTGATCTACGGCCCATCAATAGTTCATATATAACCCTAGTGCCAAAAGTTTCTAACCCAGTTGGGGTTAATGAGTTTAGACCTATATCTATGCTAAATCTCTCAGTTAATGTGATTACAAAGTTAATGGCTGATAGATTGAAGAAAGTCATCCTACCAATCATGCATATAAACCAGTATGGGGTTATCAAGTCACGTACAATCCACGACTGCCTTGCTTGGGTGTATGAATATGTACACCAATGCAGATTATCAAAGAAATAAATTATTATTCCGAAACTTTATTTTACCAAGGCATTTGACATGATTGGACACTCAGCTATTCTGGCAATGCTAAACAGTCTGGGATTCCCAAGCAAGTGGATACAATGGGTCAAAAGTATACTTCAGTCAGGCACGACATCAGTCTTGCTCAACGGAGTACCAGGAAAACAATTTTCCTGCAAAATAGGACTGAGGCAAGGTGATCCTTTATCTCCTCTGCTTTTTGTATCGACTTCTGAATTATTACAATATATCATCAATAAGGCGGCAAACATGAATCTTATATCATGGCCTATGAAGAAAGGAGAAGATAATAATTATTGCAGATGATACATTATTAATCATGAAAGCATCGCAAAGGGAACAGTTTTGTTTAAAAGGTCAATTGGAATCGTTTGGACAGTCAACAGGACATAGAGTGAACTACATGAAATCTTCAATAATACCAATTAATCTGGATGATTTGCAAGCTCAGAGAATGGCAGGGGTATTTGGCTGTCAAATAGGAGAGTTTCCCATCACCTACTTTGTATTGCCGCTAAGTATATATAAGCCTCGCTTCTGAGATTATATGCCACTAATGATCAAAACTGAAAAGAAACTCTCTATGACATCAAGATTTCTCAATCTTGCGAGGAGATTACAGCTAGTCAATTCGTTATTATCTAGTCTTCCAACCTATGCTATGTGCACTCTCAGGCTTCCTGTCACTGTGATACAATATATTGACAGGACAAGGCGACATTGTTTATGTAATGGACCGGACTTTGATGGTAAAACAAAAGTTTTAGTAGCATGGAACATGTGTACTATACCAAAGAAGTATGGCGGGTTGGGAGTAATAAACCTTACAAAACAGAATGAGGCATTATTGTTAAAGCACCTGGATAAATTCTGCAACAAATGAGACATACCTTGGGTACTGTTGATTTGGAGTTCATACTATCAATAAGGAATTTCTAGATCTCAAAGTTCAGCAGTTGGATCCTTTTGGTGGAAAGACCTGGTCAAGTTACTTAAGAGCTTCAAGAAGACTGCCATATGCAAACTTGGGAATGGAAGCACTGTTAGGTTCCGGAAAGATGAATGGAATAATCATTGCCTGAAGAATGAACTACCTAATCCTTACTCATTCTCCGAAGATCATAATATTTTTGTTTAAAAGTTCTGCTTTGGAATCACAAGTAGAGAATTTATTTCACCTGCCTCTTTCAACACAAGCTTATTAGGAACTTGGACCCTTAGCAGATAAGGTTTCAACTATTGAACTCAATGGGGAGGACACATGGACATATCAACGGGGTCCTCGATACTTGGTCAAGAAATTTTACTTACTACCACATCAAGGATTCTCTCCTCCGAAGCCGATAACACAAATTTGGAAAGCAAAAAGTAACAACAAGCTCAAAATTTTCATGTGGTTGCTCATGATGGACAGATTAAACACAAGGTGTGCTCTCAAAAGAAAAAAAAAATTCAAGTTGCAGGATGATGACTACACTTGTGTCCTTTGCACAACATGTGCGCAAGAAATAGCTATGCACTTATTTTTTCAGTGCCCCTTTAGTAAGGCGCTTTGGGACTGGATTGGCATCTCATGGAATACTGACCAACCTTTCTTTGATATGGTTCGAGAAGGACTGCAACAAATCCAACAAAGTTGTCCTATGGACCTGTTGATGATCCTCTGTTGGGTGATATGGCACCAGAGAAATGGTAAAATCTTTGAAGGGCAGATACCTAGCATATATCAATGTAAATTTGAATTTAAAGCTGAGTGTAGGCTACAAGGCCGGGTTGAGATGTAATGTTAGTTATAGACTAGCTATGGATCAGTGGCTCCAAACTTTGTAACAAACTTGAGTGGCCTTATAAGGGAACAAAATCCCAGAATTAGCCTGCTCTTGTACATTGTATAGTCCACCTCGAATTAATACAATTTACAGCAGGGACCCCTGCTGTTTTTAGTTAAAAAAAAACCATTCACCCCATTCGGTAGTTTGTCACATGTTTATCTATCTTACATTGAAGTATCGATACGTAGTCAGAGGAATCGGTGTAGATGCTGCACAGTATTGATGAAGGCTGGTGGTAGTGGATGTTGACGATGACATTGGGCAGCAGTGGCGTGAAGGACATTCACACACCAATCACAATATATAAGTCAACTCTACATAAAATGAACAAGTACACATATTTTGCAAGTTTCACTAATAAGTTGTTGGATCATAGTCGCAATGTTTTGACACATTGGCGTGTGCACTTCAGTTGTCGAAGAACAACACTCCTCGGTGAATAATTCTGTGACGCGGGAAAACAAACATTTTACTCACAATCTTATCGACTCCTTTGTTTGGCATATCTATAGCAACCGACCAATCTTCGTTCACAGTATTGTGCTGCAAAGAAAACATAATATTAGAATGCGTTGGTGACAATGAAAACATAATATAAGTATTAGAACACACTAGTGACAATGAAAATGAAACTCAAAAGTAAGCAAATACAATGTCGACACTAAGGATAACCTAGATCCTCAAGATTCGGATTGGCAACCCAAAGCTGCTTACAGACATAATATCCGCATAGGACACTACCAGAAGGCTGTTATGTCCAATGTGTTCCTATTTGCCGGTCGCTGACCACCAAGTTGTTTCTTGTAATACGATAGAACACTGTCATATAAGGAATGCCATGTAAGAATTGCCAACCTATATACATGTGTACATAAAAGCATAGAATACCCATACCTTTTTATAATGTTCAATAAATCTTTGTAGCCCCTTAATAAAAAACTGGATTAGTCTAAGACTACCGCTAAACCTAGCATTGGCTTGACAAAGATACAAATGTAGTGCTTACTACACATGTATGACACAAGTGTTAAGTTAGCGATTAACAATAATTGCTAATTCAATGTTATGTGTCAAACTTACTCGAAGTCGTACGGAGCCTTTATGAGGTTCTTGCTAGCTCAGACAAAGTTATCCATAGCTCGTCCTATGTATGTTACCATTGCAATCTTTTTTTCTTCTTCATCTCTAGTTGTATCCTTGTAAATTATTTCCCTGTCATTTTCCGGTATTCTTCTAAATACCGGTCATTTATCACGTCAAAATGAGTCTTAGCAATACTGGTCTTACCCTTTTGGTTATCTTCCACCATGTATTGCTTTCTAAAGAATAAGAACGGAATTGTTATAATCTCATGTCATGTATGCTGTTGTAAGAAAAACAAGTATTAATGATTGGATGCACTTACAAGGACCAGATGAGTAAAAAGATGATGTCGAGTATTTCTTGATAGAACAGGCTCTGCAAATCTTGATAGAAAAAAGTGTTGATCATCTTTGACTCCGCCAAAAAATGCTTTTTCATGCACACAAAATGTGATAATGCGTATTTGACAATTGCAGCACAGCATGTACCACTAATGTATTCTCCTGAACGGGAATTCCAGTTCGCCAAGTTGTACCGATGAGATGAACAACTTCCAATATGAAAATTCAGGAGGAACGTCCTTCTTTGTGTATATCGGACCCTATTTTTAACAAGACAGGACTTTCGAGAATGAACTTTGCCATCTTCTTCCCACGTCTCATTATTTTTTGTTGTTGGCACGTATCAAAGAATTAGATTTTGAAATCGTTTTCTTCATTCCTTCCAGATACTTTGACACTTCCTCTTTAGGTTACTTAACATTGTATGACCTGATTTGCATTTGAACTATCGGAGGAGCAATTGCTGGAATTTGGACATTGGCAGCATGTTGTTTTACTGTTTCAAATTGCTGAACTGCTTCAACCTGTTGTTCAACTGGTTACTCTTGTACTACTTCAACCTTTTGTTCAACTGGTTGCTCATGTACTAGTTGAACATGTTGTTCAACTGGTTGCTCTTGTTTATCTTTATTATCGTCCTTGCTGGCACATGGCAGGAGCGGATGTCTTTGACCCTTCATCGTAAAAGATGGGGTTGAGGTCTTTTGAGATGCGACGATGGGGCTCGACTTCGGCTCATCGTCAAACATGATGTTGCATCGGTGCCAAAGAATTAACTTGTTCATAGCCTGCCCCAGTGTCCTGATCCCCTTAGGAGTGCTATGGTCTATTTTATAATCTTCAAATGATTATCCATGATCTCAAGAATTTAAATCACATCGTAGTACATAGGAAGGGCACTACCAATGAAGAGCTGCTATGGTTTTGCCACAGAAGTGGCAACCTGTCTAATTTTGTTCCCTATTTTACCGATGGGGACAAGAAGATAACAAAATATGTCCTCAAGGATAACATTGGTAGGGAAGTCAGTTGGCTCTTATCCTACACTGTTAGGCAAGGATGTTGGAGATAACAGCCCCTCATTTACCATGGGAATCAAGCTTTATTCTCAAAGGGTAATTACCCTAATTCTCTATGTTCATGCAATATTTGTTGTACATACGCCTTGACCTTTTCTTCAATCATATCTTCAAGTGTCTTCTTGAACATATCAAGTCTTCTATATGATATTGCATCTTTAGGAAACCCCTTTTTCCAAGACATATGAGAAGAGAATGCACGGACTCGTCCACCATGTTCAAGGTTGCCTAGGATAGCACTAAGTTGGTCATTTCCCTTATCGGATTGAAGAGACCCTTCTTTTGCTTTTCAATTACTTCTTTTAGTTATTGTTGTACTTCGCTCACAGAGTCGGGCTGTGCAAGTTTGCCCTTGTTGGTCTGTCGGTACCCTGCGTACCGGGTACCCCATGATACCGCAAGAAAAGCTATGGATTTCCCCCCCATTCAAGTTGAAGACCTCTGAATGACACACATGTTACACAGTACTGGACCCGCCTCCCTCGTTCGGGTAGCTCCGAACTGACACATGTATCACAAGGCCGGACCTAACACCCGTCATAGGGAAGCTTTGGTTTTGCCACGTGTCCAGTGATCCCGGACCTAACCCCCACTAGAGGGAAGTTCCGGTGGTACCACGTGCATAGTGGCTCCAAACCTCCCTCCCCACGACGGGAAGCTCCGGAGCTACCACGCGTCGAACCTCGGGAGCTAGGCCTTCAACGGAAGACAGAGATATCTCCAATGGCTCGGACCTTCAGGGGACATTTAAAGTGATAGTTACGAGACCTGATTGTGTGTCATTAATGCTATGACACGCAATGAGTGGACTGTTAATATGGTAACGAGGTCATTAAGGCGCTCTATTACTTTTAATTATGCTTAATAACTGTAGATCGTGTATTAGGCTATTAATCACTCCAGGGCCACATGTCAGGCCATGCATTGTTGTAATGGCCAGTCCTTAGACTATAATAGGGTTACACCGCACGATACAAAAGGCGAACAAGATGATACGGACCAAACGCACTGATGCATTTTCTTACATACAACACAAAACCCGTGGAGTAGGGTGTTATGCTCAGGCAGCCCAAACCATGTAAATGCCTCATGTCACTGTCTTGTCTAAATCTCATGCGCCCCAACCAATAAAGAACCTCTACTGGCTACAATCTAAGTAGTACCGGGGGAAGTGTCGATCGTACACTTTGACATTTGGCGTGCCAGGTAGGGGTAGCGACTTTTGAGGTTTCAAGATGGTGAACTCCGCCGCGGGATCATCCAACAGCAATGTTGCGCAACCTGCTGAGGGGAATTCCTCCAATGTACAACAGCCAACAGGTGTTGTTGTCCCGGCAGACGTCGCACCACCTCCAGCTGTTCAAGCTAACAATGTTGGACAACAGGATGGAGTACTTGCGTCGGTCACCGCATCGACACATAACAACCCTGAGAACGCGTTAATCGCTGTGCATACTCTTCTGGAGGCCCACCTGCACCTGGAGCACCTCAGGGTGCTATGGAGCAGTGACGCGCTGATGTGCAACATCTGGTTGCAGCCGCATCTGAAGCCATCAGCAACCAAGGTCCCCCCCTTCTGGGCAGGCACCTTCTCAGCATAGGACCTTGTTTGGAAGATTTGGTCCTCATGTGTCACAGCACCAGAGGCGTGCTGTGTCTCAGCAGGTGACTTCGCTACCCTCCGGGGCGCGTTGCACCACTACTGTCAAGACTCTCAGCGCACGTTCTCCAGTCGGAGCTTGATCGCCACTATATACAGCGGGATGGACGTGTCCACATCGAGCGCGCTCGCGAAAGGCGGGAGGCTTGGGAAAACCCACCTCCTTCAGGAGTAGGGGGGTGGGGGCTACTCAGACCTGGCCATGCACTTTCGCATGGTCCGTTGGCCCCAGAAGTTCCGGCCTCATCTCCCGGAGAAATTTTACAGGACTGTCAACCCCGCTGGATTCCTCCAGATATACTCCACCACCATTCTAGCGGCGGGTGGCAATGAGGTCGTGATGGCTAACTACTTCCCGGTGGCTCTGACTGGGACAGTTGGGTCCTAGTTCATGAGTCTGTCGCCTGACTCTATCAACAGTTGGGTGGAGCTATGCCAACAGTTCACTCCCAACTTCAGGAACTTCTACACCCGACCAGGCACCGAACTGGACCTGTTTGCTGTGAAGCAAACATCGGGAGAATCGATGCAGTCCTTCATCCAGCGATTTTCTCAGGTACGCAATACCATTCCATCCATCTCCAATGCATTTTTCATCGTGGCATTCAAACAGGGTGTCAAAGATAAAAAGTTGTTGGAGAAGCTGGCGACGAAGTAGGTCACTAGCGTCACAAAGTTGTTCAGCCTGGCTAACAAGTGCGCCCGGGCCGTAGAGGGCCGGGAAATGCACTCTAAGACAGCTCCAAGGGTTAACAAAAATCCCTCCAAAGTTGAAGCCACTACCTCAACCGGTGGAAAGAGGAAGAAAAAGTCCAACGGCAAGAAGCCGTCAGCCGACACACCTATTGCTACGGCGGCGGCAGCTCCAGGTGGCCGGGGGCCATGCCCCGAAAAGCGATGTCGACCTTCGTCTGAAGATGGCAGTGGTTCAAAGGTTTGTTGTCCAATTCACAATATGGACAAACACAGCTTAGAGGACTGTAGGGAGGTCCAAAACCTTGTTAAGCGCTACAACAAGCACCGAAAAGAAGCTCCTTTCCATCAACGAGAAGGAAAAAAAACTCGACGAAGCTCCGGTTGAAACAGAGCTTGGTTTTCAAGACACCATGAAGGTCCTGAAGGCTGTGTATGAAACAGTCAAGATGATTCTAACGTCTCTGACAATGACCGTCAGAAGACCCTCAACACCATATATGGAGGTTCCTGGGACATCACATCTCGCCATGTCCTCAAGACAATGTGGAGAGAAATGGTTGTTGTAGCTCCTGCTGCCAGAGCAGAATCACGTCGAAAGTGGATGGATACTCCAATCACTTTCGATGCAAAGGACTGTCCTAGGAACATGGTCAGAGCTGGCCAACTGCCATTGATGGTGTCTCCAACCATCAACAATGTTCAGCTCTACCATATACTGGTAGACGGAGGCGCAACACTCAATCTATTGAGCTTTGAGGCATTCATGAAGATCCAGCTCCATCCCTCAGACCTTCGGCCCTCAAGACCTTTCTCTGGGGTAGGTCCGGGGGCCATCAGCCCTCTCGGATCCATTATGCTCCCAGTGACCTTTGGGACTTGGGAGAGCTACAAGACAGAGAAGCTGGTCTTCGACGTCACTAACATCAGTCTGCCCTTCAACGCCATCCTGGGCAGGCATGCCCTGTACACGTTCATGGCTGCGGCTCACTACGACTACCTGGTGTTGAAGATGCCATCACCTTCAGGCGTTCTCCGGATCCGCGGAGATCGCACTGTAGGAGTTACCACGCTGGAGGAACTCCATGCACTTGCCACGGCGCGGGAAGGGACCTCTAGCAAAGAGCTAGATGCTAAACCTGCGAGCACACATCTTCGAGGATCGACCTCTGCACCACGTGTGCAGCCAAGCAATGACACCGACATTACTGTCAATGTCATCCAAATTGGATCCGATGCTGCACAGACCACCGTATATCGGGTGGTCTGGAAAACAAATAGGAACTCGCGCTCATCACTTTCCTCTGGGCGAATGTTGACATGTTTGCCTGGAAACCATCACAAATGCCTAGGATCCCTAGGGAGGTGATTGAGCACAATCTGAAGATTTATCCCGATGCACAGCCAGTACACCAGAAGCCCCGGAAGCAATCAATTGAACGACAAAACTTCATCTGTCAAGAAATCAAGATGCTGCTCGAAGCTGGTTTCATCCAGGAGGCTCATCACCCAAAATGGCTGCCAAACCCAGTCGTTGTACCCAAGGCTAGTGGGAAGCTTCAGATGTGTATCAACTACACCACCTTAAATAAGGCATGTCCAAAAGATCCATTTCCACTACCTAGAAAAGATCAGATAGTGGACTCCACCTCCGGGTGTGAGCTATTGTGGTTCCTAAATGCCTACTCCGGATATCATCAAATCCAAATGTCTAAGGAAGATTAAGAGCATGCTGCCTTCATAACAGTAGATGGATTGTATTGTTATACTGCCATGCCATTTGGTCTCAAAAATGCTGCTATAACTTTTGTGAGCTATGCACAAAACCTTTGGAGATCTAATCAGGGACTTGGTGGAGGTGTATGTCGACGACGTCGTCGGGAAGGTCAAGAAGAAGGAGTCACTCCTTGACAACTTGCAAGCCGTCTTTGATAAGATGCGCATCGTGCGCACCAAGCTGAACCCGGACAAGTGTGTCTTCAGGGTTAGCTTCGAGAAGCTCCTTGGTTTCTTGATGACTCACCAAGGGATTGAGGCGAACCCGACGAAGATCAAGGCTATTGAAGATATGCAGCCCCTAGCCCGCATCAAGGATGTTCAGAAGCTAACTGCATGTCTAGCTGCGCTCAGCCAGCTCATATCAAGACTGGCAGAGCGGGCACATCCCTTCCTCAAGCTATTGAGGACGACCGGGCCTTTCCATTGGTCCGAAGAAGCAGAAAAGGCATTCCAAGAGCTCAAGCAACTCCTCAGCAAAGTACCAATCTTTGTAGCTCCAAACCTTGGTGAGCCTCTACTGCTTTATATTTCTGCAACTACAAAAGTGGTCACCATGGTACTGGTCGCGGAAAGATTGGAACCACTTCCAATTCAGGAGCCCAGATCCCTCCGGGAGGGTTTGGAGCCACCTGAACGCGAGTCTGGGTCCTAGCCCAGACACGGATCTTCAAGGCAAAATTCTAGGAGATCAACCTCTCTCGTTTGAGGGAGTTCACACGGCTGATCCGAAAGATTTGGACCCCTCCGGAAAGGTCAGGATTGAACAAGAAGAAGTTTCAGACACCTCTGAGAGGGTTCGGCAAGATGAACAAGAAGGTCCGAAACCCCTCTGAGAGGGACCGAATCGATGGAGAAGAAGCTCTGGGCCCCTCCGAGAGGGTCTAGACTGTCCAACAACACTTCCCTACGCAAGTGATCAATGTTGCTTTCTTACAAATTCTTTTGTGCCTTTTGGAACTTGAATTGTTTCTACAACTTCTCCCACAACTCATTCTTGCCCCATTTGGGAATTTTCTCCAATTGTCCGTTGTGATCGGCACAAGCGCCCTAACAAGACAATTGCGGGCATTTTGGTACTTTGTAATAGCATTAAAGGATTCTCAGGATAGACACCTTCACTTCTTTTTGTTATCTATGTGTCAGTGCATCTAGGATATCCTTTGTGGGTTTTGGCTAATTGATGACAAACATATGAGATCCTAATGAAACTACTGAGATGATTGCAGGACAAACAAGTGAAACATTTCGGTGCACACAAAAAGGTGAAAAATGAAGTGGTGTTCAAAGAGAAATACTTTGATGAAGCTTGGAAGACCAAAATAGATTTTGAATGTATAGGGAGTGTATGAAAGACACACTCCAAGAGCTCACAACTTTGCGCGAGGGTAAGGGATTAAAATTAACCTAACTTTCACAAAGCACCGGACTAGTCCGATCATGGACCGGACTAGTCCGTTCATCTTTCTGGAATCCCACTTACAAGGAGACCGGACCAGTCCGTGCATCCACCAGACTAGTCCGTTGATGTTTCTGTAGTCTCTCATACTGAGGGACCGGACTAGTCCGATCATGGACCGGACTAGTCTGTTGAACTTTCTGGAATCTCCCTTTCGTGGAGATCGGACTAGTCCGCAGACTAGTCTGATGAACTTTCTGGAGTCAATTTCACACAGCACCGGACTAGTCTGAGGTTGGACCGGACTAGTCCGGCAAACTTTCTGGACCTCAAAACACATTGGGACCGGACAAGTCCGGACTTGCACCGGCCTAGTCCGTTGTTAGTGTCTTTCAACGGCTAGCTTTTGGAAACCCTATAAATAGAGAGTCCACGACTTTCCTATAAACACACACGTCGAATATTGATCAAAGAGCAAACCCTAGCGCCGCCACTTCGTCCCAAGAGCACAAAACACATCTCCGCACACATCTAAAGTTCAAAAAGAGTGAAATCAATTGAACACTTGGATTCGGGATTGGGAGATCGTCATTCTTTCATTGCGAGCTCTTGGGGTTTGATCGTTCTACACTCATACTCTGCAGTGTAATACTTTTGAGTGTATTTGATCACTTTTTCATTGTAATTCTCGTGGGAGCCCTCAACGTGTGAGGTTGCCCCACAAACTTGGTGATTACCCGTGATAGTGGAATCAAGTCGGCCTTCGTGGTCACTTGAGGAGGGAAAGGGTTGGAGACCCGGCTCTGTGTGAGCTTCCTCAACGAGGACGTAGATATCGTTGTGAGATCGAAGCTCGGGAAAAATTCGTGTGTCTTGTGTCTCATTTACTTTAAATTTTGTTCATTAGATCATTTGAGTACTAAACTTCAACATAAGTCAATTAGAAGTTACACCTGCATTCTTATATTAATCTCAAGTACAAATATCAGTTGTTCTCAATTCCGCTGCTAAAGAAATTTATTTTCCCAATTAACACCTGATCAACACACATAATTTTTGCACACCGGACTAGTCCGCCCACACAACCGGACTAGTCCGACCAACCAAGTTTTGACGATTCTATTAAGTGTGCAGGAAATTCAAAAGGCCTATTCACCCCCCCCCCCTCTAGGCCACATTCACTATGTGATGCCTTCTAGATCCTTCTTTGCACCTTGTTGCCCTCGTTTTTGGTTTGGTGAACCCGAGGATTCAACCATTGGATTAAGTTTTGTGTGTTCCGAAGCAGAAGTCACCTTGTTTTTTTTCTGGTTAAGATAGATAGAAAAGAATTCAAAGACTTCATTTACTTGACAAGAAACATTAACTTAAACATTGCTATTTGCAATTTATTAGGCCGGATAAGAACCATACTTTGTCAGGGGATCATAATTCTGGTCAACATCGTCTGAAGACCTTTTTGGTTTTATTAGATGTGCATAAAGATCTGATGGAGTGTGATATGATCCATAACTACTCGACTCATTACCAAAGTGGTTTGAGTTTGATTCATTTTTAGCGGCGACAACGTCGCCTTGCGAGACGGTCTTCTTAGAGTCTTCCACGTTAGTACTTAAAAGACAAAAAACATCCTGAGTAT
Organism: Tuctoria greenei; assembly: GCA_036927565.1. Classification (NCBI taxonomy): domain Eukaryota; kingdom Viridiplantae; phylum Streptophyta; class Magnoliopsida; order Poales; family Poaceae; genus Tuctoria; species Tuctoria greenei. Next base: position 181,782,756 of record JAYESD010000004.1, on the reverse strand, counting down.
ATTAGAGAAACTCATCACTATTGTGAGTCATTGTGAGCCCTCATTACTAGTTAAAACACATAACCAGATCTTGATAATAAAATTGCAATATATATAAGTCATACACCATTCAAATCACATGACCTCTTCAAAACCAAACAAATATCTACACACACGTGTCCAACAAACAACTTAAATATAAACAAATAAGCCAAATGAGATTACACGAGTCTAATGAGTGACAATTAGTTTAAGCACAAATGTGAATTATTTAGAATAAAACAAACTCAAATACCAACTAGAACCTAATAACGAGACAATATATATAGTCGAATATAAGTATACTTTTTGCCGCTTACGGAGAGGAGGGGGGAGGGAGGTGTACGGCAACAGTGACATGGAGACGGCGACCGAAACGGGGATCGGTGACGACGATGGCGAGAGCGAGGACGAGGATGGCGACGGCGAGGATGAAGATGGCATTCGATGGCTAGGGCGAGGACGAGGACGGTGATGGCAAGGATGATGATGGTGATCGGCATGATGGTTGTGACAGCGACGACGAGGACAGCGAGGGCGAGGATGACACTTGGCGGCGAAGATGAGGACATCGACGACGACCGTGAGAACAGAGACGACGACAGCGACAGCAAGGACAGCGCTCTGCGGCGACTATGATGGCGAGGATGGCGTCCGGTGGCGATGTTGCTCGGTGGGACAGGCTTGGCGGCAACTGAAAATTTTGGTAGCCTAACGGTGCGGCTACTAAAATCTCCTGGGTTAGGTTTGCAAGGTGATCGAGCGGCCTTATATAGGTGTTATTTTCATAGGCAATCATTTTGACAAAAACCGCATATGCTAATGCATTTCATTAGGCTGTGATAATTGTTTTCGCAGACGGTTATACTGAAATATCCGCCCGTGATAAATATTTTAAAAGTCATACTTAATATATTTTTATACGTTTAAAGGATTATATTTTTAGACTTTTATAATATATATATATATATATATATATATACGGACACACATATCAAATCACTGCAAAATTGTTCTTCTCCCCTTCTCATATGTTTACTATAGTAAGTAAATCGACATAATAAAACTCAATACATGAATTTCATTAGGGTTTGTTGTGTTAAAATTTGCCGACCCCTCAATCTTATATGTATTATTATGACAAAGTTAAGAAAAAATTAATGTCACCCTAAACGGCATCTATTTGAGAATGTGTATATACTAATAACAACAACTTAAAAAGACGATCTTACCATGATGAAGAATGCGGAGATGCTAGCCACAACTTAATAAGATGATCATACCAGGAGGAAATCTTATTTTCACAATTTCTCATGACTTACTGATGAGCACGACCAAAATCTTAGTAAGATGTGGCTGTTTAAATTATGTTCATCAGAATATATTGTTCAATCATTGAGTTAACAGACAGGTGGTTCTTCCAAAACATCTGGTTGTGATAAATATTTTAAAAATCATACTCAATATATATATAGACACACACACACACACAGGCATATCGATTTTCTGTAAAATTTTTCTTCTCCTCTTCTTATATGTTCACTATAGTAAGTAAATCGACATGATCAAACTCAATATATGAATTTTGTTAGGGTTTGTTGTGTTAAAATTTGCTGACCCCTCAATCTTGTACTCCCTCCATCACAAAAAGCTTGTCGCTTCGTAGTTCAAAAATCAACTACAAGGCGACAAGCTTTTTGGGATGGAGGGAGTATATATTATTATGAATCAAAGTTAAGAAAATTGTATTGTCTCCCTAAATGGCATCTAGTTAGGAATGTGAAGATACTAATCACAACTTAATAGATGACTTACCAAGATGAAGAATGTGGAGATACTAGCCACAACTTAAGAGATGATCATCTTACCAAGATGAAATCATTTCACATTTTATCATGACTTACTGATGAGTACAACCAAAATCTTAGTAAGATGTGGCTGTTTAGTATATCTTCACAGGCAGTTCTACCAAATAGTCTCATGTGTAAAAGTGTTTTAAGGAAAAAAAAGACATGGTAACGTTTTCTAGAGATTATCTGGTCTTGCTATGAGCAAAAGGTCCGATAATCCTTGGTAAATATTATCACTTCTCGAAATGGAGTGTGCGCCCCGACTTATAAGAAGGGCACAACACCATCAACTTTTCGATGTGGGACAAAATGTCCCATGCTGCCGCATATTTTCACAGGTAGTCCTTCATTGAATAGCCGCCTGTGATAATAATATTTCACAGGCGGTTGGTCTCATAAGAACCACCTGTGACAAGTATGTGAAGAGGTATGTGCAGTTGCTACCAGTGACTGTGCGGATGTGCAGTTAAGGATGTGATGTGAAGTTAAGGATGTGCAGTTATTACAACTGACATATGGGATGCGCCCATTTATTATTCATCTTACATCCGTGATGTGTTCACTGACATGTGGGACTGGACCCACATGTCAGTGGCTAGAACTACGTGCGCGCATAATTCGAGGCATCACCGCAGAGGCAAACCAAGAAGAGGCTTAACATTCATATAATCGCACACTTTTCTCTTGCTTCTCCGCACAACAGCCCTCTTTGCGCTTTTCTTTACTCTTCGTCTCGATGGTGCCAACGCTGAAGCGGTCACAACCATCCTCCTCACTCGCCGCATTACCGTCCCCGCCTCCAACTGCGGTGCCCGCACCTCCGCCGCATTCCTGGGCGGAAGAGAAAGATCGCCTCCTTGGGTGATTCAAGGAACTGGAAAGGTTGCTGGGTTTTCAAGAAGCTGCCGGAGGGCGACCACCTTAGACTGATGCGTGAAGAGATGGTGCAGGATGTATTTAACCGTACATCTATCTCCATGAAACTTCTCGGTCTTAGTAACCTTCCACAACCTACTGGAATGGGCAGGGTAGGCCACTATATGTTCGGGTTAGGTGAGGTGGTCGATCGTCTACACGCATTGTGGGAGACAGTCGCCAATGAGTTGGGGGCTGCATTTCCACTGGAGTAAACAGAGGAGTATGTTGTTCATATGATCTATATGATGTTCATTTCTATCTGCTCTGTTTTCTTTTCTTGTATGTAAAAATGTTGTTTTTAGTTATTGAATGTTGGGTTGATGCTAAATTTGTTCGATCACCGAATGGATGTTTTTTGCCTGATAAAATTATTATTGATGATAAAGTTACCCATTGTTGATGTAGAAATGTACTGCATCAGTATAATTTTTCTCGCAGGCAGAAATAATTTTATTAGGCAGTCGGGAACATTGATAATTATCATCACATACCGTTATGTAAATAAGACCTGCCTGTGAAAAATATATTAAAAGTTACACTTATAAAGAATTATCATGCTATATATAGACACACACAGGCGGTTATTCTTAATAACCGCCTGTAAAAATGTTGGATAGAGCAAAAGATCAGATAATGTTTTCCAGAGTATTATGTATGGGAACCTGAAGATAACTACCATAACCTAGGGTCCCCAAATATAATACATTACGACTGGTTGGTCCAACCATAATCCACCATAAACAATATCTGATCTCAGTGAAAAAAGCGCTTCTCCCCTTACAAGTTGGGTACAACATCCTCAACTTCTGAGGTGGGACATAACTTCCCATGATGGTCGACTCGTGGGCTGAAATATCGCGCGGCCCAGGGATTTCAACAGGCAATACGTAATTTAGAACTGCCTGTGAAGAAGATTCAGTGATACTTATATGCATATTATATATTTATATTCATATATATATATATATATTCACATATATTCAGGTTATAATAATGAAATAAAAAGTTTATAAAAACATAACCCATAAAAATAGAAACAAAAATAAAAATTTGTCAAATTCAATATTACAGTGCTTCAGTACAATATTACAGATATATACAATATCTGTCACATTCATTAATAGCAAATAAAAAGTATTTCATGCATATGGCAACTATAATTGATTTCATATAATTTTTCATGCATTATTGCATGAAGGGTATTTTTGTCACACCTAGAGACATCAGACTTGGAAGCTTCTTCACTTTATAAGTGCTTCTAGGAAATTTGCTGGGATTTGGAGAATTTATGCCAGAAGATTCAAAAGATCAATGAAACTACAATCCGACCATCCATGGGAGGCCTTGAATTTTAGTCGTTCTAGGACTGCACGCAACAAAGTAAACTCTTTATCACAACCCTTTGATTCATCATATAGAAGCTCCTGTGACGAACTTTGTGATCCATTTTACTTCAATCTTTACCTGTTCCATAGAAATCAACAGAATTGTTTGATGTGACGCAATGTCTCCTCATAACAAACTCATCGTCGTCGTCATCATCCTGATTGTCACAACCATGATCGATATGAGCTTTATCGCCAACAGAAATCTAACACCCCTCTCATCATCATTATCAACTTCGCGTTACTCATCATGCTCCGTGCATATTTTGTATTTTTTTGGAACCTCGCTTCACCAACTGTGGTTGGATTACTATATTATTTCTTTAAGCAATCTTATTTTTGCACTTGATACAAGGACATAATATCTCATCTATCTTTTAAATTTTTGCATGTCTCTTGCATGTTTTGACAAAGCTTGCAACATTTTGAATGTACCTAGGCTCAGGCCTTGGCATATTGTACATGCATGCTCGATCCATCTTCTACGTGACAGTGTAAAAATATAAAAGAGATATCATTTTATTTTCATTTATGTCACACAGAAAGAAGGAGAAAGCGAAGAAAGATCATAGGCATACCTTGTGGAGAGAAAAATCTTTGAAATATAGATACCTAATTTATCCCATTTCCAAATCCAAATATTCAAAATCCTAAAAAATGGGAGGAGGCGTAGGGGTGAGGGATAGGGGCATGGTGGAGCCAGAGGGGGAGGCGGCAGAGGTGGCCGGAGGCAGGGGACACGACGGAGTCGGAGGGGAAGGTGGCAGAGGTGGTCGGAGGCATCAATGCAACACTCGGCAGCCTGACAGCGTAGTTTCATACACTAGTGAGTTAGTGCATTTTGGTGTGCGGCCAAGATTCGTAATATGGTGACATCCACACAAGCAGCCTTTACCATAATCGCATGTAATGTTGACCATCATCATAGGTGGCCTTAAACAAAGCAACCACTGTGGAAATATATGGACCCTCACAAACGCTTATTTTAAAAACTGCCAGTGATAACCATTTCTACAGGCGGTTTACTCTTAAAAACCTATTGTGAAAATATATGGAACTACATGCTGTTATATCTTATTTGGTATCCAAAAAAAACTGTTTGGGCATTTTTCTATTGGAAATTGCTAATTCAAACAGCTGGGCCTACATAGGGACACAAAGTAAACCCACATGACCACAATAGATCACAACGCCACAAGGAATCCCAAACTCAGCAATAGGTCAATGACATGAGGTCCCACCCCCATTTCTCGTACCTCCAGCCAAGGGCAGCAACCATGACGGCGCCGAGCGGGGGACGAGTATGGCGCTCTCGCTGCAGGTGGATTCCAGTGAATACCTTTGACAATCTTGGCTTCTAGGAGGTCAAATAGGATGAACTACACGATGGTGTAATCAAATCATGCTGCTGATATTTGAAAATCGACAAACGCCGGCGTTGTGGCTCAAAACAGCGCCGACGACCCAGTAGGGCTCACGAGTACAGTGGGTCAACTTGGAATTTGATCGTGAAGCTTCATGCAATGATGGGAAATAAGGAATTGAACTCCAATGGTAAAAAAAACCGTGGTAAGTGGAATTTTGATGGTGACCTAGGTCACACACGGCAGCAGTGGGGAAAAAATGTTGACCAAAGCCAATATTTGATATTTTTCTAATCTCTTTGATCGGGAAGCTTTGCAAGAAATCCTAGATTCTATTCTCTAATTTAAATGGTCTCGGAGTAGATGGGCATGACAAATTTGACCGATTATAGCCGCAGTTATAGGGACTGGCCGATTTCTAATTTCTGCAAAAATTCAAATAACAGTAATACAAATAAATTCACAGGCATGCATATTCAAAGGCACACATATTCACAGGAACATAAATTCACAGACACGTATATTCAAAGTCAACTCATTTATATACATGTATAAATTTTAATTCATAGTTTACAAGTTTGACTAAAAAGCACATGCTAAGTTCTGGCAAGTCCTCTCGATCACATCGTTTGGAAATTGTACCGTTGAGCTTTCTCCCTAACACGTCTCCTATATTTCTCTGGATCCTGAAGCACAAATATTATTCAAATTAACAAAATCAAAATGATAAATTATATCAAACAAAGTTACTAACCTTCATAAGTAGAGTATAGCGATCATTTCCAATATTGGGCGTATCATTTTTACAGTAACAGATGGAGACCACCCCTAGCAAAATTTTAATTGCAGCAACATAAGAATTCCAAAGTGAGGAATCACAAGAACTTAAAATAAGTTTATCAATCTTACAATCTCTGCATTAAGAATCCCAAGATAGAGAGTTCATGTGGCATGGACATTCGGTGGAAGAAACCCGGTGGAAAGGCGCATGTTGGAGGCACCCTAGGATAGTCCTCCTTGAATTCGATTGTTAGAGGGTAGTATCCACCTTCCCAGTTAGTCTACAAAATAAACTCATTAACAAGAAAAATGATCAAATAGAGGATTGTCTTATTCACAACTTACCCTTTCTTTACCAGGAACGAGGCACCTCTAGTTCATGATGTCCAACGCATACTTCGCAGAAAAACCCTGCAACACCAAGGCGTACATCATATTATAAAATCAACGTGTTCATGTGTATACCCATCATATAAAATTGAAAAGATGATACAATACATACATGAGGATGGTTCTTAAATCACGCCTTACGATCCTCTGTGAGGCGGCCACGCGCGAAGTCTGTCAAAAATCCCCAAGACAAGATTACTCTGTTTACCTGGCGGGAGGGGCGAGGAGGGGGGAGAAAGTTGGCCGTGGGAGATGAATAGTTCTAGCAGCCTAAAGGCATCATATGAAATACCAGGCAGCAATGTTTTGCGGGGTAATATTACGGGAGCGACACCTTATATAGGATTGATTTTGCAGAAAGGTTTGAAACACCAGGTGTCATTTGAAATGCCCACACATTGTTTGAAATACCAGGAAACCTTTATGTATAACCACCTGTGATATTTACATTGTAACGGGCGATTTGTACCACAAACTGCATGTGATAATCCATATTCTTTCACAGGCGGTTTTACTTACGGAACGTCGCCTGTGATATTGCCCATTATCACATGAGCTCTCTTGAAAATGTTGTCTATGATAATCCATATTCTAACACAGGCAGTTCTGATTTAAGGGACGCTTGTGATAGTGTCCATTATCACAAGTGGCTTGTACAACAGACTGCCTGTAGTAATCCATATTCTATCACAGGCGGAGTTTAGTTGCGATCTGGCTGTGATATGTCATGGGCGGTTTTAAAGCATTTCACAGCACATACGGCTTTTTATGGACGGCCTGTAGAAAAATTTGGTGACGCTTGAGAAAAATGCTTTTTATAGTAGTGTCGAGCCATATTATGTTCCATTCCTTGGCCACACCAAGACACACGTCTTTTTGTTGGCTGCAGTTAGGCCTCCTACTGCCCACTAGCACCAACCGAATATAGGCTATGGATCATGTGTCAGCATGACCATGTGACACAGCCCGATGGCCTTAAACTACTTTGATGAAGGATGAAAATGGTATGGTAAATTCCCGGATCATCCGATGCCGTTTTCGAAATTTTCCGATCCGGTTACCGTTTTCATCAGAATTATACAGAAACGAGTCCCAAATCAGACATTAGAATTTGGTAAATGAAACGGACTGATTTTCGACCAATATCGTATATTAATCAGAATTTCCGAACAATAACAGAATAATTTCCGAATAGTAGGTCGAGCTTAGTGGGTTGACATGTAATAAGCTCAATTCATTTCATTTTTTTAATCAGCACTGTTTGGGTAATATGCTAACATGTATTTACAGTCAGTATTCTTTAAATAATAAGCACAATTAAACAAAAAGTTTTTAGATGAAATCAATGATGCAAAAGTCAAGTATAATTCGGTCAAATATTTATTAATTTACATTCAAATGGTTTCTAAAGTGACTTCGTTGCATGTTGAAATATGTTTATAAATTGGAACTAAAAGTTGTTTTCTCATCTTTTATACTTAAGTTGTTGATGTTATGGATGGATAATGTTTTGGAGCGTTGTTTCTGAAAAATATTTAAAACCATTATGATATCGACATACTTCCAATCCGATATACCCTTATCTGATATTTCTGAAATTTTTTCAATACCGTAACCATTTTCAATTATTCTGTTTCCAAAAAAAATATATGAAAATGAAAATGATTTAACCTTTTCTCCGTCTGTTTCCGGCCGTTTTCATCCCCAACTCAGATGAAGTGCTCTGTATCCAGAATTTTTTATTAATATATGAATTTAATAATAAATTAATATGAATAACTAGACGAAATGTGATGTGGCAGGCCAGCTGGTGGGAATGTCGTCCATCTCACGGACGAAGAGTTGCCAACTCGGCAAATCGTCCCGGAGCTGGAGAACATACCCGTGATGTGGCCATGCACCGTGGTGCATCGGCATTTTGTCCAAGAGCCAGAAGAAGAGTGGCAATAGGTGGGCCCAACCATTTTGTCCATTAGTTACGTCGTCCCGGAGTAAGACGAAGGTCCCTACAGTTGGAACCTACCACTGCCCAACGCGCCCCGCTCCTACGACTACCTCCGTCTTCTTATACACCTATGCGCCAGCTACAACGGTCACTCGGTCTCGCTCATCGAGGAAAAGAAAAGAGGAGAGGCGCCGCTAGCCGCAGAGAAGAAGAGAGGAGAGGAGAGGCATCACTCCCTGCAGAGAAGATGAGAAATGCGCTGATAGGAGGAGAGGACAACTCGACGGATGAGAGCGCTCGACATAGGAGAAGTAAGTATTTTTCGTACTGTATTATTTTGTAAATATTTATTATGTAGTTAGTTGTAGTATTAGTAGGAAATGTATTATATTAACAGAGTTATTTAGTATTGTAGTGTGTTAATATTGTAAATAGTGTTATTATAATTTTTAATATTATTATATGAATTGTAATGATTTCATTTGTATCTTTTATATTTGTAATTAGGTTATTAGTATTTGGTTTAAATAATGTCAGTATTATGATTTTAGTATTTCATTAGTTCATTTTTAGAATTAACTAGTCATTTTGTTAATGTTATTAGTACAGTTATTATATTAATGTAGCTATTATACATTATTAGATATGTAACTGGTAAGAGAAATAAAAATTGATAATGTAATATTATGTAAGTAGTTTTGTTTAATTTAATATATATGTCAGAAAAGTTAGCTTTTCATATCTTTAATGAAGAGGGAAGCTTGTGGAGGGTCCAAATGCGGTTGATCTTTCTGGGTTTAGCTTGTGTTAGAGGGGGATAACAAGGGCAAAGTGTGGACTTTTAGTGGTGTGGAAAATTGGTTGATGAAAAGCTTTAGTCTCTATGCATAACAGCATCAATTGAAGTTGAAAGGGATAGTTAATCGTGCATGGGACACTTTTACTTGGACTTCATTATCCTTAATGGAACAAGGATTTGGAGCAAGTATGTAGATAAGGTTGTTGAGTGGGAGTGGTCTCTAATGCCTCTTGCTCAAGCGGAAATGAAGGATTCAGATGAGGTGCATGTTGATGTAGGCAAGAAGAAGGTGATTGTGTAGAAGAAATTGATGATAGGATGGCAAACGAAAGAGGAAATAAGGAACATAAAGAAAAAACAATAAATTTTAAAGCAAGAGGTGTAGCAGATGAATGAGAGTGTATTGAACACATAGTTGAACGGATAAGGATGGAAGATATGGAGCATGAGATTCTTCCATAATTTGACTCCTTAGATGATGAGAATGGTATTCCTGTCCGTGCAGAGTGGAATAACCAAAACTTTAATAATTATCAGTTAGGAAAAGATACTCGGTGTCATTCAGTTATCATGAGATAGAGTTAACAGAAGGAGCTATTCTCAATGATAAAGATGCTTTGAAGGATACGTGAAGTATTTGTCTCTGTCAATTAGAGTTTACAAGTCTAGTAGGGGTGCAAGCGGCATGGGACTGCACGCAAATCCATTGCGCCAACCCGTACCGTAGGCCCAATAGAGATCCGCAAGATGTCCCGTTTCATCGAAGTGGGCAAATCGCGTTTAGCTTGCTGCTCCCGCTACACCGCAAGTCAGACCCTTCCCAACCCTACTGAGCGTGTTCCTCTTGCTTCACCGCCTCTATCACCCAATGCCGAACACCCGAACTGCACCATTCCAATGCCGCAGGAGCAACCCAGCATGACGACGAGCGAAACCTAGCATTCCCTGCTGAGCTTTGGTGTGGTGGCCATGGTGACGTGTCATCCTGCGCGATCAACAGTGCACCCTCCGACGCCTCGCCCTACACCGTCTACAGTGCGCCCTCCGACGCCTCGCCCGGTGTCGTCTACCTCTCCTCGATCTCTAGCGACACCACCATCCATCACTGTTGCCGGTGACTCGTCAACCCGCCTTGCATCTTCGCCAATGACGTCCCCTGGACCAAACGACTCCCATCTGATCAAGGTAATTCCTGATTCCTATTCCCATTCTTGTCTATAGACCTGGGTAGTAAGAAGAGAACTTTATATGGTCGATTAGAGGATAGGGATGTGTCCTCTTCACTTCTAATGCAGATTGGCATTATTTTTGTCACGTAAAATATGGTCCCATAATAAGACCTGTCAAAATGATTTGAATAAAGCAATAGAAAATTTTGCTTCTTGCCAACTGGAATACAAGAATACTAAATGCATATGCCATAGTAATGCTACAACAGATATTATTCAGACATTCCTAGGAAGTGTTTTGAAGAATAGCATGCATCTTATTTCTCTTTCTGTTTTTAGCTCATTTGTTGTACTGTTATTTGAAACTGTATTAGTTTAGAGTGGAGCAATACACTAGATGTTCAGACTTGCATGCAAGTCTGTGTGCTTCGGTAAGGATGTTGGTTCACTATTCGTAATTAGGTGCTGATACTTTGTCGTGTTATTCTACTTGTCTTGTGTTAGCTTAATGCTTTTCAAAAACCATGACATATTTTTCTAGATGTCAATAAAGATGTTTGAAAACTTTGAATATGTTGATGCAGGCAAGTAGACATGGATTGCAAATTCTTTGAGAAAGAGACAATTACGGATTACATCCTAGACATGTATTGCAAATATGTCGATGTAAGCACACAATTGCTCCTCTGTGACCTATTCGAAACCTAGAACTTGTCCGCTGAGGCCTTACACTTAGGAAACTTTGGTTAGGCCATATGCCTCTACCTGTTCCTTACAAAACATTTGGTGTATAGCATCTGAAGTTATCACACTTGTAACATATTATCCTGGGAAAGAGAGAAGTAGTTTGACAATTTCATCGAAATGCTCTGAATTAAAAGGAAATACAATAAAATTATACTATTCAATATTTTTTTGAACACTAACACACTACTACAAAAAGCATTTTTACAGGCGCCTCAATTTTTCAAACACGGGCGGTCCTTAAAATATGCGACTGTGATGACGAATGATATAATAACTGCCTGTGATGAAAGAACAACACAGACGGATTCTAAAAACAACCGCCTGGTTAAATACTCAATCATCTTAGACGGTTATTACTTAAGAACCGCCTGCAATAAAATAAACATCACAGGCGGATTTTACGAAACAACCGCCTGGGTAAATACATGATCTTCTCAAGCGGTTATTAATTAAGAACCGCCTGTAATGTAATGAACTTCACAGGCGGTTCTTAAATAACAACAGCCTGAGAAGATCATGTATTTTCACCGGCGGTCTATGTGTAAGAATCGTATGTAGTTGTTCAATTATCACAAGAGGTTTTCATTGAATACCCACATAGGGAAAGTCATTGTTTCCACTTATTTTGTGTCCCAGGAAACGCCAGAGTGCCCTAGATTGTGAGCGTCCGTTGCAGGGATAAGCAAACGCAATGATATTGCAATTAAGTGATTTAATTGGAATACAAGGATAAACAAACGCAAATGGGATTGCAATTTAGAGGTAATTCACAACTGGATGAATTCCATAGATCATACATTGCGTGCCCTCTAAACTAAATTCGAATTTAAACTTATTCCTGCTTGCTCCCGAACACGTATCTTATATTCCGCTAGATCCTGAAAATATTGACATTATTTAAATTAACAAATGTTGAAGGAGGAATGAATAACCTACATTGGTCACTAAGTCAAAGTGTCATCTAACCTTGATAAATAGATTATAGCAATCATTTTCAACATCGGGCACATTTGGCTGATGCAGAAAAACGCTGAACTTCAAGTAGTATAGTTTTGATTGTAAAAGCACTGCACCACCCCTACGAATATAATTTAAGCAATATAAGAAACCAGTTCAAATAAGTTTGACAACAATTAAGTATTAATTACATGAGCAAAATAGGCCTATCTTACAGTCTCTTGATCAAGGATCCTGATGGAGAGTGCTCCCGAACGATTGACATTTGGATGGAAGAACCCACTTGGAAGGGCACATCTTGGAGGCACCAAGGGATAGTCCTCAGAGAAGGAGATTGTCAGGGGGTAGTAACCATCTTCCCATTCAGTCTGTAAAAGAAATTTGTTAATAGGAGGATGATGGTTAAACTCATATTGTGCTTGTTCTTCATGACTTACCCCTTCTTTACCGGGGACGATGCACTGCCACTTCAATAAATCTCCCGATTCAGGCTTCGCAGAGAAACCCTACACAGAGAAATTGAAAATACCAAAAACAAACAAGACAGAAAAACAAACTACAGTTAAGTTCATAAGTCCATTACAGATACATATGTATATACAACCATGCGACCGGTGTGCCATATATACATACATGGGGATGGTTCTTGCGCCACGCCAAGCGCTCCTCCATCAATCGGCTACACGCCCGAGACATCATTATCTAAAAGACCAAACTTCCAAACTTCCAAATTATTGAGTCCAAACGCATATGCACACAAATGCAAAAGGACACAGTCCATATACCAACACACAAAACTGGCAGCTTATGAAAATATACAAAGAAAAAAGGTAGTATGCAATGCATAGTAAGGAAACTATGCGAATTTACTTAGGTACCTCGTGGCGCGATGTAGGACTGGGCAGAGGCGTGCCTCCGCGGGGTATTTATATAGGCGTTAATTTTTCATAAGCGGTTCTTAAATTTTTCATAGGCGGTTGGTACTTAATAACCGCCTCTGATGCTGCTAAGCTCCTGTCAAGCTAATCCCTGCACAACAAGCTATTGTAGATGCAAGTAACACGCGTGGCTCATCATTTGAATTGTTGAAAGCATCAATTTGAAGCCTGACGATCTTTGGAAGTATTTTCCCATCCATTTGAATGATTTCTTTCCCTCCTGTCCATTTGAAAACTTAGGAAGATGCTCCTTTCTCAGTTTTAATACCTAAATATATTGACTAAAAATCAGTACTCACTTTCTTAGTACTTCACAGAAGCGAGTAAGCGAACAACTTCAATCACAGATCTTGTTTTTACACTTTCATAGGGATTCAATCTTAATCATTCAAGCATAGATTTATCAAATAAGTGAAGCTTCCTTACCACACATGTTAATGGCAGTGATAAGTGAAGAATGTGTTGAAGCTAACGAAATATGAATCGGGATGAAGATAAAGAGATCCTGCATATGAGTGGCAATGTCCAGGTTAAACAGCGTGAAGCCATGATGACACCTTCAACAACATCAAATTGTCCGCTGCGCCTGAGATCTATTCCCGTTGGCTGTGCAAATGTTCTGCATCAGTTGCGGCCAAGCCGATTCCCGTCATCTGCGCCCGAGTGCTCCTGCCGACCATCAAGATCTTCTCCCGATCGATTGCTTTGCCAGACAGTATGACGAGCGCCCGTCGGCCGTTGCCTGGTGACGAGATGCCCGTTGGCCGTCCCTTGACTTCTTCCTTGTCGCCCGACCAGTGATCTGTTTGACTCAACACACGTGATCTGTTTGAGCTCAGTATGAATACGTTTTTTTTTGGTGTGCCGCATGCTTGATTGGTGTGACGTGTGCGTGGACCTACATTTGGTTTATGGAGCATGTTTGATTCGTGTTACGTTTGATCTAGGTGCAGCTAGTAGCACAAATTCAATAGTTGATGCAGCGTTAAGTACCAAAAATAGAGAGAGAGAGAAAAACATAAAAAATGAGTTATAATTAGTTTTAGGGGTATAGTAGTCATTTTACAGGATAATCCATTCAAAATAATCCAAGTTACCAAACACCTGGACTCTCTGATAATCAGCTTAGTCATATCTCTGCTCTTCATAAAAGCATGCTCACCATATAATTGAGACTAAAATAAGTGAAACAAAACAGGGCCTTAGCTTCATTTGAGCAATTGTAGCTAATCTGTGCTACCAAAGATGTCTGCACTTGTGGCTCCTTTAGCTTCATTTGAGCAATTGTAGCTAATCTGTGCTACCAAAGTTTTGCTATATTTAGCTCTGAAGCCAAACAAGTTGCTGGCCAACTCATTTGTGATGCCAGGAGCATCCTCACGCCCATATCTAGGTACCACTAGGTGTGGCGATGGAGTCTGAGCATATGCTGCCGATCTCTATGATACAAGAATGTCTTGGATTGTTGGTGTAAAGTGAGCTTGCTAGTTGCTGCTTCTGCTATCAGTCTCTTGCTTGATCAGTTATAGGTTCGGAGCTAGGCGCCGCCTAGTAAACCTCAAGAACGTGGTCGCCACTCTGAACGAAGCTAGCCTATTTAGAATAAGAAGATAAAATTTCCATTGCTGGTGAGCAACTTTAACATGCTTGTCACCCTCGCAATGTATAGGAACCTTTTGGTCAGTCGCCTTAAACCCTAGAATGCCTTATCAAATCCTAGAATGCTTCCATCTTTTTCTTCACGCAACACTTCATGTAGAGTTAATATGCCATTTATTATATTTTTTGTCTTATTAGATCCAGCATAGAAAGCCCTAAGAAGACTGGTCCTGGTAGTAACAATATGGAGTTTACTGACTCCAGCAGTTCAGGCTCCTATCACAGTCCATCGGATCCTTTTCCGAATATAAAAATTAAAAAGACTTTAGTGGATCTAGACCCAGAATATGATCCTGCGGACGAGGTATGGATCACGAAGCTTAACTTCAGCAGTTCAAGTTAATGTTGGTTGTCAAGTATACGAAGTCTTATAATTTTTTTCTACCTAGATTAATCGCAAAGACAATGAGGTTACATGGGCTCCTAAAACCGCAGAATGTTCTCAATGGATGAATCCTCAGCTTCACTCAAGCGGAAACGAGGGCAACGAGGTCCCAATAAGAGTCCACTGGACCGCATCATGTACATAACAAGATTCAGTCCAGGTTGGCTTCCTGAAGAACCACTGGATTCAGTTACCGAGTACCGTAATGCATGCGGTTTTCTTGTTAGGGAGGTTGTGCCGATCACAACCGAGAATTGGAGGAAATCACCCGAGCAAACCATGAATGAGTTGTGGGAAAGGGTAAAGAAACAATTCAAGTTCCCGAAAGGCACAGAAGAAGTAGTAAAGAAAGCAACAATGATCTCTTGCGGCAAGAAGTTTCATGGCTGGAAGAGTGAAATGAATGCTTATGTTAAGGCCAATAAGGTGCCTAGCCCGAGGAAGATGGGAAAAATCACACAAGCTCAGTGGCAAGAGTTTGTTCGTCAAAAGAGCACACCTGATGTTAAATCACTAAGTGCAACTAGGTCAGAGCTTGCAAAAAAGAACAAATACCATCATCGCTTGGGGTCTGCCGAATGTGGCCCAAAAGTCCAGAAATGGAATAAGATATTAGATGAAATTACCAGTAAGGGCAATCCTCACCCATTAGAAGGGTGCGATGAGCGAACTCAGCGGTGGGTCTTTGCTCGGTCAGGTTTGACCGACGAGGACAAACTTGAAAAGCCCGACTCTCTGAATGAAGTAGAGGATAAAATCAAAGAAGTAATTGAAAAGCAACAGAAGGGTATCATCAAGCTGAAGAGGGAGAATGACCAGCTTACCACAATCTTAGGAAACCCTGAACACAACGGATGGGTTCGAGCGGTCTCTTCTCAAATGTCTTGGCTAGATGGTTTCCCTAAAGACAAAGACACATATAGAAGACGTGAGAAGTTTAAGGAAACACTTGATGAAACGATTGCTCAAAAGTTCAAAGAAAATAAGCAGGAAATAATGGAACAACTTAAACAATCGGGACAATTAGTGGAAACGGGTACAGTGATGGTTCCGGTGCAAAAGGAGCAATTAGTATCTCCAACTGCCTACCCTAGCAGCGTTGGTTCTGTGCCAGGCTCGGGGTCAACCCATAAGTTCCCTGTCGATGATATTGATAAAGACAAATTTTGTCGTCTTCTTGTCCCGATAGGCAGAGCAGGGAACAAAACCAAACAGGTTGCCACTGCTTTAGCAAAGCTGATCGTGACTTCAACAGGAATCCACTTCTGTTGTATTATGCTGTGGTGCAAGTTCTTCATATCATTGATAATGATTATGAAGATTATGAAATAGACCACGTCACACCTGAGGGGATCGCAACTCTGGGGCACACTGTCAACTGATTAATTCTTTGGCACCGACGCGATATCGTGTTGGACGATGAGCCAATTTCTAGCCCCATCGCATCTCCAAATACTGCAACCCCATCTTCTAAGGCGAAAGTGCATGAAAATCCACTCTCAGTACAGGAAAATCCACCCCCCCTATGTCTCAGCAAGGATGAAAGTAACCTTGCTAGTAAAGATATCCAAGAGCAACAAGTTGGAAAACAGCTTCAAGCAGTACCAGAGCAAGCTTTTGCTAGTAAAGAGCAACCAGTTGAGCAACAGCTTGAAGTAGTACTAGAGCAAGCTGCTTGGAGTAAAGAGCAATCAGTTGAACAATAGGTTCAACAAGCCAGTGTCCAACTTCCGATGACTACTCCTCGATCATTATTGCCTATCAAAGTTAGCCCATACGAAAATAAGAAACCTTCATCAGAAGTGTCAATGTATTTGGAAACTATGAAGGAAAATATTATAAAATCGAGTGCATCTCGTTCTTCTCATGAGCCAGAATTAGGAAATATCGAGGAGTGGGAAGAAGACGGTGTCATGTATAATCGGCGGACGGCTTTAGTTAAACCAGGAGTTCCAATATAAAAGCTTGAGGATGTTCCTCCTAAATTTAAGAATGGGAAGCCGCTCATGACATCTGTACAACTTAGCAAACAACCCGTCTCGCTCAGAAGAATGCATGAGTGGTACATCCTTGCTAGCACAAAATATGATCTTAATTGCATCACATTTCATATTCCAAAAGAAGCATTCTGGAGCATTGAAGAAGATTAACGAGTCATTTTATTTGAAGAGCTACGTCCCCTTTTGCATCGGGTCATGCTCGAAATCAACATGATGCTTGTCGGGTGCTTGTAAGTGCTCTAATATTTCGTATTTGCTTTTCTTACTACACGCATACGCATTTCATGATATTATAACAATTCTGGACTTCTTCAATAGGATGCAATACATGGATAATAATAAGTTGGCGTGCAAGATAGGTATCCTTGACCCTACTAGCATTGCAAAGGCGCTATTCGACGTCAAGGCAGATCAAAACTCAAAACAGTTCAAGCACATGAACAAAAAATATTTTGAAAAAACAATCGCAAAACTTAAGAAGGCAAAAGGACAGAAGTTGCAGCTTACATAGGACATGCAATGTTTAACTTTGTTAGAGACGGCAAGGACCTCGTAAAGGCTTCGTACCACTTCGAGTAAGTTCGACACATGACATTGAAATAGCAGTGATTGGTAATTATTAACACATGTGTTTGTGTGTTTGCAGTAATCACTACATAATGATCTTTATCAAGCCAACGAAGGGAAAGGCAACAATCTTGGACTCGGCCAATTTCCCACCAGATCGTTACAAAGATTTCCTTTCCATTTTGAAACTGTATGTTTATTCAATAATTTTAATTTACACACATTTAGAATGTGTTGACAAGTTTTATATGACATTTCTTGTATTACAGCGCTTGGCAGTTTTACGTGGAACAGCTTAGCGGTGAGAGAACTTCCAATACGAATGCATTGGACATTAAAACGTATTATCCTTGTCTGAAGCAGCCTGCTGGGGGTGTCTTATGCGGGTATTATATATGCGAGCATCTTCGGACCGCCGACGTATATAGAGTGAATCGTGAGGATGTAAGTTATCCTTAATGTCGATACTTTATTTTCTTACTTTTGAGTTTCATTTTCATTGTAACTATCATAGTTTAGTACTTATATTCTCTGTTGTTCAATATTACCAGAAACATTATTTTCATATTTTGATTCCAACTTCAAAATTCAATTGCTCATAGTACAACTGCTCCAAAAATACCAACTAAATTCCTGTATACTCTCACTTTTATCTATAATTTGAGATTGTTCAAACCAACACATTCTAAACCTTGTTATGTATTATATTGCAGCACACGAAGAATCTGAACGAAGAATGGCCGGTTTGTAGAAGTATTCCTGATGGAGGAGCCGACAAGATTGCTTCTGAACTCTGTCAGTTCATTCGTCGTGAAATTTTGCACAAAACAGGGAAGTTCTTTGATGAGAATTGTTCAACAGCTGATGTGCCAGAACTTTGCGACTATGCCAATAGAAATAGTTTTTAGTGAAAACTTGTAAATTATGAGATGAATTGTATGTGTAAATTGTACATATGTATATTGTTTTAGTGAAATTGACTTCTATGATGATAATATTGTTGACTTTTATTCTGTGATGATATTGTTGATGTTTGTTCTGTGATTATATTGAATTGACCTAGAAATTAGAAATAGCAGCAGTAGTACTACATAGGTTATACCTTATCACAGGCAGTTATTAACCAACGGCTAGGCATGCCTATGAAAAACAATTATCACAGGCGGCTAGATACAGGTAAAGAACCATCTGTGATAACCTAATTATCACAGGCGGTAACTGTTAAGGTAGAAACCGGTTGTGGTAAAAGGTCTTCACAGGCGGGTTGATGTAAGTAAACATCCGCCTGTGATAACACCATTATCACAGGCGGTTAGATATGCTGCAAGACCCGCCTGTGCTAAAACAATTATCACAGGCAAATATATATGATACACCACCCGCCTGTGTTAACTTATCTTCACAGGCAGCTAGCATTAGTAAAAACCGCCTATGATAATGTTTCTTCACAGGCGGTATCACTTCTCCGCTTGTGAAGTTGCGGATTATCACAGACTCTTCGTTTCAGGAGATTTTAAAAACCGTTTGTGATCATATGTTTGGAGCCGCCTGCGATGAGGCTTATTGTAGTAGTGACATCGGCTTAATTTCCTTTTCATGTGTCAAACATGAATTTACTTGATCTTCCACTTGTAGAGAGTTTGCCAGCGGTAACTTATCTAACTAAAACTCTTTTTTTGCAGGTTAGGAGCTATGTTTTCTTTAATAGTTGAATCGAAAGGAATAAACTAACAGGATCATCAGGCTTTAACAATGTCATGGGATGTGCTATTCTATCTATTGCATTAGCATCAAATATTACAATTTTACGAAACCATCCAGCAACTACTTTGTAAAGAGTCGGAAAATTGAAATGATTGAGATTGTGCCCATCTCATTGCTTACTTTGTACTATACATTGTACCCATCTACATGAGTATCTTGCACCATACATTGTAATAGGATTAAAAGAACTTCGGGATGTTATTATTTTTGTTTCTTTATTTTTTGTGTTTGATGCTTAGCAAATGAGATGTTATATTGTATTAGTTTATCTTAAATTGCACAAGCAACATAATTATTTTTCATGACATGCAAGTAATTTTGTTGTGTAAAACTCACCACCTTGAATCTATTAAAATTAGTTTTATATTTTTTGGAGTAATATATGTTTTTTTATTTTATACAAATTTTTAAATGAACTAGTCTTGTATATAGTCAACTGCTCCGGGCTGCCTTGTTTCAAGCTGAAAGCAGTTTCGCACAGCGGCCGAGTGGCTGACATATGCTAATATGCGGGACGCTGGCGGGAGTAGCGGAACGCCGTTTTACGTGGCGGGTTTTTGCGGGACTCATGCGGCCGGCCGCTAACGTTTTGCGGTGCACGCGGGATGCGGGGCGGCCAGCCGCCAGTACTACAGAAAGCATTTTCACAGATGCCTCAATTTTTCAAACACAGGCAGTCCGTAAAAGAATGCGAATGTGATGACGAATGATACAATACCGCCTGTTATGACAGAACATCACATACGGATTTTAAAAAACAACCGTCAGGGTAAATACATGATTTTCTCTGGCGGTTATTAATTAAGAACCGCCCGTGATGTAACAAACTTCACAGGCAGTTCTTAATTAACCAACACCTAGGTAAATACATGATTTTCACGAGCGGTCATTGTTTCAAAACCGTATGTACTTGTTCAATCATCACAAGCGGTTTTTATTGAAGAACCGCCTGGGGAAAGTCATTGCTTTCACAGGCTGCTTGTTAATTAAGAACCTTATGTGATGCTGATAAGCTCTTGTCAAGCTAATCCCTGTACAACAAGCTCTTGTAGATGAAAGTAACACCCGTGGCTCATCATTTGGAATGTTGAAAGCCTCAATTGAAGCCTAATGATCCTTGGAAGGATTTTCCCATCCATTTGAAGGATTTCTTTGTTTCTTGTCCATTCAAAAAACTAGGAAGATGCTCCTTTCACAGTTTTAATGCCTAAATATATTGACTAAAAATCAGTACCTACTCTCTTAGTGTTTCACACAAGCGAGGAAGCGAACAACTTCCATCATAAAACTTGTTTTTACCCTTTCATAGGGATTTAACCTTAATCTTTCAAGTGTAGATTTATCAATAAGTGAAGCTTTCTTATCACACATGTTAATGGCAGTTATAAGATAAGGATGTGCTGAAGCTAATGGAATCTAAATCGAACTGAAGATAAAGAGATCCTACATATGAGTTGCAATGTCCAGGTTAGACAGTGTGAAGCTATGATGGGAACCTTCAAGGTTATGCTTGCCCCAACAAGTGTTATGCCCTAACAACATGCCTTGGTTGATGCAATCATCACCTTGGCATCACTTTTCATGTTGTTGAAGGCTGCCATCATAGCTTCATTTTGTGTAACCTAGACATTGTCACTCATATGAAGCATCTCTTTTTCTTCAGTCCCGTTGAGATTTCGTTAGCTTCGACACATCCTTCACTTGTAACTACCATTAACATGTCTGATGAGGAGCTTCACTTATTGATAAATCTATTCTTGAAAGATTAAGGTCAAATTCCCATAAAAAGGGTAAAAACAAGATCTGTGATTGAAGTTGTTCGCTTCGTCGCTTGTGTGAAGCACTAAGAGAGATGGTACTGATTTGTAGTCAATATATTCAGCCATTAGAACTTATAAAGTACCATATTCGTAAGTTTTTAAAATGGAGATAAGAGAAAGAAATCTTTCAGGGCTTGTTTGGGTGTACTCAATCTAATTGGATTGAAGAGGATTGGAGTGAAGAATGAACTAATTTTCTCCTCAATCCACCTCAAACCACTTATATTGAAGTGGATCCACTCCTATCCAAACAAGACCTAAAGTGGATGGGAAGTATCATCAGACTTCAATTGAAGCTTTTAACAATCCAAATGATGAGTCCCGGGTGTTACTTGCATCTACAAGAGCTTGTTGTAATGGGATTAGCTTGACATGAGATTTAAGAGTTGTGCTTCTAGATGTTATTTGGAACCAAGCTGTTGGAAGGCATGCCTAAGCATCATAGGTCAAAAAAAATTTATATACACATACAATTTGATAACTTATAGAACAGGTGAAGGTGATAAATATGATAGTCAACAAGCCGAAAAGGATCACTTGTCCAAATTAGTCTTCTCTACAGAAGCTAAATTTAATAATGTTCAAAACATGCTATCTAAAGCTGAAATAGAACATTGTTCTAAGTTGATTCCAGCGGATAAAAATATATACAATATATATCATACATTTTTTTTGGCATTGACATCTTCTCGCATATAGGGTTTCAAATCCATTTTAATGCTTCTCTGTACGCGCTTGATGTTTTCTGGTTCGGTGAAAAGGTACATCTCTTCATACTGATTATATTCCTCTTCATTGTCTCCCATGTTCTCAATCCAAACAATATTGTCCTTTCCAGAAACAACCACATGCATCTTCTTAGTTTCTAGATCTTGTACATGAAAAACTTATGCAACACTATCAGCGGTAACCCAAAGGTCATCTTTACAACTCACTTTATACAAGTCTACGAGTGTCGGCCCGTAATTGTCCACTTTCACACTATCAGGATGTTTGACCCATTGGAACTTAAATACGGGGATTACAATTCTTTCGCCATAATTGAGTTCTCATATTTCCTCTATGAACCCAAAGTATGTGGTCTTCTGCCCTTGTCAATCATAAGCCTCAATTCGAACACCACTATTCTGTGCTACACTCTTACCATCTTTTTCATTAGTGTAAAATGTGTAACCATTAATGTCATATGCTTGCCATGATATCACCAAATCAGATGGGCAAGAGGCTAACTTCTTCATTGTTGCCCCTTCTATAGAGTTTCCGTATGGTATATTTTTATCCATTAACCATTCAGTGAAACATCTTACGTGCTCTTTGCTGATCCAATCCTCTATGTGGTCTTCGTTTTTTTGCAAAGCTCAATTTGGTGTTCCTCGATGTACGACTCAGCTATTGCGACCTGTTGTAGTATACCAAAATGTGCACGGTGTACATTCTTGTAATCTTGAACGATAAAATTTTTCTTACCCACTTTGCCTCTCCCATGTAGTCTACCCTCATGTACTTGTATAGGCACACCTATTGGTTTTTCATCTTCGATGTAATGAGCGCAACCCTTAATCACTTCTTCAGTCGTGTATCCCTCCATAATTGAACCCTCTGGGTGAGCACGGTTTCGCACATAACCTTTTAATACTCCTAAATATCCCTCCAACGACAACATATGATGTAAATATAGTGGCCCCAATGCTTTTATCCGATCAACAAGATGTATGATTAGGTGTACTTGCATATCAAAAAAGGATGGTGGGAAACACATCTCGAGCTTGCACATAGTCTCGACGATGTATGTTTTCATGTAGTCCAAATCTTCACGTGCTATCACCTTTTTGCGATACTGCATTGAAAAGTAACACAAACGTGTGATGACAACTTTTATATGCTCGGGTTTGATGACTCTTATTGCAATGGAAAGGAACACTGTCATCACCATGTGACAGTCGTGAGAATTATAGCCGAATAAAGACAAGTCTTTCATTGAGACTAGTTTGCGGATATTGGATGAGAAACTCGTGGGCACTTTGATCCCATGCAAGCATTCGCAAATTGCTTTTTCTCTCTTCTAGTGTCAAGTTGTAGCTGGCTGGTGGAAGGTAATGATTCCTGTTTGCCTTTTCTACTGGATGAAGCTCTAGTCTCAAATCAAGATTTACTAGGTCCATATGTGAATTTAATTTGTCCTTTGTCTTACTCGGCATGTCTAGCAAGGTCCCAATGATGCTGTCAAATACATTATTTGTAACGTGCATCAAATCAATACTATGGCAAAAATCCAGATTCTTCCAATACGAAAGATACTTGAAAAAAATTGATTATTTCTTGAAAGCCATGTCAGTTGTATCACCCGAAGATGTACTTTTATTTCTCTTGATTCCTTTACATTTTTTGCCCTTACCGAAAGCAATATGAATGTTCTTGACCATTTCGTACACAAGTTTTCCATTGTAAGGTTTTGGTGTAGTATCTTTTTCGATTTTGTTATCAAATTGTTCTTTCATCTTCCTATAATCTGTCAAGAACCACTCATGTCTCATGTACACCATCTTTCTGGATGAATTGAGGTATAGAAATCCAGTTCTATCCACGCACCTTACACAACCTTTCTTTCATTTCATTTGTCTCGATAATGTAAACAGTTCAGGATAACCATGCACGGTAATGCTCTTAGCGTGAAATACTCCCGCTTGTACTCATCCCATGTACATACCCCTTCATTCCACAAATTTGCCATATCTTCCATTAAAGGTTACAAGAACACATCAATTTCGATGTCGGGTTGTTTCGGACCTTGGATAAGAACAAATAACAAGATATATTTCCTTTTGTGAAACAACCACATCAGTAGGTTGTACATCGTTAAGACCACGGGCCACGTGTTGTGTATGCTCCTATTTTCACCAAACGGATTCATTCCATCTGTACCCAAGGCAAACCTTACATTTCTGATTTCCTTTGCGAATTTTGTATACTGAATATCAAAATTTTTCCACTGTGTTGCATCACCAGGGTGTCGAAGATGTGTTCCTTGCAAGTTTAACCACATCATTGCCCAATAGACTTGTATACATTTAAAAAAAACTTACCAATTCTTGTATGCACTATATAAACCTGTAATTCTAAATTTATGGCTTATTTGTTTGCTTATGATATATGCAATGGTTTCGACTGCTATGTTGTGATCATGAGATGATTAGAGGAAAAAATGTCTTGGATGATTAGAGGACCAGCTAGGGTCGTCTAGGATTGATTAGTTGCTCAAGTCGACGATTAGTCGTCCTAGTTGACCTAGTCGGTGGGTAGGCGACTAGGGTCGACTAGGCAACTTTAAAACATTGTGAAATGTGAATTGTTATTGTTTAATTGTTGATATATATGTTCTTGTCGACTTTTGATACAAGCAATACACATGCCTAGCTAATGCCTTGGTCAGTCCCCTCAAACCCTAGAATGGAACTTGGTCAATCACCTTGGTCAGTCGCCTTAAACCATAGAATGCCTTATCAAACCATAGAGTGCTTTCATCTTTTTCTTCATGAAACACTTCATGTAGAGTTAATATGCCATTCATTATATTTTTTGTCTTATTAGTTCTTGCATGGAAAGCCCTAAGAACATTGGTACTTATAGAAACAATAAAGAAGACAATATGGAGTTTAGTGACTCCAGCAGTTCAGACTCCATTCACAGTCCATTGGATACTTTTTCGAATATAAAAATTAAAAAGACTTCAGAGGATCTCGACCCGGAATATGATCCTACGAACGAGGTATGGATTACGAATCTTAACATCAGCAGTTCAAGTTAATGTTGCTTGTCAAGTATACGAAGTCGTAGAATTCTTTTCTACCTAGATTAATTGCGAAGACAACGAGGTGACTTCGGCTCCTGAAACCATAGAAGGTTCTCCAATGGATGAATCCTCAGGTTCACTCAAGCGGAAACGAGGGCAATGAGGTCCCAATAAGGGTCCATTGGACTGCATCATGTACATAACAAGGGTCGGTCCACGTGGGCTTCCCCAAGAACCACTGGATTCAGTTACCAAGTACCGAAATGCATGCGGTTTTCGTGTTAGAGAGCTCGTGCCAATCACAATCGAGAATTGGAGAAAATTACCTAAGGAGACCAAGAATGAGTTGTGGGAAAGGATAGAGAAACAATTCAAGTTCTCGAAAGGCACAAAAGAAGCTGTAAAGAAAGCAACATTGGTCTCTTGTGGAAAGAAGTTTCATGGCTAGAAGAGTGAAATGAATGCTTATGTTAAGGCTGATAAGGTCCCTATCCTGAGGAAGATGGGAAAAATCAAACAAGCTCAGTGGCAAGAATTTGTATGTCAAAAGACCACACCTGATACTAAATCCCTAAGTGCAATTAGGTCAGAGCTTGCCAAAAAGAACAAATACCGTCATCGCATGGGGTCTGCCGGATATGTCCCCAAAGTCCTGAAATGGAATAAGATATTAGACAAAATACCAGTAAGGGCAATCCTCACCCGTTAGAAGGCTGCGATGAGAGAACTCAGCGGTGGGTCTTTTCTCGGTCAGGTTTGACTAGTGAGGGCAAACTTGAAAAGCTCAACTCTGTGAATGAAGTAGAGGAAAAAATGAAAGAATTAATTGAAAAGTAACAAAATGGTGTCTTCAAGCCGAAGAGGGTGAATGACCGACT
The DNA here is from genome assembly GCA_036927565.1 of Tuctoria greenei. Lineage (NCBI taxonomy): Eukaryota > Viridiplantae > Streptophyta > Magnoliopsida > Poales > Poaceae > Tuctoria > Tuctoria greenei. The sequence continues at coordinate 181,756,633 of JAYESD010000004.1, read as the reverse complement.
TACCGCTATCCTAGGAAACCCTGAACACAGTAGACGGGTTCGAGCAGTCTCTTCTCAAATGTCTTGGCTAGATGGTTTCCCTAAGGATAAAGACACATATAGAAGATGTGAGAAGTTCAAGAAAACACTTGATGAAATGATATTTCAAAAGGTCAAAGAAAATGTACAATAAATAATTGAACAACTTAGACAATCATGGCAATTAGTGGCACCGAGTACAGCGATGGTTCCCGTGCCAAAGTAGCAATTGGTATCTCCAACTGCCTACCCTAGCAGCGTAGTTTCTGTGCTAGGCTCAGGGTCAACCCATAAGTTCGCTATCGATGATATTACTAAGGACAAATCTTGTCTTCTTCTTGTCCCAATCGGCAGAGCAGGGAACAAAACCAAACAAGTTGCCACTGCTATAGCAAAGCCTGATCATGACTTCAACGGCAATCCACTTCTGTTGTATTATGATGTAGTGCAAGTTCTTCAGATCATTGATAATGATTATGAAGATTATGAAATAGACCACATCACACATGAGGGGATCGCGACTCTGGGGCATGCTGCCAACCAATTAATCCTTTGGATCCGACCCGATATCATGTTGGATGATGAGCCGATTTCTAGCCCTGTCACATCTCAAAATACTGCAACTCTGTTTTCTAAGGCGAAAGTCCAGGAAGATCCACTCCAGTCCATGAAGATCCACTCCCCCTATGTCTCATCAAGGATGATAGTAACCTTGATAGTAAAGATAACCAAGAGCAACAAGTTGGACAACAGCTTCAAGCGGTACTAGAGCAAGCAATTGCTAGTAAGGAGCAACCAGTTGAGCAACAGCTTGAAGTAGTACTAGAGCCAGCTACTGGGAGTAAAGAGCAATCAGTTGAACAACAGGTTCAACAACAAGCCAGTGTCGAACTTCCGACGACTACTCCTTGATCATCAGTGCCTATCAAAGTTAGCTCATAATAAATTAAGAAACCTCATCAGAAGTGTCAAAGTATTTGGAAACTATTAAGGAAAATATTAGAAAATCGAGTGCATCTCATTCTTCTCATGAGCCAGCATTAGAAGATATCGAGGAGTGAGAAGAAGACGGTGTCATGTATAATCGGCGGACGGCTTTAGTTAAACCAGTTGTTCCAATATACAAGCTTGAGGATCTTCCTCCTAAATTTGAGAATGGGAAGCTGTTCATGACATCCGAATAACTTAGCAAACAACCTGCCCCGCTCAAAAGAATGCAGGAGTGGTACATCCTTTTTAGCACAAAATATGATATTTATTGCGTCACATTTCGTGTTCCAAAAGGTGCATTCTGGAGCACTGGAACAGATTATTGAGTAATTTTATTTGAAGAGTTGCATATCCTTTTCCATCGGGGCATGCTCGAAATCAACCCGCTACTTGTCTGGTGCTTGTAAGTGCCTCTAATATTTTGCATTTGCTTTTCTTACTACACGCATACACATTTCATGAGATTATAACAACTCTGAACTTCTTCAATATGATGCAATACATGGATAATGAAAAGATGAAACACAAGACATGAATCCTTGAGCCTACACGGATTGCAAAGACGCTATTCGATGTCAAGGCGGAACAAGACTACTACAGTTCCAACACATGAAAAAAAAGATTTGAAAAATCAATCGCAAAACTTAAGAAGGATAGAAGGACAGAAGTTGCATCTTACATAGGACATGCAATATTTAACTTTGTCAGAGACGGCAAGGACCTCGTAAAGGCTCCGTACCACTTCGAGTAAGTTCGACACATGACATTGAAATAGCAATTATGCTAATTGTTAACACATGTGTTTGTATGTGTGCAGTAATCACTACATAATGATTTTCATCAAGCCAATGCAGGGTTTGACAACAGTCTTGAACTCAATCGATTACCCACTAGATCATTACAAAGATTTCCCTTCCATTTTGAGATTGTACGTTTATTCAATAATTTTAATTTACACACATTTAGAATGTGTTCACAAGTTTTATATGACATTTCTTATATTGCAGTGTTTGATAGTTTTACGCGGAACAACTTTGTGGTTAGAGACCTCCTAAAACGAATGCATTGAACATTAAAACGTATTATGCTTGTCCGGAGCAGCCTACTAGGAGTGTCTTATGTGGCTTTTATATATGCGAGCATCTTCGGACCACCAGCGAATATAGAGTGAATCGTGAGGATGTAAGTTATCCTTAATGTCAGTATCTTATTTTCTTACTTTTGAGTCATAGTACAGCTACTCAAAAAATACCAAATAAATTCATGTATACTCTCACTTTGATCTATACTTTGAGATTGTTCAAACCAACACATTCTAAACCTCGTTATGTGTCTCATTGCAGCACACGAAGAATGTGAACGAAGAATGGTCGGTTTGTAATAGTATTCCTATTGGAGGAGCCGACAAGATTGCTGTTGAACTGTGTCAATTCGTCCGTCGTGAAATTTTGCACACAAGAGGGAAGTTCTTTGATGAGAATGGTGCAATAGCTGATGTTCCAGAACTTTGCAACTATGCCAATAGAAACAGTTTTTAGTGAAAACTTATAAACTATGAGATGACTTGTATGTATAACTTGTACATATGTATATTGTTTTACTGAAATTGCCTTCTGTGAAATGACTTTTTTGATTATATTGTTTACTTCTGTGATGATATTGTTGACTTCTGTGATTATACTGAATTGACCTGGAAATTGGAAATAACATCATGTAGTCCTGCATAGGGTATACCTAATCACAGGAGGTTATTTACCTACGCTTAGACCTGCCTGTGAAATATCATTATCACAGGTGACTAGATATAGGTAAAGAACCATCTGTGATAACCTATTTATTTTAGGTGGTTACTGTTATGGTACAAACCGGCTATGATAAACTGTCTCCACAGACGGCTTGTCATAGATAAACATCTGCATGTGATAACACAATTATCACAGGCGGTTATATATGCTGCACGACCTACCTGTGATAATAAGTCTTCACAGGCAGCTAGCCTAAGTAAAGAACTGCCAATGATAATGTGTCTTCACAAGCGGTTTTAGTTCTCCGTCTTTGAAATTGCGAGTTATCACAGGCTCTTCGTTTCAGGCTGTTTTAGAAACCGCGTGTGATAATACGTTTGGAGCCGCCTGCGATGAGGCTTATTGTAGCAGTGCGCGTCCTGTCCCGCTTGCATTCCTAAAGTCTAGTAAGAAATATTATGATGTTAAATATGTGTTGACAAGTTGTCTATTTCAAGTTCACGATTTTGAGGAGGAATGGACTAAACTACGGAGATGTTTTAAAATGAAGGACCACACATGTGAGTTATGTGAATTTGAGAAGTGCAATACAACTCTTACATCTCAGTTTATTGCAAATCACATGTATACCCGTATTGTGGATAATATTCAGTTCGAACCAAGATCAATAATCAACACCATAGATGTAATCATATTGTTGTTCATATTGCCTAGAAAGTACTTACTAGGCCATATATTATCATGTTCATATCAATGAGAAAGTAAAAAAGTGAATGCCTCAGAACTCATCACCTATAAAACGGAGTTGTCTACTTCATTTCAGGGGCAAGGGAAGATTCAACAAAAACAATGGTGAGCAGGAGTCATGGTGGGCGGGGAGGTCGACCAGTTAGAATGGCAGCTGAGAATAGCCATGGAATAGGGGGACCACCTTGGTTTTAAGAAGCACCACCAGAGTTCCCAATTAAGAGCAGGAGGGATTTCGGACCACTAAATCCTCTGCAACCATATGACAGTAGTAAGAAGGAGTGGTCAAAGCGCATTTGTGTCCTAAACTGTGTTGTGCGTGATGAAAGATGGAGGATTGGGTAGCAGTGATTGTTTCTTTCGATGAACCAATGGTGGCATAAGTATAAATTATACGGTTAGTTCATACTTTGTTCATTATTCATCGTATGTGGAAATTCCGATAATATATTTGTTATTATTGTAGTGGTACTACACTGAAGAAAATTGTGGATAGACACTCTAGATTGATCCATCCCCTCGACAAGTAACTCAAGAATACATCAAATACCTACAAAATTGCAACCGTGAGTTGATGGCTGAGAAAGACAATCAATCAACAAGCATCGGACAACATTCGCACCATAAGCATCTTAGAGTATGAATCCACATAATTCAACAACTTGTTCAGCACATGCCTGCACTACAGGGCTGGACCTCTGCTTGTTAGAGAAGCCCATTTGTACATCAAGTACTACTATTATTCATGCATGTTCATGTATTTTTTTCCTTATATTCCGTGTCATCACATTTACCGTTACCTAAAGCGTTACTTTGAAAGTAATGCCCATGTATCGTAAAAGTTGTTTCTATGTGTGACAATCATGTCATTGTAATGTATCCGTCATATTATCATATTTCGTACTAATTAGGTAATCCATTATTTGAGCTTTTCTCATATTGCGAAAAGAAGTGCATCTAACATCTATTGTGTATCATAATAAATGATGTCCTTGTTTGAAATTAATGCCGAAAGTAGATTTCCCACTCTACGTCAAAGACACGCTACGAAAACGACAATAAAAAGCAGTACATCGTACATGTATTCTATACCACCATAAATGACGTTATCCTTGTTTCAACTTGAAGCCGAAAGTAGATTCCGAAATATTACCCTGCACTTAGTCCATAGACCACATAATCTTTGTGTATAAATGAGACATCAAACAACCAACACCATCTCAAACAAGCACTACAGTCATTTTCCAAATGGTTCCATCATGGAGTGATCTTCATCACCATAATTCTACATGGAGAAACTTCGTGTGGCTGAGGATCTTCACGTCGTATGTGCCTGTGTGGTACTCCATGCTGTCTCGTTAGGAGCCGAGTTTTCGGCTTTACCTATGGGCCCCGGGTTTGGATATATGACAACTACGAGTATGACCATCCACATAAGTAAATGTTACATTTCTGTGATGGGAGGCCACACGTACTATACAAAACTATACTACTCTATGAACTTCATATTTCAATTACTTTATGCACATTTTTAATGACTTGTTTCTATCAATGCAGTCACCACCCTCTTTTTGCGATTTCGTTGAATATATTGACCATGAACAATTGGCATAAGACACCGCTTATGTCCATGAAAGGGATATGGCTGCTAGATGCCACATCTTGTGAGAGATGAAGGAAGAAAGGAGAATGGAGGAGTGTCGGAGGGAGAGGGATGAGGTAGAGTAGCATAAGTGCAATTCATGAGAGGAGCACGAGCAAAGGGGGAAGAGTAATGTCGCTGCAGGATGGAGGAAGAACGGATCAACGGGAGGCACGAGAGGTTGAGTCGGAGCGCCTGCACGAGAGGGCTCGCCACACAACAGAAACAAGACCTGATGCTTTTTGGAAGGGGAAATATCCGCACACCACTAAGTAGGTTCTCGGTGTATCATGCTTGTCTCGCATTTTAATTTACCTAAGGCGTGCTAGGAGTAGCTTGATACACGATTAGGTTAGTCTTATACTGCATCGTACACACGTCATTTGTATCGCAGCAGTTATGGCTCATAAATGGTGTGTCATGACTTATGAACCATACTAGTAGACAAACAAACATACAACATGCACTCATGGCCTTTTGTAATAGAGCTATAAATTACATGCATTCACCTTCCATTTAACTCGATTGAGTTACTTTTCCAAGCTTTCATGAGAACTTCATATTTACGCAAAATTACACCCTAATACGACTCAATAAATTTAACTTTCTTATTTTTCACTTCAAAAATTGACAACGAAAAATTAGAAAAGAAAAATAAAAGACAGGAACCTAAACCCGAAATAGCCTAAAACAGCCGTATTGCAGAATACGGGCCCAGCTATCGGCACCTTCGGCCACCTCCCGGTCGATGCAGCCATGTCGGATGTCGTCCAGTACTTGGACGACGAGTAGATTGGTTTTACAAATTTTGCGATCTGTGGGTTATTAATATTGATTTAATATTAAATTTGTAAATTAATAAAAAAATCCCGTACCCGGGAGGAATAATCAGCATGACTTAATCTGTCTTACCTTGGACCTCTATCAACTGAACTACCGGCTTAGACTACTACTGCCTCACCGAAGAAGATACATAGAAGACCATTTTAATCAAACCAGATATTCGCGGGCACATAACTCTCTTTGGTCGTTTCATGCTCGTAGCTTGCACCTCGTAAACGAGTAATTGATGGTCTTTCTCTGGAAGAAACATGCTGCTCAGAAATTATGGACTACCGTCCGATCAGCCTTGTACAGAGCTTCATCCATCATGCTCGTGGGCTTTGACAGGGAGACCCACCATCTCCAATGCATGTTGTTCGTCCTAGTGATAGAAGCTCTGAATGCACTGAGTTCAGCCGCAGAACAACGGGACTATTTGCCAATCTTGGTAGCATGCATAGGTCTGCAATGCCGGACTAATTGTTAGAAGAAAAGACAATTTACCAATTATCTCCGGAAAGAAACACGCAACATGAACAAAAGCATGGACAACATATGGCTAATACAATCAGATTGCGCTTTGAGACCTTTGTGTGCTGAATACATTAACAAATATGTTATAAGTGAGGGTTTACATGTAAATTTTTGAACTTACATGCAGCGAACAGTCTGGACTGTCCGAACTGGCCAGGTTGAATAGTGGTGAGATAGATTGGACTGTCATATCTGATCAGTGACGTGCTAATCCGGCTTGATAGACGTGCTAATCTTGGGTTTTTTGGCATAGGATGTGTGGGAAAGTTTGCTTACTGCTTATGTACAGAGTTTTGATTGTCTTTAGTGGATTATAGTGATTTGAATTTGAGCAGCATGCTTCTGTGAGGTGCTCACATAAGGTGCTGTGATTATCAGACTAATGAGTGTCAAGTCGATAACTTGTGTTCAATAAGAATGATTATTTGTTCATGTGCATGTGTTGCTTGAGGTCAAGACATAGCTGGTGATGCTGATGCTTAAACAAAACTTTGGGAGAAGTTGAGGTTCAGCAACCAAAATCGGGAGGAATTGTGGTTGAGGCGATACATGAGGTCATGCAACATTTTTTAGTCAAGACTAGTGCATACGGAAGGTATTTCATGTTTTCAGAAAGTGTGTGGATGTGATCAAGGAGTGCATGGATGTGGCATGATTGTTGTAGGATCGAAGAACAAGTGAAAGGCTACCAGAGGGGGGGTGAATGGTAGATTACAACTTTTTAGTGGAAGCAGTGAAAACCCCTCAGCAGAAAATTGATCTGTTAAAGAAATCTTGTTTTTGACTAATCTAAACGTGATCAATTGTGACAAAACCATTATAAATTGTGGGGAATCAAGTCACGAAGACGTCACAACAATAATCACAAAAATCCGTCAAGAAAAACTCAAGTTACGATGGAAAGATCGAACAAAGGTCAATCTATCCTACCCGAGGAAAAACAGATCTGCAACAATGCAAAGAATGTTGAAAAAAGTTTATAAATTGGAACTAAAACTTGTTTTCTCATATTTTATACTTAAGTTGTTGATGTTATATATGGATAATGTTTTAGAGCATTGTTTCCAAAAAATATTTGAAACTATTATGATATCAACATACTTCCAATCCAATATACCCTTATTTGATATTTCTGAAATTTTTTCAATACCGTGACCATTTTCAATGATTTTGTTTCCAAAAAAATATATGAAAATGAAAATGATTTCACCTTTTCTCCGTCAGTTTCTGACCGTTTTCAACCCCAACTCCGATGAAGTGCTCTGTATCCAGAATTTTTTTATTAATATATGAACTTAATAATAAATTAATATGAATAACTAGACGAAATTTGATGTGGCAGGCCAGGTGGTGGGAATGACATCCATCTCACGGACAAAGAGTTGCCAACTCAGCAAATCGTCCCAGAGCTGGACGAGATACCTGTGACGTGGCCCTGCACCGTGGTGCATTGCATTTCATCCAGCAGCTAGATGAAGAGTGGCAACAGGTGGGCCCAACCTTTTTGTCCATTAGTTGCGTCGTCCCGGAGTGAGACAATGGTCCCTATAGTTGGGCCCTACCACTGCCCAATGCGCCCCGCTCCTATGACTACATCCGCCTTTTTATACACCCGTGCGCCAGCTACAACCACTACAGGAAACGTGATCATTTGCAATGGCCGGCCTAATTTGCGACGGCCTGCAACTGGGCATCGCAAATAAAAACTGCCATCGCAAATAGAGGTATTTGCGACAGTCGGCTGTCACCAATTACTCTAAAGTGCGATGGTTGATACGGGAGCCATCGCAGATGAGGTGGCCGTCGCAAATAGCATTAATTGCGATGGCCAAAATTGACTTTGCCGTCACAAGTTAATGGCATAAACCCCTCGGGCCGATTCTTTTCCAAACCGAGCTCGTTGCCTTTGTTTCTATACGCGCTCTGCCAACCCCGCCCCGCCGTCGCCGCCGCCGCTGCCTCAATGGTATGGCCACACCCTCCCCCTCCCTCCTCTCCATAGCCGATCCCCCTCCTCCTCCATAGCCGCCCCTCTCTCCCCTCATCCATGGCTGCCCCTCCCCCTTCCATGGCAAACCCCTCCTAACCAATCCCCCCCATGGCCACCCCTCCCCCTCTCCCCATCATCGTAGCCGACCCCCCCCTCCCCACAGACTCCATGGTCGCTTCCCTTCCTCCCTCCCTCCTATATGGTTTAATTTGTCTAATTAGTGTTGAATTTTTGCTTAGCGTGGTGAATTAGTTATGTTTATTGGTGATTAGTTGATTAGAGGATTTGTTGGTACCCTACGTACCGGGTACCCCACGGTACCGCAAGAAGTGCAAGAGAGTTCGACCTATCAAAGTTGAAGGTCTCCTCCGGCCCCACATGTCATACAACACCAGACCTGCATCCCTCATATGGGTAGCCCCAGGGATTGACACGTGTAATGTAAGCCCGGAGCTAAACTTCCAATATAGGGAAGCTCCACAATCAACACGTGTATAACGACCCCGGACCTAACCCCGAGCAGAGGGAAGCTCCAGTGCCAACACGTGTATAGCAGTTCCAGAGCTACTTCCCCGCAAGGGGAAGCTCTGAAGTTGCCGCGTGTGGAGCCTCCGGACTTACACCACAAACGAGTACACTGGCGGATCTCCAACAGCACGGACATTCAAAGGACATTTAATGTGGCAGTTACAAGACCTAATTACGTGTCATTAATTATGTATTAATGACACACGATCAGAGCACTATTAATAGAGGTAACGCAGCCATTAAGGCACATTATCACACTATTAACCACGCTTAATGCTCATAGACAGTGTATTAGGCTATTAAATACGCCAGGGCCACATGTTGGGCAAGGCAAAGGATGTAACGGTCAGTCCTTGGACTATAAAAGGATTGAACTGCACGATATAGAGGGGGGATGGAAGGCTAAGCCAAGCATTACGCACTCTAGTGAATCCCAATACAACAACACACACTCCGTGGAGTAGGGTATTACGCCCAGGCGGCCTGAACCACGTAAATATCTTGTGTCACCATCTTGATATAGATCTCTGTGCTCCACAACCGAAACAAGAACCTCCGCGGGCTACACTTTGGTAGTACCGAGGGAAGTGTCGTTGCTACACTTTGACATATTGGCGCGCCAGGTTGGGGGACCCCAGATTCAAAATGGTGAACTCTGCCGTAGGATCTTCCAACGGAAATCGAGATGAACAACCTACTAGAGGCAATCCCTCCAACGTGCAGCAGCCAGTGGGTGCCATTGTTCTAGCAAGAACTAAGGCACCACAACAGCCATCTGTTCCGACAAACAATTCTGTGCGACAAGATGGGCATCTGCGTCGATCACTGCATTGACAAACAACAACCCTGAGCATGCGCTCACTTCCGCGCGAGCTCTTCTACAACGCCCACCGCCTCCAGGGGAACCCCAGGGTGGTATGGAAGAGTGGAGAGCTGATGTTGACCACCTGGTTGCAGCTGCAGCCACTGGCATCAGCAATCAAGGTCCTCCCCCTTCGGGGCAAGCAACAACTCAACGTAGGACCTTGTTTGGAAGCCTTGGTCCTCACGTGTCACAGCACCGACGACGTGCTGCTTCTCAGCAGGTGACTTCGTTGCCTTTCGGGTCACAACGCACTCAAACCATCACAAGTATTCCGACCCATGATCTACGGTCGGAACTTGATCGCCGTTACCGGTAGCAGGACGGTCGCGTCCATATCGAGCGTGCTCGCAAGAGGCGAGAGGCTCGGGACAATCCTGCTCCTCATGGAGTAGGAGGAGGTTGTTCTGCCCTGGCCATGCATTTATGCATGGTCAGATGGCCACATAAATTTTGACCCCATTTACCGGAGAAATTCGGCGGGCATGTCAATCCCAATGAATTTCTTCAAATTTACTCCACTACTATACTTGCAGCGGGGGGTGATGAGGCCGTGATGGCCAACTAATTCCCAGTGGCCTTAACAGAAACTGCTAGGTCCTGGTTTATGAGCCTCCTGCCCGACTCTATCAAAAGTTGGGCGGAGCTATGGCAACAGTTCACTGCTAATTTCAGGAGTTCATATACTCGACCTGACACTGAACTGGACCTTTTTGCTGTCCAGCAAAAAACGGGAGAGTCGTTGCGATCCTTCTTCCAACGTTTCTCTCAGGTACGCAATACCATCCCATCCATCTCGAGTGCCTCTGTTATTGTTGCATCCAGACAGGGTGTTTGGGACAAAAAGAAGTCACCAGCGTCACGAAACTATTCAGCTTAGCACACAAATGTGCTAAAGCTGCGGAGGGTCATGAGGTCAGCTCCGGAGGTCAACAAGAAGTCCTCCAAAACTGAATCCACTACATCCGAAGGAGGCAAAAAGAAAAAGAAGCCCAACGGCAAGAAGAAGCCGTCGGCCGGCGCACCTACTGCTGGAGCTGCTGCAGCTTCGGGTGGCTGGGGGCCACGCCCCGAGAAACGACCTTGACCATCGTTAGAAGATGGTAGCAGATCCAAAGTGTGACATCGAGATGCAGTCCCCCCAACAAATTGTAGAAGAGAACCTCAGGTGACAGGAGGAGGAAAGGAGGGAGGTGAAACGACAAAGGATCTTGATGGAGGCCACCATCTCTTCCCAGGCAGCCTGGATGGTGCATATGCGGGATACAATGGAGGTAACAAAATGAAAACTAAAGTTTTCATTAATTCAGCGTAAATGACTTACTATTGGGTAACATATATTGTTTGCAATGACAGGTATTGGCTCATGCGCAAGGTCTGGGGATAAGCTACCACCACTACCGGTCCTTCCAGGCGACCCTTCTTCTGTGGTTCAGGCAAATTTCTTTGACGACTTAACAATTATAGTTTTACCTCAACTTAGCCAAAATAAAGTGAGGAACGAGAGTGAGAGATAGTTAGATGGAATGAGAGATAGAGTTAGAAGAGAGGAAGATAGAGGAAAAAGGACTGAGGAAGAGTGGGAGAGGAATGAAGAGGGAGAGGGAGATGTAGATGGAGATAGAGAGAGGAAGATAGGGGTAGAGAGAGATGGAGATGGAGAAAGAGGGAGGAAGATAGAGGGAAAAGGATAGCAATAGAGAGATATAGTGGGAGAGAGATAGATTGAGATAGAGAGAGGAATGAAGAGGGAGAGGGAGAGATGGAGATGGAGATGGAGAAAGAGGGAGGAAGATGGAGGGAAAAAGATAGCAATAGAGGGATAGAGTGAAAGAGAGAGAGAGAGAAAGATTGAGATCGAGAGAGGAATGAAGAGAGAGAGGGAGGGCAGGAGATGGAGATGGAGAAAGTGGGAGGAAGATAGAGGGAAAAGGATAGCAATAGAGAGATAGAGTGGGAGAGAGAGAGAGATTGAGATAGAGAGAGGAATGAAGAGAGAGAGGGAGAGAGAGATGTAGATGGAGATAGAGGGAGAGGAAGGGAGGGAGGAAGACAGATGTTGATGTATTTCTATTCTAAATCTAACTTTCATTAATTGCAGGGATCTGGAGGTAGGCGTGAGGATGACTTCGATGGCGTCGAGGGTGGCTTTGGAGGTCAGACGGGCGAGGGAGCCCTTGTTTAGTTTGTTGATGGTGTTGTGATGTATTGACGACATGTTGTGATGAATTTCGTGACTATTGTGACTATATTATGACTGTTTTGTGAATGTTGTCAGTTCTGTGTTTCTGGCCATCGAACTGGGTAACATTTTTTGTTTTTGAAAAAAAAACTTATTTGCAACGGCTTTTTATACAGTATCGTCGCAAATAATGCTACTGGCCGTCGCAAACTAGCCTCTAATATTTGCGACGACCAGACCGTCGCAATTAAGGCCCTATTTGCGATGGTTAAGCTGTCGCAAATGGCCGCGTGGGTTCCGACGGATGGTAGTATGGGTCCCATCGCAAAATATCCTCTGTTATTTGCGATGGCTAGGCAATCGCAACTAAGGCCCTATTTGCGATGGCCAGGCTGTCGCAAATGGCCACGTGGGTCCCGATGGATGGCAGCGTGGGTCCCATAGGCTGGTATTATTTGCGACGGCTCGGCACCTAGTTGCTTGGACCTTTCCGAACAATTTTTTACATCGACATCTCTTCATCACGCCTTGGAACCATATGGCCACGTCCATGCACTCCTTTCACACGTGCAAACATCTTCCAACAACGTCCATGATACCGTCATATGCATTGTTCCTGATTCAAACATGCTGCACAATCTCCCGGTCAACTCAACCACAATTCCTCCCGAACTTGGTTGTTGAACCTCATCTTCTCTCTAAGACTAGTTCAATGGGTCCCGTCACCAGCCATGTTTTGAACCCAAGCAACACCTACACATGAATAAATAAATGATACTTTCGAGCACAAGCCCTCGACTTGACTCACGTTAGTTCCTAAACCACAGCAACTTACTTGAGCAACTCACATAAGCATGTTGCAAACCATAGCAAAACGATAATAGTTAAAACACATCAAAAACATAGTAAAAGAATACTAAGAAAATTTTGCATAAGTGTAAAGCAAGTTTGAAACATTGCAAGTTAAAAGCAGAACCATTGCAATCTAGCACCGGACCTTGCCAAAGTTAACCGGACCCTAAATCGGAGCTTATGAAAGATAGCAGGACTTAGCGCCGGAGCTAACCAAAGCTAGTCAAACTTAGTACCGGAGCTTACCAAAAACAAGCCAGACCTATCGTCAGATCTTGCAGGAACTCGGACCTAGAGTCGAATCTTGATGAGACCGATGTTTTGGCAAAATTCAGAAATTTTATCATCATAGCCAATGTATTTAGCAGACATAGGTCTCACAACCTCCCCCTTGATGAATGCATTGGCAACACCACTTAAAATCCGAACATAGGCTTATGAAAAGTTTTGAAAACAATCAAATGAGAAAGAAAGCAATTTCAAAACAAATACTTCTCACCATATACTTATTTTCGCCCTTTGTAAATCAGAAATAAAATGAGAAGAAAAACAAAAATTCTCCCCCTAAGAAGAATCGTGCCAAAACACTTGTGAATGTGTGCAATGTGTGATCAATTTCTCCCCCTTTTACAACGTATTTAGCAAGGTTCAAAACAGAAATTTCAATAGTTATGAGCATATTGTAACATATACATATAAAACAAAGGTTATTTAAGTAATACTATCAAGTAACATACGCTATCACATAAATAAAATACATAAAATAGTGTAAGCCATGCTAGAGATCAAATGTAATTTTTAATTTAAGCAAGTCATGATCTCACAAATTTAACTATTTCAAAACCTGAAAGCATGACACTTGTTGCTGCATTTTTCATTTTTCAATATTATTCAAAGCTCACATTTTGATCGTATAACATATGGAAGAGATTATATGTCGCATTTGCCTTATTCTAATCAACCAAGCCAATCTTATGTCATTTGACAATCAGAAGATTAAGGCCATGCTTTTAGTCATACACAACTTCTTCTAAGTTCATATCTAGGTGCAATCATAAACCATCTCAAAGGAAGAAGTGTGAAGCATGCATATTATCTTGATCTTTTTTCATTTTTATTTGCTCATGAAAGCTCAACATGTGAATAGTTGATTGCTTGATTAATTCTTTATGATTAAAAGCACTTGTGAGCATGCAACAAGTTCAAAACAGCAAGAAAGTTTGAACATGACCATATTTTGTGAAAGTAGTTATTCCAATTACTAGTCATGGCAAACACTACAAAATGTATAACATGAGTCATGTAGTAAGAACTTTCAGCATGTAAAAGGAATCACAAAGTCATATATGTATGAAATACTATGATTATATTATATTAAATTCAGATTCACTCATATATTTCCCAAGTTTCAAAACTCCCCCTCAATTTAAGCTTTGAGCATGCATAACCCCTATTTCACTACGAATGAGACAAAAACGAGTGAAATCCAGAGGTTTTGTAAAAATATCATCCAGTAGTTGCTCGATATCTACATGGTGAAGCACAATATTTTATTTCTCAACATTATCACGAAGAGAGTGATACCTAATGTCAATGTGCTTTGTTCACAAATGTTGTACGAGATTTTTAGCAATGCAAATGGCATTAGTGTTATCACAAAATAGTGGAACACAATCTAGATCAACCCCATAGTCCCTAAGTGTTTGAACAATCCAAAAATTTGTGTGCAAGCACTAGCAACTGCTACATATTCAGATTTGGTTGTGGATTGTGCAAATGAGTTTTGTTCTCTAGAGGACCAAGCAACATAATTACCAAGAAAATGACAAGCACCCAAAGTACTTTTCCTATCAATCCTACAACCCCCAAAATCAACATCCAAAAAAACATTCAAAGTAATAGTTGAGGAAGAAGGAAGAAAAATGCCAAATTCTTGAGTTCTATATAAGTACTTGAGAATCCTTTTGACGCCTTGATGATGTGAAGCACGTGGGGAAGCTTGAAATCGTGCACAAAGACATACACTGAATTGTATGTCCGGTCTTGATGCTGTGAGGTACAAAAGTGATCCGATCATGCTTCGATATTCTTTTTGATCCACGTGTTCACCATCTTCATCATGTTCAAGTGTTGTTGTTGTACCCATTGGTGTCCGAAGAGGCTTGCTTTTTCCATGTTGAAGCGCTTATGAAGGTCTCTTGTATACTTTGTTTGATACACAAAGGTACCTTCCTTGGTTTGCTTCATTTGCAACCCCAAAAAATATGTGAGTTCTCCCATTATACTCATCTCAATTTCTAAACTCATCATAGCTGGACCATGTCACTTGTTCATTCAAGCTCCCAATGATTTGTTGTGGAGGATGACTTTTCTGGATTCGAAAGGGAGTAGACACTTCACAAGCTCCTTGTTCTTCATGTTCATCACAGATCGAAGAACTTGTGACTTGAGGACGATATGTACCTGTTGCAGTAGTTGTTGGTGCTGGTTGTGGTGCAAAATCAGCATCGTGATCAACATCATTTGCTTCTAAATTTTCGGGCAGCAGCGCCACTTCATCATCTTCTTCGATGAAAATACTCCCGCCCTGCGGATATGGATCTGGACCTGCAATATTAGAGCTAGTACCTGGGCTAGCTTCATCAAAAGAAACCTCACAAGTCTCCACAATTTTGTCAAGTAAAAGCACATGGTAGCCTCTGGTATCAGATGGATAACCAAGAACATGCCATCAAAAGATCTAGCTTCAAATTTATTAATATTACCATGTTTCTTAACAAAACATTTACAACAAAAGACCCAGAAGTGTGTGACACTAGGCCTATGACCAAAACGAAGTTCATATGGTGTTTTTCTTAGCTTAGAGAGCAATAAAACACGATTTGAGACATAACAAGCGGTTGCAATTGCATCTGCCAAAAATTTTGTAGAAGTTTGATATTCATCAAGCATAGTCCTAGCCATGTCAACTAAGGTCCTGTTCTTTTTTTCTACAACACCATTTTGTTGAGGTACATAAGGTGAAGAAAATTGGTGATCTATTCCATTCTCAGCACAAAAGTGATCAAACAATTGATTTTTAAATTCGGTTTCGTTATAACTTCTAATTGTTTTTAAATATCTTGGGTTATCAATTGATAATCTAAGAAATAAAGTTATAAAGTTACTAAAAGATTCATTCTTACATGCCATAAAGTAAATCCGAGAGTATCTAGAAAAATCATGAACAATCACAAAAGCATATCATTTACCTCCGAAGGATTGATCATGTGAAGGTCCTATGGTGTCAAGGTGCAAAAGTTGACTCGGTTCAGTTGTCATGATAATTGTGAGAGAAGCATGTGAAACTTCAACCATCTTAGCATGTCTACAAGAAGAGCACCCAATTTCTTTGTCCCCTTTAAGCTTAGGCAGCCAACGTATGTGATCAGTAGCACTAACACACGTTGGATGATCAAAGCCTACGTGATCAAGTCTACGATGCCAAAAATATAAGTCATTTGATTCATTTCCAACTAGACACCTTTGCTTAGAGGATGACATATCAAAATTAGCTTTAAAAAATATTCCAAACCGAGACATGTTAAAAATAAGATCACTGTTTGAATCTACAACCTTGCAGCAGTTTTTAGTGAAAATAATTTCCATATTTTAATCTAGCAATTGTGAAACAGAAAGAAAGTTGTATTTCAAATTTTTAACAAGTGCCACATCCTTCAAAGTGTAGTGATTATTTACCCTGACTGAACCCTTAGCAATTATAGGAGTTGAAGAATTATCGGCAAAAGTAATATTCTCTACACGTGACACAAAAGAGAGGGAGGAGAACCAATATTTGTTACCAGTCATTTGGCGTGAGCAACTTGAATCCACAATCCAAATGTTCTCCTTCCTCAAACGTGTAACTTACATAGAAGCACAATACATCGATAACTCAATACTAGGTTTAGTAAAAAAACATTTAGAAATACAGTACTGAGTCACACGATGTGCAGCAGGAAAGACACGCGAAAGCTTAGACAAAACAGCAGGTTTATGAGCCAAAGTTTGAGGATTTTTGTACCCAACTACTGTCTTACGAAATGTTACATGGGTTGCACGAAAAATAGTAGGTTTGAGAGCAAACTTTGCATGTTTTTGACTCATAATAGCAGGTTGCATGTTCTTGATATTTGGTTTAGCATGTGCAGCAAATATTGCATGAGAGTTATGAGACCTAGCTTGCATTCTTTCCCTTTTCTGTTTTTTAGCTAGTCTATAACAAAAATCTATGAGATGACCATCTCGACCATAGTGGGTACAATGAAATTTAACTTTGTGTTCATGTCTAGATGAACAAGCAACATGTTTATTAGAAGCTGAATGGGACAACACCCCTGCAGATTTGAAAACCACTTCTTTTTGTTTAGGAACTATTTGAATCAAACCACTTCCTAATGACATTACAATCTGCCTTAGCATGAGCATGAGAATCAAAACCTAAACCAGTATTATCATTGCATGACTTGGAAGAGTTTAGCAGCAAGCTTAGATTCTTATTTGCATTACAAAATCAATCTAATGTCCTATGCATGTCATCAAGTTTATTCGACAGATCAAGGCAATTTTCACATGAAACTTTTCCTTTTAATTTGCAATAAGAACAATTTTTAACTTCATGAGAACGTATAGCATTGTTCAAAACAAAAATTTCATCCATAGCATCATGTAGTTCCTTATCAAGATATCCTCAAGTAGAACAATACAAATCAATTATAGAACAGCTAGCATCTTTCAAGTTTTTATCATTAAGTGCAACAAGCTCTCTGTTCTTTTCAATTTCTAACTCAAGTTTACCAAGTGTGGAGGTGTGTTCACTTCTTAGAGAGGGCAATTTTTCATATATTAAATCACAAGAGGAACAAAAATCATCACTAGGAATCAAAGATTTCGAACAATTAATTTCAGATTCTAGTGACTCAATTTTAACAGCATTGTCCCTATGATTTTTGTCCTTTTTCTTAACTATAACAGTGGCATGAGAAATAGCATCACATATTTCTTCGCAAGTAGGGCATACCTCTTCATTGTCACTGTTGTGTTCTGCCTCCTCCATCCTTAATCTTGACTTGCCTTCCATGAAGGACAAGTTTGCCAAATCATCTTCATCTTTGTCACTTCCGATGTCCACATCGCTTGAGCCAAATTCTTGAAGTGCAGAAATAAAGCTATTCACCAATTGGCGTCCTATGAAACCCTTCTTTTCCTTATTATTGTTTACAGAGGAGTGTTTTGTCCTTGTTTTATTTTCATCATGGGAAGTAGTACCTGAAAGGTTAGCAATCCGTGCGAAAATGTCATGTGTTACCACATTCGAAGCATCGTTGAGGTTTGGCACTCCCTCTCCTTCTAGTTCTCACATTTTGCAATGCTTTTGAGAATCGAGTAGAGATGAGTGCCAGTTCTTCCTCTAGAAACTCTTCAATCTATTCAAGGGTTAGAGAGGACAACAAAGCAAGTGTTCCACAAGATGAAGACTGGCCAGAGCTAGGCATGTCACGTTGAGAAACAAATGCAAGAGACTTGTTGTGGTTCTTACATGAGATTATGTCAATTTCATGAGTTTTCAATTTAGAATATAGAACATCTAAAGTAAGTGTACTCATGACAGTATATTCACAAATAGATGTGACTTTCATCTCCCAAATTGACATGTCTAATGCACTTAGTAATTGCCTTGCATTCTCAGCATCTGAAAAATAAACATTGACGTTCTACATGTTGTTGAGAATCTTATTAAAGCGAGCAAAGAGGTCGTCGATGGACTAACCTGGCTGCATCTCAAAGCGCATGTACTCCTTTTTGAACATGTCTTGCCTTACCTACTAGATCGTGTTGGATCCTTCGTGGTAATCTAATAGAGCTTTCCAAATATCGTACGCAGATCGGAGGTGAGCAACACGGTCCAAGTTGCTTTGAGTTAATCCTTTTATGATCAAGTTCTGAGCCTTGTTGTTGTTGTCGACATCTCTCATATTTGTAGTCGTAACTTGATCGTTTGATGGCACTTCCTAAGTCTTGTACACCTTTTCCCATATTGCGCATGGATGAAAGCTTCCATATGTGCCTTCCAACCCTGAAAATCAATACCACTAAACACACAGGGCTTTGTGGAGTATTTCTCCATGATGATTAGTCAAAAACACGTACAAATCACAAAGATTAGAGCAACCTAACGCTAATACCAATTGTAGGATCGAAGAACACATGAAAGTCTATCAGAGATTGGGTGAATGGTAGATTACAACTTTTTAGTGGAAGCAATGAAAACCTCTTAGTAGAAAAGTGCTCTGTTAAAGAAATCATGTTTCTGACTAATCTAAACATGATAAATTGTGACGAAACCAGTATAAATTGTAGAAAATCAAGTCACGAGAACATCACAAAAAGAATCATGAAAATCCGTCAAGAAAAACTCAAGTTACGATCGAAAGATCGAACAAAGGTCAATCTGTCCTACCCGAGGTAAAACAGATCTGCAACACTGCAAAGAAACTCGTGTAGATTAGTAACCATGAATACAATGACCGTGTAATTTTCACAAATGATAGATAATCAGGTTTTTAAGACAACCCAAAAACAATCACATCAATTGGATCTGTAAAACTCGAGTTATGATAAAACCACCAAAGCAAGGTAGTGTTGTGTAGAAACTCAACGAGAAAAACAAATCAACTTCATGAACCACACGAAAACATATCATAACCAACTCAAATTTAATTATTTGAGTCAAACCGACGCAGCCGCAGCCTGAGTCCATAACCTAGTCGAGTGGACCTTTCCAACCAATTCTTTACATACACATGTCTTCAGCATTCCTTGGAACCATGTAGCCACGTCTATGCACTCCTTGCACATGTGCAAACATCTTCCAACGACATCCATGATACCTTCATATGCATTGTTCTTGATTCAAACATGTTGCACAACCTCCCAATCAACTCAGCCAGAATTCCACCCATACTTTGTTGTTGAACCTCATCTTCTCCCTAAGACTAGTTCAATAGATCCCGTCAGCAGCCATAATTTGAACTCAAGCAACACCTGCACATGAATAAACAATCAATACTTCCGAGCACAAGTCCTCGACTTGACTCATGTTAGCTCCTAAACCACAACACCTTACGTGAGCACCTAACATAAGCATGTTGCAAACCATAGAAAAACGATAACAGTCAAAACACATAAAAAACATAGTAAAAGAATACTAAGAAAACTTTTCATAAGTGTAAAGCAAGTTTGAAACATTGCAAGTTATGGGAAGAACCATTTCAATCTAGCACCGGACCTTGCCAAAGTTAATCGGACTTTGAACCGGAGCTTACCAAAGCTAGCAGGACCTAGCACCGGAGCTAACCAAAGCTTGTCAGAACTATCTCTGGATCTTACCAAAGACAAGCCGGACCTATTGTCGGACCTTGCAGAAACTCAGACCTAGAGTCGAACCTTAATGAGATGGGTGTTTTTATAAAATTCAAACCTTTTATCATCATAGCCAATATATTCAGCACACATAGGTCTCACAATCATCCAAGGCATGGTGAAGAGATATGGGTGAGAAGATATGGTCTGAAAGGTCCAACTGGCTGGTTCTCCTCAGGTTGAAGCTGTGGCGGTTCGGTGTATCTTTGGAAATATATGAGTTAGTTATGGTTTGATTTGGTGTGAGACACCAAGTTGATTTGTTTTACAAATGTGTTAGTTGCTCCTAAGATGTTTGGAAGGTTTAGGATTGCTTCTATCTTCATATAGAAGAATCCTGGGTAGATTTGGAATGTTTCAGTTGAATCCAAGTAGGAGGAGAGTCCTAGTTAGATATGAGACTGTTGAAAACGTGTCTATATAAGAAAGGGGGTCAGGGCTTCATGGAGATGATGACAAGCAACTGCCTCTCCTCTTGTTTGATGAATAAAATTCGTGGTTTGTGCAAAGGTTTTGAGGCTTGATCGTTTGGCTTATTTTCATCAAGCTTTTCTCGTTGAGTTTACGTACAAATTGATGATGCATCATTGTTTTTATCGTAACTCGTGTTTTACTAATCCAATTTACATGATTGTTTTTGTGTTGGCTTCACAACTTAATCATCTATCATCTATGAAGTTTTCATGGTCACTGGTATCTCAGTTCATGTGTCACATTAGTTTTTTGTAACATAATAGATCTATTTTTCGTTCGAGTGGAACAGGTTGACCTTTGCTTACTCTTTTACTCATAACTCGATTTCTACTCAAAGTTTTAAGGTGATTCTTATAGCTGGTCTTTGTGACCCATTCTCTACAACCTTAATGAGTTTGTCAAGACTGAATACTTTTAACACACTCTCACATATAGTTCTTATCCATTCGATTTGTTTTCTATAAAGGGGTCTGAGACGTCTGCATAAAAGCTTTTAATCTACCATTCACCCCCTTCGGACGACTTCACCGGCGAGTGAGAGAAACCCTCCCTCCCTGTCGGTGACTACTCTGGTGCCAGCAGCCACCACCCCTTCTCTTTTTTCTGATGACTTCACCGGCACACTCTTGGCGACAACCTTCCTCTGATACTCTTTCAAGTGTTTCTATTCTCTAATATTGGCATCATCATTATATCTATTTATCGGGTTTATGTCACTAGAATTGGCACCAACAGCTTTCTCATATTACTATGGGGATCCATTTTATCATTGGTTTCTCTTGGAATTTTGTTACGTGATAAAGAATCACCACTCTGCTGTGACATGGACCAAGGTCCTGGTATGTTTCTTGACCTTGAGAAGGACGCTGTTCTGGCTCAATTAGTGGGATTTCTCGAAGGGGCAACAATTTCAGGATGAGGTCTTTAACAAATTTCGATCAGCGGTACATCACTCTTCCTCCGATCCAGGGGATCATTCTTCATGATTATGGTCTTCAAAGATACACTTTTTGATTGATGGAAAAATCTGTTAGCTATGTGTTGTTCAACATTCTGGGTCAAACTCCTTATGTTTATCATGTTCACTATCTTCAAGATTTTCAAAACTGGTTTTATTAAACATAAAATCAGCTGCAAATACATGTATGCCAGGATCAGTTTCACCATACATGTACGACAAAAAGTGATAAACAGATCTATATCGAATAGAAGCAACCTTAATACCTTCAAAAGAGTTTTGAAATAGCAGCGGAAGAGTAAAACTCTAGGGCAATCCACAGGCAAATCGACTGGCAGCAACGCGACCTATGCACCATCTTCACTTGTCACTGTCTTCGTTAGATCTTCTCTTCACTGAGCAGCATATCAAAAGTACAGCAAAGCAAGTGTGAGTACCATCCCGTGGTACTCAACAAGTGTGGGAAACAAATGACGTGATTGCCAATCAAAGAGGAAAGGCTGATAATGGTTTAAGCACTATGCATTAAACCTATCCTTAGCTTTCATTAGCACCTACATCTAGGTGTATATTCCCAATCATAATAGAATATTAATATTAATAATAATAAATCAATAACAACATAATTCCCAAACCATCATCTCAACCATCATCCCATCCATCGTCTAATTAGGAATTGGAAACCAAGTCGGTCTTGTCATTGAGCACGACTGTCATGACAGTTTTGCAATCTCCGCAGAGAGTGTACCCTTTACCCACAAGTAGTGATTTCATCTCCAGTTACCAGGTGGACTGAGTAAACCTCCATGTAGCCAGTGGTGATCAACCACATTTCACACTTCCGTAGGTGTGTGGCCAGAAGATCACTACATGGTCTTTACAAAGGTACTCCCGACTAATGCTAACCCACTGAGGTTTCACCACTGAGGTATTCTTGGAGTAACCCTCCACCTCAGAAGCCCCCTCTTGAGCCTTTCGGTTCTTGGAGCAGTACCCCTGCATCATTTCCCGCACCATCCAACTACTAGCATTTCATCGGGAGAAACCTAATTAACTGACCAAGCTACCCCATCTCAGTCTCGTGGTGGCACTATAAAGCTTAGTGGCTTCCTCCATAAACCGGTCCTTAGAATCCGATGGTGACAAACTCAATCCCGGGTCTCGTGCAAACTGCACCATACCAAATCTATCCAACCACCAGATTCCTATCAACTACTATTATGTGTCCATCATGATTAAATTAATCATAAAGTATAATATATTACATGTGTATAAAATCACATTCCCAAAGTTTAAGCATGGCTAAGCATAATTAAAACCTATCTACTTCCCAACCCAAACTAGGTGACAAGGAATTATGTGGAACAGGGCATGTAACATGAAATAGGACATCATTTTATGTATCATGCAACTAACTAACATCCTAAAATTGGTACAAGATGGTCAAGGGCACTTGCCTTATATTATTTAGCTGCCCAGTCTTCTTGATGAAATCTTGATCTTCGGAGTCTTCGTGTTGCTTCTTGGTCAAGATACGAACGTGTATAAACTACCGACAAAAGAGAAATAAAAACATTCAAGAACAATACACCAGAACATATACAATAGCATAAAATCATGTACTAATGCATAACTACAAAGTAACTATTAGTTTTCATGGCTAAAGAAATGCATTTACCATTTATAATCCATTTTTAGTATTTATTTATAGGATTAAACCATTTTTAATGAATTTCCCATGGCCCAAATATATTTTATATGTACTTTATAATTTTATTTTAGCTTAAAAAGTTTTGTTAATAATTTTCCTGTCTCTTTTACATTTATTCTCCATTTTAAGTATTTATTTATTAGTTAAAAACATTTTTATTAAATTTTCCATGGTCAAAATATGTTTTATATACATCTACAATTTTATTTCAGCATAAAATGATTTATAACTAATTTTCTACTATTTTATATATTTATTCTACCATTTATAAACATTTTCCACCACTAAATGCATTTTTAAACAATATTCAACAATTAAATAATAATACAGGGGCTTAAATATTAATTTTGTTACGAGTCAGGGGCTAATTCAAAAATTAATGTAAAGTTCAAGGGCCCTAAACTAATTCTACAGTGAAAACTCTAATAACTAGATAGCCTAGGGTCAATTTAATAAAAATAAGGACCTATTCGTAATTTAATATAAAAGTACAGGGATCTATCTACAAGTTTGGCTTTTCTATTTCTTTTCTTATTTATTTTTCTATTGTAAAAGGCATGGAATAAGTCTATGGAGCCGTGGACCAAGGGAAAAGAGGACAGGTCCATGTCCACCGTGGACCGAAGTCCATACCCCTTGGGGTGTTTTAATCTGAGCCATCCATTGAAGATCCAATTGCTAGGAAGCAAAAGAAGACATAGGCTTCTTCTACCTCTGGCCAGAATGGGTGTGATGCCATGGCCGCCGACCATAGCCCAAGGGAGCACGCAATGCAAGCAGAAAAATGCCTAAACTATTCCCTGGCTACCAAAACTGAAGGAGGAGATCACCTAGAACTCACCTAGCAAGGTTGCAGGCATTGAAACAGCACGGAAAGTTGTCTGTGGCGGCGAGGTGCGGTGGGAGGCATCGAGTGTCGTCAGGTGCGCATCACAGTGGCGTTCCTTCGGCGCCATCTTGCCCGGGAGGCGTTCTAGAGCACGAAGAGCATGTGAGGCACGACAAAATGAAGAAATAGAGAGCAAATCGCCGAGAACGATGACGCCGATGGTGGTGGCTAGGTTTCGGGGTGGAGAGAATGTGGGAGCGAGGAGCGATCGATATTTGAAGGGGAAACAGTAGCTTGGTGTTGTGCGGTTGCCATGGAACGTGGGTGATGAGGGAAGGGGCACGGGATGGGTGTGAATCGGCGCGACGGTTGTCGGAGCGTGGCTCGCACGCCAACTGCTCGATAGAATGTTTCCATGGTGCTGGGTGACAGTTGAAGGAGGGAGAAGATGACAAGTCGTGCCAGCATGGCAGTGGGAAGGAGAGAGAGAGGTAAGGGGAAAATAATGGGTGTTACAATTCTACCCCCCTTGAACGGAATCTCGCCCCAAGATTCTAGAAGGTTGGACAAAGAAGAAGATTTAAGTTTTTGTTAACCGAATGTTAGTCCATAAAAAGTATTTTCTATGATTCTATTATTTTATTTGGTCTTGAAATCCTTATTCTAGAATTCTTCAAAGTTTAATATCTCACAGAATGCAAGAATAAAAACATGATGATCTTGTTCAAAATTGTTTTAAGAAAATATTTTGTTACTACTATATTTTACACCTTATTATTATATATATTTATTATTATTATTATTACTATTATCTACACTATTATTATTTAAATGGGGTGTTACTAGGTTTGGTAAAGCTTTCATTGTCCACTCTAAATTTTATTTGAATTTAACATTATCTCTACACTTATAATTTGCATTTTTCACACAAAATGTTTCAGATTGGTTTAATTTAAAAGTATTGTCACACAACACCACATATTATTTTATGCTCTTATCATTACCACTCTTAATCTTATCCTTTTATTATTTTGAATTTGGCCTAATTTCCTTTGTGTTCAAGTTTAAAGTCTTTTTTGGTAAATGAATTGTCATAATTATTATTTTTTTATTCGTATTATTTCTTTAATATATATATATATATATATATATATATATATATATATATATATATATATATATATATATATATATATATATATATATATATATATGAGGGTCACAATCCCACCCACGTTACAAGGATGTGATAATAAATGATTTTATTATCAAAACATTATTATTTTAAATAGAGTGCTACTAGGTCTGGTAAGGTTTTTTTTGTTGTGCCCTAATTTTCATTTGGATCCAAATGTATTCTCTAGCAATTTAAACTTGTATTTTTCACAAATGAACAATTATAATGCAATGTGTCAATTTAGTTTAATTTTCAATTATTATCACATGCCGACACACATGATTTTTATGTTTTGATATTATTAATAATACTATTATTATTTTATCTTTGCCTAAATTTCCATTGTGGTTTAAATTTTAAAGTCTCTGATACCACTTTGTCACACCCGTTGTTATTAAACATAAAACCAGCTGCAAATACATGTATGCCAGGATCAGTTTCACCATACATGTAGGACAAAAAGTGATAAACATATCTATATCGAATAGAAACAACCTTAATACATTCAAAAGAGTTTTGAAACAGCAGCGGAAGAGTAAAGACTCTAGGGCAATCCACAGGCAAATCGACTGGCAGCAACGCGACCTATGTGCCGTCTTCACTTGTCACTGTCTTCATTAGATCTTCTCTTCACTGAGCAGCATATCAAAAGTACAACAAAGCAAGTGTGAGTACCATCCCGTGGTACTTAGCAAGTGTGGGAAACAAAAGACGTGAAGGCCAATCAAAGAGGAAAGGCTGATAATGGTTTAAGCACTATGCATTAAACCTATCCTTAGCTTTCATTAGCACCTACATCTAGGTGTATATTCCCAATCATAATAGAATAATAATAATAATAATAATAATAATAATAATAATAATAATAATGAATCAATACCAACATAATTCCCAAACCATCATCTCAACCATCATCCCAACCATCGTCTAATTATGAATTGGACACTAAGTTGGTCTTGTCCGTGAGCACGACTGTCATGACAGTTTTCCAATCTCTACAGAGAGTGTACCCTTTACCCACAAGGAGTGATTTCATCCCCTGTTACCAGGTGGACTGAGTAAACCTCCATGTAGCCAGTGGTGATCAACAACATTTCACACTTCGTAGGTGTGTGGCCAGGAGATCACTACATGGTCTTTACAAAGGTACTCCTTACTAATGCTAGCCCACTAAGGTTTCACCGCTGAGGTATTCGTGGAGTAATCCTCCACCTTAGAAGACACCTCTTGAGCCTTGCGGTTCCCTGAGTAGTACCCTGCATCATTTCCTGCACCATCCAACTACTAGCATTTCATCGGGAGAAACCTAATTAATTGACCAAGCTGCCCCATCTCAGTCTCGTGGTGGTACTATAAAGCTTAGTGGCTTCCTCCATAAACCAGTCCTTAGAATCCGGTGGTGACAAACTCAATCCCGGGTCTCGTGCAAACTGCACCATACCAAATCTATCCAACCACCAGATTCCTATCAACTACTATTGTGTGTCCATCATGATTAAAGTAATCGTAAAGTATAATATAATACATGTGTATAAAATCACATTTCCAAAGTTTAAGCATGGCTAAGCATAATTAAAACCTATCTACTTCCCAAGCCAAACCAGGTGACAAGGAATTATGTGGAACAGGGCATGTAACATGAAATAGGACATCATTTTATGTAGCATGCAACTAACTAACATCCTAAAATTAGTACAACATGGTCAAGGGCACTTGCCTGATATTATTTAGCTGCTCAGTCTTCTCGATGAAATCTTGATCTTCGGAGTCTTTGTGTTGCTTCTTGATCGAGATACGAATGCGTATAAACTACCGATAAAAGAGAAATAAAAACATTTAAGAACAATACACCAGAATATACACAATAGCATAAAATCATGTACTAATACATAACTACAAAGTAACTATTAGTTTTCATGGCTAAAGAAATGCATTTACCATTTATTATCTATTTTAAGTATTTATTTATAGGCTTAAACCTTTTTTAATGAATTTCCCATAGCCCAATTATATTTTATATACTTTATAATTTTATTTTAGCTTAAATAGTGTTATTAATAATTTTCCTGCTACTTTTACATTTATTCTCGATTTTAAGTATTTTTTATTAGTTAAAAAAATTTATTAAATTTTCCATGGTCAAAATATGTTTTATGTACATCTACAATTTTATTTCGGCCTAAAATGATTTATAACTCATTTTCTACTATTTTATATATTTATTCTACCATTTATAAACATTTTCCACCACTAAATGCATTTTTAAACAATATTCAACAATTAAATAATAATACAGGGGCTTAAATATTAATTTTGTTACGAGTTAGGGGCTAATTCATAAATTAAAGTAAAGTTCAAGGGCTCTAAACTAATTCTACGGTGAAAACTCTAATAACTAGATAGCCTAAGGTCAATTTAATAAAAATAAGGACCTATTCGTAATTTAATTTAAAAGTACAGGGATCTATCTGCATGTTTGGCTTTTCTATTTCTTTTCTTATTTATTTTTCTATTGTAAAGGCTTGGAATAAGTCTATCGAGCTGTGGACCATGGGAAAAGTGGACAGGTCCATGTCCACCATGGACCGGAGTCCATAACCCTTGGGGTGTTCTAGTCTAGGCCATCCATTGAAGATCCAATGGCTAGGAAGCAAAAGAAGTCATAGGCTTCTTCTACCTCTGGCCAGAATGGTTGTGACGCCATGGCCGCCGGCCATAGCCCACGGGAGCACGCAATGCAAGCGGAAAAATGCCTAAACTATTCCCTGGCTACCAAAATTGAAGGGGGAGATCACCTAGAAGTCACCTAGCAAGGTTGTAGGCACTGAAACAGCACGGGAAGTGGTCTGTGATGGCGAGGTGCGGCGGGGGGCATCGGGTGTCGTCGGGTGCGCATCATAGTGGCGTTCCTTCGGCGCCATCTTGCCCGGGAGGCGTTCTAGAGCACGACGAGCATGTGAGGCACGACAAAATGAAGAAATAGCGAGCGAATCGCCGAGAACGACGATGCCAATGGTGGTGGCTAGGTTTCGGGGTGGAGAGAGTGTGGGAGGGAGGAGCAATCGAGTATTTGAAGGGGAAACAATTGCTTGGTGTTGTGCGGTTGCCATGGAACGTGGGTGACGAGGGAAGGGGCACGAGATGGGTGTGAATCGGCGCGACGTTTGTCAGAGTGCGGCTCGCACGCCAACTGCTCGATAGAATGTTTCCATGGTGCTGGGTGACGGTTGGAGGAGGGAGGAGATGACAAGTCAGGACCGCATGGCAGTGGGAACGAGAGAGAGAAGTAAGGGGAAAATAACGTGTGTTACAAAGATCGGCATTTTAGAATATCAGTTGCTAACAAGAGTGTGGGCTCTTCATTTATTCCTTAAAAAAGTTTATTACCAATACCTTTGAAGCTCACTTCTCTCTATGGAGAGATGGAGGGAAGAATTGGCAAGTGGAAAAAAGAAAGTGGGAAATAGAAGAGCAAGAAAGTTGGACTCTGGTTTCTTGTCGTAAGCATCAATGAAATTCTCATGTGCATCAAGCCAAGGCCAAGCGAGTTACTTTTAGTGAAGCTTATTCAAGACTCACCAAAGGTAAAGTCCAGGCCCCATGAACTATTTGATAATTTTGTAATTTAGTTTGGGCAGTTTAGTTTTCGTTTGTGCAATGACTATCATCGAGTTCTTGGATCATCGAGCTTTATTGATTTCCTGGTATCAGGCTACCCATAGCTCCAACACAGGATATTGGTGAACTTGGGACCCCGAACCATGAGAGACCAGCTGCAAATGCATCATTGGTAACAAATTTGAATTTGAATGGGGTTCCTATGTCCAGAGTATTTTAGAATCTAAAAAAGATTTGAAATTAAATATATATGCGTTGGTTGGAGGTATACAATCGTAGCAAATCTTTTAACAATTATGGGAACAATCGCTAATGCTTTAAAAGCTTGGCATGGGGGCACTGTGCCCGACACTGTAAAAGGGAGTTTAGATGTCTATATAGCTATAATTATGGCCATAAGGAGAACCACTCTATACAAAAAAAATTGCCTCTAATCAAGTGGACAGTCAGAAGGCAAGAGGTAAATGTCCAACAACAGACTTCTTGTGCCAACAACAGTAAGCATGCAGGCTCGATTACCAAAGAGACTGTTTGCAATGGGGAACCTGACAAGACACTTGCCATAACCTATTTCGCGGTAGTCTGAGTATAGGCTGTGGAGTTCTCGATGACATTCTCATCTCGGTAGCCCTTATTCTACAGTGCAAATTAGTTCCCATCAGCAAACTAAGTATGGCGAACTTCGCTATCAATCCTTTGTGATTCCTCCTAGCGCGGGCAATCCAAGAAGTTGGAGGTCCGCAT
Organism: Tuctoria greenei; assembly: GCA_036927565.1. NCBI lineage: Eukaryota > Viridiplantae > Streptophyta > Magnoliopsida > Poales > Poaceae > Tuctoria > Tuctoria greenei. Next base: position 181,726,749 of record JAYESD010000004.1, on the reverse strand, counting down.
CGAAAAGCAAGAGGAGTGTGCTACATCTCAGGGGAAGTGATATAGAAAAATGAGGAATTGGCCATTGCAGTCACAAATGACAGTCAAGTTATACTGCCACCAGAAGCTTTACAAAGCCAGCAAGTCAATTCAATGATTCAGTCCTTGCAAGCAAAATACAATAAATGAGAACTGTTGGGCCAAGCCCGGTGGAAAAGTTCCCAAAGATTGGTTTTGACTTATCTGGAGAAGGATTAACCAATTTTAGGATTCAAGAGGTGGAGGGAGGCCCGGTCATAGAAGACCAAGTCACAAAACAAGGACCAATTAAAGGACATGTCTGGAGTCAGCCTGCATTGATAGTCTCCCTGCCCAGAAAGTGGTGAAGCAAGTGCTTCACAACCGGTCGGGCAAGCTATTAATCTCTAAAGATGATGTCAGGAGAAGTGATCGTATAAAAAAACAAAGGTAAGAAGCCTGTCAGTGCAACAGATCTCCTCAAGAGTCCGAAAGGGAAGGCTAAAAAGAAGAATTCAAAGAATAAGGGTAACACCTCTAATTCTCCTGTACATTCTCTGCCTAAATTCCCTAGTTTAAATGATATTGAAAACAATGACGCGATTTATCCTGCAATTCCAATTCAAGAAATTCAATATGTTGCTATAAATTCCTGTTAGATATCCCCTTTGGAGGTTACTGCAGCTATGTTGATGGTTGCTGTTGGAATTAATGATGCAAAAGATGATGGATCTCATGCCATGAAAGAAGATGGACCTGCTTGAAGGAGTCAGACAGAAATAGAGGTGGATGTTGATGGCGCCTAGTATCAAGTCTTGTGGTAAAGAAAAGATCTTGTGTGCTTTTGTCTTAGCTGATTTTAATAAAGTATGTCATGGTGTCTATCTTTGTGATGCTAATCTCATGACTCCTTATGTTTGGGATGGTGGAAAACTCTATAATATGATGGCCTCATATTTTGTTGCAAACATGCTTATATGGCTGTGATCCTTCTTCATGATGCTTTTACATATTTGGGCCTTTCAGATGTGCCTCTGGTACATTCCGACCTCCATTGCAATTCCCTCTTTGCACTGAAGAATGGCTTCAAGAGCCAATAGAACAAGGAGTATCGTAAACTGGAACATAAGAGGGTTAAATTCTGCTGAGAAACACAGTGCTCTTAAGGCAAAGTTGTTAGGACAGAGATATGATATCTTTTGTGTTCAGGAAGCAACCAAGGAGTTAATTGACAAAGCCTTTTTTTACAGTATTGCGCCAAGGAAATTTGATAGTTTCGCATACTCCCCATCTGTAAGATCTTCTGGGGGAATTCTAGTGGGATAGGTAGGGTCACAATATAAGGCAATAGTAATTCATACTCTTAAATTTACCGTTACTATCAAATTTAGCTCTCGGATGAACAATTAAGATTTCACTATCTCGGCTATATATGTACCATGTCTCAGATCTGAAAAGCAAACCTTTATAAGTTGGTTAAAGGAACTAACCATTGAGGAAGAAGAAAAATGGATGCTTTTAGGGGATTTCTATCTCTACAGATCACAAGAAGATCAAAATATGCTAGGTGGAAATATAAGCAATATGGTGGCTCTCGATAATGTAATTAGTTCTCTAGGATTAATTGAGGTTCATCTTAAAGGTAAAAAATTTACATGGAGTAATATGCAAAGGGTTCTCCTGCTTCAGCAGATAGATTGGTTTTTCACATCTCCCTCTTGGAATATCTCTGTCACACCTGGTAATAAGAAGACAACCAGATGCTTTCCACATGTATGTTAGGATCAGTTCAACTCATACATTTGTAGACGAATGTAAAATTCCACAAATAATGCCATGTTCGAGTACATCACCTTATTACATAAATGACCTTCCAAGTCTAAAATAAAAATACATAAGCAGCGGAGAAACATATAAAAGGGCTCCAAGCATAGGCATTGCACGGGGGATATGCCATCCTAGAACATCTCATTGGGATCTCCATAGAAGTCCTGGTTCTCCACATCTTCGTCTTCATAGACTGGGGGGGGGGGATATGCAACTAACAACTTTGAGTACCAATGGTACTCGCAAGTGGGATGTTGTGACATGTGGCTCATAACAAGGAAGGCAAGTAATAGGTAAACCACTATAGCAATAGTAACCTATTCTTAATGTTGTTAAGCACCTGCATCTAGGTGAAATCCCATCCAACATCCCAAAATAATCAGGTAAGTCCGAGCCCAATCCATCCATTATTTATTCATGTGTGCTAATTATGAATTTGGTTCCAAGCCGCTCGTGTCCTTGAGCACAGCTGTCTATACAGTTTGACAAGACTCTGCAGAGTGTGTATCCTTTACCCACAGTTCGTGATTTCAGCCCCTGTTGCCAGGTGGACTAAGGTTAACCTCCCTGATGCCCGTGCTAGCTAACCACCTTACACACTTCCGTAGGTGTGTGGCCAGGAGATCACTACGAGGTGTTTCCGATGGTTCTCCCGACTTGCAATGGGTACTATAGGGTTTCACCACTCCGGCACCTGAAGTCTATTTTCCCTCCGCCAGGAGAAGCCCCCTCTTGAGCCATTCAGATCCCAAGGCAGAATTCTGAACCCATTCCCCGCCCGTTCAATTACCTATGATACATCGGGAGAGACCAAATTACTAAACCAAGTTGTCCCATATACAATTATGTGGTGATACTAAAAGGCTTAGCAACTTCCTCCATAAATCGGTCCTTTGAATCCGATAGGTGTGAAGCCCCAAACCAAGCTCTTGTGCACGCATGCACCAATCCATACAAAACCTCCTATCATATTCTTGTCCACTATATTCATATTTGGCAACATTTCATGAATAATAGTAATACAAACATATCATGTAGATAAGTTGACCATATTTAATTAAGCATGGCTAAGCGTGAACTAATTAAAAGTAAATCACCCAAACCAAGTGACATGGAATACTGAGGAATAATTAGGGAAATATAGCATGGGATTCATATTTTAATTTAGCATGCATCTATCTAAAACTTAACAAAAAGGGGGTAAGATGGTCAAGGAACTTGCCTCCAAATTGAGCCTGGTGGTCATCGGGAAATTGCTGCTCTTGAAGATTAAATGTCGGTTCTGGCCCCGACTTTAGTTTTACGACGATGCATGAAATAATAACATACAATAATAATGCATAGAATGCAAACACTTCAAATAAACATAAATTGCTGCGCAAAAGTTATTTTATGGTTAATTTAAATTATAGGCATAAACCAATTATTGATAATTTAGAGTTGAATGAAATATATTGGGTAAAACATATTTTTTAACAATTTTTATACCATTCTTATATTTATTAGAAACCTATTATTATTTTATAGAAATTTTTCTCCTTCAAAATATGATTAAAATAGATTTATAACATAAAATGTGCATTTTACAACTTTTACACTATTTTTCATAATTATTTCTCTGTGCAAATCAATTTTTATGAATTAAATACAATTAAAACGTATTTTATGAATAATTCAACAATTTAAATGAATTATGAAAATATTACAGAAATGAAAATAATATTAAAAACATTTTTAAATATGTTTTATAATTATTTTATAGAAATTATGGGCTTTTATTTAATTTGTAGATCTATCACTGGCTTTTCTGTAAAAATAGAACTGTTCCAGAGGATAAAAATATATTTCTACAAAGTTCAGGGGTCATTCTACAATTTTACAGAATTTATTTGCTATTCTATAATATTCCAGGGGCTTTAAAACACTTTTTACTTAATTATCCAGTAATTTCCTAATTTCTTGAAAGTCCATGTTTGATTTTGTAAGTTTTTGGACCTATCTGTAAACTATTTAAAAAGCTCAGGGGGTTATCTGCTAATCTACCAATGGTTATGGGTATTTGAATGTGGGCCTTAGGATTTAAAATGGACGGCTCGGATTTAAATAAACAAAGGGGTACGCTTGGTTCTAATCTCGGTTGTTCAAATAAAATGGACGGCCGGGATTGAGCCACATCGGCTCAACCGGGCAAGGTGGCAGCGCGCGGTGGGGCCGAGCGCGTGCGGCGGCGAGTTCGCCAGCGATGATAGGAGAACGCACTATAGTGGCTACGGGACACATCCAAATGGCGAAAAAGGAAGGGGGAAGCTATGGGGACTCATTAAGGTTCGTCACTCCGCCGAAGAAGGGTTAGAAGGTGGTCGGCGACAGTAAGAAGCGGTGGAGCTCGTCGGCGTCTGACGAAGCCGGTGATGTAGCGGCGTTCCTCCCCAATGGCGATGTCCAGTAGGCACACAGGGAAGATGTTAGGCTAGTTTCCGAGGCAATGAATCAGGTTGAACGACGGGAACACGACCGGCATTACCGAGCTCGTCGGTGCAAGGGTTTCGGGCGTCTGGTGAGGAAATTGGCGGAAGGGGGGATTGGTCGGGTTTTTATAGGGGATCGGATGAGTAACGGGCGGCGGTTATCATGGAAACGACGGGGTGATTGATTAGAGAGAAATGGTCAGCATTGAAGTGGTGAATGCGACTGCGACAACTGCGCGTGCGTTACTGCGCGCGATACGGCGGGGACGAAGCTACTAACACGCGGGGCCGGGTTGTCAGCGAGGGGGGGGGGGGGGAGAAGAGAGGGCGCGGGCGCGGGTGGAGCTGACGCGCGAGGCTGGAGTGGCAGAGAGAGAGAGGAGGGAAATGCAGGCAAGCGCGGGGAGGGGGAGGGCAGTTGGGCTGGGGTGGAAATTCAGCCCAGGAGTGGTTTTCCAATTTCTTTTTCTTTTTCTTTTTCTTTTCTATTTTCTTTTTCTTCTCTTTTATGTTTTGAATTTGTAAACTGAATTTCTAGCGAATTTAAATTTTAAAATTTCACACAATCAAATCACATGATGCAATTACCTTATATGGAATTTTTTTCCAAAGAAAATTGATATGTAGCTCTTCAAAAATTTATTTTACACACATTTTTTTCTTTTCAAAATTTTTGGGTGTTACAATTCTACCCCCCTAAAAAGAAATCTCGCCCTCGAGATTTGGACGTCCTAGGAAAATAGACTAGGAAACTCCGCCTTGAGGTCCTCTTCTCCTTCCCATGTCGCCTCTTCTTCTCAGTGATCTTTCCATTGGACTTTGCACATACGAGTAACTTTATTCCTCGTAACTCGTTCGGATGTCTCGAGAATCTTAACAAGGTGTTCTGCGTAAGTCAGGTCCTCTTGCACATCTACTGCTTCCAATGGCAATTGTTCTTCAAGCACTCTTAAGCATTTCTTCAATTGTGGCACATGGTATACGTCATGTACATCTGATAAGTGAGATGGCAACTTGAGCTGATAGGCTACTTCTCCTCTTTTCTCCAATATTTTGAAAGGACCAATGTAACGATGTGACAACTTGCCCTTCACCTTGAATCGTCTCAACCCTCTCACGGGTGACACCTTAAGATACACAAAATCACCAATCTCGAATGACAGATGATGATGTCGAGTATCTGCATAACTCTTCTGTCTTGATTGAGTTGTCTTCAAATTCTTCCAGATTTCTTGCACTTGTCTTTCAGCTTCTCTTAATACTTCTTGTCCTAATACTTGACTTTCTTCAGCTTGATTCCAAAACAATGGTGTTCTGCACTTCCGTCCATACAAAGCTTCAAACGGAGACATCTTCAAACTGGCTTGATAACTATTGTTATAGGAAAACTCGACATATGGTAGGTTCTTATCCCAGCTTCTAGTATTTTTCAAAGCACACGGTCTCAACATGTCTTTAAGAATTTAATTAGTGCGTTCTGTTTGTCTGTCTGTTTGCGGATGGCAGGCTGAGCTGAAATTCAGTCGAGTATCCATAGACTCATGCAATTTCTGCCAAAATATGGAGGTGAACTGAGTGCCTCTATGTGATATTATCATCTTTGGAACTCCATGCAGGCACACAATTCTTGCCGTGTATAACTCCGCCAACCGTGAACCAGTATAGCTTTCTATAACTGGAATAAAGTGAGCCACTTTAGTCAAGCGGTCCACTATAACCCAGATGGAGTCGTATCCTGACTGAGTTCTTGGTAACCCCACAATAAAATCCATACTTATTTCTTCCCTTTTCCATTCAGGAATTTTGATTGGTTGAAGTAACCCTGTTGGTCTTTGATGTTCTGCTTTGACCTTCTGACATGTGTCACACAAAGCTACATATTCCGCTACATTGCGTTTCATTCCATGCCACCAATATCGATCCTTAAGATCCTGATACATCTTTGTGCTTCCCGGATGAATAGAATATGATGAATCGTGGCTTCTCTCAGCACTCTCGATTCTCCTTGATATCAGGCAAACATATTTTCTTCCCTAGCCATAGGGTTCCCTGTTCATCTTCTTTAAAGTCTGGTGCTTTTCCTTCCTTCATTAGTCGCTTAATCTTTTGGATCCACTTATCATTCTTTTGTCCTTACCGAATATCCTTCTCCAAAGTAGAGTCTACTTCCATGGATACTACCTCAGTGTTAGTCACAATACCGAGGTTTAGCTTCACGAATTCCTCAGATAACTGCGGTTGCTGACCCTGTAGTGCCAAGCTGTTGCATTGAGCTGATCTACTTAAAGCATCTGCTACCACTTTAGCTTTTCTAGGATGATAATTGATTCCAACATCAAAATCATTGATAAGATCCAACCATCTGCGTTGTCTGAGGTTTAAATATGGTTGAGTAAAAATATACTTCAGTCTTTTGTGGTCCGTGTAGATTTCAGTTCTTTTTCCAATTAGATAATGTCTCTGTAAGACCTATGTGTGCTGAATACATTGGCTCGTAGTGAATACTTGGCTTTGATGATAAAAGTTTTAAATATCACTAAAACACCTTTTTTATCAAGGTCCGACTCTAGCTCAGAGCTACGGCAAGGTCCGACCATAGGTCCGACTTGTTTTGGGTAGCTCCGGGTACGTTAGATGCTAGGTCCGACTTCTTGGGAAGGTCCGACCAGCTTTGGTAAGCTCCGGTGATTTTTATCTTTAGCTCCGACATTTTGTTTATAGCTCCGGCATATACTTGATAGCTCCGGCATGCTTTTGCTAAGTTCCAATGTACTTTGTCTAGCTCCAGTTTTGGGTTGACTAGTTTTGACTAGCTTTTGGTAAGCTCCGGTGCTAGGATCTACTAGTTTTGGTTAGCTCCAGCGCTAGGTCCTGCTAGTTTTGTAAGCTCCGGCGGGAGCTTGGTTGTACTAGTTTGGTAAGCTCCGGTGCTAGGTTCTACTAGCTTTTGATAGCTCCGGCTCAAGCTCCGGGTTGCTCTGGCAAGGTCCGGAACTTGACCGAAGTGCTTCTGCTTTTCATTTGCAATGTTTCGTACTTGCTTTAAATTGTTGGAAAGATTTCTTAGTATTCATTTGCTAAGTTTTTGGTGCGTTTTGATTGAATACGGTTGATATCGTTTCTACTGTGGTTTTGCAACATGCTTATGTGAGGTGCTCACATAAGGTGTTGTGTTCGGAACTAATTTGAGTCAAGACGAGGACTTGGGCCCGTATGGATTGTTTGTTTGTTCATGTGCAGGTGTTGCTTGAGTTCAAGTCATGTCTGGTGACAGGATCCATTGGACTAGTCTCAGGAGGAGATGAGGTTCCAACAACCAAGTTTGGGAGGAACTGTGGTTGAGCGGGTTAGGAGGTCGCGCAGGATGATTGAATCAAGGGCAGTGCATATGAAGGTCGAAGGAAGGTGTTCGCACGTATGCATGCGGTGCATGACATGGCAATATGCTTCTAGAGACGGATTATGGAAGGAAGATCTGATCGGATCGTATCGGTTGATGACTTCGGATGCGGCAGAGTCGGTTATGGCTCGGTATGGAAATATCGAGTTGGTTATGTTAGGATTTCGTGTGTGTCACGAATTTGAGTTGTTTAGGAATGTGGGATACGTTCCTAAGGTGTTTGGAAGTCTTAAGATTGCTTCTATCTGTGTATAGAAGAGTCCTAAGCAGTTATGGAAAGTTCCGATTGTGATCGGATTAGGATTGGAGTCCTAGTTGAGATTGGGATGGCCTCAGGGCTGGTTATATAAGCAAGGGAAGGCCAAAGTTCGGGTAGACGACTTTAGGGCTGTTCCTCTTGTGTTCTATTGAATAAAATTCATAGTTTGAAGGAATTTTTGTGCCTTGTTCGTACAACTTGTTCCAGACAAGTTTTACTCGTCGAGTTTCTGGACAGCACTACCTTTCATTGGTGGTTTTATCATAAATCGAGTTTTACAGATCCAATTGACGTGATTCTTTTTTGGTTGTCTTCATAACTTGATTGTCTATCATCTATCAAAATTTCACGGTCATTGGATTTCTGGTTTCTAAGCTACACGAGTTTCTTTGCAGCATTCCAGAAACTGTTTTTCTCGGGTAGGTCAGATTGACCATAGTCTGATTTTTCAATCATAACTTAAGTTTTTCTTGACGGATTTGAGTAATTGTTTTTGTGTTGTCTTCGTGACTTGATTCTCTCTGATATCTATCACTTTTGTCACGGTGAAACACGTTTAGATTAGTCTCATACACGATTTCTTTAACAGATTGTTTTTCTACCGAAGGGATTAGGGTTTTATTGTTTCCTCTGCGTAAGATTTTTAAATCTACCATTCACCCCCCTCTGGTAGTTTTTCACGTGCTCTTCGATCCTACAATTGGTATCAGAGCCACGGTGCTCTAATCTTTGTGATTTGCATGTGTTTTTGACAAATCATCATGGAGAAGTACTCCGCCAAACCTTGTGTGTTTGCTGGTATTGATTTTCAGGTTTGGAAGGCACGCATGGAGGCCTTCATCCAGGCGCAAGGCTTCGCAATATGGGAAAAGGTGTACAAACCTTATGAAGTCCCGCCTAATGATCAAGTTACGGCTACGAACCTCCGGGACGTCGACAACAACAACAAAGCCCGAAACTTGATCATCCAAGGACTCACTCAAAGCGACTTTGATCGTGTCGCGCACCTCCGGTCAGCATACGATGTTTGGAGAGCTCTCTGTGATTATCATGAAGGCTCCAACACAATCAAAGAGGTAAAACAAGATATGTTCAAAAAGGAATATATGCGCTTTGAGATGCAACCAGGTGAGTCTATCGATGACCTCTTTGCTCGTTTCAATAAAATTCTCAGCAACTTACGTAGTGTCAATGTTAATTTTTCTGATGCTGAGAATGCTAGGCAACTTGTTAGTGCATTAGACATTTCAATTTGGGAGATGAAAGTAAGATCTATTCGTGAATCAACTGTCATGAGTTCTCTTACATTAGATGTACTTTATTCTAAACTAAAAACTCATGAAATTGACATTCTAGCACGTAAGAACCCAAATAAGTCTATTGCATTTGTTTCACAACGTGATATGTCTAACTCCGGCCAATCTTCATCTTGTAATACACTTGCTTTGTTGTCCTCTCTAACCCTTGAACAAATCGAAGAATTTCCAGAAGAGGAGTTGGCACTCATCTCTACTAGATTCTCAAAAGCATTGCAAAATGTGAGAACTAGAAGGAGAGGAAGCTCCGGGCCTCAACGCTGTTTTGAATGTGGTAAAATAGGACACTTTCGTACAGAATGCCCTAACCTTTCAGGTCCGACCACCCGGGAAGAAAAACAAAGCAAGGTCCGGACCTCCTCTGGAAATTCCAACAAGAAAGAGAAGGGTACCATAGGACGCAAGATGATCAACAGCTTCATCACCGCGCTTCAAGAGCTCAGTTCAAGTGATATTGACTTTGAAAGTGATGAAGAGAATGATGACCTGGCCAACTTATGCTTCATGGCGGGCAAAACAAGATCAAGATCAAGTCAGGAGGATGCAGAACACAGTAGTGAAGACGATGAGGTATGTTCTACCTGCAATGAAATGTGTGATGCTATTTCTCGTGCAACTGTTATTGTCAAGAAAAAGGACAAAAAGCTTAGGGACAATGCTGCTAAACTTGAGTCACTAGAATCTGAAATTAATCATTTGAAATCCTTGATTCCTAGTGATGATGCATGTCCCTCATGTGACTTAATCTATGAACAATTGTCCACATTAAGAAGTGCACACTCCTCCACTCTAGATAGACTTGATGAAGAAATTGAAAAGAACAAAGAGCTTGCTGCACTTAGTGATAAAAACTTAAAAGATGCTTCTTGCTCTACATATGATTTGCATTGTTCTGCATGTGAAAATCTTGATAAGAAACTAAAAGATGCAATGAATGAAATTTCCATTCTGAACAATGCTTTACAATCTCATGAAGTTAAAAATTGTTCCAATTGCAAACTAAAAGGAAAAACTTCATGTGCAAACTTCCTAGACTTGTCTAAGAAACTTGATGACATGAATAGGACACTAGGTCGGTTTTGTAATGGGAATAAGAATCTAAACTTGCTGCTGAATTCTTCCAAGTCTGGCAATGATAAAACTGGTTTAGGTTTTGATTCTCATGCTCATGCTAAGGCACATCCACCTAAAATTGTAAAGTCATTAGGAAGTGGTTTGATTCAAACAGTTCCTAAACAAAAAAAAGTGGTTTTCAAATCTGCAGGAGTGCTTTCTAATTCTGTTTCTAATGTTGGGTGCTCATCTAGACATGATTACAAAATTAAGTTTCATTGTACCTACTGTTGTAGAGATGGTCATGTCATAGATTTTTGTTATAGACTAGCTAAACAACAGAAAAGGGAAAGAATGTCTGCTAGATCTCATAACGTTCATCCTAAACCGAATATTAGAAACATGCAACCTGCTTTAATGAGTCAGAAATTTGAAAAGGTCGCTTCTGGAACTTTTGGCAAGAAATCTACAAAGGCAGCTCCAGTAGTTCTGATAGCTCTGAGAGCCCCTGGATCTTCTGTTGTTCCCTCTAGAGCTTCAGTTTTTGCCTCCGGACCTTCTGCTTTTACCTCCGGAGCTACTGGTTTTCACTCTAAATAAGTAACAACTTCTAAATCAACTGTTAAGAACAGAAAACCTCAATCTTTGAATCATAAACCTGCTATTTTGTGTCAGCTTTCGCGTGTTTTTCCTACTGCACGTCGCGTGACTCAGTACTGGATTCCTAAACGCCTTTTGACTAACCCCAGTATTGAGTCATCGACGTATGTGCTTCTATGTAGGTTACACGTTTGAGGAAGGAGAACATTTGGATTGTGGATTCAGGTTGCTCACGCCACATGACTGGTAACAAAGATTGGTTCTCCTCCCTCTCTTTTGTGTCACGTGTAGAAAATGTTACTTTTGCCGATAATTCTTCAACTCTTATAATTGCTAAGGGTTCGGTTAGAGTAAATGATCACTACACTTTGAAGGATGTGGCACTTGTAAAAAATTTGAAATACATCTTGATTTCTGTTGCACAATTGCTAGATGAAAATCTAGAAATTATTTTCAATAAAAACTGCTGCAAAGTTGTAGGTTCAAATAGTGAGCTTATTTTTAACATGTCTCGGTTTGGAAGAGTTTTTAAAGCTGATTTTGATATGTCTTCCTCTAAGCATAGGTGTCTAGTTGCTAATGATTCAAAGGACTTATATTTCTGGCATCGTAGACTTGGTCACGTAGGCTTTGATCACCTAACGCGTGTTAGTGCTCTTGATCGCATACGTGGGTTGCCTAAGCTTAAAGGGGACAAAGAAATTGTGTGCTCTTCTCGTAGACATGCTAAGATGGTTGCAGGTTCACATACTCCTCTCACAATGATCATGACAACTGAACCATGTGAACTTTTGCATCTTGACACCGTAGGACCTTCACATGTTCAATCCTTCGGAGGTTAATGGTATGTTCTTGTTATCGTTGATGATTATTCTAGATACTCTTGGGTTTACTTTATGGCGTCTAAGAATGAAGCTTTTAGTCACTTTAGGATTTTATTTCTTACATTATCAATTGATCACCCAGAATCTTTAAAGGCAATTAGAAGTGATAACGGAACTGAATTTAAAAATCAATCTTTTGATCACTTTTGTGCTGAAAATGGAATAGATCATCGACTTTCTTCACCATATGTACCTCAACAAAACGGTGTTGTAGAAAGAAAGAACAGAACCTTAGTTGAGATGGCTAGGACTATGCTTGATGAATATAAAACTCCTAGGAAAATTTGGGGTGACGCGTTAGCAACCGCTTGTTATGTCTCAAATCGTGTTTTATTGCGTGCTAAGCTAGGTAAAACACCATATGAGCTTCGTTTCGGACATAGGCCTAGTGTTACACACTTCCGGGTCTTTGGTTGCAAATGCTTTGTTAAGAAACATGGTAATCTTGATAAATTTGAACCTAGATCCATTGATGGCATGTTTCTTGGTTATCCATCTCATACTAGAGGCTACCGTGTGCTTTTACTTGACACTAACAAAATTGTGGAGACTTGTGAAGTGTCTTTTGATGAAGCTAGCTCAGGTACTAGCTCCGGTATTGCAGGACCAGATCCGTATCCTCAGGGGGAGGGTATTTTCGAAGATGAAGAAGAGCCGGTGATACTGCCTGATAGTTCCGAAGTTGACACGTGTCCAGCTCCAGACATTGAACAAGCTCTGGATATCACCTCTGCTGGTCCTGATCGTCCACAAGTCACAAGCTCATCAATCTACGATGAACCTAATGAAGAAGAAGCTTGTGAGACATCTGTTCCCCTACGTTTTTACAAAGATCACCCCCCACAACAGATGATTGGAAGCTTGCACGAACGAGTCACACGGTCCAGGTTTTGCGATCCAAACTCTCATGCTCATTCTGCTTTTGTTGCTTCTTTACCCAAATATATATCACACGCACTCACAAATGAATCTTGGATTATTGCCATGCAAGAAGAGTTAGAAAATTTTGAAAGAAATAATGTTTGGAAACTTGTACCTCCACCTATAGGTCACACTTTAATTGGAACTAAATGGGTATATAAAAATAAACAAAGTGAGGATGGGGTTGTGGTTAGGAATAAGGCTAGGTTGGTTGCTCAAGGTTTCACTCAAGTTGAAGGTCTAGATTTTGATGAAACTTTTGCTCTTGTCGCTAGATTAGAAGCCATAAGAATTTTGTTAGCTTTTGCAGCATCTAAAGGTTTTAAGCTATATCAAATGGATGTTAAAAGTGCTTTTCTTAATGGCTACATAGATGAGGAGGTTTATGTCAAACAACCACCGGGTTTTGAAAATCCAGATTTTCCTAATCATGTTTACAAACTGTCCAAAGCCTTATATGGTCTCAAACAAGCCTCTAGAGCATGGTATGATAGGTTAAAAACATTCTTACTTGAAAAGGGGTTTACAATGGGCAAGGTTGATAAAACTCTTTTTGTGCTTAAACATGGCAATGACTCATTATTCGTTCAAGCGTATGTGGATGACATTATCTTTGGTTGTGCTTCTCATGATCTTGTGTCCAAGTTTTTAGCAATGATGAGTTCCGAATTTGAAATGAGTATGATGGGTGAACTCACTTACTTTTTGGGGCTGCAAATCAAGCAAACTAAGGAGGGTACCTTTGTGCATCAAACGAAGTATACCAAAGATCTCCTAAGGCGCTTCAACATGGACAAAAGCAAGCATCTTCGGACACCAATGGGAACAGCAACAACACTTGAAATTGATGAAGATGGTGAATCCGTGGATCAAAAAGAATATAGAAGCATGATCGGATCACTTTTTTACCTCACGGCATCAAGACCGGACATACAATTCAGCGTATGTCTTTGTGCACGGTTTCAATCTTCCCCACGTGCTTCACATCGTCAAGCCGTCAAAAGGATTCTCAGGTACTTACATGGAACTCAAGAATTTTGCATTTTTCTTCCTTCTTCCTCAACCGTTACTTTGAAAGCTTTTTCGGATGCTGATTTTGGGGGTTGTAGGATTGATAGGAAAAGTACTTCCGGTGCTTGTCATTTTCTTGGTAATTCTCTTGTTGCTTGGTCCTCTAGAAAACAAAGTTCAGTTGCACAATCCACAGCCGAATCTGAATATGTAGCTGCTGCTAGTGCTTGCTCACAAATTCTTTGGATTGTTCAAACACTTAAGGACTATGGGGTTGATCTAGATAGTGTTCCACTGTTTTGTGATAACACTAGTGCTATTTGCATTGCCAAAAACCCCGTGCAACATTCTAGAACTAAGCACATTGATATTAGGTATCACTTTCTCATAGATAATGTTGAAAAGGAATCATTGTGCTTCACCATGTAGATACCGAACAACAATTGTCTGACATTTTTACAAAACCTTTGGATTCACTCGTTTTTGTTACATTCGTAGTGAAATAGGGGTTATGCACCCTCATGGCTTAAATTGAGGGGGAGTTTTTGAAACTTGGGAAGTCTATGTGTGAATCTGAAATTAAAATAATATGAGCATAGTATTTCATACATATATGACTTTGTGATTCCTTTTACATGCTAAAAGTTCTTACTACATTACTCGTGTTATACATTTTGTAGTTTTTGTCATGTCTAGTAATTGAAATAATTACTTACACTAAATCTGGTCATGGTCGAACTTTCTTGCTGTTTTGAATTTGTTGCATGCTCACAAATGCTTTTAATTATTAAAGAATACATCAAGTAATCAACTCACATGTTGAGTTTTTATGAACAAATATAAATTGAGAAAAGATCAAGAGAATATGCATGCATCGCACTTCTTCTTTTGAGATAGCTTGTCATTGCACTTAGATATGAACTTAGAAGAAGTTGTGTATGACTAAAACCATGTCCTTAAGCTTCTGATTGTCAAATGACATAGGCTTGGCTTGGTTGGTTAGAATAAGGCAGATGCGCATATAATCTCTTGCAAATATCATATGATCTAAATTTATGCTTTGAAAAATAATAAAATGCAGCAACTAGTGTCATGTTATCAGGTTTTGAGATAGTTAAGTTTGTAAGATCATGACTTGCTTAAATTGAAAATTACATATGATCTCTAGCATGGCTTACACTACTTTATGTATTTCATTGATGTGATAGTGTAAGTTACTTGATAGTATGACTTGGATGAGCTTTGTTTATATGTATATGTTATAATATGCTCATAACAACTAAAGAGGGAGAGATAATTTGTTTATATCTCATGACTTGCTAAATACATTGTCGAAGGGGGAGAGATAAGCATGAAGAGAGAGAGAATATGTACATAAGGAGTGATAATAAAGGGGGAGAGATAATATGGGAATTTTTGTTTCTCATTTTTACTTTTGATTTACAAAGGGGGAGAAATTGTTTTCAAAAACTTTTATGTGAATAAGCCAATGTTCGGATTTTAGATGGTATTGTCAATGCATTCATCAAGGGGGAGATTGTAAGACCTATGTGTGCTGAATACATTGGCTTGTAGTGAATACACTTGGCTTTGATGATAAAAGTTTTAAATATCAATAAACACCTTTTTATCAAGGTCTGACTCTAGCTCAGAGCTACAGCAAGGTCCAACCATAGTTCCGACTTGTTTTGGGTAGCTCCGGGTACGTTAGATGCTAGGTCCGACTTCTTGGTAAGGTCCGACCAGCTTTGGTAAGCTCCGGTGAGTTTTATCTTTAGCTCCGGCATGTCTTTGATAGCTCCGGCATATACTTGATAGCTCCGGCATGCTTTTGCTAAGCTCCGATGTACTTTGTCTAGCTCTGGTTTTGGGTTGACTAGTTTTGACTAGCTTTCGGTAAGCTCCGGTGCTAGGATCTACTAGTTTTGGTTAGCTCCAGCGCTAGGTCCTGCTAGTTTTTTAAGCTTCGGCGGGAGCTTGGTTGTACTAGTTTGGTAAGCTCCAGCGCTAGGTTCTACTAGCTTTTGATAGCTCCGGCTCAAGCTCCGGGTTGCTCTGGCAAGGTCCGGAACTTGACCGAAGTGCTTCTGCTTTTCATTTGCAATGTTTCGTACTTGCTTTAAATTGTTGGAAAGATTGCTTAGTATTCATTTGCTAAGTTTTTGGTGCGTTTTGGTTGAATACGGTTGATATCGTTTCTACTGTGGTTTTGCAACATGCTTATGTGAGGTGCTCACATAAGGTGTTGTGTTCGGAACTAATTTGAGTCAAGACGAGGACTTGGGCTCGTATGGATTGTATGTTTGTTCATGTGCAGGTGTTGCTTGAGTTCAAGTCATGGCTGGTGACAGGATCCATTGGACTAGTCTCAGGAGGAGATGAGGTTCCAACAACCAAGTTCGGGAGGAACTGTGGTTGAGCGGGTCAGGAGGTCGCGCAGGATGATTGAATCAAAGGCAGTGCATATGAAGGTCGAAGGAAGGTGTTCGCACGTATGCATGCGGTGCATGACGTGGCAATATGCTTCTAGAGACGGATTATGGAAGGAAGATCTGATCGGAAGGATCGGATCGTATCGGTTGATGACTTCGGCTGCGGCGGAGTCGGTTATGGCTCGGTATGGAAATATCGAGTTGGTTATGTTAGGATTTCGTGTGTGTCACGAATTTGAGTTGTTTATGAATGTGGGATACGTTCATAAGGTGATTGGAAGTCTTAATATTGCTTCTATCTGCGTATAGAAGAGTCCTAAGCAGTTATGGAAAGTTCCGATTGTGATCGGATTAGGATTGGAGTCCTAGTTGAGATTAGGATGGCCTAAGGGCTGGTTATATAAGCAAGGGAAGGCCAAAGTTCGGGTAGACGACTTTGGGGCTGTTCCTCTTGTGTTCTATTGAATAAAATTCATAGTTTGAAGGAATTTTTGTGCCTTGTTCGTCCAACTTGTTCCAGACAAGTTTTACTCGTCGAGTTTCTGGACAGCACTACCTTTCGTCGGTGGTTTTATCATAACTCGGGTTTTACAGATCCAATTGACGTGATTCTTTTTTGGTTGTCTTCACAACTGGATTGTCTATCATCTGTCAAAATTTCAGGGTCATTGGATTTCTGGTTTCTGAGCTACACGAGTTTCTTTGCAGCATTCCAGAAACTGTTTTTCTCGGGTAGGTCAGATTGACCATAGTCTGATCTTTCGATCATAACATAAGTTTCTTTTGACGGATTTGAGTAATTCTTTTTGTTTTGTCTTCGTGACATGATTCTCTCTGATATATATCACTTTTGTCACGGTGAAACACGTTTAGATTAGTCTCATACACGATTTCTTTAACATATCGTTTTTCTACCGAAGGGATTAGGGTTTTATTGTTTCCGCTGCGTAAGATTTTTAAATCTACAATTCACCCCCCTCTGGTAGTTTTTCATGTGCTCTTCGATCCTACAGTCTCAATAGCTTCAACGCATGAACCATGACTGCTAACTCCAAATCATGAGTAGGGTAATTTCTTCTTTCATGTTTTCTGAGTTGGCGTGAAGCATAAGCCACTACATGTACATCTTGCATCAATACACATCCTAGCCCTTGTACGAATGCATCACAATAAGCTGCAAATTCTTTTTGCATATCTAGCATAACCAACACAGGTGCAGTGGTCAAACTTTTCTTTAATTCTGCAAAACTAGCTTCACATTCCGGTGTCCACTTGTATACAACTCCATTCTCAAGTAACTTGGTTAACGGACGAGACACATACAGATAGTCACAGATAAATTTAATCTCTTGTACTCCCTCAACATGATTGAGTCGTATTTTTTGAATTGGTTCTTGATGAGGACGAAACTCCACGTTTGTGCCATCTGTATGAGTTAAGCATACTGTTCTGGTGGCACAGTGGATCACTCTTTTGTACTTTGTTAACCAATCTATTCCCATAATTGAATTTGTCCTAGATGGGGGGGTGAATAGGCCTTTTTGAATTTTAGTCAGAACCTGCAACACTTAACAAACTGATCAAATCCCGAGATATCAGACTAGTCTGGTAGAGTGCGGACTAGTCTGGTGCGTGCGGACTAGGTTGATCAAGTTTGATAGATTATCTCGATCCTAGACTGTATGCAGCAGAAATATACTTGTAATTGGAGTGTCACACTACTATGAACTAGGATGTAGCACAAGTTAATCTTATATTCAATGTTTCAACGTAATGTAAACAAGATTGATTGAAACCCTAGATAGATATGAAGAGTAAGAACAATATGCGCAAAGTAAGAACTCAAGCTCTTTATCCCGTGGTTCGGTTCCCACAGAGGCAACCTACATCCACATTAAAGACTCCACAAAAGGATCGGGTCTTCTCCAACCCTACCCTCGTCGAATCGCCACGGAGGCCAATCCTTTTCACTAACCACAAGGGGCAAATAACCGAATTCAAGGGGCCTTATCACAATTTGAGGGCTCCCCAAGATTACAAGATGAACACCACCAAGAACACACTCTTAAGATTATAATGAAAACCACATGAGTGTGTTAGGGAATCAAACCAAGAGCTCAATGAGTGAAGAACCGTGTCTCTCCTTGGATCCAAAGTGTATCCTCAAAGGATTAAGCTTTCTTGTGTTGTTTTGCGTGGAGAGATGAGTTTTCTAGGCTCTTGGAGGGTGTGACGGCGTAGGGTGTCGAGAGATATGAAAGTTGGGCCGTGCACACCTATTTATATGGGGTTCCCAAAAGTTATCGTTAGGGTTAACCCTAGGTGTCCCGAAATATCGGACTTGTCCGAAGTGAAAGCAGACTAGTCCGATTTGGTTCTGGAAATCTTCGGACTAGTTCGATGAATATCGGACTTGTCCAGATAGGTGAATCCCTTAGTGAATTTGGGGAACAAGTCTGCACTTGGAGGACTTGTCCGATTTAGGTCAGAGGAATTTCGGACTAGTCTGTGCTAACATCGGAAATGTCCGATTGACATCAGAAAGATATCAGACTAGTCTGTGGTGTTATTGGACTTGTCCGATTTTGTGCAACTTGTGAAGTGTTTGGGGGACTAGTCCGCACTGGGGAGGACTAGTCCGGTTCTAGTCAGAGAGATATCGGACTAGTCCATGGTGATATTGGACTAGTCCAGTCAGTGAACACTGGACTGTGTGGACAAGTCCGCATTGTGAGGACTTGTCCGATCTAGTACAGAAAGATATTAGATTAGTCCAGGGTCAGTCGGACTAGTCCGGTCCTGTATAACTTTGTGCAATGTGTGAGATTATTTGTGCTTGAGCTCTTGGGGTGTGTTTCCTTAACACACTCCATACACAGTTATCTACTACACTTGGTTCTTGAGCTCTTTTCCGCATTGTTCCTCATTCTCCTTTCTTTTTGGCGCTTTGTTCATTCTTTGATTAGAACCGGTGCTCATCTTAAAAATGTGGTTAGGATCTCATTTGCTTGTCATAAATCAACCAAAACCCACTAGATATTCCTAGATGCACTTTCAATCTCCCCCTTTTTGGTGATTGATGACAACCAATTGAGATTTCACAAAATATGATAAAAAGATTAGATTTTCATGAAGTGTGCACATATGAGTTTGAAACACATTAAGCAATGAAAACATAATTCATATGTGAACTCTTTATGGTGGGATGCAAAACTAAGTATGTATAAACGATAATCATGATGAGAATGACACAATTGACATCAATATATCAACAAGTATATATGTCATTTTTAGAGCAAAATCACATATTTCATAAATATCTTCATAAGCAGTTCATAACATTGCATCGCAAGACCAAAAGTACCAAACGAGCATGATATAAGTCTTACAACCCACAAAGAGACAAAAGATACAAAAGATAGCTCTCCTCGCAGCCTACAGCTAAAGCCTAAGACTCCCCCTCAATCTCTCCCCCTTTGGCATCAAGACACCAAGAAGAAGGAGAAGAGGGACCTAAGGTATTCAAGCCTCACTGTCGGTCCTCTCATCATTTTCATCTTCATTCTTGGGCTGAGGAGGAGGAGGACGAATGGTTCCACTCGAGTACCCGATGCCAAAATAGGTAAGCTCGGAGGGAGTCAAGGGCCCGAGCTCGGTGAAATCAGAATCAGAATCATCAGAAATGACTGGAGATCCAGTGGGTTCGATCTCCAGCTTCTGGCAAATGTGATGCACATGTTCTTTGATGTATCGCATATCAGCCTTCCTCTCTTGTTAGGCTTATGAGTGTTGACTTCCGCCTTCTTGCAAGAGGCAAAAATAGCTAACAAGTACTTTAGCATTCCACTAGGTGACCCTTTCTGGGGAGGGGCCCTAGTGGGGAGATCAGCCCTTGCATCACCTGTGGCTTTCCTTGGCGCCTCTTCACTGGAAGCAGGAGAAGGAGCAGCTTGAACACTTGCTTGTTGAGGCTTTTGGGGCCTCAAGGGGGTTTGCTCCACATCCTTGATGAACTCAATACCCGTGACCTTCTCAATCATAAACATCAGGTAGGGGGCATAGCCATAGGATATGTTTGGCGTGCAAGAGATGTTGACCATATCGTTCCAGGTATAGTCAAAGACATCAAACTTTCTGTCTTTGCTTATGACCTTCATCAAGGTCCTAAGATATCCCTGGGCAATGGAGATCGTTTTCCACCAAAACATGAAGAGTTTTGATGGAGGATGAAGGAAATCGCCTTTGGGAGCTCGAGCGAGGAGAGAGAGCGTAGGTGAGGTTGTGAGGATGAAGAGGATTAGGGTTTTGAGGCGACTAGGGTTATGGATACGAAAAATTGGACTTGTCCGAAAATGATCGGATTAGTCTGAACTTTTCTAGAGCCAATATCAGACTAGTCCGTGGTCGGCCGGACTAGTATGGACCTACAGTCACTCTGTGGACTTGTCTGCAGGGGTGGACTAGTCCGGGCAACCACAGACTAGTCTGTGGTCACTAAGGAAGAAATGCTTAGCCCATTCATTTATATTCAAAGGTCCTTATAAAGAAAATTAGGGAGCAAAGACACACAATAATCTTGATGAATATGATGAGTAAACATTCAACAATCAAGCAATGACCATAATTCACCAAGATCTAGTAATTGACATAGTTTTCGGAAAAATTTAGAGAGATGATTTTCACAACACAATCAATGAATTTTGAAGATAGCATTCAGGTATATAAGATTTCAAGCCACATTCCGAGCATCAAGGATATTTAGTTCATTTTGGAGCTCGCAAAAGTGTTTTTCATCAAGTGGCTTGGTGAATATATCGGCTAGTTGTTTTTCGGTGTTGACATGTGAAATGGCTATATCTCCCTTCATTGAGTGGTCTCTCAAAAAATGATGTCAGATGTCTATGTGTTTGGTCCTAGAGTGCTCAACGGGATTATGGGCAATCTTAATAGCACTCTCGTTATCACAAAGGAGTGGAATACGGTTCATGTTGTAACCGTAATCCCTAAGAGTTTGTCACATCCAAAGGAGTTGTGCACAACAACTCCTGGCTTCAACATACTCCGCTTTGGCTGTGGATAAGGCAATGGAATTTTGTTTCTTAGAAGACCGAGAAACAAGGGATCTACCTTGGATTTGGCATGTACCGGAGGTACTTTTTTTATCTACTTTGCATCCGACATAATCTGCATCAGAGTAACCAATGAGATTGAATTTGGAACATTTGGTATACCAAAGGCCTAGGTTGGGTGTATGAACTAAATACCGCAAGATTCTCTTTACGGATGTAAAATGACACCTTTTTGGGTTGGCTTGAAACCTTGCACACAAACATACACTCAACATAATGTTTGGCCTAGATGCACATAAGTAGAGTAGAGATCCAATAATGGAGCGATATACCTTTTGATCGACGTTTGGTCCATCTTCATTGAGATCCAAGTGGCCATTCGTTGCCATGGGAGTCTTTATAGGCTTCGCCTTGTCCATTCCAAACTTCTTGAGTATTTCTTGAGTGTACTTAGTTTTGCTTATGAACGTCCCTTCCTTTTGTTGCCTCACTTGGAATCCCAAGAAGTATTTTAGCTCTCCCATCATAGACATCTCAAACCTATCTGTCACAATCTTACTAAATTCCTCACAAAAAGATTTGTTAGTTGAACCAAAGATTATATCATCAACATAAATTTGAAAAATAAAGAGATCATTGTCAAAGTTCTTTGTAAACAATGTATAATCTACTTTACTGATCTTAAAACCATTTTCAATTAAGAAATCTTTAAGACACTCGTACCAGGCTCTAGGAGCTTGTTTGAGGCCGTAGAGAGCCTTACGCAATTTAAAGACATGGTCGGGGAACTCTTCATCTTCAAATTCGGGGGGTTGCTCCACATACACCTCTTCCTTGATTGGTCTGTTGGGGAAGGCGCTTCGACTTGTGAATACCCTTTGGCCACAAGTCATGCCTTGTTCCTTGTCACCACCCCGTGTTCGTCTTGTTTGTTGCGGAAGACCCATTTAGTGTCGACGACGTTGAACTTGGGTCTTTCGACTAGTTCCCACACCTCGTTCCGTTTGAAGTTGTTAAGTTCTTCTTGCATTACCACTTCCCAATCCGGATCCTTCAATGCATCCTCGACCCTTCGTGGTTCCAAAAAGGATACAAACGAATAATGCTTACAAAAATTAGTTATGCGAGATCTAGTAGTTACTCCCTTTTGGATGTCACCGATGATGTTGTCGAACGGATGATTCCTTTGGACGCATTGGTGTACTCTTGGGTGTGGCACTTGCGGTCTTGAATCTTCATGGTCATCTTCTTCTCCCCCTAGATGGTTGCCCTCATTGACTTGTTGATCATTTTTGTCCTCTTGAGGTTGATCTTGTATGGAAGATCCCCATTGGTCATTGGCCTCCTCTTGTGGTTCATCTTCCTCATGCATATGTAGAGGTGGTTCTTGTGGCCGAACTTCACCCAATGCAATTCTTATCAGTGCTTGGCAAGGAGCTTCTTCTCACTCTAGCACACATGGATCAACTTGCTCCTCTTGGGAGCCGTTAGTTTCATCGAACACTACGTCACGTGCTACTTCAACAAGTTTGGAGGTCTTGCTGAAGACACCATAGGCGTAATAGTTCGAATCATAACCAAACAAGAAACCTTCATCAGACTTCGAAGCGAACATTTAAGTCCTAGGCTTCTTGTTCAAAATATAGCATTTAAAACCTAAAACTCAAAAATATGAAATATTAGGCTTGTTACCGGTGAGTAGCTCATATGACGTCTTCTTGAGTAGTCGATGAAGGTAGAGTCGGTTTATGGCGTGGCAAGCGATGTTAACCGCTTCTGCCCAAAACCGATCGGAGGTCTTGTATTCATCGAGCATTGTTCTCGCCATCTCTATGAGGGTTCGGTTCTTCCTTTCGGCAACTCCGTTTTGTTGAGGGGAGTAAGGTGTTGAAAACTCATGCTTTATCCCTTCTTCATCTAGGTACTCCTAAACCTGAGCGTTCTTGAACTTCGTGCCATTGTCGCTTCATATGTTCTTGATCTTCAAAGAGAATTCATTTTGGGCTCGCTTGAAGAACTTCTTGAGTGTTCCTTATGTTTTTGTCTTATCATGTAAAAAGAAAACCCAAGTGAAGCGAGAAAAATCATCAACAACTACTAAGCCATATTTGTTACTGCCGATGCTTATGTAAGCAATTGGACCGAATAGGTCCATTTGGAGTAGCTCGAGCGGTCTTGTTGTAGCCATGACGTTCTTCGCGAGATGAGGTGCTCCAACTTGCTTCCCGTTTTGGCACGCGCTACAAGGCTTGTCTTTCTCAAAAACAACATCCTTCAAACCTCGGATGTATCCCCCTTGAGGCGTTTTTGAAGATTCCTCATACCAACATGCGCTAGCCGTCTATGCCACAGCCAACCCATGTTGGTCTTTGCAATCAAGCATGTGTCAAGTTCGGTTTGTCTTTGTTGAAGTCAACAAGGTAAAGCTTTCCCTTTAACACACCCTTGAATGCAATGGAACCATCACTCCTTCTAGAGACGGTCATACCCTCATTAGTGAACAAGCAATTATAACCCTTGTCACATAATTGAGATATGGACAGCAGGTTATAATCTAAGGAATCAACATGTAACACATGAGAAAGAGTATGTTGAGATGATATGGCAATTTTACCGGTACCGAGCACCTTTCCTTGACTATTGTCTCCAAAATAGATGCCCTCGCTTGGATCCTCATTTTCTTCATACTCAACGAACATCCTTCTTTCTCCAGTAATATGGTTGGTGCAACCACTATCTAGCACCCATTTCGATCCACCAGAGGAATAGGCCTACAAAAACAAATCATGCCTTGGTTTTAGGTACCCAAGCTTGCTTGGGTCCTTTGAGGTTAGTCACAAGGGATTTGGGCACCCACACATGAGATTTGGTGTTCCCATGGCGTGGCCCAACATAATGATCATAGACTTTACCGAGATTACTTCTCATTAAAACATAAGATGCATCAAAGGTTCTAAATAGCAACTTTTGTTGTTTAGAAACTGAACTAGTCTGGGTCACCGGACTTGTCCGGAGGTCCGGACATGTTCGTGCTGATGTCAGACTAGTCTGGTGTTCCTGTAAGTTGATTTTGTTGGACTTCCTAGCTTGAGAGTAATTTCCCTTTACAAAGACAATGCTCTCCTTGTCATTCTTATGGCTTCTAGCATTTTGCTTTCCACCATAGGAATACCCAATGCCATATTTGACATTAGGAGGTCTTGTGGCCAAGTATGCACTACGTGCATATTTGACCTTCTCCTTGTCAAATATGCCACTTTGGGTAGGATGCTCATTCTTGGTAGAGGTTAACTTTTCTTTCATGCTAGTGTCAACTTTACCACATGCACAAGTAGAAGCAATTTCAATTTTAGGGGGTTGAGAAGGCGAGCTTGAAGAGGATGAAGGGTCACTTTGCTTGAGTGACTCAACTTGTACCTCAAGGATCTTGTTAACCATGACTAGGTTAGCAAGTTCGTCCTTGATTGTAGCATTTGAGTCGCTTAACTCCAAGCAAGCTTCTATGCTTGAAGCTAACTCAAACTCTAGTGACTTGCTTCGCTCCTTTTCAAGTTCAAGAAGCTTGTCAAGTTCAAGATATTCCTCCTTTTGGGAGATAATCATATCTTCTTGACGGTTTATCAACTTCTCTTTCTCAACAAGCTGATCAAGTAGAAATTTCATTTTCGCAGTTGTTTTACTATGTAATCCAATGAGCATATCTTCATTATCACTAGCAATTTCACTATCACTAGATTAGGAATGCAAGGAATAGGGTTTGGGTGTTATCTTCTGTTTACCTTCCTTTGCCATGAGGCAAGTGTTGTTCCCCTTCCATGCGCCGAGAGTGGGGAAGAGAGTGGACTTCCTGGATGTCTTCTCAATGGCTGTGTTAGCAATCTCCTCTTCTTCTTCAGATGAGGACTCATCATTTGAGTCCCACACCTTCCCTAGATGCGCTTGTTCAGCTTGCCTCTTTTTCATGAATAATTTCTTGGGTTGAGGCTTTGTTTCCTTGGTCTTCTTCTTGTTTTCTTCATATGGACAATCAACTATAAAGTGATCATACTCACCACATATATAGCATGCCCGCCTCAACTTCGGTCTTGACTTTTGCTTGTACTTCCCTTCACTTGATTTATCCCCTTGTCTTTTCTTCATCATCCTTTTGAATTTGTTCTTGAATAGTATCACGTCATCTTCATCCAAGTCGCCTCTCTCATCATCACCGTCTTCTTCTAGTTGAGCTTCTCGAGCTTCTCTTGACAAGGGCTTGCAAGTGGACTTCAATGCGACCCCTTTCTTTTTTGCCGAGGTGAGGTCGGCAATCTCCTTGACATGTTTTGCTTGCTTTTCCATCATCTCAAAATTGATGATCTTCCCAAGCAAATCATCTGGGGTCATTTTCTTGTACTTGTGGCTTTCTCTAGTCATTGAGCACAATGTGACATTCCAAGGCATGAAAGCTCTAAGGATGAGCTTCACCACCTCGTGGTAGTTCCACTTCTTGCTTCTGTATGCTCGAACCTTGTTGATGAGCGTCTTTAGCCTATTGTACATGTCTTGTGGCGACTCATCTTTTTTGATGGCGAATCTTCCCAATTCGCCTTTGATCATTTCGATCTTTGCCTCTCGCAAATGACGATTGCCTTTATGTGCAGTTTGCAAAGTGTCCCAGATTTCCTTTGCAATCTCGAGTCCGTCCACTTTGGTGAACTCGTCCTGACTGAGCGAAGAAGTAATGACTATTGCGGCTTGAGTATTCCGATGAATTGCTTGCTCTTGGCTTGGTGTAAGCTCTTCATCGTCGTTCGGGATATCTTTTCCTATACATACAATATGCCACAGACATGGATTGAGAGAAATCATGTGCATTTTCATGTTCTGCCTCCACATTGAGTAGTCATTGCCATCAAAGTGGGGCTTTTCCAAGTGGAATAGATAGGTAGTTACTATTGCTAGAATTAATACGGTCGTAGTTGAAAGGATATCGGGAGTAGTTGGTGTGACTACTCCCCTTCTTCTTCTCGTCTTCGATTGTCACTTTTCCCGTGGAGAGGGTTTTCTTCTTTAGGAGCGCCTTGAGTTCCAGTGTCTCCTCATCGTCATCCTCGAAGTCTTGAATGGCCTCGAGGAGCCTCTCCAATTTTTTGTTCTTTTCTTATTCAACCTTCTCTTGGTTGATGCTCTTGTGTACGTCCTTCATGTCTGACATGTTCTCTTCGAGCGATTAGTCTCCTTTTGAAGAGTCCTGCTCTGATACCAATTGAATGTGGCCTAGAGGGGAGGTGAATAGGCTTTTTTGAATTTTAATCGAAACCTGCAACACTTAACAAATTGATCAAATCCTGAGATATCGGACTGGTCCGGTAGAGTGCGGACTAGTCCGGTGCGTGCGGACTAAATTGATCAAGTTTGATCGATTATCTCGATCCTAGACTGTATGCAACAGAAATATACTTGTAATTGGAGCGTCACACTACTATGAACTAGGATGTAGAACAAGTTAATCTTATATTCAATGTTTCAACGTAATGTAAACTAGAATGATTGAAACCCTAGATAGATATGAAGAGTAAGAACAATATGCGCAAAGTAAGAACTCAAGCACTTTATCTCGTGGTTTGGTTCCCACAGAGGCAACCTACATCCATGTTGAAGAGTCCACAAAAGACCAGGTCTTCTCCACACCTACCCTTGTCGAATCGCCATGGAGGCTAATCCTTTTCACTAATCATAAAGGGCAAATAACCGAATTCAAGGGGTCTTCTCACAAGTTTAGGGCTCCCCAAGATTACAAGATGAACACCACCAAGAACACACTCTTAAGGTTACAATGAAAACCACATGAGTATGTTAGGGAATCAAACCAAGAGCTCAATGAGTGAAGAACCGTGTCTCTACTTGGATCCAAAGTGTATCCTCAAAGGATTAAGCTTTCTTTCATTGTTTTGCGCGGAGAGATGAGTTTTATAGGCTCTTGGAGGGCGTGACAGTGCACAGTGCTGAGACATATGAAAGTTGGGCCGTGCACACCTATTTATATGGGGTTCCCAAAAGTTACCGTTAGCCTTTAGAAACATCGGACTAGTCCTTGGTGGACACCGGACTAGTCCAGTGTGCTGCGTGTAGGAAACCCTAGGTGTCCGGAAATATCGGACTTGTCTGATGTGAAAGCGGACGAGTCCGATTTGGTTCTGGAAATCTTCGCACTAGTCCGATGAATATCGGACTTGTCCGAATAGGTGAATCCCTTAGTGAATTTGAGGAACAAGTCAGCACTTGGAGGACTTGTCCGATTTAGGTTATAGGAATTTTGGACAAGTCTGTGCTAACATCAAACTTGTCCGATTGACATCAGAAAGATATCAGACTAGTCCGTGGTGTTACCGGACTTGTCCGATTTTGTGCAACTTGAAGAGTGTTTGGGGGACTAGTCCGCACTAGGGAGGACTAGTCCGATTCTAGTCAGAGAGATATGGAACTAGTCTGTGGTGATATCGTACTAGTCCGGTCAGTGAAAACTAGACTGTGTGGAAATGTCCGCATTGTGAGAACTTGTCTGATCTAGTATAGAAAGATATCAGACTAGTTCGGGGTCAGTCGGACAAGTTTTCGGTCCTTTATAACTTTGTGCAATGTGTGAGATTATTTGTGCTTGAGCTCTTGGCGTGTGTTTCCTTAACACACTCCATACACAATGATCTACTACACTTGGTTCTTGAGCTTTTTTTTTTGCATTGCTCCTCATTCTGCTTTCTTTTTTGCGCTTTGTTCATTGTTTGATTAGAACTTGTGCTCATCTCTACAGTGTAGTTATGATCTCATTTGCTTGTCATAAATCAACAAAAACCCAAAAGGGATTCCTAGATGGACTCTCAAGATTAATGTATATCCCTTGCGACTCCAGTACGATAAGGTTTGCTAAGAACGCTACCCCCCTAATGCTTATTCTTACATTAGGGCATACTTGCCTTGTTAACATCTCTCCTCCAGGAGAGTTGACTACTAACACTTGAGTCATCAGTATAACAGTCATACCATGTATTCTTATCAATTCTTTTGTTATGAATGAATGTGTTGCATTAGAGTCAAATAATCTTGTAGAAGGATGGGAATCAGCAGAGAACGTACCGATCGCCACATCTGATGCGTGTTGGGCTTCCTCCAAAACAACACGATTAACCCGTCCTCTGGATTGGTTCTGCTGTGATGGCTTCTTCGGGCAACTGTTGGAGTAGTGTCCCTTGTCACCACATATGTAGCAAGCTCCTCGAGCACTGGTGTCTTGAGCTTTGTTTCTTTGTTGATTCTGCTTCGGTTGCCCAATTGGTCGAGGATTTGAAGACATAGGGCATTGTTGATACATTTAAGGGCGTTGTGGTTGCATCTACTGGTACTGTTGACGACCATATGGCGCCTGAGGCCTGAATGCAGAGTTGTTGGAATATCGCTGCCCTTAATTATTACGCATGGGACGACTCATGTGTCCTGACTACTCTGGGTTGAAGCGAGGACGATTGTTGCTTGAAGATTGTGCCATCATCATCTTTCGCTTGCGGTCTTCTCCCTCATACTCCTTCTTGTTCCTTTCCATAGTAAATGCTTTGTCTACTAAATGTTTGAAAGTAGCATAATCACTGGAGGACATCATCAATTGTATCTCCTTGTCCAATCCTTCCTTGATGCAGAATTGCTTTTTCACGTCCGTGTCCACGTCTCCAGGGCCATAGCGAGACAGCTATGTAAACTTATTTAAATATCCCCTTACGTTCATGTTCCATTGCTTCAGTGCTAGGAACTCCAGACGTTTTGCTTGTATTTCTCCTTCAGGTACATGATGATTGCAGAAATTTTCTTTAAACTCCTCCCATGTGATGTTGTCTGTATTGGCATGGGCTATCGTGAAAGCAATCCACCAGTCAACTCTAGGTCCAGTGAGTTGGTGCGACGCTAGTAGTACCATTTCTCTTCCTTCACATTGAACAATCTTTAGTTTATTTTCAATGGTCTTGATCCAATCATCAGCATCCATAGGCTCCACTGCATTGGAAAAACATGGAGGTTGAGTATTCATGAAGTCCCTCAAGTAAGACCATGGAGGTTGTGGTGGTGGTGGAGGGGGTGGTGGTGCTTGCTGAGCCTGTTGCATGTTGTTCACAATTTGTGTCAAATTTTGCATCATCTGCAGCTGCATTGCAATCATCTGTTGCATTTTGTTTGCAGCTGGTGCTCCATGGGCACCTCTTCCATTCCATTGAGGTAGCAGGACTTCATTGTTATGATTGTTGGGTGGCCCACCATGTCCACGTCCTCTTCCTCTTCCTGCCATCTGAGGTTGGGGTGTTGTTTTAGAATAAGAGGATAAGAGATATACTATTCTATACGATTTTCCCATTATATGCATCAATAAGGAGTATGGGCAGTAAAAGTCATTTCATTATGAAAACTCAAACATGGATCATCAAGTTCTCAAAGCAAATCATACAACTCAAGATTACATAGATATGTCACTACATCGCTCTTATTACAAATGATGGGTAAATGTCTTAATCTTGAGTCGTAAGGATAGGTCAAATTCTACTCTCGCTCCTCTGGATCCTCCTCCTCAGGGTCCTCATCTGGGTCTTCATCATCATCTCCATCATAACCAGAGTTGCTTCCACGGGACTTGTTGCCATGCGGAGGAGAGTTGGCGGGCTGCTGTGGCATAGAAGGCTCCTCTGAAGATTGCTCCTCATCTGAAGTCTGGTCTAGTGAATGAGTATCGCCTCGACTGACACAGTGGTCTGGGGAGTCTGGGTCCACATGGAGGTGTCCGAAGCATAGCCATCTGGGTCCTCGTCTGTGGTCCAAAGATACCTCCTCACCAACCTCTCATAGTGCGCAGCGACGTCATGAACATCCTATATCTCCTGCTGAGCCTTTTGGTGTCGTATGCTGAGGCGCTCCACATCATCCACTGCCTGGTTAGTTTGTGGAAGGTGTAGGGGTCCCTCCACGAACCTATAGATGAAGTTGCTTGTACCACTTGGACGCTGGGGTGTGTAGGCGTGCACAGTGTTCCTCAGCTGGTACCGGTAGGAGTGACTCCAGTAAGTTATGGCCTCCCAACTAGCATCTTGTTCAACATGAAGACGGTAGCTCCTCGAGGCAGGTGTACGGTGTACCTTGAGTAACTCATCTCCATAGTAGATGAACATCTTGCATCACCACTCTATCTTGTAAGGGTGCTGCATCCTGATTGAGTGATAGGTGAGTGACAGTCCCTCATGCCTGTAGCCGACATCATGTAGTATAGCTCGAAGTCGAAGTCGAAGCCGTCCTATGGCCCTTCCATCAGTAGGAATCAACATGGCATATCGGGGGTCGTTGAGTGGGGTGCGGCGGGCAGCAATCCTACGGTGGGGTACGTATCCTCTAGTGGACATGCCGGCGGTTCTCCTGATGTTGGCCATCTACAATTTTTAAACAGGAGAGTGTCAATAATAAAACAAATTAAGGAGATAGTGAAACAAGTACAAGGTAAAGAATACAAAGAATTTTCACAATTAATAATATTTGAAAATAGTAAAAGTCCTTAAATCGTCCTTTTCTATCTAGGCTTGCGTCCTACGGGCAAGACGGCTCTGATACCACTTTGTCACACCTGGTAATAAGAAGACAACCAGATGCTTTCCACATGTATGCCAGGATCAGTTCAACTCATACATGTGTAGTCGAAAGAGAAATACCATAAATAATGCCATGTTCGAGTACATCACCTTATTACATAAATGACATTCAAGGTCTAAATTAAAAGTACATAAGAAGTGGAAAAATATATAAAAGGGCTCAAAGCACAGGCATTACAAGGGGGATACGCCAGCCTAGAACATCTTGTCGGGATCTCCATAGAAGTCCTTGTTCTCCACCTCTTCGTCTTCATAGACTGGGGGAAAAATATGCAACTAAGAAGTTTGAGTACCAACGGTACTCGCAAGTGGGAAGTTATGAGATGTGGCTCATAATAAGGAAGGCAAATAATAGGTAAAGCACTATAGTAATAATAACCTATTCTTAATGTTGTTAAGCACCTGCATCTAGGTGAAACCCCAACCAACATCCCAACATAATCAGGTAAGTCCAATCACAATCCATCCATTATTTATCCATGTGTTCTAATTATGAATTTGGTTCCAAGCCACCCGTGTCCGTGAGCACGACTATCTAGACAGTATGACAAGACTCTGCAGAGTGTGTATCCTTTACCCACAGTTCGTGATTTCATCCCCTATTGCCAGGTGGACTAAGGTAAACATCCTTGATGCCCGTTGTAGCTAATCACCTTACACACTTCCGTAGGTGTGTGGCCAGGAGATCACTACGAGGTGTTTCCGATGGTTCTCCCGACTTGCAATGGGTACTCTAAGGTATCACCGCTCTGGCACCTGGAGTCTATTTTCCCTCCTCTAGGAGAAGCCCCCTCTTAAGCCATGCGGATCCCAAGGCAGAATTCTTAAAACATTCCCCGCCCGTTCAATTACCTATGCTACATCGAGAGAGACCAAATTACTAAACCAAGTTGTCTCATATATAATTCTGTGGTGATACTAAAAGGCTTAGCAACTTCCTCCATAAATCGGTCCTTAGAATCCGATAGGTGTCAAGCCCCAAACCAAGGTCTTGTGCACGCATGCACCAATCCATACAAAACCTCCTACCAGATTCCTATCCACTAAATTCATATTTACCAACATATCATGAATAATAGTAATACAAATATATCATGTAGATAAGTTGACCATATTTAATTAAGCATGGCTAAGCATGAACTAATTAAAAGTAAATCACCCAAACCAAGCGACAAGGAATACTGAGGAATAATTAGGGAAATATAGCATGGGATTCATATTTTAATTTAGCATGCATCTATCTAAAACTTAACAAAATGGGTGCAAGATGGTCAAGGAACTTGTCTCCAAATTGAGCCTGGTGGTCGTCGGGAAATTGTTGGTCTTGAAGATTAAATGTCGGTTTTGGCTCCGACTCTAGTTTTACGACGATGCATGAAATAATAACATACAATAAGAACAAATATAATGCAAACACTTCAAATAAACATAAATTCCTACGCAAAAGTGATTTTATGGTTAATTTAAATTATAGGCATAAACCAAATATTGAGAATTTAGAGTTAAATGAAATATATTGGGTGAAACATATTTTTAACAATTTTTATACCATTTTTATATTTATTAGAAACCTATTATTATTTTATAAACAAATTTCTCCTTCAAAATATGCTTAAAATAGATTTAGAACATAAAATGTGCATTTTACAACTTTTACACTATTTTTAATAATTATCTCTATGTGCAAATCAATTTTTATGAGTTAAATACACATAAAAAGTAATTTATGACTAATTCAACAATTTAAATGAATTATAAAAATATTACAGAAATAAAAATAATATTAAAAACATTTTTAAATATGTTTTATAATTATTTTATAGAAATTAGGGGCTTTTATTCAATTTATAGAACTATCAGGGGCTTTTCTGTAAAACAGAACTGTTTCAGAGGCTAAAAATATGTTTCTACAAAGTCCAGGGGTCATTCTACAATTTTCTAGAATTTATTTGCTATTCTATAATATTCCACGGGCTTCAAAACACTTTTTACTTAATTATCCTGTAATTTCCTAATTTCCAGAAAGTTCAGGGTTTTGGACCTATCTGTATACAATTTAAATAGCTCAAGGGGTTATCCGCTAATCTACCAACGTTTATGGGTATTTGAATGTGAACCATAGGATTTCAAATGGATAGCTCGGATTTAAATAAACCAAGGGGTACGCTCGTTCTAATCTCGGTTGTTCAAATAAAATGGACGGCCGGGATTCAGCCACGTCACCTCAAGGGGGCCGGGCGGCGGCGCGCGGCGGCGCCGAGTTCGCCTGCGACGATCGTAAAACGCACTACAGTGGCTACAGGACACATCCAAATGGCAAAAAAGGAAGGTGGAAGCGAGGGGGACTCACTAAGGGTCGTCGCTCAGCCGGAGAAGGGTCGGAAGGTGGTCGACAACGGTTAGAAGCGGCGGAGCTCGTCAGCGTCCGACGAAACTGGCGATGTAGCGGCGTTCTTCCCCAACGGCGATGTCCGGCGGGCTCCTTGGCACACGAAGAAGATGTTAGGCTAGTTTCTGAGGCAATGAATCGAGTGGAACGACGGGAACACAGCCATCATTACTGAGCTCGCCGGTGCTAGGATTTCGGGCGTCGGGTGAGGAAATTTGGAGGGGTGGGAGGGGGGATTGGCCGTGTTTTTATAGGCGATCGGACGAGTAACGGGCGGCAGTCATCATGGCATGACGGGGTGATTGATTAGCAAGAAACGGTTAGCATTGAAGGGGTGAATGCGGCGGCGACAATGGCGCGTGCATTACTGCGCGCGCGATATGACGGGGACAAAGCTCTTGACAAGCGGGGTCGGGTTGTCTGCGACTGGGAGAGAAGAGAGGGCGCGGGCGCGGGTGGAGCTGACGCGTGGGGCTGGAGTGGCAAAGAGAGAGAGGAGAGAAATGCGGGCTGGCGCGGGGAGAGGGAGGGGAGTTGGGCCGGGGCGGAAATTTGGCCCAGGAGTGGTTTTCCAATTTCTTTTCCTTTTTCTTTTTCTTTTCTATTTTCTTTTTCATCTCTTTTATATTTTGAATTTGTAAACTGAATTTCTAGCGAATTTAAATTTTAAAAATTTCACACAATCAAATCACATGATGCAATTGCCTTATATGGATTTTATTTCCAAAGAAAATTGTTATGTAGCTCTTCAAAAAATTATTTTACACACATTTTTTTCCTATCAGAAATTTTGGGTGTTACAATCTCCAACCCCAACACTGTTGTCTACCTTTTGCCAAGAACCGTCTCTGATCATACTCCCTGTCATGTGGAAATAAGCACAGCAATTCCAAAACCACGGATATTTAGGTTTGTAAACTATTGGCTAAAGATTCAAGGATGCAAAGATCTCATCAAGAAAATTTGAGATGAAGAGATAAATGCAACGACAATGCTACAAGAATCTCTGCTAAACTTAAAGCTCCCCAAAAGCACTTGAAGCAATGTAGCCGGCCATTGGCTGGACTTTCACAAACTATTAGTAATTGTGAGCATATTCTTCTAATCCTTGATAAACTAGAAGACCAGCACACATTATTTATCCAGGAATTAAACTTCAGGAAAATCATCAAACAACACACCAACAAGCATCTGAAAAATAGCAATGACTCTTGGAGAAACAGATATATTGTTCCGTGGACAAAGCTTGGCAACCAATCTACAAAGTTCTTCCATGCAGCAGCAACTGAACGGTACCGAATCAACCATATAACATCCTTGGAAGTTGATAATGGAAGAGTAGTTGTTCAGCATAAAGATAAAGAACAAGTTTTATGGCAGACATATCGAAATAGAATGGGGATTTCAGAGAATGCACAGATGTTATATGATTTAGAATTGCTGGTCAAAAGACATAACCATATAAGCCATATGGAAGATGCCTTCACGAGACTAGATATTGATAAAGTCATCAAACAAATTCCATTGGACAAATCTCCTGGCCCGGATTGATTTAGTAACTATTTCATTAAGAGCTATTGGAATATAATACAGGAAGACTTCTATGAGCTCTGTAGAGATTTCTTTGAAGGAAGGCTTCATCTACGCCCCATCAATAGTTCATATATAACCCTAGCACCTAAAGTTTCTAACCCAGGGGTTAATGAGTTTAGACCTATATCTTTGCTAAATCTCACGGTTAAACTGATTAAAAATTTAATGGCTGATAGATTGCAGTAAGTCATCCTATCAATCATTCATAGAAACAAGTATGGGGCTATCAAGTCACATACAATCCATGACTGCCTTGCTTGGATGTATGAATATATACACCAATGCAAATTATCAAAGAAAGAAATCATGATTCTGAAACTTGATTTTTCCAAGGCATTTGACATGATTGGACACTCAGCTATTCTGGCAATGCTGAACAGTATGGGATTCCCAAGCAAGTGGATACAATGGGTCAAAAGTATACTTCAGTTAGGCATGACATCAGTCTTGCTAAACGGAGTACCAGGAAAACAATTTTACTGCAAAAGAGGACTCAGGCAAGGTGATCCTTTATCTCCTCTGTTTTTTGTATAGACTGCTGAATTATTACAATATATCATCAATAAGGCGGCAAACATGATTCTTATATCATGGCCTATGAAGAAAGGAGAAGATAATAATTTTCCAATCTTCCAATATGCAGATGATACATTATTAATCATGAAAGCATCACAAAAGGAATTGTTTTGTTTAAAAGGGCTATTGGACTCGTTTGGACAGTCAACAAGACTTAGAGTAAACTACCAGAAATCTTCAATAATACCAATTAATCTGGATGCTTTGCAAGCTCAGGGAATGGCAGGGACACTACTACAAAAAGCATTTTTACAGGCGCCTCAATTTTTCAAACACAGGCGGTCCTTAAAAATATGCGACTGTGATCTGAATGATATAATAACCGTCTGTGATGAAAGAACAACACAGGCGGATTTTAAAGAACAACCGTCTGGGTAAATACATGATCTTCAGAATCGGTTCTTAATTAAGAACCGCCTGTAATGCAACGAACTTCACAGACGGATTTTAAGAAACAACCGTCTGGGTAAATACATGATCTTCACAGACGGTTATTAATTATTAACCGCCTGCAATGCCATGAACTTCACAGACGGATTTTAAGAAACAACCGTCTGGGTAAATACATGATCTTCGTTGGCGGTTCTTGATTAATAACCGTCTGTAATGCAATGAACTTCACAGATGGATTTTAAGGAACAACCGTCTGAGTAAATACATGATCTTCGTTGGCGGTTCTTAATTAATAACCGTCTGTAATGCAATGAACTTCATAGCCGGTTCTTGATTAACAACGGCCTAAGAAGATCATGTATTTTCAGTGGCGGTCATTGTTTAATTATCATAAGCGGTTTTCATTGAAATTACAGGGATGTAGTTGCAATTATATATCACAGCCGCATGTAGTCGTGCAGGCAAAATTGTATCAGGAAAAAAACACAGATGAGCTAGCGGATACTAGTACAGTAATGCATTATAGGAAATGCTCGATCACCAGTGAGGCTGGCTTAATTGTGATAATACACCATTAGAGGTTTTACAATTGTTCAAAGATAATTTCTTTACACACTGAACAAAAATCATGCTACATTCATTGTAGATCGACGATGAAGCTCCCATCGATCAATCTAAATTGTACCGTCCTGCTTGCTCCCGAACACGTCTCTTATATTCCGCTGGATCCTGAAAATATTGACATTATTTATATTAACAAATGTCGAAGGAGGAATGAATAACCTACATCGGTCACTAAGTCAAAGTGTCATCTAACCTTGATAAGTAGATTATAGCAATCATTTTCAACATCAGGCACATTTGGCTGATGCAGCAAACGCTGAACTTCAAGTAGTATAGTTTTGATTGTAAAAGCACTGCACCACCCCTACGAAATATAATTTAGGCAATATAAGAAACCAGTTCAAATAAGTTCGACAAAAATTATAAGTAATAATTACATGAACAAAATAGGTCTATCTTACAGTCTCTTGATCAAGAATCCCGATGCAGAGTGCTCCCGAACGATGGACATTTGGGTGGAAGAACCCAATTGGAAAGGAGCATCTTGGAGGCACCAAGGGATAGTCCTCAGAGAAGGAGATTGTCAGGGGGTAGTAACCATCTTCCCATTCAGTCTGCAAAAGAAATTTATTAATAGGAGGACGACAGTTAAACTCATATTGTGCTTGTTCTTCATGACTTACCCCTTCTTTACCGGGGACGATGCACTGCCACTTCAATAAATCTCCCGATTCAGGCTTCGCAGAGAAACCCTACGCGGAGAAATTGAAAATACCAAAAACAAACAACACGGAAAAACAAACTACAGTTAAGTTCGTCAGTCCATTACAGATACATATGTATATACAACCATGTGACCGGTGTGCCATATGTACATACATGGGGATGGTTCTTGCGCCACGCCAAGCGCTCCTCCTTCAATCGGCTACACGCCCGAGACATCATTATCTGAAGAAAGACCAAACTTCCAAACTTCCAAATCATTGAGTCCAAACGCATATGTACACAAATGCAAAAGGACACAATCCATATACCAACATTGTTCTAAGTTGATTTCAGAAGATACAAATATATACAATATATATCATCTCGCATTGCTATATACATTTTTTCCAGCATTGACATCTTCTCGCATATAGGGTTTCAAATTCTTTTTAATGCTTCTCTCTACGCGCTTGATGTTTTCTGGTTCGGTGAAAAGGTACATCTCTTCATACTGATTATATTCCTCTTCATTATCTCCCACATTGTCAACCCCAACAATATTTTGCTTTCCAGAAACAACTACGTGCAACTTCTCAGTTTCTGGATCTTGAACATAAAAAACTTGTGCAACATTATCGGCGAGAACCCACAGGTCATCTTTGTAACCCACTTTATTCAAGTCTACCAGTGTCAGTCCGTAATTGTCCACTTTCAAACCATCAGGATGTTTGACCCATTGGCACTTAAATACGGGCATTACCATTCTTTCGCCATAATCGAGTTCCCATATTTCCTCTATGAACCCGAAGTATGTGGTCTTCTGCCCTTGTGAATCATAAGCCTCAATACGAACACCACTATTTTGTGCAACACTCTTACCGTCTTTTTCTTTAGTGTAAAATGTGTAACCATTGATGTCATATGCTTGCCATGATGTTACCAAAGCAGATGGGCCACAAGCTAACTTTTTCATTGTTGCCTCTTCTATAGTGTTTCCGTATGATATATTTTTATCCATTAACCATTCAGTGAAACATCTTCTGTGCTCTTTCATGATCCAGTCCTCTTTGCGGTCTTGGTTTTTATCACGAAGCTCAATTTGGTGTTCCTCGATGTACGGCTCAGCTATTGCGAGCTGTTGTAGTACACCAAAATGTGCACGGTGTACATTCTTGTAATCTTGAACAATAAAATTTTTCTTACCCACTTTGCCTCTCCCACGTAGTCTACCCTCATGTACCGGTATAGGCACACCTATCGATTTTCCATCTTTGATGTAATCAGCGCAACCCTCAATCACTTCTTCAGTGGTGTATCCTTCCATAATTGAACCCTCTGGGTGAGCACGGTTCCGCACATAACCTTTTAATACTCCTAAATATCTCTCCAACGAAAACATATGATGTAAATATAGTGGCCCCAATGCTTTTATCTGATCAACAAGATGTATGATTAGGTGTACTTGCATATCAAAAAAGGATGGTGGGAAACACATCTCAAGCTTGCACATTGTCTCGACGATGTATGTTTTCAGATAGTCTAAATCTTCACGTGCTATCACCTTTTGCGATACTGCATTGAAGAAGTAACACAAACGTGTGATGACAACTTTTATATGCTCAGGTTTGATTACTCTTATTGCAATGGCAAGGAAAACTGTCATCATCATGTGACAGTCGTGAGAATTATAACCGAATAAAGACAAGTCTTTCATCGAGACTAGTTTGCGGATATTGGATGAGAAACTTGTGGGCACTTTGATCCCACGCAAGCATTCGCAAATTGCTTTTTTCTCTTCTAGCGTCAAGTTGTAGCTGGCTGGGGGAAGGTAATGCTTCCCGTTCGCCTTTTCTACTGGATGAAGCTCTGGTCTCAAATCAAGATTTACTAGGTCCATACGTGAATTTAATCCATCCTTTGTCTTCCTCGGCATGTCCAGCAAGGTCCCAATGATGCTGTCAAATACATTCTTTGTAACGTGCATCAAATCAATACTATGGCAACATTCCAGATTCTTCCAATACGGAAGATACTTGAAAAAAATTGATTGTTTCTTGAAAGCCATGTCAGTTGTATCATCCGAAGATGTACTTTTCTTTCTCTTAATTCCTTTACTCTTTTTTCCCTTACCGAAAGCAATATGAATGTTCTTGACCATTTCAAACACAAGTTTTCCACTGTAAGGTTTCGGTGCAGTATCTTTTTCGATTTTGTTATCAAATTGTTCTTTCATCTTCCTATACTTGTGTGTATCTGTCAAGAACCGTCGATGTCTCATGTACACCGTCTTTCTGGATGAAGTGAGGTATAGATATCCAGTTCTATCCACTTGTATAGCTGACATTGTAATGTTTTGGTAAATATCAAATTAATTTCTACTCACATATTATTCACATTTGTGTATCTCATAAAAAAAAAGGTTCCTTCACTCAAAATTGTTGGTATGAACATATTTGTATAATTTATACATGTATGAATTTTTTTAATTTTTTTAAAAGCATTCCAACATGTCAAACTTCAAATTATCCACCATTCTAACTAAATGCTCATATTCATATGAGGCATTCATCAAATTATGAACACACGTTGATTCCAAAAAATTTAAAAAAATATGAAAAAATTCCTAGATGTTGGTATGATGATTAAAAATGTCCACTGAAAAAATAAATGAAAAAAGCATTATATTCATCAAGATAGAAAAATGAAAAATAGCATTTGTTGTATGTTTTTTATGTTCTGACAAATTTAAAAGGATTTATGAAGTGAAATTTAATGGTAACCTTTACTTATCAATAATATTACAAGAAGGTGGATTTTTGCCTTTTTAAAGGACCACATTTAATCAAGAATATTAAATAAGAAGAAGTAAATATCTTCACAGGCGGTTATTGCTTAACAACCGCCTGAGATAATGCCCGATACTGTTCTTCAGTTTCCTTATCCCTTGCTTCTTTTTTATTTAGATTCCAATATAAATACTCAAACATGTTTAGATTCTGCAAATTGTGTCCAAATTCGATGATTCTTTCTTCTACATTTGTATAAAATTAACATCTACCACATGAACAAAATATTTTTAAAACTTGTATAGCTGACATTGTAATGTTTTGGTAAATATCAAATTAATTTCTACTCACATATTATTCACATTTGTGTATCTCATAAAAAAAAAGGTTCCTTCACTCAAAATTGTTGGTATGAACATATTTGTATAATTTATACATGTATGAATTTTTTTAATTTTTTTAAAAGCATTCCAACATGTCAAACTTCAAATTATCCACCATTCTAACTAAATGCTCATATTCATATGAGGCATTCATCAAATTATGAACACACATTGATTCCAAAAAATTTAAAAAAATATGAAAAAATTCCTAGATGTTGGTATGATGATTAAAAATGTCCACTGAAAAAATAAATGAAAAAAGAATTATATTCATCAAGATAGAAAAATGAAAAATAGCATTTGTTGTATGTTTTTTATGTTCTGACAAATTTAAAAGGATTTATGAAGTGAAATTTAATGGTAACCTTTACTTATCAATAATATTACAAGAAGGTGGATTTTTGCCTTTTTAAAGGACCACATTTAATCAAGAATATTAAATAAGAAGAAGTAAATATCTTCACAGGCGGTTATTGCTTAACAACCGCCTGAGATAATGCCCGATACTGTTCTTCAGTTTCCTTATCCCTTGCTTCTTTTTTATTTAGATTCCAATATAAATACTCAAACATGTTTAGATTCTGCAAATTGTGTCCAAATTCGATGATTCTTTCTTCTACATTTGTATAAAATTAACATCTACCACATGAACAAAATATTTTTAAAACTTGTATAGCTGACATTGTAATGTTTTGGTAAATATCAAATTAATTTCTACTCACATATTATTCACATTTGTGTATCTCATAAAAAAAAAGGTTCCTTCACTCAAAATTGTTGGTATGAACATATTTGTATAATTTATACATGTATGAATTTTTTTAATTTTTTTAAAAGCATTCCAACATGTCAAACTTCAAATTATCCACCATTCTAACTAAATGCTCATATTCATATGAGGCATTCATCAAATTATGAACACACATTGATTCCAAAAAATTTAAAAAAATATGAAAAAATTCCTAGATGTTGGTATGATGATTAAAAATGTCCACTGAAAAAATAAATGAAAAAAGCATTATATTCATCAAGATAGAAAAATGAAAAATAGCATTTGTTGTATGTTTTTTATGTTCTGACAAATTTAAAAGGATTTATGAAGTGAAATTTAATGGTAACCTTTACTTATCAATAATATTACAAGAAGGTGGATTTTTGCCTTTTTAAAGGACCACATTTAATCAAGAATATTAAATAAGAAGAAGTAAATATCTTCACAGGCGGTTATTGCTTAACAACCGCCTGAGATAATGCCCGATACTGTTCTTCAGTTCCCTCATCCCTTGCTTCTTTTTTATTTAGATTCCAATATAAATACTCAAACATGTTTAGATTCTGCAAATTGTGTCCAAATTCGATGATTCTTTCTTCTACATTTGTATAAAATTAACATCTACCACCTGGACAAAATATTTTTAAAACTTGTATAGCTGACATTGTAATGTTTTGGTAAATATCAAATTAATTTCTTCTCAGACGTGAAATTTTAATTAACGATGAACACACTACATCCATTAACAATATTCAATCATTCACACAGTTCAAGAACACACAAGATACTCATTCATTAACAATATGCACATCTCACAAAAGAACACACAAGATGCACAATATTTACACAAGAACACACAAGAACACAAAAGATACACAAGTAATATTCAATCACATAGATGAAAAAAGATAGATTTCATTCATTAACAATATTTACAAAACAGAAGCAACTAAAAACAACAAAAAGAAAAACTAATTAAATCCTACTCCTACTCCTCTTCCATCTCCTCCTCCTCGTCCTCCGGCGGCGACTCCGGCACCGGCTGCACCGGCTGCACCGGCTGCACCGGCAGTGCAACCCCGAGGTTTCTAGCCGTCGCCTCCACCAGCGTTCTACGGCCCTCGGGGCCAAGAACCTGGGCCATCGTCGCGAACAGAATGTCGAGACGATCAGCCACCCCCACGAGGGCGTAGAGGTAGTGGCCCAAGGTACCCATTCCAGTATACTCTGGAAGGGTACCCAGCCCCAAGGCACTCATGGCGCGAGACGTATTGTTGTACGCCTCTCGCGCCATGAGGAGGCGCTGCTCGGCGTTGATCTTCTCGGGGGAGCTGCAACATTGTTTCTTGCAAGGTGGCTCCCTCGGAGGGCTTGGCGGCGGAAGGTCGGCCATAGTGGTGTTGGGTCGTCGGAGCGGAGGAAGACGAAGAAAACAAGAGGATTCAAAGTGAGCGATGCGCTTGTGAGCCATAGTGGTGTTGGGTCTTTAAGGCCGCGCGGAGTGGAAAAGAAAGGTCGCACCTCGGGGAAAAGAAAGGTCGCGCACGCGTGACATGGTCACTGACGTGTGGGACCGGGTCCACATGTCAGTGACCGCTGATTAAGTCAGGGGATCCTCATCCCGGTTGGTGAGGGGTCTTTATGTAGGCGTTCATCAAATTAAGAAGAAGTAAATATCTTCATGTTTAACTCAGGCGGGTGTTACTAACCAACCGCCTGAGATAATTGTATCTTCTCAGGCGGGTGTTACTAACCAACCGCCTGAGATAATTGTATCTTCTCAGGCGGTTGGTAAGTAAAATCCGACTGAGATAACAGTCTTCCCTGACGGTCGGTACTTAAAATCCGCCTGAGAAAATGTGAGTCTATATATACCCCTCGGCAGCATTGGAAAAACCTAACCCGGGCGAAACACTTAGACGCCGTTAGGCTGCCAAAATTTCGTTTGCCGCCAAGTGTTCCCCCTCGTCACTTCCAGGTACGCCGCCGAGCTTCGCCGTCGCCGAGCTTCGCCGTCGTCGCCGAGCTTCGCCGTCGCCGCCGAGCTTCGCCCTCCTCACTTCCAGGTACGCCGAGCGAAGCCATTTCCGTCACCACCGAGCTTCAAGGTAAACCCTAAACCCTTCGACCTTCCATCCTCCTTCGCCGTGCCGCCTCCCTCCCCGCCCTCGCTGCCGCCTTGCATATCCTTGGTTAGGGTTCGGGAATTAGATAATGGTAGGCATCCTTGGTTAGGGTTCGGTGGAATTCGAAAAACTGTCAAGTTCGGTGGCATCTTTGGTTAGGGTTCGGTGGGGCAAGATTTATGTGGATGGTTATATCACGATAAATTGGTAGTTGGTTCTGTGTGTCTGAAACTGTTCCGACACATTAGTGGTAAACATGATTCTAGACTCTAGTAACAGCAGTATATTCCCTATTTCTGTCATCGGCCTTGCATATGCCACATAATTCTCTATTAGGGGCAAGATTTAGCTATATTTGGTTAAGTTGACCAAATTTGGCTAATTTTGGCTAAGTTACATTAGATATAGTTATACTTGACTAATTTTGACTAAGTTATGCTATATT
This sequence comes from Tuctoria greenei, assembly GCA_036927565.1. Lineage (NCBI taxonomy): Eukaryota > Viridiplantae > Streptophyta > Magnoliopsida > Poales > Poaceae > Tuctoria > Tuctoria greenei. Next base: position 181,683,127 of record JAYESD010000004.1, on the reverse strand, counting down.
TAGCTATATTTGGCTACTTTTGCTTAGAGTTAGCTATGCTAGACTAAGTTTGGCTAAGTTTGCTTTTATTTCTCTAAGTTTCATTTGAGCAATTGTAGCTAATCTGTGCTACCAAAGATGTCTGCACTTGTGGCTCCATCAGCTTCATTTTAGCAATTGTACCTAATCTGAGCTACCAAAGTTATGCTATATTTAGCTCTGAAGCCAAACAAAAGTTGCTGGCCAACTCATTTGTGATGCCAGGAGCATCCTCACGCCCATATCTAGGTAACACTAGGTGTGGCGATGGAGTCTGAGCATATGATGCCGATCTCTATGATACAAGAATTTAGTTAGACCTATATAACTTCAAAAATGTGTTTTGGCTAAATTTACTTAATTGAGCCAAAATTGAGAAAATTTGTTTTAAATATGACCAAATTTAGTTATGCCATTTATTAGAATTTTTGTCTTATTAGATCTAGCATGGAAAGCCCTAAGAAGACTGGTCCTGATTGTAACAACAAAGAAGACAATATGGAGTTTACTGACTCCAGCAGTTCAGGCTCCTATCACAGTCCTTCGGATCCTTTTCCGAATATAAAAATTAAAAAGACTTCAGTGGATCTAGACCCGGAATATGATCCTGCCGACGAGGTATGGATCACGAATCTTAACTTCAGCAGTTCAAGTTAATGTTGGTTGTCAAGTATACGAAGTCTTATAATTTTTTTCTACCTAGATTAATCTCGAAGACAATGAGGTGACATCGGCTCCTAAAACCGCAGAAGGTTCACCAATGGATGAATCCTCAGCTTCACTCAAGCGGAAACGAGGGCAACGAGGTCCCAATAAGGGTCTATTGGACCGCATCATGTACATAACAAGGGTCGGTCCAAGTGGGCTTCCCCAAGAACCACTGGATTCAGTTACCAAGTACCGTAATGCATGCGGTTTTCTTGTTAGGGAGGTTGTGCCGATCACAACCGAGAATTGGAGGAAATTACCCGAGCAGACCAAGAATGAGTTGTGGGAAAAGATAAAGAAACAATTCAAGTTCCCGAAAGGCACAGAAGAAGCTGTAAAGAAAGCAACATTGGTCTCTTGCGGCAAGAAGTTTCGATGCTGGAAGAGTGAAATGAATGCTTATGTTAAGGCCAATAAGGTCCCTAGCCCGAGGAAGATGGGAAAAATCACACAAGCTCAGTGGCAAGAGTTTGTTCGTCAAAAGAGCACACCTGATGCTAAAGCTCTAAGTGCAACTAGGTCAGAGCTTGCAAAAAAGAACAAATACCATCATCGCTTGGGGTCTGCCGGATATGGCCCCAAAGTCCAGAAATGGAATAAGATAATAGACGACATTCTTAGTAAGGGCAATCCTCACCCATTAGAAGGGTGCGATGAGCGAACTCAACGCTGGGTCTTTGCTCGGTCAGGTTTGACCAGCGAGGGCAAACTTGAAAAGCCCGACTCTCTGAATGAAGTAGAGGATAAAATGAAAGAAGTAATTGAAAAGCAACAGAAGGGTCTCTTCAAGCCGAAGAGGGAGAATGACCAACTTACCGCTATCTTGGGAAACCCTGAACACAGCGGACGGGTTCGAGCGGTCTCTTCTCAAATGTCTTGGCTAGATGGTTTCCCTAAAGATAAAGACACATATAGAAGACGTGAGAAGTTTAAGAAAACACTTGATGAAACAATTGCTCAAAAGGTCAAAGAAAATATGCAAGAAATTATGGAACAACTTAGACAATCAGGACAATTAGTGGCACCGAGTACAATGATGGTTCCGGTGCAAAAGGAGCAATTAGTATCTCCAACTGCCTACCCTAGCAGCGTTGGTTCCGTGCCAGGCTCAGGGTCAGCCCATAAGTTCCCTGTCGATGATATTGCTAACGACAAATCTTGTCGTCTTCTTGTCCCGATAGGCAGAGTAGGGAACAAAACCAAACAGGTTGCCACTGCTATGGCAAAGCCTGATCGTGACTTCAACGGGAGTCCACTTCCGTTGTATTATTCTGTGGTGCAAGTTCTTCAGATCATTGATAATGATTATGAAGATTATGAAATAGACCACGTCACACCTGAGGGGATCGCGACTCTGAGGCAGGCTGTCAACCAATTAATCCTTTGGCACCGACGCGATATCGTGTTGGACGATGAGCCAATTTCTAGCCCCGTCGCATCTCCAAATACTGCAACCCCATCTTCTAAGGCGAAAGTGCATGAAGATCCACTCCCAGTCCGGGAAGATCCACTCCCCCTATGTCTGAGCAAGAATGATGATATCCAAGAGCAACAAGTTGGACAACAACTTCAAGCAGTACCAGAGCAAGCTGTTGCTAGTAAAGAGCAACTAGTTGAGCAACAGCTTGAAGTAGTACTAGAGCCAGCTGCTGGGAGTAAAGAGCAATCAGTTGAACAGCAGGTTCAACAACAAGCCAGTGTCCAACTTCCGACGACTACTCCTCGATCATCAGTGCCTGTCAAAGTTAGCTCATACGAAAATAAGAAACCTTCATCAGAAGTGACAAAGTATTTGGAAGCTATGAAGGAAAATATTAGAAAATCGAGTGCATCTCGTTCTTCTCATGAGCCAACATTAGAAGATATCGAGGAGTGGGAAGAAGACGGTGTCATGTATAATCGGCGGACGGCTTTAGTTAAACCAGGAGTTCCAATATACAAGCTTGAGAATGTTCCTCCTAAATTTGAGAATGGGAAGCCGTTAATGACATCCGTACAACTTAGCAAACAACCCGTCGCGCTCAGAAGAATGCATGAGTGGTACATCACTGCCAGCACAAAATATGGTCTTCAGTGCGTCACATTTCGTATTCCAAAAGAAGCATTCTAGAGCACTGGAGTAGATAAACGAGTCATTTTATTTGAAGAGCTGCTTTCCCTTTTCCATCGGGGCATGCTCGAAATCAACCTGCTGCTCGTCTGGTGCTTGTAAGTGCTCTAATATTTTGTATTTGCTTTTCTTACTACACGCATACGCATTTCATGAGATTATAACAATTCTGGACTTCTTCAATAGGATGCAATACATGGATAATGAAAAGTTGGCGCACAAGACAGGTATCCTTGACCCTACTAGGATTGCAAAGTCGCTATTCGACGTCCAGGCAAATCGAGAATCAAGCCAGTACAAACACATGAAAAAAAAAGATTTTGAAAGAGCAATTGCAAAACTTAAGAAGGATAGAAAGGCAGAAGTTGCAGCTTACATAGGACATGCGATGTTTAACTTTGTCAGAGACGGCCAGGACCTCGTAAAGGCTCCGTACCACTTCGAGTAAGTTCGACACATGGCATTGAAATAGCAATTATTGGTAATTGTTAACACGTGTGTTTGTATGTTTGCAGTAATCACTACATAATGATCTTCATCAAGCCAACGCAGGGAATGGCAACAGTCTTGGACTCGGCCGATTACCCACCAGATCGTTACAAAGATTTCCTTTCCATTTTGAAAAAGTACATTTATTCAATAATTTTAATTTACGCACATTTAGAATGTGTTGACAAGTTTTATATGACATTTCTTGTATTACAGCGCTTGGCGGTTTTACGCGGAACAGCTTGGCGGTCAGAGACCTCCTAATACGAATGCATTGGACATTAAAACGTATTATGCTTGTCCGAAGCAGCCTGCTGGGAGTGTCTTATGCGGGTATTATGTATGCGAGCATCTTCGGACCGCCGCCGTATATAGAGTCAATCGTGAGGATGTAAGTTATCCTTAATGTCGATACCTTATTTTCTTACTTTTGTGTTTCATTTTCATTGTAACTAGCATAGTTTAATGCTTATATTCTCTGCTGTTCAATATTACCAGAAACATTATTTTCATATTTTGATTCCAACTTCAAAATTCAATTGCTCATAGTACAACTGCTCCAAAAATACCTACTAAATTCTTGTATACTCTCACTTTGATCTATACTTTGAGATTGTTCAAACCAACACATTCTAAACCTTGTTATGTGTTATATTGCAGCACAAGAAGAATCTGAACGAAGAATGGCCGGTTTGTAGAAGTATTCCTGATGGAGGAGCCGACAGGATTGCTTCTGAACTCTGTCAGTTCATTCGTCGCGAAATTTTGCACAAAACGGGGAAGTTCTTTGATAAGAGAGGTTCAGCAGCTGATGTGCCAGAACTTTGCGACTATACCAATCTAAACAGTTTTTAGTGAAAACTTGTAAACTTTGAGATGAAATTGTATCTGTAACTTGTACATATGTATATTGTTTTAGTGAAATTGACTTCTGTGATGATAATATTGTTGTCTTTTGTTCTGTGATGATTGTTGTTTTTTGTTCTGTGATTATAATGAATTGACCTGGAAATTAGAAATAACAGCAGTAGTACTGCATGACTGTGAAAAACAATTATCACAGGCGGCTAGATACAAGTAAAGAAACATCTGTGATAACCTAATTTTCACAGGCGGTGTCTGTTATGGTAGAAACCGGCTGCGTTAAAGGGTCTTCACAGACGGCTGATATAGGTAATCTCCGTCTGTGATAACACCATTATCATAGACGGGTTAGTTATGCTTCAATAACCGTCTGTAAAGACACATTATCATTGACGGTTAGTTATGCTTCAAAACCCGCCTGTGAAGACATATTATCATAGGCGGTTAGTTATGCTTCAAAATCCGCCTGTGAATACACATTATCATAGGCGGTTAGTTATGCTTCAATACCCGACTGTGAAGACTCATTATCATAGGCGGTTAGTTATGCTTCAAAATCCGCCTGTGAAGACAAATTATCATTGGCGGTTAGTTATGCTTCAATACCCGCCTGTGAAGACTTCTTATCATAGGCGGTTAGTTATTCTTCAATAACCGTCTGTGATAAGACGATTATCACAGACGGTTATATATGCTGCACGACCCGTCTGTGATAAAGTATTTTCACAGACGGCTAGCCTAAGTAAAGAACCGCCTATGATAATCGGTCTTCACAGGCGGCTATCCTTAGTGAAGAACCGCCTATGATAATTAGTCTTCACAGGCGGTTTCACTTCTCCGCCTGTGAAATTGCGGATTATCACAGACTCTTCGTTTCAGGCGGTTTTAAAAGCCGTCTGTGATAATAGGTTTGGAGCCGCCTGTGATGAGGCTTATTGTAGTAGTGGGATACTTGGCTGCAAAATAGGAGAGTTTCCCTTCACCTACTAAGGATTGCCGCTCAGTATATATAAGCCTCACTTCAGAGATTATATGCCACTAATGACCAAAACTGAAAAGAAACTCTCTATAGCATCAAGATTTCTCAATCATGCGGGACGATTACAGCTAGTCAATTTGGTATTATCTAGTCTTCCAATGTATGCTATGTGCACTCGCAGGCTTCTTATCGTTGTGATACAATATATTGACAGGGCAAGGCGACATTGTTTATGGAATGGACCAGACTTTGATGGTAAAACAAAAGCTTTGGTAGCATGGAACATGTGTACTATACCAAAGAAGTATGGTGGGTTGGGAGTAATAAACCTTACAAAACAGAATGAGGCATTATTGTTAAAGCACCTGGATAAATTCTGCAATAAACGGGACATACATTGGGTACAGTTGATATGAAGTTCATACTATCAACAAGGAATTTTTAGATCTCAAAGTTCAGCAGTTGGATCCTTTTGGTGGAAAGACCTGGTCAAGTTACTATAGAGCTTCAAGAAGACTGCCATATGCAAATCTGGGAATGGAAGCACTGTCAGTTCTTGAAAGATGAATGGAATAGTCATTGCCTGAAGAATAAACTACCTAATCTTTACTCATTCTCCGAAGATCAAATGTTTTTGTCCAAAAGTTCTGCTTGGAATCACAAGTAGAGAATTTATTTCACCTGCCTCTGTCAACACAAGCTTATCAGAAACCTGGACCCTTAGCAGATAAGATTTCAACTATTGAACTCAATAGGGAGGACTCATGGACATATCAATGGGGTTCTCGATACTTGGCCAGGAAATTTTAGTTACTACCATATCATGAATTCTCTCCTCCAAAGCCGATAACACAAATTTGGAAAGCGAAGAGTAACAACAAGCTTAAAGTTTTCATGTGGTTGCTCATGATGGACATATTAAATACAATGTGTGCTCTCAAAAGAAAAAAAAATCAAATTGCAGGATGATGACTACACTTGTGTCCTTTACACAAGATGTGCACAAGAAATAGCTATGCACTTATTTTTTTAAGTGCCCCTTTAGTAAGGCGCTTTGGCACTGGATTGGTATCTCATGGAATACTGACCAACCTATATTTGATATGGTTCGAGAAGCAGTGCAACAAATCCAACAAAGGTCTCCTATGGACGTGTTGATGATCCTCTATTGGGTGATATGGCATCAGGGAAATGGGAAAATCTTTGAAGGGCAGAGACATAGCATATATCAATGTAAATTAGAATTTAAAGCTGAGTGTAGGCTACAAGGCCGGGTTGAGATGTAATGTTAGTTCTAGACTTGCTTTGGATCAGTGGCTCCAAACTTTGTAACAAACTTGCACGGCTTTATAAGGGAACAAAATCCCTGTATTATCTTACTCTTGTACATTGTATAGTCCACCTCGGATTAATACAATTTACAGCAGGGCCCCCTGCTGGTTTTGGTTCAAAAAAACCATTCACCCCCTTTGGTAGTTTGTCACATGCTTATCGATCCTACATTGACATATCGATTCGTAGTCAGAGCAATCGGTGTAGATGCTGCTCAGTGTTGATGAAATATGGTCGTAGTAGATGTTGACAATGACATTGGGCAGCAGTCGCGTGAAGGACTTCCTCAAAACCCTTATTTCATCCTCTCTTAATACATCATTACAAGGGTGAGCAGTTCCAGAGACCTGCTCTTCCGATCAACAGTGCACATCGACATTCGGGATGAAGTAGATTACGTTGGTGGCGCAAGGAATGAGAATGAGATTGATATGTTCATTGGATACCTAGCTTTCATATAACTGACTCTGGGCAGTTCGTGTGAGGACTGGGGGCCCCGACATCTAGGAATCGTAACGGGTGGTGTCGTGCAGTGCGAGACCCAACAGCAAACACATAAAGAAATGATAAAATACAAATCATGTCTTTCTTTTACAAAATTGTCGTGGAAGTTTATAATACATAACATACAGCGGAAGTGGTCATCTCATGGCTCACACTCTCAAGTCAAAGCTATGCAAAAGTGAATCCGTCCAGCCCGGGGACACTTCCCACTGGCAGCAAGCAACGATCACGGCGGCGTGCAGGCTCCCACTCGGCCGTATACCCCGAAGGGGGCAATGCCTCATTCCATAACTTGCGGGTAGATTTCAACTACTCGACTTCTTCCAATTTCCGTACAACATTAGCATGGCAACTTCGATACGTGGAGCTACAGTTGTAACCATACACTACATGGGATTTATGGTGTCATAAAATTGGAGTGTCAAACACAATAGACTTAATGCACAATCCAAACTATACTCATATATGTGTGATATAAATCAAAAGTTTGCAAAAACTTGTTAAATGCAAACAGAGGCTTGCCTTATTGTGGTTCAAATTCAAATTTAGAGTCTGGTACGATGCTTTCGATGGCCCCCACTGTCTTGTCGAGTTCGGTTAGTAATCGTTATGCAAATGAAAATGCAATTGAGTTAAATAGAGATAATATGGACATAAGGATGTTATACACAATTTGGTACAGAAGATAAATTCTAATGCTCTTGAATTTTTTATTGTGGATAACAAAGAAAAGGAGTGGGACATTTTCCAAGATTCAGAATATTTCATGAAGGTATGTGGTCACTAAAATTCTACCAAATTTTCACTTCCCAGAATTTTCAGAGCAGTTCTGGTACTTTAACATATGGATTAGTATATCTTCCATTTAGGGTTGGTCTTAAGGAGTCCAATATAATTGGTTCACATTTTTCTAATCTTTCTACAGGTAGATACATATTTACAAGTTGCTAGGATTTTCTGGAAAAGTTTCTGTTGTTTTTGGAATTTTCATGGACATAGAGCAAACAAACACAGTTTGACCAACTATAACAGGTCCAATGAAGCTCAAATTTTTAGTGGAGTTCAAAGGTATTAAACGGAAAGTTTTGGCCAAATTGAGGGTTTACCAAAAAGCAGATCACCTGGAATTAATTCCCAAATCTTTAGTTTAAAGGAATTATTGACAAAAATCCAGGGATTTTTATGTCAATTAAATTGCACCACTACAAAATAATGTCTTGAAGGTTGTCACAAAGTTTGTTTGGGAATTTTTGGACTATTATACCAGGAGATATGATTTTCTGAACTTAAGGAAAAATCTGGAATTATTTTACTCTTGGAAATGTTTAAACCAGCAGCTGGGTCCACCCATTTGAATTGGGCCACTCACAGTGATGCCTCACATGGGCCACAAGGTTTCAGTGGCATGATCACATAAGATCTTGGCACCACAGAGGATCAGAAAGTGGGAGGTTAAGCCACTGACCAGTGGATCCTACCCCTCTTCGTCTTCCTTGCGACGCACGTTGGCGCTCGCGGCAGCGCTCGGTGGCGAGCTCTCCGCTGCTGCCCTCCCGAGCATCTAACATTCCCAAACTCTGCCAGATCCTAACTCGACAAGGTGAATATCACAGAGGGGCCAACGTGGCTGGTCGACGGCTGGAACACGGTGTGCGACGGCGGCGGAAGAGGAAGCTTGTCGGTGAGATTGAACTCCCCCAACTGTGGCTCAAATAGCTCGGGAAAAGCTCCAGGAGCATCACTGATTGATGAGGATTCATAAAATGAATCACAATCTAGCTGGAACATGCTGCAAGTTGGAGTTCACCGACGACCTAGGGCAAAACATATGGCTGTTGGGAAAACTCTGATTTCTCCATGTCTAATCGATGGTTTCTCAATCTTGTTGCTCGGGTAGGTATGCAAAGACTCCTAGAAACTCTCCAAACACCACAAGATCAGATGAAACATGGAACATGAATTAAATCGAAAACCTTGGTCCAGTAAAAGTGAGCGTGCCGGAGAAGATTAGGGAATACCGTGGCTTTTGTTTAGCAAACCACGAACGTGTTGGGCACGGAGGTGGAGCAGGTGCTGGCGCACCACTATTCTACTCGGAGCTGGGTGCAAAAAGGCCTGCTTCATCCTGGCTATGCTGAGCAGAGGGGGTCATTGATGGCTTTAAAACCGAGGTGCTGAAGAACACCGAAATATGGCATGGCTAGATCATGGAACGATGAATAGATTGAGGCAAAACATACAGGGGAACATGGCGCCACTTTTTGTTCTTTGCATGAGGGCGCAACTTGCCGTGAATCGATGGTGATGTGGTGGAACAGTGAAGGCGACGGTGATGGTGCTCAAGCGGAGAAGAAATAACAGAGAGGAGCCGGTACCTCTGTTATGAGAAGTAGTTGGAGTAGTGTTCGGTTGGATGAGAGTGTCATCAAAGCAAATCACTTCCAAGCTGCCTGGTAGCTTGGTTGATGGCTTGGAACATGCTGCTCGCCGTGGAAGCGCAGAACAGGGTCAGCACAGAGGCGTGACACTGCCATGTGGGTCCCACATCCCTCTCCTTTTTATCTCTTTATTCTATGTAATTCTCCATTCAAACAAGCTCCAAAAATGCTCAAACTTGGCAGGTAGACTAATTCAAACATGAGGAATGTACAAACATGATTCCAATCTGCCATTTGACATAGTTGAAGACAACGTTAAATTTAAATTTGAATTTGAATTCTCTCCAATTGCTTGGTTGAATTAAACAGCAAAAGAGGTCCACGAATAGTGAAACTTGGCAGGTATGCTACTTGAAATATGGAGAATATATTTGTGAATTCATATTTGCCATTTGACTATTTTTATTAGAAATTTTGGATTTTAATTTAAACCTCACTTTTAGGGTTTGATGTAATTCCTTTTTACTTGAGCACTATTTTAATTTGCTTTTCTTTCTCATTTTGTTTCTCCTAGATGATGTGAGTACATTGGATTTTTAGTGCTTTAATGTTGAGTTGCGATCCGTGTGATCCGCGATCCGAATCAACTTGGTTGTTGTAGACGCGTCCGTCTTCAACTCGACTTAGCCCAATTCGGAGCCCAAAGCCCAACTTGATTTTTCTACATCAAAATTAAAAGTTGGGCTCGGTTCGAATCTCAAATTCACACAAACACACATGCATGCATGTGTGAGGCGAGAAGAGGCATGGCGAGGAGAGCGAGCGAGGAGGAGGACGATGATCGCGCATGGGCCACTCCTCAAATGGGTTTACCGAAGCCACCTGTTAACAGAATTTATCTGTTCCAACTGACTCCATGATGCCAACAAGATCTACAACAACTTTGGCCGAGTCCTCAGCAGCGGATACATGCTGTTGTGCTCCCTATGCGTTGCACGACTCCACTAGGTCTACATATCCTAATCTTCCACTCGCCATTCCCATGTATTCTTAGCATGTGAGATCTTCAGTTGTCATCACATGTGCATATATACATACACAATATGATCAATACAATTGTCGTTGGCTGCACTCCATTATTCTTCGTAGTATCAGTGACCAGCTAGTCGATCTCAAGGTTAATCCGACTTTCTCACCTTCTCACCGGTCCTCCTCTACCTCCACTCTCTGTGACATTCTTCAGAAAGTGAACATCAAGTCCCATATTCCCATCGTTCTTGAACTCAACAATCATAATTACTCTGATTGGTGGATATTTTTTTTGACTCTGCACTCGAGAAATTCAGCATCGACAGCCATGTTTCTTCTGCGATGCCCATCACCAACCGTGACGCCAACTAGTACCACGGTGATCAGTGTGTTTTCATTTGGATATACTCCAGTGTGTACCCGACGTTTGGCAAATTGTTCACCAGGGGAAGAACTGACACATTTACTATGCGGATTGAGATTGACCAGCTCTTCCATGATAATCAGCTTCAATGTGCAGTCTTCTTTGAAGCTAAATTCTCCAATATGGTTAAACTAGACATGACGATCAGTGCCCACTGTGAAAAGCTAAAGAACCTTGCTGACAGAATTCGTGATATCAACCAACCTGTTCCTGAATCAAGCCAGATACTTAATTTACTGTGCGGGCTCAAACCAAAGTACCATGATGCAATCTCTAATATTACATCGCGTCAACCTATGCACAAGTTCCTGAGTGCTCGGTCTTACCTCCTCATGGAGGAGCTATTTCACACTCAGAAGGCTGCCATAGTGGACAATAAGGCCCTCTTCAATGGCAACAACAACTCCATTAACAATTAGTCTAACCCAAGTTTTGATCAGGGCTCTAGAAGAGGTGGACGAGAAGGCCAAGGTGGCAGATATTCAGAAGGATGACGAGGCGGGGGACATGGACGGAATTTAAATTCTGGCGCCAATGGAGCTTCGTCGGCAAATCTAGCTTGTCCCCCGGCACCCGGGCAATGGCGGCTCAGGTTCGTTGCATGGACTGGCATGGCCCATGCTGTTTCACCCACCAACAGAAGGAGTTATTGGGCCTTGCCCCAGCACGAATACGCAACAGGTGATGTTCACCGGCCCAGGAGCAAGATTATTCAAATTCAAATGATCTTGCACCCATTCTTTCTTCACCACCATCAGCTTTGCCCCGGAAAATCAAGCACTATTGAGCATTCTCCATAGTGCGTCCACTGCACCAACCAGTACCTCTGACTGGTTTTTGGATTCAGTGGCTTCATCACACATTGCTAGTACAATTACTCCCCTCCCCTCAATTTGCCCCTTGCCCTATAATGCCTTTGTTACACTTGGTATTGGTGCAAGGCTTCCCATTTCTCACACTGCTTCCTCACATGTTCCTAATACTTGTCATGCTCTTACACTATAGAACATATTACTCTCTCCAGGTTTTGTTCAGAATTTCATCTTTGTTCATCAACTAACTGGAGATAATCTCGTTTCAATTGAATTTGATCCCTTTGGTTTTTCAATTAAGGATTTGCAAACCAGAAGAAGATTCTCTGCTGGTGATTTATATTCTCTTCGACTCAAGCCTTGAACAACTCTTCATGCGTCCACCAACTTCATATAGATATGGCACCAAAGCTTTGGGCATCCTGGCCAAGACTCTCTTATTTGAACTTTGCACAATTTCTCGTTCACTTGTAAGAAAACAGCCCTACATGTTTGTAATGCATGTCAAGAGGGCAAACATGTTTGACTCCCTTTTCTTTAATCCACCATTAGTACTTATTTCCCGTTTATGTACTGCATGTCGATGTGTGGACATCTCTAGTTTTAAGTTGTTCTAGATTTCAACTCTACTTGGTTATGTTTGATCATTTTTTTTTACTATGTTTTCAATTTTCCATTGGGTCACAAGAGCGAAGTTTTTCCTACATTGGTTTCTTTTAACTCGCATGTGGCTACTTAGTTTTGTTGGTTGCTTGTTGCTTGGCAAAAGATAATGGACGTGAGTTTGACAACCAAGATGTTTGCTCTTTGTTTTTTGAGAAACGGGATCCACCTAAGATTCTCATGTTCATACACCCCACCACAAAACGGGAAAGCCGAACGCATCTAGCACACAATCAACAATTATTTACGTACCATGCTCATGTACTCTCATGCTCCACCACACTTCTGGCCCAAGCTTTAAATACTGCAACATACCTACTCAACAGATTTCCTTATCGCACTGCAAGCCATATCACCCTGTATCAAGTCCTCTTTGGAGTTACACAGTCATAGAATCACCTTTGTGTGTTCGGTTGTCTTTGTTATCCCAATCTAGCTTCAACCACAATCCACAAATAGAGTCCGAGATCAACAACATGTGTTTTTCTAAGATATCCTGATGATCATAAAGGATATAAGTGCATTGATATCACCACAAGAAAAATCATTATCTCTAGACACGTTGTTTTTGTGAGAGCCAGTTTTGTTTTCCGGTTCTACCGCTCACTTCTCCAACGACATAAACCATTGCACCTTTACCTCTACATGGTGATGATGTTCTAACACACCACAAACGACAGCCACAGCGAGTTCCACGCCCTACCACCCAAACAAATACAACATCCAGCACCACACACACTGGCACAACCCACTTCTTCAGCCGCAGCACCATCTCACCATAGTAATTGCACAACATCATTATCGACTCCAAAACACAACTCAGACCACGACTCCACTGACCCACCAGTACATCATTATACATCCCACACCAACAAAATCCACAATCCCATCATATGGTGAGACGTTCTAGGGCCGGCATCTTCTGCTGAAACCCCAAATATGTGATGCTCACCACATAAACCAAGCCACCAATACACACAATATCACCCATAACAAAATTGGTGCGATCTCTACTCAAGTACATTAGCAGGTTCAAAGCTATGCAGGGGCGAAGCTTTGAAGGAGAATAGTACGTGGACTTTGGTTCCAAAGCTTCCACACACAAATGTCATCGCTGGCAAATGGGTCTTCAAACCCAAGTTTTGCCTTGCTGGAACGTTTGAGAAATACAAGGCTCGGTGGATGGTCCATGGATTCAACAAAGAAGGTGGTGTCAATTTTTGTGAACATTTGCTTCAATGATCAAACCAGAAACAGTACGAGCAGTACTGACCATTGCCACAAGCAAGAACTAGTATGTGAATCCGTTAGATTTCTCTAATGCATTCCTACATGGCCATCTTCAAGAAAAAGTCTATTGTACTGTGCCTACTGGATTTGTTGATGCCACACTGCCGTACGGAGTTTGTCTTCTCTCAAAATCACTCTATGGACTAAAACAGTCCCCGCACACCTGGTTTCACAGGTTTGCACACTTTGCTGTAAAACATGGTTTTCACCTGACCAGATTGGACTATTCACAATTTGGCGATAACCATGACAATACAATTGCTTACTTGGTACTCTATGTTGATGACATGATTTTCACTTCATCTTCTTAGCAACGCTTACAATCCATCATCAACTCTTTGAAATTTTAGTTTGCTATAAAAGACTTTGGTGCTTTGAAGCATTTCTTGGGCATTGAATTAAATGATCATCTACTTGTTTCTTTCTCATTCAAGCACAATATATTGAAGAGCTGCTTCATTGTGCATGTCACCCGGTTTTATTAAGTATAAAACCAACTGCAAACTACATGTATGTCAGAATCAGTTTAATCATACATGTAGGACAAATAGTGATTTTATACCTTTAAAAGTGTTTTGAATTCTTCTGCTCATGAAGCAATGGAGCCCCCCCCCCCCCCCAACCCCAAAATTTTTTGAAGCTTTAGAAGAGGATTAGGAGGGGGGTGAAGCTTGAAGAAGAGCTTTGTATCGTGACTTGGGCCAGAATAGGTTAAAAATTGCGCAATGGGCCGAGGGAGAGGCGCGGCACAGTGGCCCATGACATCTAAAACCTAATGAACGATTATGAGTCGTCGGTCCCTTCCTCCCGTGCGGCATAAATTCGGATTTTGGAGGGATGGCGGCTGAGCAGCGAGCGGAGCAGCGCACCTGAGCGCGACGAGGGGTGGTGCCGCGGGACCGCGGCCGTGTGGGGCAGCGGCGATGTGGATCTGCGGCCTGCGGGTGGGACTAGCCACGCGCTGGCGCGGCTACACGACGGGCGAGGGCGAATGGCTGAACAGGCGCGCGGGGCAAGCCGAGCCACTGAGGGCGGAGGCACGGAGCAGAAGAGCGGTGCTGCGCCGACCGCTGCAAGCAGGAGTCCGGCGCTACAACAGAGAGACAGTAGCACATTAAAAGTAAATTTTAATGTGTTTAAATTGTGTAACAATCTAATATGTGTTAAAGAATACAATGTGAATTATGGTAGTATATGGTGTGATCATATTTTTAGTGTATGTTCACCCCCTACTATTCTAGTCTGGGACCGCCACTAACCACAGACAAATTGACTGGCGGCAACACGATCTTCTATGCACTCTCTTCAATAACACTTGTCTCTGTTTGGTCTTCTTTTCATTGAGTAACATTTATAATGGAAATAATGGCAAGCGTATGAGTACATAGAGTACTCGACAAGTGTTAGAAATAAATAATATGAAGGCAATTAAAAAGAAGACCAAACATAGTTTAAGCACTACAGCAACAATCCTGAGCCTAGGTTATATTAGCATCTTAATTACAAGGTGAATGTCCCACCATCACCAACCCAGTAGTCCAAAGTACAACCAAACCATCATCCACATACCACCACAAAGTCCAAATCAATCCAACCATCCAATCCGTTGTCTAATCATGAATCCGGTACAATGACGTTCTTATTCATAAGCACGGCTATCTAGAAATATTGTCAAACTCTTGAGATTGTTTACCCTTTACCCACAATCCATGATTCATACTTTATTTCGAGATGGACTATGTCAACCTCCCTGTTGCCCATGATCTGTCAAACACATTACGTACTCTCATAGGTGTGTGGCTAAAAGATCACTACAAGGTCTTTACATTGGTTCCCCCGACTCGTATTAGTCCTTCGAGGATTGACACTTCCAGTACCTACAATTTTTTCCCCTATGCTAGGAGAAGCACCTCTTGAGATGTGCAGTTCCTAGGGCAGTACCGCTGAACCCATTCTCCACACCATCCAATCAGTAATAGTATGCCAGGAGAGATCTAATTAGTTGATCAAGCTATCCCGTTCTTAGTCCTGTGGTGGTACTGTAAAGCTTAATAACTTCCTCCATAAACCTGTCCTTAGAATCCAGTAAGCACTAACACCCAAACCTAGGTCTCGTGCACACATTGCACCATACCAACCAATGAAGACCTACTAGATTCCTATCCACTAAATCACCATCATCACATAAATAAAGTATAATTCATAATTAATGTGTTTCAATATTCCCACCCATTTACTAAGCATGCCTACATGTAAGTAAATAATCAAATTGAAAAATCTCAACCAGGTGATAGGGAATAATATGGAAAACTATGAATAACATATCATAGGATTCAAATATGAATTAGCATGCAAACTATACTGCATTCCTAGTTTTGGTGCGACATGGTCAAGGACACTTGCATTTCTAATATAGTTGCTCACTCTTCTTGACAGAACTCTTGATCTTCAAGATCTTTGTGTTGCTTCTTAATCGTGACACGAACGCGCATAAGCTACCATCCAAAGAAAATGATAACAATCAGGAATAGTACACCAATGATACAAAACAAACAATAAAATATTACAGTTGGATAGGCCGTCACGAGACAGGGCTTTAGAGCAGTAATGACTTAAATCGAAGTTACGAGTGATTATTATGTTATATCTGAGTTCTCGTTCTAATAATGTAATTATGGTGATTTATTAAGGTGACAATATGATTCTTATGATTTATTACAAATGCTAATAATGTTTTACTTGTAAATAAGATAATGTATTGGATTATACCATTTTTAGAACTATTTCTGCGGCTTTCCGTTATGTTAATAACTTATAGATATTGAAATATTATATATAGATATGATTTCACATTTAAACGTGTTTAACATTTATCAATAAAGGTTTCGCAATTAGTTAACCAATTTGGGGTTGACAAGGAATTCAAATAATTAATTGAGGTTAATATCAGTGATAAAAAAGAAATATAAATTTTCTATAAGTTATTATTATTTACTAGAAATTTCCTAAAATTAAGGTACCATTTTATTAGCTAATTTGGGATTTATTATATTTATTCTAATATTAATTAATTTAATACAAAATATCCTAAATCCAAAAAATAATATTATTTTTGTGTTCAAGGGCTATTCTCTAAATGTTACTGCATTACAGGGGCCAATGTGTAATTATTTGTCAGTAGCAGGGTTTTACATAAAATAAAACCAGTAGAAATTTTTTTTTTATTATTTACAGGAGTTAATACACTTTTATTAGTAAATCCTGATTATTGCAAAAGTCAGGGGCATTGCCGAAGGCTTGTATCTATTCATGATTTCAGAGAGATGCACCAGTTTCTATTGGTAAAATGGAGAAGGGATATGATTGAACTAAGTCTAGGCCGTTGGATTTTAAATGGATGGTCTGGATTATATTAATCGAAGGGGTGTGAAATGTTATAACACTACAGAAAATGCGAGCACTTACGTCGACCGGATTAACTTACGTCGGCCAGCCGACGAAAGTAGAGTAACTTACGTTGGCCAGAACAAACCGACGTAAGTTAAATAACTTTCGTCGGCGACCGACGTAAGTTAGTTGGCCGACAGGAAAAAACATGAGCTTACGTCGGCAAAGAACCCAAGCCGACGTAAGTTAAATGGCTGACGTAAGTTACGCTTAACTATGGTCGGCCTGTTTAGTGGCCGACATAAGTAAATAAAGCCGACATAATTATATTAATTAGCCGATGTAAGTTACGGAATTTAACCTACCCGCGCGCGCCTCTCTTTCTCCTTACTCGCGCGCTGCTTCTGTCCATCGCTCCCTCGCCCGACGCCGCCGCCTCAGCCGCCGCTGCGCCTGCCGCTGCCGCCACCGCGCCCGACGCCGTCCAGCACCGCTGCCTCCAGGTAATACTGCTCCCCTCCCCTCCGCTCCCCTCCTCGACCACGGGCCTTGCCCCCCCCACCCACCCCACCGCCTCCCCGAGCGCCGCCCCCCCCCCCTCCCCGTCCAGCTGGTTGGCCCCTCCACTCCCCTCCGCGAGCCCCCCTCTCCTCCCTGCCCCCTCCGCCCCTCCTAGGCCCTCCCTCCACCTCCCCTCTGCGGCCCCCTCCCCCTCCCCTCCCCGAGGCCCCCCTCCCCTCCACAGACCTCCCATCCCCCCTCCCCTCCACAGACCCCCACCCCACCCCCACCCCAAACACCCCCCACACCACCCCTTCAATTTCAAATTTGAAATTCAATTTAGTTGCATTGTTCAAAATTGATTTTATTTGAATTGAATTGAATTGTTCAAATTTGAAATTGAATTAACTTTAAATTGTTTAAATTATGCTTAAATTGCTTAATTGTTTATTTAATTATGCTTTATTAGTTAATTTGCTTAATTTGCTTACTTTAGATTATGTTTATTTAGTTATGCTTAAGTGGTTTAGTTGCTTAACTGTGCCTAATTTGCTTAGTGTAGATTATGCTTAATTAGTGTAGTGTAGATTATGCCTAACTGGTTTCTGTCGAGGGAGGCGTCGGGGGCGGCCGGCTGTCGGGGCACTTAGGTTCTGCCGTGGCTATAGATGGCCAATGGGCTGTGCCGGGCTGGCCCGACCCCAGCCCGGCCGGTCTCGGGCATAAAAACATTAGGCCCGGCACAGCCCGCATATTTGTCGTGCTGGGTCGGGCCGGCACGACGGGCCATAAGCCAAGGCCAAGCACAACAAATCCCATTTTCCCTTGTTAGGACATGCCGGGCCGATTCGCGAGCCGAGCGTGTCGTGCTGGCCCGATGCCTGGCCAAGCCGTGGTATATATGTACCGTATATACGGCCCATCAGGCCCAACCCTAGCGTATATAGGCAGTGTGGGTCACGATCGTGACCCGTGACTGGTGACACGAGGTGAATCGTTAGGGTTAAGTGTATATGGGCTGTTCAGCCCATTATTAAGCCTAAAGTCTGTAACTAGGTATCTCTCCGCAGCAAGACCCCCTATTCACACCGCGCGTGTTTGTGAGTACGTATAAGACAATGAAAACTCCGAAAATGTATGTTGCGAGTATTGTCCTTGACTCGCAACATCCGTAACGCAACAGGTTTCCCAGCTAACCCGTTGCCCCCCTTTGCACTTTAAGAACTGCACCGGATAGGGGGTGTAGTGTTAAATATGAGGCGTTATGCTGCCGAAATTTCGTGATTTGTGAGAGGTAACCTATCATGTGTACCGTTTGAATGCTGAGCGTGCTGTGCCGGCTCGAAGCCCGGTCGAGCCGCTCTCACCTCCTCGCGCCTCGTCGCCTCCTCCACAGCTTCTTCGCCAACAATTTTGTCGGCTTGGTGTAGATCTACCAGGGTCCTCACCTCGCCTCCTCTAGACGAGATTCTATAAGTCGTCGCTCGTCGGGCTCGCCTGAGGTGCTGGAGGCAAGGGAGGGAGCCGAGGGGGGCCGAGCGGGGTCGAAGGTCAAGCCCGAGCATGGCCCGTGTTAGGCTTCGAGCTGGCCCAGACCTAGTTCACTGTCTCTCTCATTATTTTCTCTATCGTGCATAAATTAACGAGAAACTAACGGTAATTTGACCAGCCATTAATTGCAGAGTCAAACATGGGCGAAGATCGTACTTGGATGTACACTAGTTGGAAAAGCATAACTGGTGGTCACTCAGATGAGTGGTACACCAAGATAAAATTTTTTGTGAATGATCTTTTTCGTTGTCAAATAGTGATAAGGTGCGGTTCCCATGTACGAAATGCCAAAACAAAACATTTTTGGACAAAGTGGAATTTAAGATGCACTTGTGTCGAAACAGTTACGTGTCACATTATGAGTTGTGGAACTTCCACGGCGAGACAACTTCTCAAGCTGTACAAGAAGTGGAAGCTGACAATGATGATGCCACGGAGGTTGATATGATGGATGAGGTGCTGGAAGCTATACGACCAGAGCTTATAGAGGATCCTCAAACAACAAAGGTTAAAAAGTTCTTCAAACATCTCAAAGATTTAGAAGATTCGCCGCATGGACACACTAAAATGACAATCCTCGATTTTGTGACTGGACTTACGGCAATTAAGTCGAAGTTCTTCTTTTCTAATAATTGTTACAACGAGCTCATCAATTTGTTCAATGATGCCCTTCCACATCCCAACAAACTGCCTAAAGATATGTATAAGTCGAAGAAAAATCTTTCTGGTCCCAGTATGAAGTATGAGAAGATTGATGTGTGTCCAGACAACTGTATGTTTTTCTGGAGAGAGCATGCCAATGAGAACAAATGTTTGAAATGTGATCAACCGAGGTTTGTCGAAGTTGTTAATAACGATGGTGATATTGTGATGACAGAAGTCGCACGTAAGCAACTTCGTTACTTAACCGTGACACCGAGGTTGAAGCGGTTATAACTTTCAAAAAAACGGCCAAACACATGAGATGGCACAAAGAAGGTAAGCGTCAGAATAATGGGGTCATGATGCACCCGTCCGATGGTGAGGCATGGAAGACGCTGGACCGGTTCGACCCAGAATTCGGTCGTGAAGCGAGAAATGTTCGCATCAGGTTGGCGACAGATGGGTTCACACCGTTCAGCACAAACGCCACACCATACTCCTGTTGGCCCTTCTTTGTCATTCCGTACAATCTTCCACTGACTTTTTGCATGAAGAATGAGTTCATGTTTCTTAGCCTCATTGTACCTGGGCCGGATCATCCTGGGTCATGTCTCAACGTGATGTTGAGACCATTGATAGAAGAGTTGAGAATGTTGTGGACAGGAGTCGAAGCGTACGACTGTTACAAGAAGCAGAAATTCAACCTTCAAGCTGCTTATTTATGGTCTGTCCATGATTTTCCGACATACGACATGTTTTCTGGATGGAGCACTCATGGTTGGTTGACATATTCATGAAGGCAAGATATCTTACTTCGATTGTCATAGACGTTGGCTGCCTCTGAATCACTTGTTTAGACAACAGAGAAATGTCTTAGAAAGAACACTATTGTTACTAGAGGACCACGGAAACGTCTTAACGGCTCAAAAATATCTGATATGTTGGACAAATTGGTGCCATATGAAGGTCGTCCTGGATATTTCGAAGGTTTCGGGAACAAACACAATTGGACTCACATATGTGGACTTTGGGAGCTACCGTATGTTAAGTCGTTGATTCTAAGGCACAACATTGATGTCATGCATCAAGAGCGTAACATGGTCGAATGTATCATAAGCACATGCATGGACATGACGGACAAAACAAAAGACAACTTAAAGGCTCGAAAGGATCTCGCCGAGCTTTCTAACTGTCAAACTCTTGAGCTCTCTGAAAATGGTGGTAAACCACGCGCTCCTTTCTGTCTTTGACCTAAATAAAAGAAAGAAGTTCTCGAATGGTTGCAAAGGTTGAAATTCCCATATGGTTATGCAGCTAGTCTGAGACAAGCTGTGAATGTGAAAACGGGAAAGCTCATTGGATTGTAGAGTCATGATTATCATATAATCATGGAAAGACTTTTGCCTATTATGTTTCGAGGCTACTTTGACAATGTGGTGTGGAAGGTGTTAGCCGAGCTTAGCCACTTCTATAGGCAACTATGTGCTAAAAAAATAATGACAGAGATGATGACTCAGTTGGAGAAGGAGATTCCGATACTTTTGTGTAAGATGGAAAAAATTTTTCTCCTGGATCTTTCAATCCAATGCAACATCTCTTAATTCATCTTCCATTTGAAGTGAAAAATGGGCGGTCCCGTGCAATATAGGTGGATGTATCATATTGAAAGAGCACTCAGATATGTGAAACGAATGGTTGGTAACAGGGCAAGGGTTGAAGGTTGCATCACCGAAGCTTTTACTCTTAAGGAAGTGGGATACTTCTCAAGTGTTTACATTGCAGAGGAACACAATGTTAATACTTCGATAATGTGGTACAATATGGATGAGCAACCTCCTTGTAGCAATCTCTCCATTTTTGCAACAACGGGCACTACTGTTGGTAGTTACACTTCCTATGACGTTAGCAAAAAAGAAAGGCATGCTACTTTCTTGTACATGTACGCTAATAACTTCATATCATGGACAGTGCAAAAAAGATGCCAATGTCCATGAAGATTTGTGACAACTATCATGTGTAGTGGTTAATGTTAGAAGCTATGGTCGATATGACATCAACGGCTTTTGATTCCGTACAACTAAATTTGAATCTCTTAGTCCTCTCGCGGCAACATGTAATACCGGAGTTGTGATGAGGGCAATCAATTCGCGAGAAAATGAAACTTAGTACTACAGAATTATTAAAAGAATCCTTGAATTCACTTTTGTTGGAAACAAGACAATCTGAGGAGTATTCTTTGACTACGAATGGTTTGATTCCATTCATGGAATTCGAGTAAACGAATTTGGCATGGTCGAAGTAAAATAAAAGGAACAGTTGAAAGGATTCGATTCATTAGTTCTTGCACACCAAGTTGAGCAAGTGTACTATCTACCTTATCCATGCAATAAATTCAAAGCTTGGTGGGTGAGACATAAGGTGAATCCTCGTGAGCGGTTATACACTCTAGGAGATGATGATTATCATGAGGAAGATGAGGCTGATGTGGTCTACCAAGAGGAAGAGTTGCCAGACTCCTTCTCAGTCGAGCCCAGTGTAGGACTTGATGACTCAGTTGGAGACGCTCAAGATATCAAGGCTAGCACGGAAGCGGAAACAGAATCAGAATCAAAAATTGAAGATATAGATGACTTAGTCGAACCTGCTGATTTGCGCAAACGAAAACGATATGTGGAAGAAGAGGATCGATGGGCAGGTTTAAGAGTAGGGTGCATGACCGTGATGTTGATGAATTTTGAAGTAACGTTTTATTCACTGAATTAAAATTAATTTTGTATATTATCTTTGCATATTAATCATTTATTCATTGCAACAGGATGTTGTCATCAAAAGGGAAGGTGAATGGGAAGGGGAAGCCAGTGAGAGGGTTTGAGCCGCCACGAGACCCTTGCTCAGGGACCTCGTTACTTTCAAGCTGACGTTCCCTCTTTCTGGTGTACGATCCACCCTCAGTTCATGTGTGCTTTTAGCGGACGGAGGTAAATTTTAGTTTATAATAAAGTTATTTTATAAATTGCAGTTGTTAATAATTATTTATTGTCAATCTTTTTTTTTTGTGCAGTCTGACTTAGAGTATTCTGAGTCCGAGTCAGAGGCTAAGGGGCCACTACAGGAGCCCGAGTCAGAGGTGAGGCCGCTACAGGATCCCTCTAGCGCTAGCCTCCCTTCGGAGCCGGCTAGCGCTAGCCTTCCTCTGCAGCCGGCTACCGCTAGCCTTTCTTTGGACATCGGTGGTTATGCAGAGCCTTCAGGGTCACAGGACGCAGCAGCGTCACAGCAGATGCGATGAACGAGGAGGACCCACTTTGCGGCTCCTCCTCTGGTTACTTCTCAGCGGACCATGATCCGTCCCGTCGGTGATAGGTAAAATTTGTATATAGTATATTGAATATTAGACGTTGTTTTCCGTTACTTAATGATTCAATATATTTTGCAGATGTTGGTATGACTTTTCGTTCACGGGGGCCGAGAAACACCACAGGAAGGTTAACAGTGTCCTGGGTGCTATCATGAATTGCACTACCCCGGTGTCATTGACGGTTTCACTGCCCTATTGTGGGATGACTACGCTCGTGTCTCTCACCCGATCCAAAGCACGACTCAGGGAGCCGTGTGGCACGATTTAATGGTAAGTTTAACTGTTTTATTTTTTCAATTCATTTGAATTGTTAATGCATATCACTCAAATGTTTGTTTGATTAAAGCTGAGGTACCAAGTAAAGGAACCGGGCGTGGAGGACCACGTGAGACGCGTGTTCCATTACAATGCTCGGAAGCTCACGATGGCGTCGTTGTCGAACGCCCAGATTAAGGCCGTCAACGCGTACTACAAGCGGCACCTTCGGGAGCAGGAGCAGGAGCGGCAAAGCGGTCCATTTAGGAAGGACTCCGATGTGTACTTGACAGAGGATCAGTACACGGAGGTAATTTTTTAATATTGTTAAGTATTTACAATATCTGTGTATGTTTAACTACGTTGATGAAAAATGAAATATGTGCAGATTACTATTTCCTGGTTACAGGGTAACACCCGAGGCATACCTAGCTCTCTGTCGGTACTGGGCTAGCGACGCTTTCATCAATAAGTCCACAAAGGCTAGACAGTGTCGCATGGGGTCTGACGGCAAGCACAACTATGGCGGCGACGGCTACTTGCGTTTGGCTAAACGCATGGTAAGTAATTTTTCAATTTATTTATGTGTTCCTAATATATTTTTCTCACTGACACAGCTATACAGGAGCGAGAGATGGGTCACGAGCCGACCCCGGCCCAAGTTTGGAAGAGAGGTCACAAGGGAAGTGACCCTTCTCAGTCAGGGCAGTGTAGTCAAGTCGCAGCCGATCGACTGGTAAGTTTTCGAAATTCATCAATTTCATTATTACTAATACTATTATTGACATGCTTACAAGATTTATTTGTTTTGTAGGCAAAGTACGCGCAAGAGGTCGTGAAGATACACGGTGCGGATTACGATTGGGAGAGCGCGCCAATCGACCCCCAAGCCGCATACGCAAGCGGAGGCGGGAAGGCCCATGGATGGTGAGTTGTTCATGTGTTTCATTTCTTTTGCAATTTATCTTCTTCTACTTTGTGTTTTCATTCTTTTGCAGGTTTGCCATTTTTGATAGAGATGTTGACTCGAGGTCGACACGACCTTTGAGAGGCGCTTCATGGTTGGAGGTCTCGTCCATTGGGACCACCAGTGGTCCTTTCTCGCAGACCCACCTGGAGCTCCTCGCTTTGAAGGAGATGTTGACGCAAACCCAGACAGAACTGGAGAGGTTGAGAGAGGAGCAGCGGAGGACGGCCTTAATGATGTCCCAGATACAAGCAGCAGTGACGGTAAGTAATTTAAAGTACCGTAGTTAAATTTCATAGAATTTCAATAACATATATCTTCTAATATTTTGCAATGGCGGGCTCTTGCTCGACACAACGGTCAAGATATCGAGATTCCTACGCATCCGCCGCAGCAGACACCAGAGCAGGTAATATTGTCGTATTCATTTCAGTATTCCTTTAGCTCCGTTAAAATAGTTTTTGTAGTAGTCAAAAATCTTTAGCATAGAAGAAACCAACATATAGCTTTTCCAGAAAGGTCTTGACACTATAATAAGTTTTCTAGAAAGTACTGATTTGTCTTCATATAAGTTCTTGTTTAAGAGATGTGCATTTTTATGGTTTGGAAAAATTTCAGCATTCAGAATTTGATGTTCAGTTCACATTGACAACTTTGCTTTCAAACTCGATTTAGAATAGATAGATGACATTTTTAGGTCTGGAGTTGAATAGAGAACTTGTAGAGGACTTCTAAAGCTTTCCAAAGAGTATTCATTTGACCACATAGCACTTCTGGTTGAGGAGATACTGCCTTTGCAAGTTGACAGTTTTTCTGAAAATTTGGACAGCACCTACTTTGTTTATGGCTGATCCGTGTAGGAAAAATTCTTCCTGCAAATTATGGTTGATTCATTCTGCCAACTTTTGATTCCCTTTTGATCCACAACCAACTTTAAGTCCAGTTTTACTAACTGTTTTGCACTATTGACTATGCTTCTTCTGCAGGGTTCGGGAACACGCCGAAAAGATCCCGGAGGCAGTGTAGGGGTTAGCGTGTAGCCCGGTGGAACAGTGTGTTATCAATGTCTGAATAATGTTTTGAAACTTTTGTCGTGTATCTGTATATGTTGTGAATATGTTTTGAATCTGTTCTGTGTTCTCGCCATCGTGCGAGGTAACCAGTTTCTGTTTTTTAAAAATTATCAAAACTTAACTTATGTCGGCTATGGCCAAGCCGACGTAAGTTAGCCCAGTTTAACTTATGTCGGTTCGTCCATACCGACGTAAGTTAAACCTCTTAACTTACGTCGGTTAAGCTCAGTCGACGTAAGTTATACCACTTAACTTACGTCGGCTCACAGTGGCCGACGTAAGTAGTCCGGCCCAGCCCGCGGCCCATCGCAGTAAATAACTTAAGTCAGTTGCCTGATACTGAAGTAAGTAACTTACATCAGCGGTCGACCTAAGTTACCTTAATTATGTCCAAAATGCTTCGTCGGCCGGCAACCGATGTAAGTAAGGGAAAACCGACGTAATTAAGTAACTTACGTCGGTTTAAGCCTTAATTACGTCGGCCCTGGCCGACGTAATTGATTGGGATTCCTGTAGTGTAATATCAGCCGTTCAGATGGTACCGGAGGCCGGAATCATGCCATGTCATCGAGCGGCGCAAGACGGTGGCGCGCTGTGGCGTGTGGCTGCCCTCGTTGGTGACCTCGCCAGAGTGGACCAAATCAACCCAAACTACGCTAGAAATTAATGTTCTCTATCAAATTCGAACGACGAGTTGATCGCGCGCTCACCTAGAGTTTTCGCGGAGCTCAGGATGGCGAAGAAGAAGGCCGATGATGTGGAGGTGCAGCAGTGCTCGACACCATTCATCGAAGTCGATGTCGCGGCCCCAATCCTTCGAACCAACTTGCCTGGTGACTTCCTGGTTGCGCAGCACAACTATGATCGAGGAGTCGAGAATGACTGTGAACTCACCAAACACAGTAGCGCTAGGGTTTGGGAGTTCGGGTGGGCGAAAATGGGGCAGATGCGGTCGGGATTTTATAGGGGAATTGGTCGGGGATGGTAAAGGCGATCTCCATTTGGGCGAAATTGATCCGAAGCAAAAAAAATGGGGAGTTATGGTTGGGATTTTGCTTCCGGCTGAATTGTGGGCACAATCGCGCGCACGGCTGGGCGGAGAAGAATGGTCTAACCCGTGGGCCTTGTGTGCAGAGGAAGAGCGAGAAGGAGAATCCGACAGGTGGGTTCCGTGTGCAGAGAGACAGAGAGAGAGAGGACAAGAGAGATCGCGCTGTTGAGCCTTGGTTGAACGGTGCATGTGAGTTGGGCCAACGGGGAGAAAGTAAAGGGAGGAACAGGGAGGAAAAGCAATGGGTCGGCTCAGATTTTTGCCTGGTGCAGGCTTTTCTTTTTATTTATTTATTTTATTTTTCGTATTTTCAAAGTTTAAATTCTAACTTATTTTTCCCGGTCATTTTGAAATTCAAGTTTTAACACATGATGTAGTTGGCCTAAAAGATTGTGATGACAATTCCTTCACTTAATAATATTATTATATTTTCTTTGTTCATTCGCATTTTGTTTTGCTTCCTTTTCCAATATTTGAAATCAAATAAATTGATACATTATTTTAAAGTTTTTATTTTATTTATTTTTCTTTTTTATTTCAATTTGTAATGCAATGAATTTGTAGCATGTTTGCTAATTAACAATCCAAATAACACACATGCATTCAACTTGACACAAGTCATTCATTTTGTATCACACAATTCTACAAATTATTTACCATTATTTTATTTCTTTTGTACTTATTTCTTTATTTAATTACTTTTAATTGTATTTTATTTCTACTTTCTTATACAGGAAATTATAGCTCAGGCATGAGTACTTGCAAAACATTGACTAACTGGTTGACACCAAGGCAGAATTGTCAGCAACAAGTGGGCAGAAGGTTGACAACACCTCACAATATCATCAACTGGTGGCTTGTGCCTTACAATATTTCACAATCACAAGACCCAAAATTTCTTATGTCGTCCACAGATTTGTTTGCGCATGCATGATCCTTGTCAATGTCATCTTGTTTTTCTCAAGAGGATTCTTCATTACATACGCAGCACTACTCACCTTGGTCTTTATCTTCATGCATCCTCATCATCAGATATTACTGCATACTCCAATGCTGATTGCCCTGACACTAGTTGCTCGACTATGGATATTGTATCTTTATTGGAAATTCAGTAATCTCCTGGTCAGGTAAATGGCAGCCTACAGTATCAAGATCGAGTGCCGAAGCTGATACAGAGAAGTAGCAAATACCGCATCAACATGCATATGGCTCCAGCAGCTTCTTCGTGAATGCACTTCCCTTCTAGCAAGGCTACAATCGTCTATTGTGACAACGTATCTGCAGTATATATGTAACACAACACAGTTCATCACCGACGAATCGAACACGTGGAAACTGATATTCACTTCTTTCGGGGGAATGTTGTTGTTTGAGAACTTCAGATTCATCACGTCCCAAGAACACGTCAGCTTGTTGATGTTACGGCTGTAAGATCGATTAGCATGTGATAAACTACCAGATGAACATTACTCATTAAAACATAATAGAAGTGATGGTGATGCTCTCCATGAAGCTTTGCCCCCCTTGCTTATCTAGACATGTATCCATCAATCTCCAATCCAACTAGCACTCATACTCCTACTTGAATTCAATCGAAACTTTCTAAAACTACTTAGGAATCTTCAATATGTATATAGAAGCAATTATTAACCTTCCAAACACCTTAGGAACATCCAACACAGCTATAAAACTACTTAATTATGTGCCTCATAGAAAACCTTATCATAACAAATTCAAAACTTCCATATATACACCAAACCGACTCAGCTTCACCCTACACGTGTCGAACCAATCAGTTTTGATCCCTTTGAACCAAATCTTCACATCCATATCTCTACACCACGTCTTGTAACAATGTTGTCGTGTCCATGCGCTCCTTGCATATATGCACACACCTTCAAAAAACGTCAATCAAATTCCATATGCATTATTCTTAACTCAAACATGTTGTGTTACCT
The DNA here is from genome assembly GCA_036927565.1 of Tuctoria greenei. Lineage (NCBI taxonomy): Eukaryota > Viridiplantae > Streptophyta > Magnoliopsida > Poales > Poaceae > Tuctoria > Tuctoria greenei. The sequence goes on along the minus strand of JAYESD010000004.1, from coordinate 181,654,784 downwards.
ACCGGCTCACCTCAACCATGGTTCCTCCTTAATTTGGTTATTGAACCTCAACTTCTCTCTAAATTTAGGTCAAGGATTACCCTCACCGTCAATGTCTTTGACCTCAAGCAATACTTGCTCATGAACAAACATTCATTGTCTACAAGCACAAGTCCAGGACTTGACACTTGTTAGTCTGTAACACATAACACCTTGTGTGAGCACCTCACCCAAGAATGTTGTTTACCTCAACCAATCATAATCCAACAAAACATCAAAACTCAGTACATGAGCACCAAGCATACTCTCGCACACTTCCCATAACAAACCACATATGAAGCACTATTTTTATGATCAAAACTTTACATTAAAACTTCACTTGAAGCGTCCATTGTCAATGTATTCAGGGAGTGTTTTGTTTAGTTGTGGATTCCTGAATATTTGATTCTAACCGTGAGCAGGGAGAAAGCTGTTGTGAGTTGTCAGCAGCTAGAAGCTAAAATCTGTTTGGTTGAAAACAGCTGCCAATTGTGGATTCTATAAAAAATGTCTGTAATACCAATATGAATCCGTAATTTTATGTGTATAAATAATATAAATATAAAACTAAAACAATCACATTCACATGCGGTACTATCTGAAAAAAGAACACATGCAAACTAATCATATCGACATTACTGGGACATCGTACACGTCAAAGACTGGTTAGAGAACATGCGAATGCATTTTGACAAGTAGAACAAGTGCTCCATATCTTTTGCAATATACAAATATATTGGATTTTGGCACATAGATCAGCAATCTGTCCTCAGGAATCACACATTGTAGGGACCCAAAGAAATGGCGAGAATCATATGATGGATAAGATGAATCATTCAATTTTATAGACTCGAAAAAAATAAACCAATCAATCTCAGAACTCTTCGACAGAGACGGCTTCATGAGGGATCTCATAAGCATCCTATTGCCTCAGCTTATTCACACTGGCAATGAAACAAACATTGTCAGACTTTTAGCTCCGATGCTCATGCTGGTCACAGTAAGGAGCTGCAACAGACGAGGAGGAGCTTCGGCGAGGGGGGCATAGCGAGAAGCCACCCGTTGTGAGATCTCTGGCAATGAGGAGGAGCTCCGCCAAGGGGGCCGTAGCGAGGAGACGCGGTCACGTGCAGGGGCACTGCCTTCAAGCACCGTAGGGGCGGCGGCCTGTTGCGAGATAGGGGTGACGGCTTGCCAAGAGACTAAGGCAGCAGCCTCCTCCCGCATGATGGCGACGTCAACACGCTAGCCTGGCGGGGCTGCATCGGCGCCGACGGGCCACAGGGCTGCCATGGCGGGCAGGGCCGAAGCGCGGTAGTGCTGAAGCGTCAATCAGGGCAGGGCCGAAGCAAGGTAATGTCGAAGCGTCATTCGATGCTGTTTTTGATATTTTCCTATCCGATTACCGTTTTCATCAGAATTATACAGAAACGAGTCGGAAATCAGACGTTAGAATTAGGTAAATGAAACGAAAATTATTTGGACAGATTTCGGACCAATATCGTATATTAATCAGAAATTTCCGAATAATAACAGAATAATTTCTGAATATTAGGTTGAGCTTAGTGGGTTGACATGTAATAAGCTCAATTCCTTTAATTTTTTTATTCAGCACTGGTTTTGGTAATATGCTAACATGTAATTACAGTCAGTATTCTTTAATTAATAAGCACAATTAAACAAAAAAGTTTTTAGATGAAATCAATGATGCAAAAGTGAAGGATAATTCTGTCAAATATTTATTTATATTCAAATGGTTTCAAAAGTGATTTCATTTCATGTTGAAATATGTTTATAAATTGGAACTAAAAGTTTTTTTTATAATCTTTTATACTTAAGTTGTTGATGTTATAGATGGATAATGTCTTGGAGTGTTGTTTCCAAAAAAAAATATTTGAAACCATTCCGATATCGACATACTTCCGATCCGATATACCATTTTTCTGATATTTCTGAAAAAATTTTGGCACCATAACCGTTTTCAATGATTCCACTTCCAAGAAGTTTATATGAAAATGAAAATGATTTTACCTTTTCTCCATCCGTTTTTGACCGTTTTCATCCCCAACTCCGACAAAGTGCTATGTATCCAAAATTTTTTTTACTAATATACGAATTTAATAATAAATTAATACGAACAACAAGACAAAATCAGACGTGGCAGGCGAGCTGTTGGGAATGTCGTCCATCTCACGGACGAAGGGTTCCCAACTTGGCAAATTATCCCGGACTGGTCGAGACACCAGTGACATGGCCCTGCACCGTGGTGCGTCAGCATTTCCTCCAGGAGCCAAACAAAGTGTGGCAATAGGTGGTCCAATCCTTTTTGTCCATTAGTTGCGTCATCCCGGAGTCGGACGAAGGTCCCTACAGTTGGGCCCTACCACCGCCGACCGCACCCGGCTCCTACGATTACCTCCGCCTTCTTATGAACCAGTGCGCCAGCTACATCGGTCGCTCGGTCTCGCTCGTCGAGGATAAGAAAAGAGGAGAGGCGCCGCTAGCCACAGAGAGGAGAGGAGAGGAGAGGCATCGCTCGCTGCGGAGAAGATGAGAGAGGCGCTGATAGGAGGAGAGGACAACTCAACAGTGGAGAGAGCTTGACGCAGGAGATGTAAGTATTTTTAGTATTGTATTATTTTGTAAATATTTATGATGTAGTTTGTTGTAGTATTAGTAGGAAATATATTATATTAATAGAGTTATTCAGTATTGTAGTGTGTTAATATTGTAAATAGTATTATTATAATTTTTATTATTATTATATAAATTGTAATGATTTCATTAGTATCTTTTATATTTGTAATTAGGTTATCAGTGACTGGTGCATCGCCGATCAGCCTAAGTTCGAGATAAGCTAAAAGATAGCGCGTCTCCTTTCTTTGAGTCATAACAGACGGGCTTTATAGGGTCATTGTAGATGTGATTCGCGCGCGTCGCCCATTGCATAAATGTGAGACATGCTCTAATATAGCGTGTCGTAGATTTGTTGACAGATTCGAGATGGGCATTACAGTAGCTCGTCGCAGATTTGTTGACTGATCTGAGATGAACTTTAGGGAATCTTGTCTCCTTTATTTAGTTTATTCGAGACGATCTATGTTACAGCTCGTCACAGATTGTTTACAGGCAGGATATTCTGCTAGATGCCCCCACTCCTGATTATCCTGGTTGCCGGCTGCATCCTGGAGCAAGCCAAGCTTTGATAGCCGCATTACAAGTATACATGAAGATATGTATAGCTAAAAAGATCACACATTAAAGTATATTGACCAATCAAATATTAGTAAATTGCCAAATGTAGTTATCAAGTATACTAATTACACAAAGAATGCCTATATATTCATCCTTATTACAAAGTAATTAATTACACACATCATAACTGTCATCATCTAATCCTGTATACCTTAATGAAAATTCTTCCGATCAATGACTTCATTAACGACGAGCCTTCATAGCCTCTAATGCTCCGATTGAGACATCCTCAAATTCAATAAACTCACTAAAATCATATAAAACATGATCAAATTGCAGTCACATTCACTTAAAAAAACACATAAGGGAGCAAATATCTGAAGGCTTAGGGACAAATTTGTATACAATTGTAATGAAAACATGAGCTGTTAGGAATGGAGAACTGAGCTTAGTTGTAGCCCAGGCAATTGTTGAGCATCTGGAAAGCATCAGCAGTGAAATTGTTATCATCATAAATGACATGGTAGTGAGCTGGTGTGCTTGTCCCCTATGAAAAACAATTTACATTCCACTGGTGCATTCATAGCCTGATAACAAAAACTTGTGAAAGAAACACCAATTGTCACATAGAAACCATGATTCTAGCATGGCTGCAGAGGTAGAAATCAAACTCACTGGGATGGTAAATGCTAGTGTCAATTACAGTTCTTGTAGTTTCAACAGTTTGCGAATCAAAATTCATTATATACATTGATAGTCAAAACAAATACATTACTTCTGCATTGGACATAAACAAGGAAGATTAATGTATACCGTAATGAAAATTCTTCCTTTGGATCAATGACTTCATTAACGATGACCTTTCATTTGACATCCTCAAATTCAATAAAATCACTAAAATGCACGCTCTGAGGGCAAGGTCGAGGCTGTGGCGTGCTCCGAGGACAGGGGACGAGGAGACATCATGCTTTGGGACGAGCTGGCGGAGGCGCTGGAGCGGCGGTTCCTGAACTCTCTAATGACAGCAGGCCGACATGCTCCGGGGACAGGGAAAACATATCCACTTATGTGAATGTGGCAGTATGCTCATACCAATTACCGATGTCAGGGTCGAGGCGGTTGCGTGCTTCGGGGACAGGGAACGAGGCGGCATGCTCTAGCGTGCTCAACTCTCTAGTGTCAAAGGTCGGGGTTGACAGCAGGGTCAGGGTCGAAGATCGCATCGCGACAATGACAAAGCGGTAGTTGAGGAAGGGGCACGGCGGCGGCGTGCTTAGGAGCTGCGGTTTCTAGGTTGGGAGAGCGCGTGAGAGCTAAAAAATTTCGCCAAGTGTTGGGAGAGAGCATGCAAAAGATAAAAATATCAAAACTCCAAGATGAGCCTCTACAACACCCATCTCTAATTTGAGTGTCTCCCTTTAGTCGAGAGAGCACGAGTAAGTTTTGCGCGAAAATTTTTGCCCGAGAGCGCGCAAGAGCTAAAAATATGTAAAAAATCAGAGACGGACATATATAATGCTCGCCTTGCATTATTTTTTGGCCGGACGGGCACGCCTTATGCAAAGATGTGCCACAGTGTGCTGAAGCCGGGAACAACATATTTGTATACGGGCATGTACAATTGGCAACTGTGCACAATGCCTTATATGATGGTTGCAACGCGCTCAACTTTTCGTGGCGGGGCAAAAGATCTTCGAGATTAATCGGAGACGTGCTTAGGGCGCGTCTCGCATTATTTTGTGGCTAAACGAGCACCCCGTATGCCAAAGATGCGCCACCGTGTGCTGAAGCCAGGAACAACATCTTTGGCATCTGGGCATCTCCAACTGGCAACTGTGCGCAATGCCTTATATGATCGTTGCAACGTGCTCAGCTTTCCGTGTTGGGACAAACGATCTTCGACACAAATAGAAGATGTGCCCGAGTAAGGCACGTCACCCTTTTGACGAAGGTGAAAATCAAAGCATGTGCTCGTCTCCCTTCTGTCAGACACTCCTGTTTAATGTTTCTTTCTCATGTGCTCGTCTTCCTTTTGCCACTTGCACGACATCGTGAGCGTCCGTTACCACTCGCGCGTGGAGTTAACATCATGAGCGTCCGTTGAAGGGATAAACAAAGGCAATGATATTGCAATTAAGGGATATAATTGGAATTCAGTGATAAACAAATGCAATGACATTGCAATTCAGAGACAATTAGCAACTCAATGAATTTCATAGTTCATAAACATTGCATGCCCTCTAAACTATGCATTTCGATTCTAAACTTATTCCTATGAAGCTCCCATTGATCAACTAAACTGTACCGTCCAGCTTGCTCCCGAACACGTCTCTTATGTTTCCCTGGATCCTGGAAATATTGGCATTCTTTAAATTAACAAATGTCGAATGTGGAATTAATAACCTACGTTGGTCACTAACAAAAAGTTACTAACCTTGATAAGTTTATATAGCAATCATTTTCATCATCGGACGCATTTGGTTGATGAAGCAAATGCTGAGCTTCAAGTAGTATACTTTTGATTGTAAAACCAGACCACCACCCCTACAAAATATCAATTTAAGCAACATAAGAAATCAGTTCATATAAGTTCAGCAACAATTACTAATTACTTGATCAAAATAAGTGTATCTTACAGTCTCTTGATCAAGAACCCAAAGGCAGAGTGCTCCTGAGCGATGGACATTTGGGTGGAAGAAACCACGTCAAAAGGCGCATCTTGGAGGCACCAACGGATAGTCCTCCAAGAAGGAGATTGTTAGGGGGGTAGTAACCACATTCCCAGTAAGTCTACAAAGGAAATTCATTAATAAGAGGACGATGGTTATACTCATATGATTGTGCTTGTTCTTCATGACTTACCCCTTCTTTTCTGAGGACGATGCATTGTCACTTCAATAAATATCCCGACTCAAGCTTCATAGCGAAACCCTACGCAGACAAATTGGAAATACCGAAAGCAAACAAGATGGAAAAACAAAACTACAGTTAACTTCATCAGTCCATTGCAGAGCTACAAATATACAACCATGCGACCGGTGTGCCATATCTACATACATAGGGATCATTCTTGCAACATGCCAAGCGCTCCTCCTTCAGTTAGCTACGCGCCAAAGCCGATATCTAACCCACCCATGAACAATAACGACTACGACGAGGACAACAACGATGGTGATGACGACGATGACGATGGCGAACAAAAGCGGCAGCCGCACTAGAGTTTGTCAAACAGATGCGGCGATCGCATTGGAGTTGGTTGATTAGTAAAGGAGCACCAGAGGCGAAGACACGAGTGAGATAAACACGGGACATGTGAGACTAAAGCGAGACACTCAAGATATGAAAGTGTGTCTTCCATTGTTGAAAGAGAGACGCGAGGCATGAGGACTACATAGAATTTAATTTCATTGACAGTGGTGCAGAGACGCGTGTGACCGGCGCGTGCGACCTTTCGTTTCCCCTAGGCAGTATCGATGCGTCCCGTTCCATCAATGCGCGAGGAACCAATCGCTCTATCGTCGACTCCACACAGACCTTATATAAGACGCACCATCACCCGTCAGTTCTCCACAAGCGTGTCGCTCATTTTGCACCTGTTTCTTCTTTTCGTCTTCTTTGCGCCAATGACCCACCACCACCATGGCCAACGTTTCGCCTCCAAGCCCGCCAAGGGAGCCACCATGCATGAAACTGTGCGGTAGCTCTCCCGAGAGGCTCAACACCGAGCAGCGCCTCCTTATGATGCAAGATGCGTACAACAATATGCCTCACGCTATGAGTTCCTTGGGTCTGTGTATCCTTATAGAGTTTACTTGAATGGGTACCATCGGCCATGTAAGACCTATGTGTGCCGAATACATTGGCTTGTAGTGAATACACTTGCTTTGACGATAAAAGTTTTGAATATCACCAAAACACATTTTTATCAAGGTCCGACTAGTTTTGTAAACTCTGGCGGGAGCTTGGTTATAGTTTTGGAAAGCTCCGACGCTAGGTTCTACTAGCTTTTGTTAGCTCCGGCTCAAGGTCCGGGATGCTCTGGCAAGGTCCGGAACTAGACCGCAATGCTTCTGTTTTTCATTTGCAATGTTTCGTACTTTCTTTACATCTCTGGAAAGATTGCTTAGTATTCATTTGCTAAGTCTTTGGTGCGTTTTTTGGTTGACATAGATGATATCGTGTTACTGTGGTTTTACAACATGCTTATGTGAGGTTCTCACGTAAGGTGTTGTATTTGGAACTAACTTGAGTCAAGTCGAGGACTTGGGATCGTATGGATTGGTTGTTTATTCATGTGCAGGTGTTGCTTGAGTTCAAGACATGGCTAGTGATGGGATCCATTGTACTAGTCTCAGGGAGGAGATGAGGTTCCAACAACCAAATTCAAGAGGAATTGTGGTTGAGCTGATGAGGAGGTTGCACACCATGATTGAATCAAGAACAATGCATGTAAAGATATCGTGGACGTCATTGGAAGATGTTTTCACGTGTGCAAGGAGTGCATGGACGTGGCTACATGGTTCCGAGACGTGATGAAGAGATGTGGACGTAAAGAGTTGGTCGGAAAGGTCCAACCGACTAGGTTATGGACTCAGGCTGTGGCTGAGTTGGGTTTGACTCAAATATGGAAAGATTTGAGTTGGTTATGATAGGATTTCGTGTGGGTCACGAATTTGAGTTGTTTAGGAATGTGGGATACGTTCCTAAGGTGTTTGGAAGTCTTAAGATTGCTTCTATTTGCATATAGAAGAATCCTAAGCTGTTATGGAAAGTTACAATTCATGAACAGAGTAGGATTAGGTTCCTGATCTGAGTTGAGTTGGCTTTCGAGCTCGTTATATAAGCAAGGGAGCCCGTTGGCTTTCGAGCTCGTTATATAAGCAAGGGAGCCCAGAGCTCGTGGTGCGCGACTTTGGGGCTGCTCCTCTTGTGTTCTATTGAATAAAATTCGTAGTTTGAAGGAACTTTTGTGCCTTCTTCGTCCGACTTGTTCCAGACAAGTTTTACTCGTCGAGTTTCTGGACAGCACTACCTTTCGTCGGTGGTTTTATCATAACTCGAGTTTACAGATCCAATTGACGTGATTCATTTTGGATTGTCTTCACAACTTGATTATCTATCATCTGTCAAAACTTCACGGTCATTGGATTTGTGGTCTATGATCTACACGAGTTTCTTTGCAGCATTCCAAAAACTGTTTTTCTTGGGTAGGGCAGATTGACCTTTGTTTGATCTTTTGATCATAACTTGAGTTTTTCTTGACGGATTTGAGTGATTCTTGTTGTGTTGTCTTTGTGGATTGATTATCTCCAATATCTATCACTTTTGTCACGGTGAAACACGTTTAGATTGGTCTCACACATGATTTCTTTAATAGATCGTTTTTCTGCTGAAGGGGTTGGGGTTTAATTGTTTCCGCTGCATAAGATTTTTAAATCTACCATTCACCCCCCCCCCCTCTCTGGTATTTTTTCACGTGCTCTTCGATCCTACAGGCCACTACCTCTATGCCCTTACATGAGTGGTCGATCGTCTCGACATTCGGCTCGAGACGATGGCCTAGGTGCTCGGTGCCGAGGGCCGCAAAAACCTGGTGGCAGCAACAGAGAGGAACCTCGGTCACGGGGTTGCACCACCGGTGCAACCGGAGCAACCGGCGCAGCTGGTCCAGGTTCCTGTTGCACCGACGCTGGACTCGCCGCTGAAGGAGGAGGAGGAGGAGTAGGATTTAGTTTTTCTTTGTCATTTTTAGTTGGTATTTTTCTTTTCTTGTGTCTTCTTGTACTTTTTTCTTGTGTTTTGTAATATATTGTGTTAATGAATGAAATTTATCTATGTTCAACTGTGTGTTCCACTGTTGTGAATGAATATTTTCTTGTGTGTTCAACTGTGTGAATGAATGTGTGGTATGTTCATCATGTTCCTTAGGAATCATAATGAGGGATTTGATTATTTTTTGGAAAAGTGAATGATTTAGTTATCAAGTGAATGTACTCTAAGTTCAGTAATGTGTGGTATCAATATTGAACCAAATCAAAATGGAGAGAATCACGAAGCTAAAGGAGATGTGGAAAATAGGAGACACACTTTTCATAAAATCGCATCTCCCTTTTAGCAGAGGAGAAGGATACTTTGAGCATAGGAAATGCACTTCGCTGCTAAGCGCATCTCCATTTTGTGTCTCCGCACAGACCTTATATAAGGTGCCATCAATCTCTCCTCTTCTCTTTGTTTGTCTTCTCCACACAGACAACCCACCGTGGCCAACGTTCTGCCGCCAAGCCCGTCGAGGGAGCTACCCTTGAAGAAACAGTGTTGCCGCTCCCCCGAGAGGCTCAATAACGATCTGCTCGAGATGTTGTTCGACTGGTTCTATAGAGGCTGCTCGAGACGATGGCCGAGGTGCTCGGCATAGAGGGCCGCAAAAACCTGGTGGCGGTTATGGCGAGGAAACTCGGTCATGAGGTTTCATAGCCAGATCAGCAAAAACCTGGTGGCGGTTATGGCGAGGAAACTCGGTCATGAGGTTTCACAGCCAGATCCAGACCAGCCGAAGCAAACGATGAAGCAGCCGGCCAGGGCTGCTGTTGCACCAGTGCCGGATGGCCGCCGGAGGAGGGGGAGTGGGAGGAGGAGTAGGATTTAGGTTTTCTTTTGTTGTTTTTAGTTGATGTTGTTTTTTCTTTTCTTGTGTCGTGTACTTTTTTCTTGTGTTTTGTAATATATTATTAAGGAATAAATGTGTTATCTGTGTTCATCTGTGTGATGAATATTATCTTGTGTGCTCAACTATGAATGACTGAATGTGTTCATTGTTCAGCGATGTGTTCATGTATGTTATGTAATCAAAGACAAAGGAGATGTACTTTCTATAAAGTTTGTCTCATTTCTTTCGCAAATAGGTGACGCACTTTGTTAGAGGCGCGTCTCCCATATGCCAGGGTCGAGGGCATGTCTCAGATACCTACTTAACTTAGACGGACTGTTTGTAACAAGTCTCCTTGTACGTTCAACTGAGACATGTCAGATCCTCGCTTAAGCGGGCTCATCTCGCTTAACCTTATTAGAGATGTACGCCTTTGAGCACGTCGCCCATATTTGTCTCCTATTTGGGATTCTTACATAGTGGGTTGATCTTTCTGGGTTTAGCTCGTGTAAAAGGGGGATAACAAGGGCAAAGTGTGGACTTTTTGTGGTGTGGAAAATTTGTTGATGAAAAGACTTAGTCTCTATGCACAACAACATCAATTGAAGTTGAAAGGGATAGTTAATCGTGCAAGGGACGACTTTTACTTGGACTTCATTGTTCTTATTGGAACAAGGATTTGGAGCAAGTATGTAGATAAGGTTGTTGAGCGGGAGTGGCCTCTAATGCCTCTTGTTCAAGCGGAAATGAAGGATTCAGATGAGGTGCATGTTGCTATAGTGCAAGGAGAAGGTGATCGTGTTGAAGAAAAAGATGAGAGGATGGCAAACGAAAGAGGAAATAAGGAACATAAAGAAAACAGGATACATGTTAAAGCAAGAGGTGTAGCAGATGAATGAGAGTGTATTGAACACATAGTTGAACAGATGAGGATGAAGATATGGAACACGAGATTCTTCCAGAATTTGACTCCTTAGATGATGACAATGGAATTCCTGTCCGTGCAGAGTGGAATAACCAAAACATTAGTAATTATCAGTTAGGAAAAGATACTCGGTGTCATTCAATTATCATGAGATCTAGTTAACGGAAGGATATATTCTCAAAGATAAAGATGCTTTGAAGGATACAGTGAAGTATTTGTCTCTCTCAATAAAGAGATTGTTTAGAGTTTAAAGGTCTAGTAAGAAATATTATGGTGTTAAATATGTGTTGACAAGATGTCCATTTCTCGAGTTCACGGTTTTGAGGTGAAATGGACTAAAAAATGGAGATGTTTCAAAATGAAGGACCACACATCTGACTTACAATAATTTGAGAAGTGCAATATGACTCTTACATCTCACTTTATTGCAAATCACATGTATGCCCGTATTGTGGATAATATTTGGTTCGAACCAAGATCAATAATCTATCAACACCATAGATGTAATCATGGTGTTGTCCATATCGCCTAGAAAGTACTAACTAAGCCATATATTATTGGTTTCATATCAATGAGAAAGTAAAAAAGTGAACGCCTTCGAACTCATCACCTATAAAATGGAGTCATCTACTTCATTTTAGGGGCAAGGGAAGATTCAACAACAACAATGGTGAGCAGCGGTCATGGTGGGCGTGGAGGTCGACCAGTTAGAACGGCAGCTGAGAATGGCGATGGAATAGGGGGACCACCTTGGTTTTAAGAAGCACCTCCAGAGTTCCTAGATAAGAGCGGAAGGGATTTCGGACCATTAAATCCTCTGCAACCATATGAATGTAGTAAGAACGAGTGGTCAAAGTGCAATTGTGGCCTATACTGTGTTGTGCAGATGAAAGATAGAGGAGTGGGTAGCAATAATCATTTCTTTCGATGCCCCAATAATGGCGTAAGTATAAATTATACATTTAGTTCATACTTTGTTCATTATTTATCGTATGTGCACATTCCGATGATATATTTGTTATTATTGTATTGTAGTACCACTACACTGAAGAAAATTGTGGAGAGACACTATAGATTGATCCACCCCTGGACAAGTAACTCAAGAGTACATCAAATACCTACAAAATTGCAACCGTGAGTTGATGGCTGAGAAAGACAATCGATCAACAAGCATCAGACAACATTTGCACCATAAGCATCTTAGATGATAAAACCGCATGGTGCAACAACTTGTTCAGCACATGCCTGCACTACAGGGCTGGACCTGCTTGTTAGACAAGCCATTTGTACATCAGGTACAACTATTATTCATGCATCTTCATGTGTTTTGTACCTTATATTCCGTGTCATCACATTTACTATTACCTAAAGCGTTACTTTGAAAGTAATGCCCATGTATCATAAAAGTGGTTTCCATGTGTGACAATCATGTTATCCTACTGAAAGTAGATTCCCCAAAGTTACCCTGCACTTAGTCCATAGACCACATAAACTTCGTCTATAAAAGAGACAGCAAACAACCAACACCATCTCAAACAAACACTATAGTCATTTTCCAAACGGTGCCATCATGGAGTGATCTTCATCACCAACATTGTACACGGAGAAACTTTGTGTGGCTGGGGATCTTCACCTCCTATGTGCCTGTGTGGTACTCCATGCTGTCTTGTTAGGAGCTGAGTTCTCGGCTTCACCTATGGGCTGCGGGTTTGGATGTATGACAACTACGAGTATGACCCTCCACATAAGTACATGTAACATTTCCGTGACGGGAGGCCACGGGTAATATAAAAAACTATACTACTCTATGAACTTCATATTTCAATTCCTCTACGTACGTTTTTAATGACTTATTTCTATCAATGCAGTCAGCACCCTCTATTTGTGAGTTCGTTGAATATATAGACCACAAACAATTGGCAGGAGACACCGCTTACGTCCATGAAAGGGATATGCCTGCTAGATGCCACATCTTGTGACAGACGAAGGAAGAAAGGAGAATGGAGGAGCATCGGAGGGAGAGGGATGAGGTAGAGGAGCGTAAGTGCAAGGCACAAGAGGAGTGTGAGCGAAGGGGGAAGAGTAATGTCGCTGCAGAATCGAGGAAGAACAGATCGACTGGAAGCACGAGACGTTGAGTCGGAGTGCCTGCACGAGAGGGCTCGCCACACAGGGTAAAGAAGACCCGTTGATGCTTTCTGGAAGGGGAAATATCCCCACACCACTCAGTAGGCTCTCGGTGTATCATGCTCGTCTCACATTTTAATTTACCTAAGGCATGCTAGGAGTAGCTTGATGCACGATTAGGTTAGTCTTATACTGCATCGTACACACATCATTTGTATCATAGCAGTTATGGCTCATAAATGGTGCGTCATGCCTTATGTACCATACTAGTAGACAAACAAACAGACAACATGCACTCATGGCCGTTTGTAATCGAGCTGTAAATTACATGCATTCACCTTCCATACAACTCGATTGAGTTACTTTTCGAAGCTTTCGCGAGAACATCATATTTACGCAAATTTACACCCTAATACGACTCAATAAATTTAACTTTCTTATTTTACACTTCAAAAATTGACAACGAAAAATTAGAAGAGAAAAATAAAAAACAGGAACCTAAACCCGAAATAGCCTAAAACAGCCGGATTGCAGAATACGCGCCTAGCTATCGGCACCTTCATCCAACTCCCGGATGATGCAGCCATGTCGGATGTCATCCAGTACTTGGACGACGAGTAGATCGGTTTTACAAATTTTGCGATCTGTGAGTTATTAATATTAATTTAATATTAAATTTGTGTATTGATAAAAGATCCTGTAGCTTCCACCTCGTAAACGAGTCATTGATGGTCTTTCTCTGGAAGAAACATGCTGCTCAAAAATTAAGGACTACCAACCGATCAGCCTTGTACAGAGCTTCATCCATCATGCTTGTGGGCTTTGACAGGGCAACCCACCTTCTCCCATGCAAGTTGTTCGTCCTAGTGATAGAAGCTCTGAATGCACTGAGTTCAGCCGCAGAACTATTTGCTAATCTTGGTAGCATGCACAGGTCTGCAATGCCGGACTAATTGTTAAAAGAAAAGACAATTTACTAATTAACTCCGGCAAGAAACATGCAACATGAACAAAACCACGAACAACATATCACCAATACGATCAGATTGCACATTGAGACCTTTGCGTGCTGATTATATTAGAAAATATGTTATAATTGAGAGTTTTCATGTAAAATTTTGAACTTACATGCAGCGAACAGTCTGGACTGTCTGAATGACCGGGTTGAATAGTGGTGACATAGATTGGACTGTCATATCTGATCAGTGACATGCTAATCCGGCTTGATAGACGTGTGCTAATCTTGGTTTTTTGACATAGATATGTGGTAGAGTTTGCTTAGTGCTTACGTACAGAGTTTTGATGTGTTTTAGTAGATTATGGTGATCTGAATTTGAGCAGCATGCTCGTGTGAGGTGCTCACATAAGGAGTTGTGATTATCAGACTAATGAGAGTCAAGTCGATAACTTGTGTTCATAAAGAATGTTTGTTTGTTCATCTGCAAGTGTTGCTTGAGGTGAAAAAATAGCTGGTGATGCTGATGCTTAAACTAAACTTTGGGAGAAGCTGAGGTTCAGCAAACAAATTCGGAAGGAATTGTGGTTGAGTCGATCCATGAGGTCATGCAACATGTTTGAATCAAAACTAGTGCATACGGAAGGTGTTTCATGTTTTCAGAAAGTGCGTGGATGTGTCCAAGGAGTGCATGGATGTGGTGTGATTGTCCAAAACATGGTGAAGAGATATGGATGAGAAGATATGGCCGGAAAGGTCCAACTGGCAGGTTCTCCTCATGTTGAAGCTAAGGCGGTTCTGTTTGAAATAGGAGGTACGCTACTCTAGCAATTCTACCGCATCACCCAGGAAACATGCGGGTACAGAGGTCATAGTTCATTACCAGCAGACGCGCAGCACAGTGGAACATAGAAGCGCGTCGGTGTAAGGGAAGTAGACGATCTCCTTTTCTCCTCCTCGCCATCGTCACAATAGCAGGTAGGCGAACACGTTCGTCGTAGCCGATCAGCGCAACAGTAGCAGCTGCGCCTCCACGAAGTCCACACATATGGAGAGGAATGGCGTGCGCCAGTGTGCTAGCAACGCGCGCGCGGCAAGGGTCTCAGCGTGAGGCCTTCGAGGGGTGGCGGCTAGGGCTGTCACATGGTGGAGTAATTAGCCCCTGACCCTACCCCTCGTATTTATAGGCGTACTGATGGTCTTTTAGGTCGCAAGCCCATTAGTACCCTAATTGCTTATGGATCAAATATCCAACAGGCCTTAACCCGAATTGTTATGATTGCCTCTTGGGCATATCACCATCAATCTCCCACTTGCACTAGAGACAATCATCTAGCCAAGCTTTTCAATACTCCAAGCCCTTAAGTGTGTGACCTGTTAGGTTCATGTGCAGTCGGTTGTGAATGGAAACTGCTTCCAATCACAAGTCAGTAGAGGTACCTAGCAGGACATATTGACTCCCGAATGTACATAAAGATCATATCAGCCGAATCTAGATACATTCAACATGCTAATCCCTTTGCCTCACAATACCAGTCAAGCTCAAGGCGAGATGTGTGACATCTTTGTGATAGCTCGACCATTCACTCGATCAAATAGTGGATTCAGTCCATGACTAACATTTAGTCACAATGATTACATTTTAATCACCTTGGCATGGCCATGCACTTTCAAATCCAACTATCTCTAGGGGCCCAGAGATATCTTTCCTGTTATTAAGGAGGGGCAAATTCTATCTTGATCCGCGCACATCCCATTCTACGTTTAATTATGTACCCGAAGACTAGTTTTATGACTATCCAGTGACGGAGTAGCATTTGGTAGTCCCAAAGTACACAACTACACATAGTGAGAAACAATGGAGATCTCAGGTCTAGGGATCTAGCAGGTGTATCACTCAAGACCAACTGATGGCACATATGGAAATAACAATCCTAGCAAGGTCTCGTGGTGGGTCAATCCAACACCATGTTCACTGACATGTGTTCACATTATTAATTTGATATCTCCATATCTAAGATCCGTGAAATATGATCATCAATTAATACATGTGCTAGTCTTTGTGACACCACTATCTCATATAATGATATAGACTAAGGATCATTCAGAGTAACATTACTATTAACCAAGAGTCACATAATTGATGATCAATGTAAATAACGATTACTCATATAAAAATTTATTTAATAGTACATATACATAGGTATAACACAAGTCTCCCACTACACATTATGATCACTGAGGTAAGTATCTAATACCCATAGATCTCGTGTGCGCCTCATGCTTTGATTTCGGAAGAGGCTTTGTCAATGGATCTGCAACATTCAAATCCGTGTTCACCTTGCATATCTTCACATCACCTCGGTTGATGATCTCTGAAATGAGGTGATAGCGTCGTAGTATATGTTTGGATCGTTTGTGTGATCTAGGCTCTTTTGCCAGTGTGATGGCTCCACAATTATCACAATAGAGATCCACAGGACTTGACGCGCTAGGAACAACACTTAACTCAGAAACAAATTTTCTGATTCAAACAGCTTCCTTTGTAGCTTCAGAAGCTGCAATATACTCTGCCTCCGTCATTGAATCTGCTACTATATGTTGCTTAGAACTTTTCCAGCTCATTGCCCCTCCCTTGAGGCAGAATACAAAACCGAATTGCGATCTAGAATCATCCTTATCAGTTTGGAAGCTGGCATCGGTGTAACCTTTTACAACGAGCTCTTCTTCACCTCCAAACACTAAGAACCCATTCTTAGTTCTTCTCAAGTAATTAATGAGTTTTTGACAACGGTCCAATGAGCGTCACCATAATCTGATTGATACCTGCTCGTAATGCTTAGAGCATAAGATACATCTGGGCGTGTACATAGCACGGCATACATGATGGATCCAATAGCCGAAGCATAAGGAATCACTCTCATCCTCTTTTGGTCATCAGGTGTTGAAGGACACTTACTCTTGCTTAGAGTAATGCCATGTGACATTAGCAAGAAACTTTTCCTGGAATCTTGCATATTGAACCGATTCAATATCTTGTCAATATATGCATCTTGGCTTAATCCAATTAGCCTTTTAGATCCATCTCTATAGATCTTTATGCCCAAAATGTTCGTTGCCTCTCCTAAATGCATCATTGAGAAAAAGTCATTTAACATCATCAAGCATTGAAATGTCATTTCCAATCAATAATATGTCATCTACATATAGGACCAGAAATACACGTGTGCTCACACTAAACTTCTTGTAAATACAAGGTTCTTCCACGTTCTTGATGAAACAAACCCTTTGACAACTTCGTCAAAATGTAGGTTCCAACTCTGAGATGCTTGCTTCAGTCCATAGATGGACTATTGAAGCTTGCATATTTTACTAGCATTTTTAGGATTGACAGAACCCTCAAGTTGTGTCATGTACACATCTACAGTCAGACTTCCATTAAGAAAGGTTGTTTGGACATTCGTCTACCATATTTCATAATCAAAATATGCAGCAATTGCTAGAAGAATCCGAACAGACATTAGCATTGCGACGGTGAGAAAGTTTCATCATAATCAACACCTTAATTTTTTTTGAAACCTTTTGCCACCAATCGCGCTTTATAGATGTGAACATTTCCATCCATGTCAGCCCTTTTCTTGAAAATCCATTTACAATCGATAGGTCTCACACCTTCGATTGGATCAACCAAGTTCCAAACTTGATTCTCGTGCACGGATTCAATTTTGGATTTCATGGCTCCAAGCCATTTCTCATAGTCGGGTCCCTTCATTGCTTCAGTATAGGTCGTGGGCTCATTATTGTCCAATAATACCATGTCATGCTGCTCCGTTGTTAGAAGCGTTAACTTTTCAGTAGCACGACATGCCCTCGTAGACCTTCGTGGGGTTGGTGTTTCATCAATTGGTTGCACAACATCTTGTACATCTTGTATAGGATTAGTGGGTGCCGAAACATTTTCAGGTATTTCTTGAATTTCTTCATGATGCACCTTGCTCCCACTAACACCTTTTGAGAGAAACTCTTTCTCCAAGAAGACACTATTGCAAGCGGTAATCACTTTACCCTCTGTTTTATTATAAAAATAATATCCTTTGGTTTCCGTAGGATATCCCACAAAGAAGCATTTGTCTGATTTGGGAGTGAGTTTGTCTGATGTCAAACGTTTGACATAAGCATCACACCCCCAAACTTTGAGGAAAGACAATTTTGGACGTTTCCTGGTCCACATCTCATATGGTGTCTTCACAACAGACTTAGTTGGGACTATGTTTAGTGTAAAAGCAACAGTTTCAAGAGCATAACACCAAAAGGATAGTGGAAGATCTTCTTGGCTCATCATCGACCTAACCATGTCTAACAAGGTTCGGTTCCTCCATTCGGACAACCCATTCCATTGAGGCGTTCCAGGTGGAGTCAACTGTGGAACAATTCTACATTGTTTTAAATGATCATAAAATTCATGGCTCAAATATTCACCCCCACAACCATATTGTAGAATTTTAAATGCCTTGACCAATTTATATTGTACTTCATTCTGAAATTCTTTGAAGTTTTCAAAGGATTTAGACTTGTGCCTCATTAGGTAGACATAACCATATCTACTAAAGTCATCAGTAAATGTGATGAAGTATTGAAAATCACCTATAACAATTGAACTCAGTGGTCCACATACATTTGTATGTATAAGTCCCAACAAGTCAGTCGACCTCTCACTTTGACCAGTGAAGTATGCTTTGGTCATCTTCCCAAGCAAACGTGCTTTGGCCATCTTCCCAAGCAAACAAGATTCACATGTGTGAAGTGATTGAAAATCAAATGAGTTTAGTAAACCATATTTATGGTGTTTTTCAATGCGTTTCTCATTTATATGACCTAAGCGACAGTGCCAAATAAAATTGGGATTTAGATTATTTCGTCGAGCTCCTTTAGTATTAATGTTACACACAATTTTATCCTCATGATCAAGAACATATAATCCATTCACCAATGGACATTGATCATAGAAAATATTATTGTTATAAATGGAACAACATTTGTTCTTTATTACAATCTCATAACCATCAACTTCTTCCAAACACAAAGAATAGATAATGTTCTTGCTCAAAGTAGGAATGCAATAACAATTATTCAATTCCATCACTAATTCTGAGGGTAATGACAAGTGGTAGGTTCCGATAGCTACGACCACAACTATTGCTCCATTACCAACACGAACATCCAACTCACCTTTTCCAAATCTTCTACTCTCATTTAGACCCCACAACGATAATGCAGTGTTAATTTCTATAACATTTATACCTGAAGCGGAAGTCTCACTTCCCTTCTTTTTCTTCATATCCTCTAAGTACTTCTTGTAGTTCCTTGACCAGTGCCCCTTAGCATGACAGTGAAAGCATTCATCATCAGGAGAAGGGCCAGATTTGCCCTTTGGCTTAGACTTTGAGCTTGAAGGCTCATCAAGAACCTTTCCCTTGCCTTTGCCTTTAGGATGCATCACACGCTTCCTCTTTTTATTCTCCTTTTCTACCATCATCACATGAGTGGCATTTTCCTTAATGCTTTCTTCGGCTGTTTTAAGCATCCCATGCAATTAAGCCAATGTTTTCTCCATGCCATTCATTTGAAAATGCAATATAAATGGCTCGGTGGGAGCGACTGCAGAACAACTATCACACCTGGTAATAAGAAGACAACCAGATGCTTTCCACGTGTATGCCAGGATCAGTTCAACTCATACATGTGTACGAAAGTGAAATGCCATAAATAATTCCATGATCTAGTGCATCACCTTATTACATAAATGACCTTCCAGATCTAAAATAATAGTACATAAGCAGCGGAAAATCATATAAAAGGGCCTCCAAGCACAGGCGTTGGACGGGGGAGCGCGAGCCTAGAACATCTCATCGGGATCTCCATAGAAGTCCATGTTCTCCACCTTTTCTTCTTCGTAGACTTGGGGGAGTGATATGCAACTAACAAGTTTGGGTACCAACGGTACCTGCAAGTTGGGAAGTTATGACATGTGGTTCACAACAAGGAAGACAAATAATAGGTAAAGCACTATGGCAGTTATAACCTACTCTTAATGTTGTTAAGCACCTATATCTAGGTGAAATCTCAACCAACATCCCAAAATATTCGGGTAAGACCAAACCCAACCCATCCATCATTTAACCAATAGTGCTAATTATGAATTTGGTTCCAAGCCGCTTGTGCCCGTGAGCACGGCTGTCTAGACAGTTTGACAAGACTATGCAGAGTGTTTATCCTTTACCCACAGTTCGTGATTTCATCTCCTGTTGCCAGGTGGGCTAAGCTAAACCTCCCTGATGCCCGTGGTAGCTAACCACATTACACACTTCCGTAGGTGCGTGACCAGGAGATCACTACGAGGTGTTTCCGATGGTTCTCCCGACTTGCAATGGGTACTCTAAGGTTTCACCGCTCCGGCACCTGGAGTCTATTTTCCCTCCGCCAGGAGAAGCCCCGTCTTGAGCCATGCGGATCCCAAGGCAGAATTCTGAACCCATTCCCCGCCAGTTCAATTACCTATGCTACATTGGGAGAGACCAAATTACTAAACCAAGTTGTCCCATATACAATTCTGTGGTGATACTAAAAGTCTTAGCAACTTCCTCCATAAATCGGTCCTTAGAATCGGATAGGTGTCAAGCCCCAAACCAAGGTCTTTTGCACGCATGCACCAATCCATACAAAACCCCTATCAGATTCATATCTACTAAATTCATATTTTGCCAAGCTTTCATGAATCAAAGAAATACAAATATATCATGTAGATAAGTTTACCATATTTAATTAAGCATGGCTAAGTGAGAACTTATTAGTAGTAAAACACCCAAAACAAGCGACAAGGAATTATTGGGAAAAACTAGGGAAACATAGCATAGGATTCATATTTTAATTTAGCATGCATCTAACTAAACATAACAAAAAGGGTGCAAGATTGCCAAGGAACTTGCCTCCAAAGTAAGCCTGGTGGTCGACGGGAAACTGCTGCTCTTGGATATTTAGTGTCGGTTCTGGTCCCGACTCTAAATTACGACGATGCATAAAATAATAACATACAATAAGAACACATAGAATGAAATCATTTCAAATAAACATAAATTCCTACGCAAAAGTGATTTTATGGTTAATTTAAATTATAGGCATAAACGAATTATTGAGAATTTAGAGTTAAATGAAATATATTGGCTAAAAAATATTTTTAACTATTTTTATATCATTTTTGTATTTATTAGTAACTTATCTCTCCTTCAAAATATGGTTAAAATAGATTTATAACCTAAAATGTGCATTTACAATTTTTACACTATTTTTAATAATTATTTCTATGTGCAAATAAATTTTTATGAATAAATACACTTAAAAAGTATTTTATGATTAATTCAGCAATTTAAATAAATTATAAAAATATTACAGAAATGAAAATAAATTAAAAACATTTTTAAATCTGTTTTTTTTAATTATTTTATAGAAATTATGGACTTTTATTTAATTTCTGGAATTTCCAGTGGCTTTACTGCAAAACCAGAACTATTCCAGAGGCTAAAAATATTTTTTATAAAGTTCAGGGGTCATTCTACAATTTTCTAGTATTTATTTTCTATTTTCTAATATTCCAGGGGCTTTAAAACACTTTTTACTTAATTATCCAGTAATTTTCCTAATTTCGAGGAAGTGCAGGGTCAATTTTATGAGTTTTTGGACCAATCTGTAATTATCTAAATATATCCAGGGGTTAACTAAACTCTCTAGGGGGTTCTTTGTAAAATCACCAACGGCTATGGGGATTTGAACGTGGGCCGTCAGATCTAAAATGGAGGGCCCAGATTTTATTAACCAAAGGGGTCCAGGGGAATCTAATCTCGGCCGTTGAAACAAAATGTACGACTGACAATGGGCCACGTAGCCCTGAATGACGGGAGCGACAGCGCAGGGCGGCGCGCACGCGGCGGCGATATCGTAGGCGGTGACCAAAATGAACCCTAGGAACTCTAAGAGCACATCTAAATGTCGCAAAAGGAAGAGGGAAGCGAGGGGGTCTCACCAAAGGGGCTCGCGAGGTCAGAAATTGGGCGGAAGATGGCCGACGACGATGGGGAGCGACAAAACTCGTCGGCGCCCGACAAAGACGACGATGCAGAGGCGTTACCCTCCCCTCCCCCCCTGATGGTGATGCCCGGCATGCTCCTAACCACATGGCGAACACGTTAGACAAGCACCCGAGGAAGGGAAACGGATGAGTCGACACGAACGTGGTCGGCTTTACCGAGCTCGACGGGAGCCAGGGTTTGGGCATTGGGGATGATGAAATCCGTGGGGATTGGCTGGGTTTTTATAGGGGATCGGACGAGTAACGGGCGGAGGTCATCATGGGCACGATAGGGTGATTGATTAGAGAGAAATGGTCGGCATTAAAGGGGTGGAATGTGGCTGCGCATCATGCGTGTGCGTTACCGCACGCGTCGCGGTGGGGAAGATGAAGCTGGCAAGTGGGGTCGGGCTGCAGCGAGTGGGAGAGAGAGAGAGAGGGGCGCGGGTGGAGCTGACACGCGGGGCTGGGGTGGCAGAGAGAGAGAGGAGGGAACTGCGGGCCGGCGCGGGGAGGGAGGGAAGTGGGCCGGTGGCAGGAGAATTGGCCCGGGTAGGTTTTCTCTTTTCTTTTCTTTTTCTTTTTCTTTTCTGTTTTGTTTCTTATCTCCTTTATAATTTGAATTTGTAAACTAATTCTCTAGAGAATTTAAATTTCAAAAATTTCACACAATCATTCAAACATGATGAAATTGCCTTATATGAATTTTATTCCAAAGAAAATATTTTTATCTCTTGTAAAAGAATTAATTTTACATTTTTTTCTTCAAAAAGAGTGGGTGTTACAATTCTACTCCCCTAAAAAGAAATCTCGCCCTCGACATTTAGACGTCCTAAGAGAATAGACTGGAAAACTCCGTCTTGAGATCTTCTTCTCTTTCCCATGTCGCCTCTTCTTCTCAGTGATGTTTCCATTGGACTTTCCACATACGAGTAACTTTATTACTTGTAACTTGTTCTGATGTCTCGAGAATCTTAACACGGTGTTCTGCATAGGTCAGGTCCTCTTGCACGTCTACTGCTTCCAATGGCAACTGTTCTTCAGGCACTCTTAAGCATTTCTTCAATTGCGACACGTGGAATATGTCACGCACATCTGACAAGTGAGATGGTAACTCGAGCCGATAGGCTACCTCTCCTCTTTTCTCCAACACCTTAAAAGGACCAATGTAACGAGGTGATAATTTGCCCTTCACCTTGAATCATCTCAATCCTCTCACGGGTGACACCTTGAGATAAACAAAATCACCAATCTCAAATGACAGATCACAACGTTGAGTATCGGCATAACTCTTCTGCCTTGATTGAGTCGTCTTCAAATTCTTCCGGATTTCTTGCACTTGTCTCTCAGCTTCTCTTAACACTCCAGGCTCGAATACTTGGCTTTCCCCAGTTTGATTCCGAAACAACGGTGTTCTTCCTTCTGTCCATATAACGCTTCAAATGAAGTCATCTTCAAACTCGCTTGATAACTATTGTTATAAGAAAATTCAGCATACGATAGGTTCTTATCCCAACTCCTACTGTTTTTCAAAGCACACGCTCTCAACATGTCTTCAAGAATTTGATTAGTGCGCTCTATTTGACAGTCCATCTGCAGATGATAGGCTGAGCTAAAATTCAGACGAGTATCCATAGACTCATGTAACTTCTGCCAAAATCTAGATGTGAACTGGGTACCTCTATCGGATATTATCTTCTTTGGAACTCCATGCATGCATACAATTCTTTCCATATATAGTTCTACCATTCTTGAACCATAATGGCTTTCCTTTACTGGAATAAAGTGAGCCACTTTAGTCAAGCGGTCCACTATGACCCATATAGAGTCGTATCCTGACTAAGTTCTTGGCAATCCCATAATAAAGTCCATACTTATTTCTTCCCATTTCCATTCAGGAATTTTAATTGGTTGAAGTAACCTTGCCGGTCTTTGATGTTCTGCTTTGACCTTCTGACATGTGTCACACAGAGCTACATATTCTACCACGTTGCGTTTCATTCCATGCCACCAATTTCGATCCATAAGATCCTGATACATCTTTGTGCTTCCCGGATGAATAGAATATGACGAATCGTGGGCTTCTCTCATTATCAACTCTTGAATCTCCTTGATATCAGGCACACATATTTTCTTTCCTAGCCATAGGGTTCTTTGTTCATCTTCTTTAAAGTCTGGTGCTTTTCCTTCCTTCATTAGTCGCATAATCTTTTGGATCCACTTATCACTCTTTTGCCCTTCCCGAATATCCTTCTCCAAAGTAGAGTCTACTTCCATGGATACTACCTCAGTGTTAGTCACAATACTAAGGTTTAGCTTCACAAATTCCTCACATAACTGCGGTTGTTGACCCTGTAGTTCCAAGCTGCTGCATTGAGCTGATCTACTTAAAGCATTTGCTACCACATTAGATTTTCTAGGATGGTAATTAATTCCAACATAAAAATCATTGATAAGCTCCAACCATCTGTGTTGTCTGAGGTTTAAATCTGGTTGAGTAAAAATATACTTCAAACTCTTGTGGTTCGTATAGATTTTAGTTCTTTTTCCGATTAGATAATGTCTCCATAGCTTCAATGCATGAACCACGGCTGCTAACTCCAAATCATAAGTAGGGTAATTTCTTTCATGTTTTCTGAGTTGACGTGAAGCATAAGCCACTACATGTCCATCTTGCATCAATACACATCCTAGCCCTTGTCTGGATGCATCACAATAAACTGCAAATTCTTTTTGCATATCTGGCATAACCAACATAGGTACAGTGGTCAGCCTTTTCTTTTAATTCAGCAAAACAAGTTTCACATTCTGGTGTCCACTTGAATACAGCTCCCTTCTCAAGTAACTTGGTTAACGTATGAGATATTTTTGAGAACCCTTCGATGAACCGACGATAATAGCCAGCCATTCCCATGAAACTCATGATTTCCCCAACATTTTCTGGTGTTTTCCAATTTAGAACGTTTTTCACTTTACCAGGATCTATTGCTATTCCTCCTTGTGATATAACATGTCCCAGAAATGACACTTCCTTCAACCAGAACTTGCATTTATATAGCTTTTGAAAGTGCATATAGGAATCCCTTGTGGGTTTTGGATGATTTATGACAAGCAATTGGGATCCTAACCTCTTTGTTGAGATGAGCACAGGTTTCAATAGCAAAATAAGCAAAGTGCCAAAAAGAAGGAAGAATTGAGGAGCAAATTGGAAATGAGCTCAAGGAAAAAGAATAGTAGATCATTGTGTATGGAGTGTGTAAACAAACACATCCCAAGAGCTCAATCACAATTAAACACACACATTGCACAAAGTTACACAGGACCGGACTAGTCCGACTGACACCGGACTAGTCCGATATCCTCTCTGCACAAAATCGGACAAGTCCGATATCCATCAGACTAGTCCGATATCTCTCTAACTAGAATCTGACTAATCCTCCCCAGTGCGTACTAGTCCTCAAAAAACTTCATAAGTCACACAAAATCGGACAAGTCTGATCAGAACCGGACTAGTCCAATATTCTCTCTGGTCCAAATCGGACAAGTCCGATATTTGCACGGACTAGTCCGAAAAACCATCCAAACTAAATCGGACAAGTCCTCCAAGTGCGGACTTGTCACCCAATGCACTTAGGGTTTCACATGCCCAGACAAGTCCGATGACAATCGGACTAGTCCGAAGATTTCCAGAAGCGAAATTGGACAAGTCCGCTTCTAGCCGGACTAGTCCGATATTTCGGGACACTTAGGGTTTGCTACACACAGCACACCGGACTAGTCCGGTGACCACTACAGACTAGTCCGATCTTTCTGAACCCTAACAGTCACTTTTAGAAACCCATATAAATAGAGGTGCACAACCATATTTCATCAAAAACTCTCGAACCCTAGCGCCATCACACCTCCCAAGAGCCTAAAAAA
This sequence comes from Tuctoria greenei, assembly GCA_036927565.1. Lineage (NCBI taxonomy): Eukaryota > Viridiplantae > Streptophyta > Magnoliopsida > Poales > Poaceae > Tuctoria > Tuctoria greenei. The sequence continues at coordinate 181,628,875 of JAYESD010000004.1, read as the reverse complement.
AACACATCTCTCCATGAAATTAAGTGCAACAAAGATCAATCCTTTGAGAATTCACCCTAGTTCATTGGAGAGACACGTTCAACACCACATTGAGCTCTTGGTTTGATTCTCTAACACACTCCTATGATTTCATTGCAATCTTTTGAGTGTGTTCTTGGTGGTATTTCGTGTTGTAATCCAAGGGAGCTCTCAACGTGTGAGAATCCCCTTTGAATTCGGTTATTCACCCCTTTGTGATAATTGGAAGAGGATTGGCCTTCGTGGCGATCTGACGAGGGTAGGGTTGGAGAAGACCCGGTCCTTTTGTGGACTCCTCAACGTGGACGTAGGTTGCCTCTATGGGGACCGGAGTCCACACATCCGAGGATCTCATTCGGCGGTGTCGTGTGATGCGGCACCTAACAGCACACACGAAAAGGATACCAAAACGTACAAAGTTTTCATTTCAGAATAATCAAAGTTTACGAAAGAGTGTGCCACAGGGGTACACATGCAGCGGAGAATACATACTCATAATATAACCTATCTAAGCATAAGAGAAGACGTCCATGCCCTAGGATGCTTCTCATTGACAACAAGAAGAACATTCAGCAGCGGCGTGGTTCACATGAGATTTATCTCGATAGCTCGAGATCTCATGTTCAACCTGAACAGCGGAAATAAACCTAATACCAGCAAAAATCGTTAAAGCGCAAACGTGAGTATAAGGCTCAGCAAGACTAACCCGTCTCACTAGACTTATGCAAGGTAATGTCTAATCATAGGTATGGGATAGCATAAAAAGACTTGCCTACAAGTGGATCCTTATGATTAAGTTTTAAGTAGCACATGGCATTCTTCAGGCACGACACATCATAGACACCACAATCAAACAAGAAACGCTTTGCCGATGATATGACATGCCCAAAGCACATAATGCTATTACAGCTAAAGTATGGGGAAACTGTAAACTTTAATTTTGCTATCTCTAAGTCATAAAGGGTTGCAAAGAAATTATAATTCAATACAACATATTGTTCTGGCTTCTTTAGTATTTACTTCGTCACGACAGCGACGGACAAGTGGTACTCTATTACCGCGAGGGATAGTGATTGCAATCAGGACACACCCGGACTGCACGACACGCACACCCGCGTGGGAGACACATACGTGCTCTCCTCCCCGCGTCATACGTGGCCACCATTCACCCAAGACCCCAATGTCGACAAACCCCTTCATCTCGAGCAAAAGGTCCCCTACATGGACACGTCAAAACGTTCCGGTAGGAGATTTACACCTTTCTGCCTTCACATCTCCATTCAAGGACAACCGAGGAGTCTCAACACTACAGTCTAGAGTTACATCAGTTTAATGGGCCCATAGACCATTATGCAACCGGTACAATTCAAGCTTGCCCAACAGGCAGGGCTATGCGCTCGAGACTCCATCTCGTTGACTCCAATTCCCCCTGACCGGTCTTGTGTTCATTGCATAAGCCATTTTTAATGTTCCACCCTCATGTGAACTGTTATTCCTATCTCGCGAGTAGATTCTAACTACTCGACTTCTATCGGATTTCTTATACATTAGCAAAGCAGTTACTACAGGTCAAACTGTAACTCGTTCCAACCAAACCCTGGGATTTGTGGTCATGCAAGTGGAGTATCAATCACCTTATTCATAAATGCACAATATCAACTGAGGACGTAATGTGAAAAATACTGCAAAACTTTGAAAAGCTCTTAAATGCAAACCAGGGCTTGCCTTAGTTTGCGACTTGATTAAATGTCAATTGTTAAGGGTCTTTCTCTGAAGACTCTGCCAAGGACTTCAAGTGGACACCCTCGCCTTCTCCTCCAAGTGACGCTGTTGGTCAATATCTATCACTACACGACATGTATATATGAATGCTAGTAAATTATAATGTACATTTAGTTCATAAATTTCTAACTATGGTAATAGTGAGTGAATGATCTTCTTTGGCATTGGGATTTTTATGGTAGATGTTAGGGACTACAAGGAATACTCTTGCAAAAAACACGAGATGATCAAAGTAGTTTGTTGTCTCTAAAATTATGGTAAGCGATAAACTTACATGAATTTTAGAGAAGAAACTGTAGCTTGGACATAGCTGCCAGTTGATGATCATGATAGAGGATGTTGTTCTGGTTCTAGAAAAATTTGTTTCATAAATTTCTAAGCCTTGGTGAAGGAGATATTGAATTTCAAAGTTGGCAAGAATTTCTGGAATTATATTATAACTGAATTTTAGCTTTTCAATTAACATTCAGTTGGCAACTGAATTAGGACCAGGATACTAAGTCAATTAAATCCCAAATTTTTACAGAAACTAGTGTATAACTAAAGGAAGTTTCAATCCAAATTTGGGACATAATAAAGCAACATAACATCTGTAATAATTCAATGAAGGGAAAAGAAAATTGAGTTATACAGAGGGTTATAAAGGCTTTCATAAGAAAATAACTGTACAACCTGAAAGTTCAGAGTGTAAGGGTCGTACAGGATTTTACTTTAGATTTTTAGAGTAAGTCTTCTAGGAGAAACTGAATTTAGAAGTTTGAACATATTTTCTGGTCCAGTTCTGTTTTATATTTAAACAGCAGAAAGGAATTTGAAATTTTACTAGGTTATACAGGTTCAATGGCTCCCAAACTTTTTCCGGTAACCAATAACGGGACAGAGTATTTTATGTGAATTTTGGGGATTTTTCCAGTGGAAAGTTTATCTGGGAAAAATACATTTGTATCTGGAAAGATGGCTTTTTACAGAACTGAAAATGAATTTCATAGATCCTAATTGGTATTGACAGAAAATAGAGCTCAAGGGCTTTCGATAAAAATTTGTTTGAAGATTTTTGGAGCAGTATATAGAATGATATGCATTTTTGAAGTTTGCACAATTTTCTGGAAATGGAAAAATGGTTGAATGGCTGACAGTGAGGCCCACTCTCAGCACCTTCTTCAACCTTCAGCTGCGCCCTTCAGTTCGCGCCCAGCGCACATATACCGCACGAATGGCATTCGGCGTTCCCGCTCCTAGAAGCATCAAACAACCACAACCCCAAAATAAAAGTTGTTCCCTGTATCCTGGAACACGCAGTGAACATTGTTTCCCGGTGCCAATGACACCAAAATGGTGCCAGCAACGGCGGCAGCGGCGGTGAGCTCGGCGGCCATGTCAAGAAGGTCCACCCCAGCCTTAAACCGATGCATAATGATATCTAGAAGTACCCTAGGTGTTGAAGGAACATTATAGAGTACTCAAATCGTGGAGGAAATGGATTGAAATAGGTTCTCGACGGTGAACCGCGCCATTTTTGTAGGCGGTGAGGAAAACTCGTGGAACTCGACCGTTACTCGATGGCTGCTACTGAAACTTGGCAGAAGTGTGCTCCATGAGGTGGTGCACAACATTCATGAACGAATTGGAAAATGGTTGCACGTAGAAACGAAATTAAACCGACGACCTAGTGACCTAGTTATGAACTAGCTCCGGTAAAACTTGAAATAAGCAAGCTAGGAGCTAAGTCCTGGGCTGAAAACTTTGTGGGTAGACTCTATGTGGTATGGTGCATCTTTTTGCTTTTGGAGAGTAGTTGAGAACGGGAGTGTATCGACCTGTCCACCATGGAGTAGACGCGGCAGTTTGAAGCCTGCACCGCAAGCTCCGGAAACACTGCAAAATACAACACCAAACGGCGATGAATCGATGAACCGGTTGCACCAGAGGGTAGCAAGCAATCTTGTGCCACATGAGCAAACGAAGAAGGAATCGAGGTGTACGAACCTGGAACAAGGAGGAAGGTCCTGCACAGGCTGAGAGAACAAAGAGCAGAGGAACGTTTGCTCTCCAGTCCAGGGAGAAATAGAGAGAGAGGGAACTCAGAGGGAAAGCACGGAGGAAGAGAGAGAGTAGAATGGATAGGCTTGGACTACTTGAGGTAAATATCAAACCATGCTGGAGGAAAAAATTGCATGTGCTGGCTGCATGTATCATGGTGGCAGGCTCACAGCAATCAGAGGAGTCGCATTTGTGTGACTTCCATGTGGGCCCTACTTTGATTTTCATCCCTATCCTCTCTGCTACTTTTAATTTCACCTCAAACTTTGTTAAAAAATTTCCAAATTTGGTGTGAGGTCTAAGAAAAATGTGGGGAATCCAAATGTGAAATCAAATTTCAGTTCTGATAAAGTTTAAGCCAGATTTAATTTCAAATTTGAATTCAAATAGTATTTAATTTGCTCAGGTGAATAATTAGTATATGAGTCTCAAAAATCTTGAAACTTTGAATTTAGCCTTTTGGAACCATGAGGGCCATCTAGAGAAATTGGGACTTCATTTTGACAAAGTTAAGTACAAGTCAACCTTTTGAGTCGACGTTGAATTAAACTCTCAGTGCGTGTCCAAGTTAATGGAGACTTGCTTCAAAAATCTTGAAACCTTGCCGAGAGTCTAATTAGAATATTAGAAGGCTATAGAAAAATTTATAGCCTCAGATTTGAATGTTCTTGACAGGGCATGTGTATACAGTAGCTATATGCTATTTGTTTATTTGAGTATATGATGTACTATAAATTGATTTGCCCAAACAAACCCCATTCAAATACTCCAAAAATTTGCAGAGATGATATTTGAATTATTTTAAGATTATTGGTGAAGTATGCTTCTTATGTCAATAAAATTTAAAACATGAGAAGGAAAAGGAATTGAATAGGTTCAAGTTTATGTACATGACCATATCTTGAACCCAATGAAATTTAAATTTAACTGACAACTGAATTTCATATTTAGGATTTAGTGGGATTTTACATTCCTCCCCCCTTAAAAGAATCTCGTCTCGGATTATAATATGAAAGATAAAAGAAAAAGATCTAATGAACATATGCCGCTAACAAGTCCGGATAGTTTGATTTATGAAAATCCTCGCTTTCCCAAGTTGCTTCTTCAGCGGTGTGGTTATTCCACAAGACTTTGTAAAAGTGCAAAGTGTGGCTTCTTGCGGTATGAGTCTTCTTATTGATGACCTCGACCGAATGCTCGGAATAAGTGAGATCAGGTTGTAGAGCTTCAAGATCTTCCGTGCTGACTTCAGCCGGGGATTTAAGACACTTCCGCAACTGAGAGATGTGGAATACATTATGAATTCTAGAGAGAGATGCCGATAACTCCAGACGATAGGCCACAGATCCGCATTGCTCAGTGATAGCGAACGGACCGATGAATTGTGGAGCCAGCTTTCCCTTCACCCCAGAATGATGAATCCCTTTCATTGGAGATACACGAAGGTAAACGTGATCCCCAATGTCGAAGTGAATAGGTCAACGTCGTTTATCTGCATAACTCTTCTGTCGAGATTGAGCAGCCTTGAGATTGGCTTAAATTACTCGCACTCGTTCCTCTGCTTCATTGACCAGATCAATACCATATGTCACTCTTTCACCAGACTCACACAAATTCAATGGTGTGCAGCATTTCCTGCCATAGAGAGCTTCATATGGCACCATCTGGATACTAACTTGATAGCCATTGTTATATGAAAACTCCGCCAATGGTATATGATCATCCCAATTTTTACCATGGTGGATGGCACAAGATCGTAGCATGTCCTCAAGGACTTGATTTACTCGCTCCGTCTGACCATCAATCTGCGGATGATAAGTAGAGCTTCGAATCAACTTGGTACCCAATGATGCGTGGAGCTGCCCCCAAAAGCGAGCAACAAATAAGGCTCCACGATCTGAAATGATAGTACGGGGTACTCCATGTAGGCACATGATCCTTGTGATATACAACTCTGCATACTTGGGGCCTCGATAGTTGGTGTTGATAGGGATAAAATGCGCTGATTTGGTCAACCGATCAACTATCACCCAAATCGAATCATGTTTACGGAAAGTGAGAGGTAACCCAACAATGAAATCCATGCTGATGTCTTCCCACTTCCATGCCGGTATGTTTAAAGGTTGTAACTGTCCGGCTTGCCTCAAATGGTCGGCTTTCACTCGCCGACTTGTATCACATTCGGATAAATACTTTGCTATCTCTCGCTTCATCCATGACCACCAGCATTTCGTCTTCAGATCTTGGTACATCTTGTTGCTACCAGGATGAATAGAGTACTTGGATAAGTGTGCTTCATCCAAGATCTTCTTTCGGATCTCCATGTCATGGGGTACGACTATACGGTCATTAAACCAAATAGTACCATGATCATCACATCGAAAACATTTCATCTCTCCCTTCTTCACTCTTCGTCGAATGTGCGACATTCCCTTGTCTTCTTTCTGAGCCTCTATGATATCTTCCCTGATGGTAGGGATGAGGGATAGATATTAGAGCGCTCCATACAGGACCAAGTACAAATTTGGCTCATCCTCTTCCATTGAAATGATCGACAGATGATTGACATGAGACTTGCGGTTCAGCACATCTGCAACCACATTTGGTTTGCCAGGATGGTAGTGGATCTCAATCTCATAGTATTTGATCAATTCCAACCATCTTCGCTGTCGCATATTCAAATCTTTCTGGGTGAAAATGTACTTCAAACTCCTGTGATTAGTGTATAGATGCACTAGATTGCCTAATAGATAGTGTCTCCACATCTTCAATGTGAGCACCAAAGCAGCGAGCTCAATATCATGAGTCGGATAATGTTGTTCATGATTCCGATGCGGCGAGGATCCATACGCGATCACCGTTCTATCTTGCATGAGTAAACAACCAAGACCAATGCCAGATGCATCGCAATAGACATCAAATGGTTTAGTTGTGTCCGGCTGAGCCAACACGGGTGTTGTTGTGAGGTTTTTCACCAAAGCTTGAAATGCTTCTTCACATTCTTTAGTCCATACATATCTTGTTCCCTTCTTCAGTAGTTCTGTCATTGGTTTGGCTATCTTTGAGAAACTCGGAATGAACCTCTGATAATAGCCAGCCAAGCCAAGGAAACTACGAACTTCATGTACAGACTTGGGAGATTTCCGCTTTAGTACTTGTACAATTTTGCTTGGATCAACAGCAATACCATCAGCCGATATGATATGCCCTAGAAATGGCACTTGGCAGATCCAAAACTCACACTTGCTGAACTTTGCATACAGTTTGTGATCTCTTAAACGTTGTAGCACAATATGCAAGTGTTTAGCGTGTTCTTCTTTAGATATAGAATACACCAAGATGTCGTCAATGAATACCACGACAAACTTGTCCAACTCCGGCATAAACACAGAATTCATGAGATACATGAAGTGAGCTGGTGCATTGGTCAACCAAAAGGACATTCTGAGATACTCATATAGCCCATACCTCGTCAAAAATGCAGTTTTTGGAATGTCCTCTGGTCGAATCTTAATCTGATGATAACCTGAACGAAGGTCCATCTTTGAGAATACCGTAGCACCCACTAGTTGATCGAATAAAATATCGATGCGTGGTAGTGGACACATGTTCTTGATGGTGACCGCATTCAGTGGACGATAGTCCACACAAAACCTTAAAGTCTCATCCTTCTTCTTCACAACCAATTCGGAAACACCCCAACATGATGAACATGGGCGAATAAAACCGTTGCTCAATAAGTCATTCAACTGCTCCTTCAATTCTGCAAGTTCCTTCGGTGCCATCCTATACGTTTTCCTTGAGATTGGCATGGTTCTCGGCACTAGTTCAATCTTGAACTCGATGTCTCATTCTGGTGGCATGCCCGAGAGATCGTCAGGAAACACGTCTGGATATTCACACACTACGGGGATATCCTCAAGCTTCTTGGCACTTGTGTGATGCACCGCTGAGACTCTTGGTGCGGTATTCAAAAGATTTAAAGTGTTGCTCCCATGGAATTTAGAATTCATTTGGACAGTCCGCGAACTGATATCAAAGATAGCTCCATGATGTGTCAACCACGACATCCTCAAGATGAGGTCAATTTGCTGACCCTCCAAAATGATGAGATTCACCGGATAGATACTTCCACCCATGCACAAAGGTGCTCAAGAAATAACCTCATTAGCTGAAATATTGCCTTCAGGTGAACTGACACAAAAAGGATGTGAGACAGTCATAATTGGCACTTGATGTTTCAGCACAAAAGACTTGCTCACAAAGTTATGAGTAGCTCCAGAGTCAAACAGAACAACTACTGGTTGATCATGTAAAGTAAACATGCCTGCTAAAACAGGTTCTCCTTCTGGAATGTCCTCAATCGCAGCATAATTAACACTGGCAGACTTCGATGAGGTCTTCTTTTTAAATTTATGGTGCTGATCAGAATTCTTGGAAAAGGACATTTGGACACGGTCACGTTCCGTCTTGCGACGTTCCCGTGCTAAATGCATTCTGTGGTTTCCACTGAATTGGGGTGGACTGACAACATGCACATCTTGCAGAGATTGAGCTGCAAGAGTGAGATCATACTGCTGCGGTGGAGAATTAGGACACACTTGCACGCTTTGTTGAGGTGCAATTAAAATCTCCACTGGATAGGAGTGATACCGAAACTGTTGTGGTTGCTCGCTTGACCAAAGCTCTCGACCGGACGGTAAGCAATATACCACACGATCTTCCTGAGGAACATCACTGATAATTTTTAGTGATGTCTTCCTATTTCTCTTCTCTGCCTGATAGCAAAGAGTTGCATCCTCCTGAACAATAGCGGCACCAACCAATTCAATGTAGTTGCCGTTATTGAATAACACCAGTCGAGCTCAAAGTTCGACGTTCAGTCCTCGAAAGAAATAATCGCACTTCAACGCCTCGGTATTCACATACTCAGGCGCATATTGAGCCAAACGATTGAACGCCTTGGAGTATTCATAAGCACGCATTTCTACTTTCTTCAACTCCACAAACTCATCTATCTTGGTTTTAATCATCCATGTAAAAATGTGGCATGCACGAAAAGCATCACGGAACTCCGCCCAGGTCACACGATGACCATCAGGGAGAGTGGTGAGATATTCAGACCACCAAGCTCCTGCGAATCCGTGAAGTTATTGAGCGGCAAAAAAAGCCTTCTGATACTCCTCACACTGGAGTAACTCAAACTTGGCTTCAATCACCCGGAGCCAATGTTCTGACTCCAATAGTTCCCAGGCTTCTGTGAAAACCGGTGGTTGAGTTGCCTAGAAATCCAGATATGTGACTTGAGGTTGATCAAGTGGTCGAACCTAAGGTTGTACACTCCGTTGCACCAACGTCTGCAGAGACTCGGCCATACTTGCTAAGACTTCTGCCAATCCAGTTGATGATGGGACTGGTGGTAGAGTTAAGTCATCTCCACCATGAGCAGAATTACCCGGTTCACCCTGAAAATGAGTGTGATCCATGCATCAAGAGTGAGCATTACGGTTAATATCCAAAGTTGCAATACCAGCTGGAGTCATGATAAAGACCGTAATAAGCATCACTTAACAATGCAGTATGCTAAGTGTAAATAAAGACTAGAACATTGAACTATACCCAAATAAGTGATACTGTCCACCAATCACTTAACATGGTGTTTCAACTTTACGTTAATCAATCATGTGGAATAATCACCCCTAGACCTGATGAGTGGCATAAGAAGGTGAAACTAAAACGATTTGAGTTGACAATATCACATACTTGTATGCCGTTCAGTTTCTGGTCCATCAGACCAGTCTGTAGAAACGTAATTATTTCTGTCAGTTATATGCAGAATTTGGTGTGGAGTTCAACTACAAATTTATAGTAAACTCAAAAACCTTCCCAGAATGTATTACTTTGCCCCCATAGCAATTCTGGAATGGAAGATATAGAAACTTGATTAATGGTTACAAGACAGTTCAAATCTGGAATATGAACTTCAGTTCTGTTCCAGCAGACCATCCTGTATAAATTCGAAATTTGCTCCCAGTAAATAGCAGGAATAGGATTTGGGTTGAATACAAAAGTTTTATAGCACTTCATAAACTTTCCATACTGTACTTGAACACCTCCATGTGATCTCTGGATTAAAAGTTATACAGGTCTGAAGTTGACTAAATTTTCTTGAAATTTTGACAGAACCTCCCCTGTATATGTGGGTTTTGTCCATAGGTTATACAGGTATATCAAAACAATATCTTGAGGTAATGACAAAATAAACATGGTACCAAATCATCTTAATATTCCAGAAATAGATTTTTTTTCAGGCTTACAAAGTCGTTGTACAGGTCAAAGCTCGCAAACTCTAACTATGTACAAAAGATTTCTGGTCCTGGACTGCCAGAACAGAGTTTGCGACAATTGGAATTGGACTCTGGTAATAAAAGATTCAGACCAGGAGTTGAATAGAAAGTTGATAGAGGACTTCCTATGATTTCCAGAAATGTATACATATGACTATGTCAAGCTTTAATATTAGGAGATATGACTGTCTAAAGTCGACAGATGAGTTGACTTGTTTTCTGCCAGCAGATCTGCAGTGTAACCGTTTCAACCTGGGATTTGGATTGGTTCAGTTTCGAATTAGAAAACACTTCAATTTACAAAGTTGTAGTGATGCTTCTGCCCTCTCCAGATATGTATCACAATAGGAGAGACGATTTTTTTCTACAAGAAGTTATGGTGAAAATACAGAGACAGTGTAATTGGGTAAGACATTTGTAGTAGTTTTTGTGGAGTTCAGATTACGTCAAGGTATGATCATTTTCAGTCCTAAAGACCAAAATGAACTTTGTAGTGGACTTGATGATCTTTCTATCCATATAGCACATCCTAATGTTATTTTTCAACTAACCAAGATTACGACCTGGCGAAGTTGAGCGAACTTCTGCCAGAAATAAAGAATCTTGACCTTGCAATGTCCAAAACTTACCAGCAACTAGTAGTCGGACCTTCCAAAAATGGAATGCAACCATTCTGATGTTGGGGATGGTAAAGTATCCATGTCGATACTGATGGTACTACGTGCCTCACCAAAGAAAATTCTAACTGGTATATCCAAATACGTTTATAGGTGGTCCTAATATCGTTCACTCGCAAACGTGTGCTACACGGGTTGCTACCGTAGTCAATGCTGCAAAAGACGAACAATCCCCTTTCACTCTTTCACACCTCAAGGGCGGCACGGGGAAACACGACAGGCAGTCACAATAATATAAAAAAGTAAATGCATACGACTCTGGTGTGAGTCGCCCTCGAGCATGGTCATGTCTCGAGGTACATGGCTGTAAATACGTCTGTACAGCAAAGACTCCCATACGAACCGGCTTATACACGCTCGGGCATACGTGTTTCGCATGCTCCCATAAAATATGAATGATTCTAAAGAGACATACTATCGGGTTATACACCACCCGACGGGGGCTCCCACTATCTTTGAAGCACGCTGGGATACCGCGTGTCATAGGTTCTCCGAAACATGGAAAGTTTCAGAGACTCCTATTAACTTTTTCGTGCCAAGCCACGGAAAAATTCCATGCTACCTCTCGCATGGTGAGCTTACCGCATTTTATTCACTTACGATGGCATACCTTACCTCTTACCTGACGTCGGAGCGACGTTGCAAAATTAATAACATATAAGTTAGTTTACCACCTTTATAACTTATACTAATAATAGTCCTTAATGGGCATATAGCTAATCCTCACTCGACTACTTTGGAGTTTTCGAAAATAGGCTCTTTTCGAGGGGCTATTCCCAATGAAGCTCTGATACCATGTCTGTGGGGACCAGAGTCCACACATCCGAGGATCTCATTGGGTGGTGCCGTGAGATGCGGCACCTAACAGCACACACGAAAAGGATACCAAAACGTACAAAGTTTTCATTTCAGAATAATCAGAGTTTACGAAAGAGTGTACCACAGGGGTACACACGCAGCAGAGACTGCATACTCATAATCTCACCTATCTAAGCATAAGAGAAGACGTCCATGCCCTAGGATGCTTCTCATTAGCAACAAGAAGAACATTCAGTAGCGGCGTGGTTCACATGAGATTTATCATGATAGCTCGAGATCTCATGTTCAACCTGAACAGCGGAAATAAACCTAATACCTGCGAAAATCATTAAAGCACAAACATGAGCATAAGGCTCAGCAAGACTAACCCGTCTCGCTAGACATATGCAAGGTAATGTCTAATCATAGGTATGGGATAGCATAAATAGACTCGCCTACAAGTGGATCCTTATGATTAAGTTTTTAATAGCACATGACATTCTTCAGGCACGGCACATCATGGACTCCACAATCAAATAAGAAACGCTTTATCGATGATATGACATGCCCAAAGCACATAATGCTATTACAGCTAAAGTATGGGGAAACTGTAAACTTTAATTTTACTATCTCTAAGTCATAAAAGGTTGCAAAGCAATTATAATTCAATACAACATATTGTTCTGGCTTCTTTAGTATTTACTATGTCACAACAGCGACGGACAAGTGGTACTCTATTACCGCGAGGGATGGTGATTGCAATCAGGACACACCGGACTGCACGACACGCACACCCGCGTGGGAGACACATACGTGCTCTCCTCCCCGCGTCATACGTGGCCACCTTTCACCCAAGACCCCAATGTCGACAAACCCCTTCATCTCGAGCAAAAGGTCCCCTACACGGACACGTCAAAACATTCTGCTAGGAGATTTACACCTTTCTGCCTTCGCATCTCCATTCAAGGACAACCGAGGAGTCTCCACACTACAGTATAAAGTTACATCAGTTTAATGGGCCCATATACCATTATGCAACCGATAGAGTTCAAGCTTGCCCAACGGTGCTGCATACGGCAGGGTCCTCAAGCGACACAGGCAGGGCTATGCGCCCGAGACTCCATCTCATCGACTCCTATTCCCCCTGCCCGGTCTCGTGTTCATTGCATAAGCCATTTTTAATGTTCCACCCTCATGTGAACTATTATTCCTATCTCGTGAGTAGATTCCAACTACTCGACTTCTACCGAATTTCTTATACATTAGCAAAGCAGTTACTACAGGTCAAACTGTAACTCGTTCCAACCAAACCCTGGGATTTGTGGTCATGCAAGTGGAGTATCAATCACCTTGTATGTAAATGCACAATATCAACTGAGGACGTAATGTGAGAAATACTGCAAAACTTTGAAAAGCTCTTAAATGCAAACCGAGACTTGCCTTAGTTTGCGACTCGATTAAATGTCAATTGTTAAGGGTCCTTCTCTGAAGACTCTGCCAAGGACTTCAAGTGGACACCCTGGCCTTCTCCTCCAAGTGACGCTGTTGGTCAATATCGATCACTACACGACATGTATATATGAATGCTAGTAAATTATAATGTACATATAGTTCATAAATTTCTAACTATGGTTATAGTGAGTGAATTATCTTCTTTGGCCTTGGGATTTTTATGGTAGATGTTAGGGACTACAGCGAATACTCTTGCAAAGAACAGGAGATGATCAAAGTAGTTTGTTGTCTCTAAAATTATGGTAAGCGATAAACTTCCAAGAATTTTAGAGAAGAAACTGTAGCTTGGACATATCTGCCAGTTGATGATCATGATATAGGATGTTGTTCTGGTTCTAGCAAAAATTTTTTCATAAATTTCTAAGTCTTGGTGAAGGAGATATTGAATTTCAAAGTTGGCAAGAATTTCTGGAATTATTTTATAACTGAATTTTAGCTTTTCAATTAACATTCAGATGGCAACTGAATTAGGACCAGTATACTAAGTACATTAAATCCCAAGTTTCTACAGAAACTAGTGTATGACTAAAGGAAGGTTCAATCCAAATTTGGGACATAATAAAGCAACAGAACATCTGTAATAATTCAATGAAGGGAAAAGACAATTGAGTTATACAGAGGGTTATAAAGGCTTTCATACAAAAATAACTGTACAACCTGAAAGTTCAGAGTATAAGGGTCGTACAGGATTTTACTTGAGATTTTTAGAGCAAGTCTTCTAGGAGAAACTGAATTTAGAAGTTTGAACATATTTTCTGGTCCAGTTCTGTTTTATATTTAATCAGCAGAAAGGAATTTGGAATTTTACTAGGTTATACAGTTTCAATGGCTCCCAAACATTTTCCGGTAACCAATAACGGGACAGAGTATTTTAAGTGAATTTTGGGGATTTTTCCAGTGGAAAGTTTATCTGGGAAAAATACTTTTGTATCTGGAAAGATGGCTTTCTACAGAATTGAAAAATGAATTTCATAGATCCTAATTGGTATTGACAGAAAATAGAGCTCAAGGGATTTCAATAAAAATTTGTTTGAAGACTTTTGGAGCAGTATATAGAATGATATGCATTTTTGAAATTTGCACAATTTTCTGGAAATGGAAAAATGGTTGAATGGCTGACAGTGAGGCCCACTCTCAGCACCTTCTTCAACCTCCAGCTGCGCCCTTCAGTTCGCGCCCAGTGCACATATACCGCACGAATGGCATTCGGCGTTTCCGCTCCTAGAAGCATCAAACGACCACGACCCCAAAATTAAAGTTGTTCCCTGTATCCGAGAACACGCAGTGAACATGGTTTCCCGGTGCCAATGTCACCAAAATGGTGCCAGCAACAGCGGCAGCGGCGGTGAGCTCGGCGGCCATGTCAAGAAGGTCCACCCCAGCCTTAAACCGATGTATAATGATGTCTAGAAGTATCCTAGGTGTTGAAGGAACATTATAGAGTACTCAAATCGTGGAGGAAATGGATTGAAATAGGTTCTCGACGGTGAACCGCGCCATTTTTGTAGGCGGTGGGGAAAACTTGTGGAACTCGACCGTTACTCGATGGCTGCTACTGAAACTTGGCAGAAGTGTGCTCCATGAGGTGGTGCACAACATTCATGAACGAATTGGAAAATGGTTGCACGTAGAAACGAAATTAAAACGACAACCTAGTGACCTAGTTATGAACTAGCTCCGGTAAAACTTGAAATAAGTGAGCTAGGAGCTAAGTCCTGGGCTGAAACTTTGTGGGTACACTCTATGTGGTATGGTGCACCATTTTGCTTTTGGAGAGTAGTTGAGAACGGGAGTGTATCGACCTGTCCACGATGTAGTAGACGCGGCAGTTTGAAGCCTGCACCGCAAGCTCCGGAAACACTGCAAAATACAACACCAAACGGCGATGAATCGATGAACCGGTTGCACCAGAGGGTAGCTAGCAATCTTTTGCTTCATTTTCGTGTTGGCCACATGAGCAAACGAAGAAGGAATCGAGGTGTACGAACCTGGAACAAGGAGGAAGGTCCTGCACAGGCTGAGAGAACAAAGAGCAGAGGAACGTTTGCTCTCCAGTCCAGGGAGAAATAGAGAGAGATGGAACTCAGAGGGAAAGCACGGAGGAAGAGAGAGAGTAGAATGGATAGGCTTGGACTACTTGAGGTAAAGATCAAGCCATGCTCGAGGAAAAAATTGCATGTGCTGGCTGCATGTATCACGGTGGCAGGCTCACAGCAATCAGAGGAGTCGGTAACTGCATTTGTGTGGCTTCCATGTGGGCCCTACTTTGATTTTCATCCCTATCCTCTCTGCTACTTTTAATTTCTCCTCAAACTTTGTTCAAAAATTTCCAAATTTGGTGTGAGGTCTAAGAAAAATGTGGGGAATCCAAATGTGAAATCAAATTTCAGTTCGGACAAAGTTTGAGCCAGATTTAATTTGAAATTTGAATTCAAATAGTATTTAATTTGCTCAGGTGAATAATTAGTATATGAGGCTCAAAAGTCTTTAAACTTTGAAGTTAGCCTTTTGGAACCATGAGGGCCATCTAGAAAAATTGGGAATTCATTTCGACAAAGTTAAGTACAAGTCAACCTTTTGAGTCGACGTTGAATTAAACTCTCAGTGCGTGTCCAAGTTAATGGAGATTTGCTTCAAAAATCTTGAAACCTTGCCGGGAGTCTAATTAGAATATTAGAAGGCTATAGAAAAATATTATAGCCTCATATTTGAATGTTCTTGACAGGGCAAGTGTATACTGTAGCTATATGCTATTTGTTTATCTGAGTATATGATGTACTATAAATTGATTTGCCGAAACAAACCCCATTCAAATACTGCAAAATTTTGCAGAGATGATATTTGAATTATTTTAAGATTATTGGTGAAGTATGCTTCTTATGTCAATAAAATTTAAAACATGAGAAGAAAAAGGAATTGAATAGGTTCAAGTTTATGTACATGACCATATCTTGAACCCAATGAAATTTAAGTTTAACGGACAACTGAATTTCATATTTAGGATTTAGTGGGATTTTACAGCCTCTGTTGGAGCCGAACCACGGGATAAATCCTTGAGTCTTGTGTTTTGTTCATTGCTCTTATTCCTCACAATAATCTAGGGTTTCAATTAATCTTGCTCACTTTATGTTGAAATATCAAATTTAAGATTGACTTGTGATATATCCTAGTACATAAACTTGCAACGCTTCATTTGATTGTATATTTCCGCTGCATACATTGAAGAATCAAATTAATCGATCAAACTTAATCACCCTAGTCCGTACACACCGGACTAGTCCGCACTTTAACGGACTAGTCCGATATCTCTGGTTTTGAACTGGTTGTTAAGTGTTGCAGGTACCAACAAAATTCAAAAGGCCTATTCACCCCCCTCTAGGCCACATTCAATTGGTATCAGAGCAAGGTTCTTCAAGAGAGAGACTAATCGCTCGAAGAAGATCATGTTGGACATGAAGGACACCCACAAGAGAAACAACCAATAAAAGGTTGATGATGAAAAGAACCTCAAGGTGGAGAAGCTCTTCGAAGCCATTCAAGACTTCGAGAACGACGATGAGGAGATGCTAGAACTTAAGGCGCTCCTTAGAAAGAATACACTTTCCAAAGGGAAAGTGAAGATCGAGGAAAAGAAGAAGGGGAGTAGTCACACCGACTACTCCCGATATCCTTTTAACTATGATCGTCTCAATTCCAATAATAATCATTATTTGTCTATCCCACTTGGAAAAGCCCCACACTTCGACGGAAGTGATTACTCAATGTGGAGCCAAAATATGAAAATGCATATAATTTCCCTCAATCCAAGTTTATGGCATATTGTGTGCACAGGGATAGATATCCCAGACGACGACGAAGAGCTCACCCCCAGCCAAGAGCAGGCAATTCACCGAAATGCTCGAGCCGCGGCCGTAATTACCTCTTCACTCAGTCGGGACGAGTTCACTAAGGTGGATGGACTCGAAATTGCTAAGGAGATATGGGACACACTACAAACTGCACATGAAGGTGACCGACATGTGCGTGAAGCAAAAATCGAAATGATTGAAGGCGAGTTAGGAAGATTTGCAATTGAAGAAGATGAGTCACCCGAAGAAATGTACAACCGATTAAAGACACTCGTCAACAAGGTCAGGTCATACGGAAGTAAAAAGTGGAATGACCACGAGGTGGTAAAGCTTATCCTTAGAGCTTTCATGCCTCGCAACGTCACCCTATGCTCCGTGATCAGAGAAAGCCCCAGATACAAAAGGATGACTCTGGATGAACTTCTTGGAAAGATCATGAACTTCGAGATGATGGAAAAACAAGCAAAGCATGTCAAGGAGATTGCCAACCTCACCTCAGCAAAGAAGAAAGGGGTTGCTTTGAAGTCCACCCTCAAGCCCCTATCCAAAGAAGCTAGAGAAGCACAACTAGAGGAAGACAGTGACGACGAGAGCAGTGAATTAGATGAAGAAGACATTGATATTATTCATGAAGAAATTCAAGAGAATAATGAAAAGGAGACAAGGTACAAAGTCAAGCGAAGGAAAATACAAGGAAAGAACAAAGCCAAAGTTGAGACGGCCATGCTATAATTGTGGTGAATATAACCACTTTATAGTTGATTGCCCGTATGAGGAGAACAAGAAGAAGACCAAAGAAGCTAAGCATCAACCCATGAAATTCTTCAAGAAGAAGAAACAAGCTGAACAAGTGCACATTGGGAAAGAGTGGGACTCAAATGATGAGTCCTCATCATCCGAGGAAGAAGAGATGGCTAGCATAGCCATCGAGAAGACACCCAAGAAGTCTACCCTCTTCCCTAAACTTGGCGCATGGAAGGGAGATGGCACTTGCCTTATGGCAAAGGAAGGTAAACGCAAGGTAACCATTAAACCCCCTTTCGTGCATTCCTATTCTAGCGATGATGAAATCAATAGTGATAATGAGGACATGCTTATTGGACTAGATAGGAAAACAGCCACAAAAATGAAATTTTTTCCTTGATCAACTTGTTGAGAAGGAGAGGTTAATAAATCATCAAGAGGACATGATCATATCCCAAAAGGAGGAATATGTCGAACTTGACAAGCTTCTAGAACTTGAAAAGGAACGAAGCAAATCACTAGAGCTTTAGTTAGCTTCGAGCAAGGAAACTTGCTTGGAGTTAACCGACTCAAATGCTACAATCAAGGACCAACTTGCTGACCTAATCAAGGTTAACAAGATCCTTGAAGTGCAAGTTGAGTCACTCAAGCTAAGTGAACCTTCTTCCTCTTCAAGCTCACCTTCTCAACCCACAAAAACTGAGTTTGCTCATGCTTGTACATGTAAGAAAGTTGACACCAGTTTGAAGGACAAGCCAACCTCTACGAAGGATAAACATCCTGCCCAAAGTGGCATATTTGACAAGGAGAAGATCAAATATGCACGTAGTGCATACTTGGTCAAAAGACCTCCAAATGTCAAATATGGCATTGGTTACTCTTATGGTGAAAAGCAACATGCTAGAAGCCATAAGAATAACAAGGAGAGGATTACCTTTGTAAAGGGAAGACTCTCTCAAACTGGAAAATGAAAGATTAAGACAGTAATTACTCATGATCACCGAACTAGTCCGGTTGGTGTCCGAACAAGTCCGGTCCTCTGGACAAGTCTGGCCTCCCAGACAAGTCCTGTACATAAACAACAACAGTTACTATTTAAAACTTTCAATGCCTCATATGTCTTAATGAGAAGTAATTTTAGCAAGGTTTATGCTCATTATGTTGGGCCACGCCATGGGAACACCAAGTCTCATGTGTGGGTGCCCCAATGTATTATAACTAACCTCAGAGGACCCAAGCAAGCTTGGGTACATAAAACCAAAGCATAATTTGTTTTTGCAGGCCTATTCCTCCGATGGATCTAAATGGGTGCTAGACAGTTGCACCAACCATATGACCGGAGAAAGAAAAATGTTCGTTGAATATGAGGAAAATGGGGATCCAAACGAGGGCATCTACTTTGGAGACAATAGTCAAGGAAAGGTGCTCGGTACCGGTAAAATCGCAATATCTTCTAAACACACACTTTCTCATGTTTTACATGTTGAGTCCTTAGATTATAACCTGCTGTCCATATCTCAGTTATGTGACAAAGGTTCTAATTGCTTGTTCACTAACGAGGGTGAAAGTGCATCTAGGACTCCCTTGTGGGTTTTGGATGATTTATGACAAGCAATTGGGATCCTACCCTCTTTGTTGAGATGAATGCAGGCCTATAATTGAAAAATGAGCAAAATACCAAAAAGAAGGAATGAAGAGGAGCAAAGTGGAAATGAGCTCAAGGAAAAAGAATAGAAGATTATTGTGTATGGAGTGTGTTAAGGAAACACACCCCAAGAGCTCAATGATAATTAAACACACACACTGCATAGAGTTACACAGGACCGGACTAGTCCATTCACAACCGGACTAGTCCGATAACCTTTCTGCACCAGATCGGACAAGTCCGATCTCTGTCGGACTAGTCCGATATCTTTCTGACTAGAATCGGACTAGTCCTCCCCAGTGCTGACTAGTCCTCAAAACACTGCACAAGTCACACAAAATCGGACAAGTCCATTATTAACCGGACTAGTCCGATATCCTTTCTGATCCACTTCGAACAAGTCCGAAAGTGCGGACTTGTCATCCAAAACACTTAGGGTTTCACATGTCCGGAAAAGTCCGATGGACATCAGAATAGTCCGAAGATTTCCAATAGCGAAATCGGACAAGTCCGCTTTCAGCCGGACTAGTCCGATATTTCGGGACACTTAGGGTTTGCTACACATAGCACACCGGACTAGTCCGGTGACCACCACGGACTAGTCCGAACTTTCTGAACCCTAACGGTACCTTTTAGAAACCCCATATAAATAGAGTCGCACGGCCCAATTTCACAAAACTCTCGAACCCTAGCGCCGTCACACCTCCCAAGAGCCTCAAAAATGATCTCTCTCCACGAAATCAAGTGCAACATCGTACAATCCTTTGAGGATTCACTTTAGATCATTGGAGAGACACTTGCAACACCACATTGAGCTCTTGGTTTGATTCTCTAACACACTCCTGCGTTTCAATTGTAACTTTTGAGTGTGTTTTTGGTGGCATTATTTTTTGTAATCTAAGGGAGCTCTCAACGTGTGAGATCGCCCCTTGAATTTGATTATTCACCCCTTTGTGATTAGTGGAAGAGGATTGGCCTTCGTGGCGATCCAACGAGGGTAGGGTTGGAGAAGACCCGGTCCTTTTGTGGACTCCTCAACGTGGACGTAGGTTGCCTTTGTGGTAGCCGAACCACGAGATAAATCATTGTGTCTTGTTTTAGTGTTCATCATTCTAATTAATCAACTCAATCTAGGGTTTCATACACATTGTTCATATTACGTTAAATTGTTGAACATAAGACTTAATTGTGACATAATCTAGTATATAACTGTTAAACTGTTGTTTGATTCTATATTTCCGCTGCACACATAAAAGACTCAAACCAATCAATCAAGTTTAATCAACTTAGTCCGTGAATACCGGACTAGTCTGCACTTTACCGGACTAGTCTGATATCTCTTGTATTAAACTGGTAGTTGAGTGTTGCAGGATCCGACAATTTTCAAAAAGGCCTATTCACTCCCCCTCTAGGCCTACATTCAAGTGGTATCAGAGTCAGTTCTTCAAGAAAGAGTCTAATCACTCGAAGAGATCATGTCGGACATGAAGGACGTCCACAAAATCAACAACCAAGAGGAGGTTAACAACGACAAGATTCAAAAAGTGGAGAAGTACCTCAAAGCCATTGAAGACTTCGAGGACAACGATGAGGAGACGCTGGAGCTAAAGGCACTCCTCAGAAAGAAGGCACTTTCCAAAGGGAAAGCAAAGGTTTAAGAGAAGAAGAAGGGGAGTAGTCACACCGACTACTCCCGATATCCTTTTAACTATGATCGTCTAAATTCCAATAACAACCATTACTTATCTATCCCACTTGGAAAAGCCCCACACTTCGATGGAAGTGATTACTCCAAGTGGAGGGAGAACATGAAAATGCATTTGATTTCCCTCAACCCAAGTTTATGGCATATTGTATGCACAGGGATAGATATTCCGGATGACGACGAAGAGCTCACCCCAAGTCAAGAGCAGGCCATTCATAGAAATGCTCAAGCCGCAGCTGTAATCACCTCCTCACTCAGTTGAGACGAGTTCACCAAGGTAGATGGAGTCGAAATTGCTAAGGAGATATGGGATACACTAGAAACAGCACATGAAGGTGACCGGCATGTGCATGAAGCAAAGATTGAGATGATCGAAGGCGAACTAGGAAGATTCGCAATCGAGGAAGACGAGTCACCTCAGGATATGTACAATCGATTGAAGACACTTGTCAACAAAGTTCGATCATATGGGAGCAAGAAGTGGAATGACCACGAGGTGGTAAAGCTCATCCTTAGAGCTTTTATGCCTCGCAATGTCACACTATGATCCATGATTATAGAAAGCCTTGGATACAAAAGGATGACTCCGGATGAATTGCTTGGTAAAATTATCAACTTTGAAATGATGGAGAAACAAGCAAAGCACGTCAAGGAAATTGCCGACCTCACCTCGGCTAAGAAGAAAGGAGTTGCTTTAAAGTCCACCCTCAAGCCTATATCCAAGGAAGCAAGAGAAGCACAACTAGAGGAGGACAGTGATGACGAGAGCAGTGATCTAGATGAAGATGATTTGATATTGTTCATGAAAAAGTTCAAGAGAATAATGTAGAAAAAGCAAGGGACAAAATCAAGTGAAGGCAAGTACAAGGAAAGAACGAAGCCAAAGTTGAGGCGGGCATGATATAATTGTGGTGAGTATAACCACTTTATAGTTGATTTTCCATATGAGGAGAACAAGAAGAAGACCAAAGAAGCCAAGCCTCAACCTAAGAAATTCTTCAAGAAGAAGAAACAAGCCGAACAAGCACACATTGGGAAGGAGTGGGACTCAAACGATGAGTCCTCGTCACCTGATGAAGAAGAAATGGCTAGCATAGCCATCGAGAACACGTCCAAGAAATCTACACTCTTTCCCACACTCGTTGCAAGAAAGGGAAATGGCACTTGCCTTATGGCAAAGGAAGGTAAACGCAAGGTAATCATCAAAACCCCTTCCATGCATTCCTAATCTAGTGATGATGAAATAGATACTGATGATGAGGATATGCTAAATGGACTAGATAGGAAAACTGCAACAAAAATGAAATTCCTACTTGATCAGCTTGTTGAGAAGGAAAGGTTAATTGATCGTCAAGAGGACATGATTATCTCCCAAAAGGAGGAGTATGTCGAACTTGACAAACTTCTAGAACTTGAAAAGGAGAAAAACAATTAACTAGAGCTTGAGTTAGCTTCAAGCAAGAAAGCTTGCTTGGAGTTAACTGACTCAAATGTTGCAATCAAGGACCAACTTGCTGACCTGATCAAGGTTAACAAGATCCTTGAAGTGCAAGTTGAGTCACTCAAGCGGATTGAACCTTCCTCCTCTTCAAACTCACCTTCTCAACCCACTAAAACTGAATTTGCTCATATGTGCACATGTAGTAAAACTGACACCAGATTGAAAGGGAAATCAATCTCCACAAAGTATAAAATCCTACCCAATGTGGCATATTTGACAAGGAGAATATCAACTATGCACGTAGTGCATACTTGATCCCAAAGACCTCCAAATGTCATATATGGCATTGGTTACTCCTATGATGAAAAGCAGCATGCTGGAAGTCATAAGAATAACAAGGGAAGGATTTCTTTTGTGAAGGGAAGACCCTCTCAAACTGGTAAGTCGAAGAATAAAAACTTAAACTCACACGAATACCGGACTAGTCCGGTTGGTGTCTGGACAAGTCCGGTCATCCGGACAAGTCCGACCCCTTAGACTAGTCCGGCTGAGAAACAACGGCAGCTATTATTCAAAACTTTTGATGCCTCCTATGTATTAATGAGAAATAATCTTGGCAATGTCTGTGCTCATTATGTTGGGCCACGCCATGGGAATACAAAATCCCATGTGTGGGTGCCCAAATGTATTGTAACTAACCTCGAAGGACCCAAGCAAGCTTGGGTACCTAAAACCAAAGCGTAATTTGTTTTTGCAGGCCTATTCCTCCAGTGGATCCAAATGGGTGCTAGATATTGGATGCACCAACCACATGACCGGAGAAAAGAGGATGTTCGTGGAATATGAAGAGAACGAGGATCCAAACGAGGGCATCTACTTTGGAGATAACAGTCAAGGAAGGGTGCTTAGTACCGGTAAAATTGCAATATCCTCTGAACACACACTTTCTCATGTTTTACATGTTGAATCTTTAGATTATAACCTGTTGTCCATATCTCAACTATGTGACAAAGGTTATAATTGCTTGTTCACTAACGAGGGTGTGACTGTCTCTAAGAGGATTGATGGTTCCATTTCATTCAAGGGTATGTTGAAGGGAAAGCTTTACCTTGTTGACTTCAACAAGGATAAAGCCGAACTCGACACATGCTTGATTGCAAAAACCAACATGGGTTGGCTATGGCATAGACGGCTAGCACATGTTGGTATGAGGAATCTTCAAAAACTCCTCAAGGGCGATCACATCCATGGATTGAAGAATGTTTTTTTTGAGAAAGACAGGCCTTGTAGCGCGTGCCAAGCCGGGAAGCAAGTTGGAGCACATCATCCCGCAAAGAACATCATGACTACAACAAGACCGCTCGAACTACTTCACATGGACTTGTTTGGTCCAATTTCTTACATAAGCATCGGCGGTAACAAATACGGTTTAGTTATCATTGATGATTTTTTCTCGCTTCACTTGGGTTCTCTTTTTGCATGATAAGTCAGAAACACAAGGAACACTCAAGAAGTTCTTCAAGCGAGCTCAAAACGAATTTTC
Source organism: Tuctoria greenei (assembly GCA_036927565.1). Classification (NCBI taxonomy): domain Eukaryota; kingdom Viridiplantae; phylum Streptophyta; class Magnoliopsida; order Poales; family Poaceae; genus Tuctoria; species Tuctoria greenei. Next base: position 181,604,775 of record JAYESD010000004.1, on the reverse strand, counting down.
ATTGACAATCAAGAGTATTCGAAGTGACAATGGCACGGAATTCAAGAACATACAAGTGGAGAAGTACCTTGATGAAGAGGGCATCAAGCACGAATTTTCAGCGCCATACTCGCCACAACAAAACGGAGTTGCCGAAAGAAAGAACCAAACACTCATAGAGATGGCAAGAACAATGCTCGATGAGTAAAAGACTTCGGATCGATTTTGGGCGGAGGCGATTAACACCGCTTGCCACGCCGCAAATCAACTTTATCTTCATCGATTATTCAAGAAGACTCCCTATGAGCTACTTACCAGTAATGAACCAAACATTTCATATTTTCGAGTTTTCGGTTCTCCATGTTATATCCTGAACAAGAAGCCTAGGACTTCAAAGTTCGCTTCGAAGTCCGATGAAGGTTTCTTGCTTGGTTATGATTCGAACACTTACGCCTATCGTGTCTTCAACAAGGCCTCCGGACATGTTGAAGTAGCACGTGATGTAGTGTTCGATGAGACTAATGGCTCCCAAAAGGAGCAAGTTGATCCATGTGAATTAGGTAAAGAAGAAGCTCCTTGTCAAGCTTTGAAAAGAATGGCTCTAGGCGAAGTTCGACCACAAGAGCCACCTTCACACGTACATGAGGAAAATGAATCACAAGAGGAGACCATCAATCAAGGGGGAGCTTCAACACAAGATCAACCACAAGAGTACGAAGATGATCAACAAGTCAATGAAGGCAACCACTTAGGGGGAGAAGCAGACAATCATGAAAACACAACTCCTCAAGTGCCACACCCAAGAGTACACCAATGCGTCCAAAGGGATCACCCAATTGACAACATCATCGGTGACATCCAAAAGGGAGTAACCACTAGATCTCGCATAGCTAACTTTTGTGAGCATTATTCGTTTGCATCCTTTTTGGAACCACGCAGGATTTAGGATGCATTGAAGGATCCAAACTGGGTGGTGGCAATGCAAGAAGAATTGAATGACTTCAAGCGGAACGAGGTGTGGGAACTTGTGGCAAGACGTAATGCAAACATCGTCGGCACCAAGTGGGTCTTCCGCAACAAACAAGACGAACACAGGGTGGTGACAAGGAACAAGGCACGCCTTTTGGCCAAAGGTTACTCACAAGTCGATGGTTTGGATTTCGATGAGACTTTTGCTCCAGTAGCTAGGCTTGAATCTATTAGAATATTACTTGCATATGCTACTCACCACGATTTCAAGCTGTATCAAATGGATGTGAAAAGCGCCTTCCTCAATGGACCGATCAAGGAAGAGGTGTACGTGGAGCAACCACCCGGATTTGAAGACGAGGAGTTCCCCGACCACGTATTCAAATTGCGTAAGGCTCTCTACGGCCTCAAACAAGCTCCTAGAGCTTGGTATGAGTGTCTTAGAGATTTCTTAATTGAGAATGGTTTTCAAATTGGCAAAGTAGATTACACATTATTTACAAAGAATTTAGAAAATGGTATCTTTATTTGTCAAATTTATGTTGATGATATAATTTTTGGGTCAACTAATCAATCGTTTTGTGAGGAATTTAGCAAAATTATGAAAGATAGGTTTGAAATGTCAATGATGGGAGAATTAAAATACTTCTTGGGATTCCGAGTGCGGCAACAAAAGGAAGGAACGTTCATAAGCCAAACCAAGTACACGTAGGACATACTTAAGAAGTTTGGCATGGACAAGGCAAAGCCCATGAAGACCCCCATGGCAACAAATGGCCACTTGGATCTCAATGAAGATGGACCTAATGTCGACCAAAAGGTATACCGCTCCATGATTGGATCTCTACTCTATTTGTGTGCATCTAGGCGAGATATTATGTTAAGTGTATGTTTGTGTGCAAGATTTCAAGCCAACCCTAAGGAATGTCACTTGACAGCCGTAAAAAGGATCTTGAGATATTTAGTTCATACACCCAACCTTGGTCTATGGTACCCAGAATGCCCAAAATTCAATCTCATTGGTTACTCCGATGCAGATTATGCCGGGTGCAAAGTGGATAGAAAAAGCACCTCCGGCACATGCCAATTTCTATGGAGATCCTTAGTTTCTTGGTCCTCCAAGAAACAAAATTCCATTGCCTTATCCACAGCCGAAGCGGAGTATGATGCAGCCGGGAGTTGTTGTGCACGACTCCTTTGGATGCGACAAACTCTAAGAGATTATGGTTACAATATGAACCGTATTCCTCTCCTTTGTGACAATCAGAGTGCCATCAAAATTGCCCACAATCCAGTTGAGCACTCTAGAACTAAACACATAGACATAAGACATCATTTTTTGAGAGACCATTCCATGAAAGGATATATAACCATCTCACATGTCAACACCCAAAAACAATTGGCCAACATATTCACCAAGCCACTTGATGAAAAGCATTTTTGCGAACTCCGAAATGAACTAAATATCCTTTATGCTCATCGTGTGGCTTGAAAGGTTGCATGCCTGTATGAATTCTTCAAAAATGTTGATTGAATTGTGAAAATCATCTCTCACAATTTTTCTCGAAAAACTATGTCAATTACTAGATCTTGATGAATTATGATCATTGTTTGATCGTTGTATGCTTACTGGTCAAATTCATCAAGATTAATTGATTTGTTTTGCTCCTCTATTCTCTATTTATGAACCTTCAAATATATATGAATGGGCTATGCAAATTTCTCCTGGTGACCACGGACTAGTCCATGGTTACCCGGACTAGTCCGCCCTTGCAGACTAGTCCGCTGAGTGCCGGTTAGGCCGGACTAGTCCGGTATAGCTCTCTAGATGAGTTCGGACTAGTCCGGTTATCTCCGGACCTGTCCGATTTTTCGTGTCCATAACCCTAGCCGCCACCAAACCCTAATTCCTCTCATCCCCACTCTTGCTCACGCACTCTCTCTCTTGCGCTCGAGCTCCCAAGGCGATTCCTTGATCCCTCCATCAAAAGGGTGCGCATTTGGGCGGAAATCAAGCTTGACCTCGTGCGGATTGAAGCTAGCGGACTTGTCCGGGCTCCAACTCCCTAATCCTCAAGCTTCAATCGATTTCTTCGGTAATTTTCTCCCAAACCCTAGAAATCTTGTTTTTCTCCATTGTTGATCTAATAGCCTAGCATCTTTCACTAGATACATGGTTCTTTGGTGTACTACGTGTATGCTAGACTTGTTATGCATTAGGAATCAGCCTTTGTCCAGCCTGTTAGGTTTTTGAGGATGAACACCGGACTAGTCCGGTCCATGCACGGACAAGTCCGTGCCTGTGCACCGGACAAGTCCGATGTTTCTGAACTTAAAACCTAATTCTTCAATTCCTAAATGCAATTCCTTGCTGTCTTTTCATACCTATGCCTTGTATCACTCATCATCATTCTTGCAAATCATTCTCAGATCATGTCGAGCTCAAATGATGAAATCTCTGACTTTGAGGCCGATATGGGCCATGAGGTGGCACCTCGGACCTCAACGGGTCTTGGCAAGAAGCGCCAAGAAAGACCTACCGAGCCAGCTCCACCCCCCCCCCCCCCCCCCAAGTTCGGAGGAAAGTGCTAGCAAAGAAGCCGACCTCAAAGGTGCCAGCTTCTAGGGCTATCGCCAGTGGTGTCCCTAGCTCGACAATTGCCTGCCAAGCAAAGGGCAAGGGAAAAGGGATAGCGACGGGTCCAGTCGGGCCTTTGAAGCTGCATGCTCCCAGGGAAGGGGTCCGGGACCCTACTGAGGAGAAGTTCAATGGCAAGGGCAGTGACTCGGCCGCTAAATTCAGAAGCATTGACTGGTATGGCAGACCGAAGCAAGCTGCAGATGGAAGGTTCTGGTGCAACTTCCATGCTGATTTCTACAAATCGGTGTATCTACCGATGAAGACCCCCGTGGTGCGCAGTCAGTGGATCGACTGGGCACATTTTGACAAGAAGGGATGCTCACCGTTCACTGATGTAGTGATAGCCATTGAGAAGCATGGACTGAGAGATCTGTTTGCTTTCAGAAATAACTGGAATGATGAAGTGATTGAGCAGTTCTTTGCAACCTGTCACTTCTCTAGTGAGGATGAAGAGAGTGTCACTTGGATGACCCATGGATCCAAGTACAGCATCACTCAAGAAGATTTTGCTAACCTGCTTCATCTTGACACCACAAGATCTGATTGCTTGGTCATGCACAACATTGGTGTCATTTACAAGGATAGTATGAAGTTCCTATATGAGCCAAACTCAAAGTTCAACCCTCCTTCCACCAAAAACATGAAGCCATTCTTTGTGGTGTTGAACAGAGTGTTAAGAAAGACAATTGCTCCCAAGGATGGCAATGCTGGGAGTGTGCAACGATACCTCCGGACTCTGATGAGAGTCATTAGCAAGGACTGCCCATTTGATGTGGCGAAATACATTTGGAATGATATGGTGAACATATCCTACACTCCCAATAGATCTTGCGGATATGCTCCTTACCTAATGTTTGTGATTGAAAAGTCACCGACATTGAGTTTGTGCAAGATGTGGAGCATCTCCCCCTGAGGCCTTAAATGCCTCAAAAGCCGAGTGTGCAGGCTGCTCCCTCACCGGCCACCAGTCCTGAGGCACCGGCAAGATCAAGAGAAGGTGCTAGTGCTGTCCCTTCTTCTAGGGAAGCCCCTCAGAGAGGATCAGCTAGTGGGATACTCAAGTATCTGGCTGCCATATTCTCCTCCTGCCAGAAGGACGAAGTGAAGGCCCACAAGCTCAACCAGAAGAGAAAGGAGGACATGAAGTACATAAAGGCCAACGTGAAGCAAATCTGCCAAAAGCTGGAGATCGACCCCATTGGATCTCCAGTGATTTCTGAGGACTCTGACCCAGACTTCACTGAGATCGCGCCATTGAACCCCTCCGAGCTTGCCTACTTTGGCATTGAGGGCTCGAGTGGCTCCGTCCCTCCTCCATCTCCTCCTCGTCAAGCTGATGATGAAGAAGACGAAGACGACGATGAGAGGACCGACAGTGAAGAGTGGAGACCCTAGGACCCTCCTCTCGTTCTTTTTGGTGTCTTGATACCAAAGGGGGAGAGATTGAGGGGGACTCTTAGCTTTAGCTGTAGGATGCAAGGAGAGAGCTCTTTTTATCTATCTTTGTGATTGTAATGATTTAACGTTGTTTCTAAGTCAACTTTGGTTATGTGATGCAATGCTTACTTAATTTGAGAAGTATTTGTTAAAATCTATAATTTGCTCCTAGAATGACATATGTGCTTTGTTTTGGTTGATTAATGCAAATTATGTCACTCTCAATGTCTTAATGTCTTAGTTATGCATCCCACCATAAAGAATGCACATATGGATAATTCTTTCACTGCTTGATGTATTTTTGATTCATATGTGCATACTTTATGAAAATCTCAATTTTTGTCATATTTTTTGAAATCTCAATTGGTTGTCATCAATCACCAAAAAGGGGGAGATTGAAAGTGCATCTAGGACTCCCTTGTGGGTTTTGGATGATTTATGACAAGCAATTGGGATCCTAACCTCTTTGTTGAGATGAATGCAGGCCTATAATTGAAAAATTAGCAAAATACCAAAAAGAAGGGATGAAGAGGAGCAAAGTGGAAATGAGCTCAAGGAAAAAGAATAGCAGATTATTGTGTATGGAGTGTGTTAAGGAAACACACCCCAAGAGCTCAATGATAATTAAACACACACACTGCACAGAGTTACACAGGACCGGACTAGTCCGTTCACAACCGGACTAGTCCGATAACCTTTCTGCACCAGATCGGACAATTCCGATATCTGTCGTACTAGTCTGATATCTTTTTGACTAGAATCGGACTAGTCCTCCCCAGTGCGGACTAGTCCTTAAAACACTGCACAAGTCACACAAAATCGGACAAGTCCGTTATTAACCGGACTAGTCCGATATCCTTACTGATCCACATCGGACAAGTCCGAAAGTGCAGACTTGTCATCCAACACACTTAGGGTTTCACATGTCCGGACAAGTCCGATGGACATCAGACTAGTCCAAAGATTTCCAGTAGAGAAATCGGACAAGTCCGCTTTCAGCTGGACAAGTCCGATATTTCGGGACACTTAGGGTTTGCTACACACAGCACACCGGACTAGTCCGGTGACCACCACGGACTAGTCCGAACTTTCTGAACCCTAACGGTAACTTTTAGAAACCCCATATAAATAGAGGTGCACGTCCCAATTTCACAAAACTCTTGAACCCTAGCGCCGTCACACCTCCCAAGAGCCTCAAAAACGATCTCTCTCCACGAAATCAAGTGCAACATCGTCCAATCCTTTGAGCATTCACTTTAGATCATTGGAGAGACACTTACAACACCACATTAAGCTCTTGGTTTGATTCTCTAACACACTCCTGCGTTTCAATTGTAACTTCTGAGTGTGTTTCCGGTGGCATTGTGTTTTGTAATCTAAGGGAGCTCTCAACGTGTGAGATCGCCCCATGAATTCGGTTATTCACCCCTTTGTGATTAGTGGAAGAGGATTGGCCTTCGTGGCGATCCAACGAGGGTAGGGTTGGAGAAGACCCGGTCCTTTTGTGGACTACTCAATGTGGACGTAGGTTGCCTTTGTGGTAGCCGAACCACGGGATAAATCATCGTGTCTTGTTTTAGTGTTCATCATTCTAATTAATCAACTCAATCTAGGGTTTTATACACATTGTTCCTCTTACGTTAAATTGTTGAACATAAGACTTAATTGTGACATAATCCAGTATATAACTGTTAAACTGTTGTTTGATTCTATATTTCCGCTACACACATAAAAGACTCAAACCAATCAATCAAGTTTAATCAACTTAGTCCGTGAACACCGGACTAGTCCGCACTTTACCGGACTAGTCCGATATCTCTGGTATTAAACTGGTTGTTGAGTGTTGCAGGATCCAACAATTTTCAAAAAGGCCTATTCACTTCCCCTCTAGGCCTACATTCAGAGGGTGTGACCGTCTCTAGGAGGAGTAATGGTTTCATTGCATTCAAGGGTATGTTAAAGGGAAAGCTTTATCTTGTTGTCTTTAACAAGGATAAAGCCGAACTTGACACATGCTTGATTGCAAAGACCAACATGGGTTGGCTTTGTCATAGACGGCTAGTGCATGTTGGTATGAGGAACCTTCAAAAACTCCTCAAAGGCGATCACATCCGAGGTTTAAAGGATGTTGTGTTTGAGAAAGATGGGCCTTGTAGCGTGTGCCAAGCCGGGAAGCAAGTTGGAGCACCTCATCCTGCCAAAAACGTCATGACTACAACAAGACCGCTCGAGCTACTACACATGGACTTGTTTGGTCCAATTGCTTACATAAGCATCGGCAGTAAAAAATATGGTTTAGTTGTCGTTGATGATTTTTCTCGCTTCACTTGGGTTTTCTTTTTGCACGATAAGTCAGAAACACAAGGAATACTCAAGAAGTTCTTCAAGCGAGCTCAAAACAAATTCTCATCGACAATCAAGAACATTCGAAGTTACAACGGCACAGAGTTCAAGAACACACAAGTGGAGGAGTACCTTGATGAAGAAGGCATAAAGCACGAGTACTCAGCTCCGTACTCCCCACAACAAAATGGAGTTGCCGAAAGAAAGAACTAAACACTCATAGAGATGGCAAGAACAATGCTCGATGAGTACAAGACCTCGGATCGATTTTGGGCGGAAGTGCTTAACACCGCTTGTCACGGCGTAAATCGACTTTATCTCCATCGACTACTCAAGAAGACATCCTATGAGCTACTCACCGGTAACAAGCCCAATATTTCATATTTTCGAGTTTTCGGTTCTCCATGTTATATCTTAAACAAGAAGCCTAGGACTTCAAAGTTTGCTTCGAAGTCCGATGAAGGTTTCTTGCTTGGTTATGATTCGAACACTTACGCCTATCGTGTTTTCAACAAGACCTCCGGACTTGTTCAAGTAGCACGTGACGTAGTGTTCGATGAGACTAATGGCTCCCAAAAGGAGCAAGTTGATCCATGTGAACTAGGTAAAGAAGAAGCTCCTTGTCAAGCATTGAAAAGAATGGCTCTAGGTGAATCTTGACCACAAGAGCCACCTTCTACACGTACATGAGGAAGATGAACCACAAGAGGAGGTCAACGATCAAGGGGGAGCTTCAGCACAAGATCAACCACAAGAGTACGAAAATAATCAATAAGTCAATGAAGGCAACCATTTAGGGGGAGAAGAAGATGATCATGAAGATACAATGCCTCAAGTGCCACACCCAAGAGTACACCAATGCATCAAAAGGGATCACCCAATCGACAATATCATCGGTGACATTCAAAAGGGAGTAACCACTAGATCTCGCATAGCTAAATTTTGTGAGCACTATTCATTTGTATCCTTTTTGGAACCGCGCAGGATTGAGGATGCATTGAAGGATCCGGACTGGGTGGTGGCAATGCAAGAAGAATTGAACAACTTCAAGCGGAACGAGGTGTGGGAACTTGTGGCAAGACCCAATGCAAACATCATCGGCACCAAGTGGGTCTTCCGCAACAAACAAGACAAACACGGGGTGGTGACAAGGAACAAAGCACGACTTGTGGCCAAAGGGTACTCAAAAGTCGAAGGTTTGGATTTCGATGAAACCTTTGCTCCCGTAGCTAGACTTGAATCCATTATAATATTGCTTGCATATGCTACTCACCATGATTTCAAGCTGTATCAAATGGATGTGAAAAGCGCCTTCCACAACAGACCAATAAGGAGGAGATGTATGTGGAGCAACCCCCCGGGTTTGAAGACGAAGAGTTCCCCGACCACATATTTAAATTGCGTAAGGCTCTCTACGGCCTCAAACAAGCTCCTAGAGCTTGGTATGAGTGTCTTAGAGATTTCCTCATTGAAAATGGCTTTAAGATTGGCAAAGTAGATTATACACTATTTACAAAGAATTTTGACAATGATATTTTTATTTGTCAAATTTATGTTGATGATACAATCTTTGGGTCAACTAATCAATCTTTTTGTGAGGAATTTAGTAAAATCATGACAGATAGGTTTGAAATGTCAATGATGGGAGAACTAAAATACTTCTTGGGATTCCAAGTGCGGCAACAAAAGGAAGGGATGTTCATAAGCCAAACATGGTATGCGCAAGACATACTCAAGAAGTTTGGTATGGACAAGGCAAAGCCCATAAAGACCCTCATGGCAACGAATGGCCACTTGGATCTCAATGAAGATGGACCCAGCGTCGACCAAAAGGTATATCGCTCCATGATTGGATCTCTACTCTATTATGTGCATCTAGGCCAGACATTATGTTGAGTGTGTGTTTGTGTGCAAGATTTCAAGCCAATCCTAAGGAATGTCACTTGACAGCTGTAAAAAGGATCTTGAGATATTTAGTTATACACCCAACCTAGGTCTTTGGTACCCAAAAGGCTCAAAATTCAATCTTATTGGTTACTCTGATGCTGATTATGCTGGGTGCAAAGTAGATAGAAAAAGCACCTCCGGTACATGCCAATTCCTAGGGAGATCCTTAGTTTCTTGGTCCTCCAAGAAACAAAATTCCATTGCCTTATCCACAGCCGAAGCGGAGTATGTTGCAGCTGGGAGTTGTTGTGCACAACTTCTTTGGATGAGACAAACTCTAAGGGATTATGGTTACAATATGAACCATATTCCACTCCTTTGTGACAATGAGAGTGCCATCGAAATTGCCCACAACCCAACTGAGCACTCTAGAACTAAACACATAGATATAAGACATCACTTTTTGACAGATCATGCCATGAAAGGAGACATAGCCATTTCCCATGTCAACACTCAAAAGCAATTGGCCGACATATTCACCAAGCCACTTGATGAAAAACGTTTTTGCGAACTCCGAAATGAACTAAATATCCTTGATGCTCAGAGTGTGGCTTGAAATGTTGTATACCTGTATGAATTCTTCAAAATATGTTGATTGGATTGTGAAAATCATCCCTCTCAATTATCTCCGGAAAACTATGTCAATTACTAGATCTTGGTGAATTATGATCATTGCTTGATTGTTGTATGCTTACTGGTCATGTTCATCAAGATTATTTGATATGATTTGCCTCCATATTTTCTAAATATGTACCTTCAAATATATATGAGTGGGCTAAGCAATTCTTACCTTGTGACCACAGACTAGTCCGTGGTTACCCAGACTAGTCCGCCCACGCAGACTAGTCTGCAGAGTGCCAGTTAGGCCAGACTAGTCCGGCTTACTACGGACTAGTCTGATATAGTCCTCTGGAAAAGTTCGGACTAGTCCGGTCATCTCCGGACTTGTCCGATTTTTCGTGTCCATAACCCAAGCCGCCGCCAAACCCTAATTCATTGACCTCCACTCTTGCCTCACGCGTTCTCTCTCTTCCACTCGAGCTCCCAAGGCCATTTTGCATCACCTCCACCAAAAAGCTCCGCATTTGGGTGGAGATCAAGCATCCTTGCTCGAAGATTGAAGTTCATAGACAAGTCCGGACTTCAACTCCCTCCTCTTCGAGCGTCAATCGATTTCTTCGGTAAATTTCATTCAAACCCTAGAAATTCCAAATTTCTTCATTGTTGATCGAATATCCTAGCATATCTCACTATATACATGCCTCCTTGATGTATTACATTTATGCTACGCTTGTTGTGCATTAGGAATCACCATGTGACTGGTAGCTTAGGTTTTTAAGGATGAATACTGGACTAGTCCGGTCCATGCACGGACAAGTCCGGTCCCCCGGACTAGTCTGTGCCTGTGCACCAGACAGGTCCTATTTTTCTGTACTCAAAACCTGAATTTTCAATTCCTCAATGCAATTCCTTGCTATCCTTCCATACCTATGCCTTGTACCATTCATTCTCAATCATGCCACTCGTTCTCAGGTCATGTCGAGCTCAGACAATGAAATCTCCGACGTTGAGGCCGAGATGGAGAACGAGGTGGCACCTCAGACCTCGACAAGTCTCGGCAAGAAGTGCCAAGAGAGACCTTCCGATCCAGCTCCATCTCCTCCACAGGCTCGGAGGAAAGTGCTAGCAAAGAAGACAGCCTCCAAGGTGCCAGCTTCTAGGGCCACCACTGGCGGTGGCTCTAGCTCGGCAAGTGCCCACCCAACCAAGGGCAAGGGAAAAGGAATATCAACGGGTCCAGTTGGCCCGTTGAAGCTGCATGCTCCAAGGGAAGGGGTCTGGGACCCCACTGAAGAGAAGTTCAATGGGAAGGGCAGTGATTCGGCGGCAAAATTCAGAAGCATTGATTGGTATGGCCGACCGAAGCAAGCTATCGATGGAAGATTTTGGTGCAACTTCCATGCTGATTTCTACAAGTCTATGTATCTCCCAATGAAGACACCGGTTGTGCGCAGTCAATGGATTGACTGGGCACATTTTGAGAAGAAGGGTTGCTCCCTGTTCACTGAAGTCGTTCAAGCCATAGAGAGGCATGGCCTGAAGGATCTCTTTGCCTTCAGGAACAATTGGAATGATGATGTGATGGCGCAGTTCTTTGCAACTTGCCACTTCTCCGGTGAAGATGAGGAAAGTGTTACTTGGATGACTCATAGATCCAAGTAGAGTATCACCCAAGAAGATTTTGCAAGCCTACTTCCCCTTGACACCTCAAGATCTGATTGCTTGATCATCCACAACCTAGGTGTCATTGAGATGGATAGGATGAAGTTCCTATATGAGCCGAACTCAAAGTTTGTCCCTCCATTCACAAAGAACATGAAGCCTTTCTTTGTGGTCCTGAATAGAGTCTTGAGGAAGACCATTGCTCCCAAGAATGGAGATGTTGGGAGTGTGCAAGGTTATCTCTGGACGTTGATGAGGGTGATAAGCAGAGACTGTCAGTTCGATGTGGCGGACTACATCTGAAATGACATGGTTAACATATCCTGCACACCCAACAGATCTTGTGGGTATGCCTCGCATCTGATGTTTGTGATCGAGAAGGTCACCAGGATTGAATTCGTCAAGGATGTGGAGCATCTACCCTTGAGGCCTCAGATGCCTCAGAAGCCAAGTGTCCAGGCTGCTCCCTCGCCGGCCTCCAGTCCTGAGGCGCCAGCAAGAAGATCTGAATATGCAAGAGCTGGCCCTGCTAGTAGGGCAGCCCCTTAAAGGGGAGCAGCCAGTGGAATCTTCAAATACATGGCTGCCATCTTCGCTTCCTGCAAGAAGGCCGAAGTGAGGGCCCACAAGCTGAACAAGAAAAGAAAGGAAGATATGAAGTATGTGAAGGCAAATGTAAAGTAAATTTGCCAGAAACTGGAGATCGAACCCATTGGGACTCCAGTAATCTCTGAAGACTTCGATTCATACGTCACTGAGCTTGGGCCCTTGACCCCCTCCGAGCTTGCCAACTTTGGCATTGGGGGCTCGAGTGGCTCCGCACCTCCTCCTCCTCCTCCTCATAGAGCTAAAGATGAAGATGACGAAGACGACGATGAGAGGACCGATAGCGAAGAGTGAAGACCTTAGGACCCTCCTCTCCTTCTTTTTGGTGTCTTGATGCCAAAGGGGGAGAGATTTAGGGGGAGTCTTAGCCTTAGCTGTAGGTTGCGAGGAGCGAGCTCTCTTTTATGTTTTTTTTACTATTTTGTGGTTTGTAAAGATTTAACTTTGTTCTTAAGTTAATTATGGTTCTGTGATGCAATGTTATGGTCTTTTGAGAAGTATTGGTTGAAATCTGTGATTTTGCTCCTAGAATGACATATATGCTTGCTTATGGCTGATTAATGTCAATCATGTCATTCTTAGTGTTTCAATATACTTAGTTATGCATCCCACCATAAATAATGCACATATGGATTATGTTTTCATTGCTTGATGTATTTTAAACTCATATGTGCATACTTTATGAAAATCTCAACTTTTATCATATTTTGTGAAATCTCAATTGGTTGTCATCAATCACCAAAAAGGGGGAGATTGAAAGTGCATCTAGGAATCCCTTGTGGGTTTTGGATGATTTATGAAAAGCAATTGGGATCCTAACCTCTTTGTTGAGATGAGCACAGGTTTTAATAGCAAAATAAGCAAAGTGCCAAAAAGAAGGAAGAATTGAGGAGCAAAGTGGAAATGAGCTCAAGGAAAAAGAATAGTAGATCATTGTATATGGAGTGTGTTAATGAAACACATCCCAAGAGCTCAATCACAATTAAACACACATATTGCACAAAGTTACACAGGACCGGACTAGTCCGACAAACACTGGACTAGTCTGATATCCTCTCTGCACAAAATCGGACAAGTCTGATATCCATCGAACTAGTCCGATATCTCTCTGACTAGAATCAGACTAGTCTTCCCCAGTGAGGATGAGTCCTCAAAACACTTCACAAGTCACAAAAAATCGGACAAGTCTGATCACAACCGGACTAGTCCAATATTCTCTCTGGTCCAAATCGGACAAGTCCGATATTTGCACGGACTAGTCCAAAAAACCCACTGAAGTAAATCGGACAGGTCCTCCAAGTGCAGACTGGTCACCCAATGCACTTAGGGTTTCACATGCCCGGACAAGTCCGATGATAGTCGGACTAGTCCGAAGATTTCCAGAAGCGAAATTGGAAAAGTCCGCTTCTAGCCAGACTAGTCCAATACTTCAGGACACATAGGGTTTGCTACACACAGCACACCAGACTAGTCCGGTGACCACCACAGACTAGTCCGATCTTTCTGAACCCTAACGGTCACTTTTATAAACCCATATAAATAGAGGTGCACGACCATATTTCACCAAAAACTCTCGAAGCCTAGCGCCGTCACACCTCAAAAGAGCCTAAAAAAACACATCTCTCCACGAAATTAAGTGCAACAAAGACCAATCCTTTGAGAATTCACTCTAGTTCATTGGAGAGACACGTTCAACACCACATTGAGCTCTTGGTTTGATTCTCTAACACACTCCTATGATTTCATTGTAATCTTTTGAGTGTGTTCTTGGTGGTATTTCGTGCTGTAATCCAAGGGAGCTCTCAACGTGTGAGAAAGCCCCTTTGAATTCGGTTATTCACCCCTTTGTGATAAGTGGAAGAGGAGTGGCCTTCGTGGCGATCCGAAGAGGGTAGGGTTGGAGAAGACCCAGTCCTTTTGTGGACTCCTCAACGTGGACGTAGGTTGCCTCTATGGGAGCCGAACCACGGGATAAATCCTCGAGTCTTGTTTTGTGTTCATCGCTCTTATTCCTCACAATAATCTAGGGTTTCAATTAATCTTGCTCACCTTATGTTGAAATATCAAATTTAAGATTGACTTGTGATATACCCTAGTACATAACCTTGCAACACCTCATTTGATTGTATATTTCCGCGACATACATTGAAGAATCAAATGAGTCGATCAAACTTAATCACCCTAGTCCGTACACACCGGACTAGTCCGCACTTTACCGGACTAGTTCGATATCTCTGGTTTTGAATTGGTTGTTAAGTGTTGCAGGTACCGACAAAATTCAAAAAGGCCTATTCACCCCCTCCTCTAGGCCACATTCAGCTTTGCATACAACTGATGTTCACGAAGCTTCTGTAAGGCCAATCTTAGGTGTTCCTCATGTTCCTCTTAACTTTTAGAGAATATCAAGATATAATCACAGATCACCACAAAAAACTTGTCCAAATATTCCATAAACACCTTATTCATAAGATACATGAAATAAGCAGGGGCATTAGTTAAACCGAAGGACATGACAGTATACTCAAATAGTCCATATCTTGAAACAAATGTCGTCTTGGGTATGTCCGAGGGTCGTATCTTCAATTGGTGATACCCCGAACGCAGTTCAATCTTCAAGAACACGCAGGCACCTCTGAACTGGTCAAACAAATCCTCAATGCTTGGTAGAGGATACTTGTTCTTGATAGTTACAGCGTTGAGAGCATGATAATCCACACACAACCTCTGTGTGCCATCCTTCTTGGGTACAAATATCACTGGAGCTCACCAGGGTGAGGAACTAGGACGAATGTATCCTTTTTCTAACAACTCATTGATATGAGCCTTCAATTCAGCCAACTGTTTATCATCCATTCTGTACGGTTGCTTGTAAATTGGAGCTGTTTCAGGCACTAATTCATGATGAATTCATTTTCTCTGTCAGGGGGCATACCTGTTAGTTCCTCAGGAAACACGTCCGGAAAGTCACACACAACTTTAATCTCTTGTACTCCCTCAACTTAATTGAGCCGTACTTTCTGAACTGGTGCTTGATCATGACAAAACTCCACGTTTGTGCCATCTGTATGAGTTAAGCATACTATTCTGGTGGCACAGTGGACCACTCTTTTGTACTTGGTTAACCAATCAATTCCCAGAATAATGTCTATTCCTTGTGACTCTAGCACTATAAGGTTTGCTAAGAATGCTACCCCACTAATGCTTATGCTTACATTAGGGCATACTTGCCTTGTCAACATCTCTCCTCCAAGAGAGTTGACTAATAATACTTGAGTCATTAATGTAACAGCCATTC
The DNA here is from genome assembly GCA_036927565.1 of Tuctoria greenei. NCBI lineage: Eukaryota > Viridiplantae > Streptophyta > Magnoliopsida > Poales > Poaceae > Tuctoria > Tuctoria greenei. The sequence goes on along the minus strand of JAYESD010000004.1, from coordinate 181,589,335 downwards.
CATGTCTTCTTATGAATTCTTTTGCTATGAATGAATATATTGCACTAGAGTCAAACAATATTGTAGAATGGTGGGAATCAGCAAAGAACATACCGATCACAACATCTGACGCGTCTTGTGATTTTTCCAAAACAACATGATTAACCTGTCTTCTGGATTGGTTATGCTGCGATGGCTTCTTCAGGCAACTGTTGGAGTAGTGTCCCTTGTCACCACATATGTAGCAAGCTCCCCGAGCATTGCTGTCTTGAGCTTTGTTTCTTTGTTGATTCTGTTGCGGTTGTCCAATTGGTCAAGGATTTGAAGACATAGGGCGCTATTGATACATTTAAAGGCGTTGTGGTTGCATCTGCTGGTACCGTGGGCGAGCGTACTGTGCCTGAGGTCTTAATGAAGAGTTGTTGGAGTATCGCTGACCTTGACTATTACCCATGGGACGACTCATGTGTCCAGACTGCTGCGGGTTGAAGCGAGGAAGATTGTTGCTTGATGATTGTCCTATCATCATCTTCCACTTGCGATCTTCTCCCTCACATTCCTTCTTCTTTCTTTCCACAGTAAAAGCTTTATCCACCAAATGTTGAAAGCTAGCATAGTCACTGGAAGACATCATCTACTGTATCTCCTTGTCCAGTCCCTCCTTGAAACAAAATTGCTTCTTGGCATCAGTGTCTACATCTCCAGGGGTGTATTGAGACAACTGTGTAAACTTGTTTAAATATCCCCATATGTTCATGTTCCCTTGCTTCAGTGCTAGAAATTCCAGACGCTTAGCTTGTATTTCTCCTTCAGGTACATGATGATTGCAAAAATTATCCCTGAATTCCTCCCATGTTATGTTGTCTGGATTAGCATGGGCTGCTGTAAAAGCAGTCCACCATTCAGCTGCAGACCCCGTAAGTTGGTTCGATGCTAGTAGTACCCTTTCTCTTCCTTCGCACTGAACAATCCTTAGTTTATTTTCAATTGTCTTGATCCAGTCGTCAGCATCCATAGGCTCCACAGCGTTGGAAAAGCGTGGAGGTTTAGTGTTCATGAAGTCTCTTAAGTAAGATCTTGGAGGTGGGGGTGGTGGTGGTGGAGGGGGTGGTGGTGCTTGCTGAGCCTGTTGCATGTTGTTCACAATTTGTGTCAAATTTTTCATCATCTGCAACTGTATTGCCATCATCTATTGCATTTGGCTTGCAGCTGGTGCTCCACGGGCACCTCTTCCATTCCATTGAGGTAACATAACTTCATTGTTTTGATTGGGTGGCACACCATTTCCACGTCCTCTTCCTCTTCTTTCCATCTGAGCTTGGTGTGTTGTTTTAGAATAAGAAGATGAGAGAGAAACTATTCTATACGACTTTCTGACTATATGCATCAATAAGGAATATGAGCGATAAATGTCATTTCATTAAGAAAACTCAAACATGGATATCAAGTTCTCAAAGCAAATCATACAACTCAAGATTACATAGATATGTCACTACTCGCTCTTATTACAAATGATGGGTAGATGTCTTAATATTGAGTCGTAAGGATAGGTTGAAGTCTACTCTCGCTCCTCGGGATCCTCCTCCTCAGGGTGCTCATCTGGGTCTTCATCATAATCTCCATCATAACCAAAGTTGCTTCCACGGGACTCGTTGCAATGTGGAGGAGAGTTAGCGGGCTGTTGCGGCACAGAAGGCTCCTCTAAAGATGGCTCCTCATCTGAAGTTTGGTCCAGTGAATGAGTATCGCCTCGACCGACATGGCGGTCTAGGGAGTCCGGGATCCATGTGGACGTGTCAGAAGCATAACCATCTTGGTCCTCGTCGGTGATCCAACGATACCTCCTCACCAACCTCTCATAGTGCGCGGCGAGGTCACGAACATCTTGTACCTCCTGCTGAGCCTTGAAGATTCGGATGCTGAGGTGTTCCACATCATCCACTGCCTGGTGAGTTTGTGGAAGGTCCAGGGGTCCCTCCACGAAACTGGTGACGAAGTTTCCTATACCGCTTGGACACTGGGGTGTGTAGGCGTGCACGGTGTTCCACAGCTGGTACCGGTTGGAGTAACTCTAGAAAGTGATGGCCTCCCAACTAGCATCTTGTTCAACATGATGACAATAGCTCCTCGAGGCAGGTATACGGTGTACCTTGAGTAACTCATCTCCATAGTAGATGAATTGCTTGCATGACCACTCTATCCTATAAGGGCGCTGCATCCCGACTGAGTGATAGGTGAGTTACAGTCCCTCGTGCCTATAGCCGGCATCACGTAGTATAGCTCGAAGTCGATGTCGAAGCCGTCCTGCGGCACTTCCATCAGTGCGAATCACCATGGAACGTCGAGGGTCGTTGAGCGGGGTGCGGCTGGCAGCAATCCTACGGTTTTGTATGTATCCTCCAGTGGACATACGGGCAGTCCTCCTGTCGTTGGCCATCTACAATTTTGAGATAGGATAGGGTCAGTAACAAAACAAATTAAGCAGTAAATAAAACAAGTACAAGGTAAAGAATACAAAGAAATTTTCACAATTAATTATATTTGAAAATAGTAAAGTCCTTAATTCGTCCTTTTCTATCTAGGCTTGCTTCCGACGGGCAACACGGCTCTAATACCACTTTGTCACACCTGGTAATAAGAAGATAACATGATGCTTTCCACATGTATGCCAGAATCAGTTCAACTCATACATGTGTAAACGAAAGTGAAATACCATAAATAATGCCATGTTCGAGTACATCACCTTATTCCATAAATGACCTTCCAGGTCTAAAATAAAAGTACATAAGCAGCGGAAAATCATATAAAAGGGCCTTCAAGCACAGGCGCGCATGGGGGAGCGCCAGCGTAGAACATCACATCGGGATCTCCATAGAAGTCCATGTTCTCCACCTCTTCGTCTTTGTAGACTAGGGGGGGGGAATATGCATCTAACAAGTTTGAGTACCAACGGTACTCGCAAGTTGGGAAGGTATGACATGTGGTTCGCAACAAGGAAGGCAAATAATAAGTAAAGCACTATAGCAGTTACCACGTACTCTTAATGTTGTTAAGCACCTATATCTAGGTGAAATCCCAACCAAGATCCCAAAATAATAAGGTAAGACAAAACCCAGCCCATCCATCATTTAACCAAGAGTGCTAATTATGAATTTGGTTCCAAGCCGCTCGTGTCCGTGAGCACGGCTGTCTAGACAGTTTGACAAGACTCTGCAGAGTGTGTATCCTTTACCGACAGTTCGTGATTCATCCCCCGTTGCCAGGTGGACTAAGGTAAACGTCCCTGATGCCCGTGGTAGCTAACCACATTAAAAACTTCCGTAGGTGATAGGAGAATTGGTCCCGATCTTCCTAGAGGTATGGTAAACTTGATTGGGTGGAGATCTCGACGTTTATGATCCAAGGCTCTGAACGAACGAAACCCCGCAATCACTACACCACTGCTCCGTTGGTTATCACCCGTGTCACACAAGTGACCTCGTGACGAGAGCTTATCCCTGCAAGCACAATCAAGAACACAAGCAAGAACAGAGAAGTTGCAATCAAAACTGAATTGGTTATGAAATTGGGGTCTCCCAAGCGATTATTGGCTACACTGTTCAATGACAGATTGTATCTAAGCAAAACCCAACCCTAATGTGGTGACGGCTGCCGTATAAAAAGGAGTTTAGGGGCGTGCAAGACCCCTGGAAGCAACCCTGATGGGCTTCCACACGATACACGGGCCAGCAGCCCAAAAGACGGTGGTGCAGCACCGGACAGATTCTGGACACCCATTTGTTTTGTTGATTCCCGTAAACTTAGAAGGAATTCTGAGGTGGGGCTGGTTCCATTGGAAGCTTTATGAAATCACGGTTCCAACCATATATAGGACATCCAATTCTGACTCCGTATGTGTCCGGGACGTCAGTTTTGGAAGGCAGCTCCTGGAACCCGAGGTGGAGTTGAAGTCGAGTTGTATTTGGGTTCCTCCTTGGTGTGCACGTCCTATCTCCTCCTTCTTGATTCCTTGGACTCCTCCAAGCCCTTGCTGGTCCTCTCCATTGTTCCTAATCAATAAAATATGCGTGGAAACAAGCGTAAGTTCTGAAAAACAATTGACAAGGTTAGAACGTACCTGGAGATCCAATTGTCGTGCACGTGCTCTAGCGATCGGTCCTTACATTGTATGCAAAGGAGAGATGTCCTCATCATCCTCCCCGTCTTGATTTTGAGTTGTCCTCGACTCAAGGTCATCTTCCTCACCCAATTATGGCTTCAAATCTGAAATGTTAAATGTGGGACTAACCCCAAACTCGGGAGGCAACTCAAGTTTATATGCATTGTCATTTATCTTCTCAAGAACCTTAAAAGGTCCAGCGGCACGTGGCATGAGTTAGGACTTTCTCAAATACGGGAACCTATCTTTTCTCCAATGAACCCACACCAAATCATCGAGTTCCAATTTTACCTCCTTCCTACATTTGCTAGCAGAAATGCGATACATTTCATTCACTTTTTCAATTTGTAACTTGGCAGTTTCATGCAACTTAAGAATAAATTCAGAACGTTGTGTAGCATCCAAGTTCACAATTTCAGTATGTGGTAAAGGTAGCAAATCAATTGGAGCACGAGGATTGAAACCATAGACTACCATAAACGGACTTAACTTGGTTGTCGAGTGAATAGACCTATTATAAGCAAACTCAATATGTGGCAAACACTCCTCCCACAACCTCAAATTGGCTTTCAAAACAGCCCACAACATAGTAGATAAGGTACGATTAATTACCCCCATTTGCCCATCAGTTTGTGGATGACAAGTAGTAGAAAACAGCAACTTTGTTCCCAATTTATACCATAAAGTTCTCCAAAAGTGACTCAAAAACTTAGCATCCCTATCAGAAACAATAGTATTAGGAACACCATGCAAACGCACAACCTCATTAAAGAACAAATCAGCAACATGTGAAGCATTATCGGTCTTGTGGCAGGGTATAAAATGAGCCATTTTAGAGAAACGATGAACAACCAAAAAGACACTATCCCTCCCCCTCTTTGTTCTAGGCAATCCTAAAACAAGGTCCATAGAAATATCCTCCCAAGGTGCACTAGGAATAGGAAGAGGCATCTAAGGACCATGTGGGTTAAGTCGAGACTTAGCTTTGTTGCATGTCGTGCAACGTGAAACATAGCGCTTCACATCCCACCTCATTCGTGGCCATGAGAAGTGAGTGGCCAGCAAATCCTATATCTTTTTAACACCAAAATATCCCATGAAACCACCTCCATGCGCTTCTTGCAACAACAAAAGATGAATGGAGCTAGCTGGAACACACAGCTTGTTAGCTCGGTATAGAAGGCCTTCACGCAGCAGGAATTTTTGCCACGTTCTTCACTCTATACAATTTTCAAAGGCATCTTTGAAGTCCAAATCAGTAGCATATAAACTCTTTATGGTTTCTAAACAAAAGATTTTATGAGAAAGTTGGGACAGCATGGTATAACGTCTAGATAAAGCATCGGCAATCACATTGTCTTTCCCTTTCTTATGTTTAATGATGTAAGGAAATAATTCTATGAAATCAATCCATTTAGCATGACGTTTGTTCAGATTAGCTTGTCCTTTAAGATACTTTAAAGACTCATGATCTGAATGTATGACAAATTCTTTAGACCATAGCTAATGTTGTCAAGTTTGCAGAAACGCACTAAAGCATAAATTTCTTTGTCATATGTAGAATAATTCTGCGAAGGCCCATGCAATTTTTCACTAAAGAAGGCAACAAGTTTACCTCCTTGAATTAGCACTCCTCCAATGCCAATGCCGCTCGCGTCACATTCAAGTTCGAAGGTCTTCTCAAAATCAGGAAGTTGCAGCAATGGTGCTTGTGTGAGCTTTGACTTGAGAACATCAAAAGCTTGTTGTTGTGCTGGTCCCCATCGAAACGGCACTCCATGCTTTGTCAACTCGTGGAGAGGTGCCGCAATGGTGCTGAAATCCCGCACGAAACGCCGGTAGAAACCAGCGAGACCAAGAAAACTCTGAACCTGTGTGACCGTAGTCGGAAGTGGCCAGCTCGTGATGGCAACAATCTTTGCCTCGTCCACCTCAATGGCCTGCGAAGTAACAACATAACCAAGAAAAGACACATGATCGGTGCAAAAGGTGGACTTCTTAAGGTTACCAAATAAACGTGCATCACGCAAGACATTAAAAACAGCACGCAAATGTTCAAGATGCTCATCATATGACTTGCTGTAAATAAGGATATCATCAAAGTAAACCACCACAAATTTACCAATGAAAGCACGTAAAACCTCATTTATCAACCTCATGAAAGTGCCGGGTGCATTAGTTAAATCAAATGACATGACTAACCATCCATAAAGTCCGAATTTAGTTTTAAAAGCAGTTTTCCATTCATCACCTAAAGCCATACGAATCTGATGATACCCACTACGCAAATCAATCTTGGTGAAAATAACAGAACCACTCAACTTACCAAGCATGTCATCCAATCTAGGAATAGTATAGCAACAACGAATGGTAATGTTATTGATGGCTCTACAATCAAAACACATGCGCCAAGTGCCATCTTTTTTTGGAACCAAAAGAACAGGAACAAAACAAGGACTAAGGCTCTCACAAATGTACCCACAGTCCAGAAGATCTTGGACTTGTCGCTGAATTTCCTTAGTCTCGTCGGGGTTGGTCCTGTAGGCGGCACGGTTTGGCAAGCTCGCCTCCGGAATCAAATCAATCTTGTGCTCAATGCCTCGCACAGGTGGTAATCCCATGGGTATGTCTGATGGAAAAACATCCATATATTCCTACAAAAGGTTAGCAACAGCAGGTGGCAAGACAATGGATGTATCCTCAATAGAATATAAAGCATGTTTGCACACTAAAGCATAGCAAGTTCCATTAGAGGCATATAAATCATCAAGATCAATAGAATATAGGATTTTTCAACTTAATAGGTTGCTGAATTTCAGAATTGAAAATACCCTTTTGCTTAGCACTATTCTTTTTCTCATGCTCAAATTGTACAATTTAAGTGGGACTCATAGAAAGCAACACAATTTTCTTGCCCTCATGCATGAGAGTATACTTATTAGATCGACCATGGTGAATAGCATCAGTATCAAACTTCCAAGGACGTCCCAACAAAAGAGAGCAAGCATCCATAGGTACCACATCAAAATCAGCAAAATCATGATAAGAACTAATAGAAAAATGTATCCTTGCTGTTTGTGTTACCTTTACCTTACCATTGTTGTTAAACCATTGAATATGATGAGGGTGGGGATGCTCCCGTGTGGTCAAGCCAAGCTTATTGACCACCTCAACATTCACCAAATTATTGCAGCTACCACCATTAATGATGGTATGTACACGGCAGACCTTGACAACGAGAAACATGTTGAAAAGGTTGTGACGTAGGCGGTTGTCGTCCTCTCGAACCATGGCACTCAAAGCTCGTTGCACAATCAAATGTGATATTGTTGTTGGTCGCAGATGTACCAAGAACCTCCTCAGCACCATCATCTGAACGTGAAATGTTAGTTGCAATAATATTTTCATCTTCAATATCAGAAGCACTAACATACCCACCATCAGCAGTGGCAATGATCACCTGTTTGCTGGGGCAATCTCGTTGCATATGGCCAAGTCCCTGGCAGCGGTGGCACTTGATGTCGGAGCTGCGACTTGTCAAAGCGTTGGGTGCAACCGCCTTTGCTGCAACGCCTGGAGGCATTTGTGACTTGCTGTTATCTTGTCCCCGCGATGTAGAAGGTGCGGTGCTGCTGCGTACAACACCAGGTGGTGTAGAAGCACGTACGCTCGAGGAGGGAGCTGCTTTGGATGGCACCGAAAGCTGTCGTGGCATGAAGGTGTTGTTCCACCGCTGTTGTTGGCGAACCTGCACTTCCTTTTTCTGCTAACATAGCAAGTTGAAATAAACGTTGAATAGAATGATATTCCTTGTAGTCAACTATGTCCTGGATCTCACTCCGCAAGACCCCTTAAAACCTAACAATTTGGTCTTCCTAATCCGCAGCTACCCACAACAAAGCATACCTTTCTACAACTCTCGGTAGTACTCTTGGACAGTCATGTCACCCTGATCAAAGAGTTGCAATTTCTTAAGAAGATCACGTCTATATGAAGGAGGAACAAACCTAGCACGCATCTCTTCTTTTAATGCAGCCCATGTTTGTGGTGCATTACGTGTATAGATGTCACGCCCGGTCATCGTAAAGATGAACAGACGCTAACCACATGTACGCCAGGATCAGTTGAATCGTACATGCGTTGACAAAAGTGAAATACCATTATATAGCCATGTTCGAATACACAAATAGTCTTACAATACAACCCGAAGGTCTACAAATGCACACCACAACCTATTTACAACATCTAACAGTTCACCAAGATTAAACTACAGCAGAAGGCTAATTAGATAAGAATGGCTCCATCTCCACAGGCAGTCGCACGAAGGATCGCCAGCCTAGCCCAAGTCCTCCGGGTTGACGAAGAAGTCTTCTGGTGCCGCTTCTTCTGCATATTCTAATGGAAAAGTAAACGCTTGGGCACATAGAGTACTCAGCAAGTGCGGGAAGAGAATGACATGATTGGCTAAAGCAAGGGAAGCCAATTATGGCTTAAGCACTATGCTTAGAACCTAACCTTAGCTTTCAATTATCAATATTTTAATTCAAGAAGTAATTCAACACATAACTAAAGATGATGAATGTAACTTGAATCATGAATAACCACCATTTCCCAACCATAAGCTAATTATGAAATGGCCCCAAGCCGCTCTTGTCCGTGAGCACGGCTGTCATGACAGTTTTTCCAAATCTCTACAGAGAGTGTACCCTTTCCCCACAAGCAGTGATTTCATACCCTGTTGCCAGGTGGACTAAGTGAACCTCCCTGAATGCCCGTGGTAGCTAACCACATTTCACACTTCCTTTGGTGTGAGGCCAGGAGATCACAACATGGTCTTTACAAAGGTACTCCCGACTAGTGCTAGCCCTCTAAGGTTTCCACCACTGAGGCATTCCCAGAGTAACCCTCCGCCTCAGAGCCCCCTCTTGAGCCTTGTGGTTCCCAGAGCAGTACCCCTGCATCATTCCCCGCACCATCCAACTACTAGCATTTCATCGGGAGAAACCTAATTAATTGACCAAGCTGCCCCATCTCAGTCTCGTGGTGGTACTATAAATCTTAATGGCTTCCTCCATAAACCGGTCCTTAGAATCTGGTGGTACCAAACCCAATCCCGAGTCTCGTGCAAACTGCACCATACCAAATCTATCCAACCACCAGATTCCTATCCACTACTATTGTGTACCCACCACAATTAATGTAATCATAAAGTTTAACATGTCACAATTGTATGAAAACCCATTCCCAATGTCTAAGCATGGCTAAGCATAATTAATACCTATCTACTACCCAACCCACATCAGGTGACAAGGTATTATATGGGACAAGGCATGAAACATGAAGTAGGACATCAATTTAATTAGCATGCATCTAACTAAATTTCTAAAATTGGTACAAGATGGTCAAGGGCACTTGCCTTCGTCGAAGACTTGGTTGTTGGTGAAGTCTTGGTCTTGGAGATTGAAGTTGGGGTCGTAGTACGACTCTAAATATATTACCCAAGCATGGCAAAGAGAAATAAAGGCTAAAATAAGTAAAGAGCACACAACACATGGATACAAACATACACATATGCATAAAACTCTATACTAAAGCGTCCCTATGAGGTATTTATTATTTTACATAGCCAAAATATGCATTTTATATTTTTCTTACAGTTTTATGATTTATTTATGGCCAAAAATCATTTTTATTGAATTTTCTATGGCCAAAATGTATTTTAAACATTTTTAATAAATTTTCCATGGTCAAAATATATTTTATTAGAACTCTACAAATTAATTACGGCATAAAAACAATTTATACAAATTTTCCTACTATTTTTATATTTATTCACCATGTTTATCTAATTTCTACACATCAAATACACCTATAAACAATATTCAGCAATTAAATAAAAGTCCAGGGACTGATTAATAAGTTTCCTACACTGTACAGGGGCTAAATCCATGATTCTATAAATTTCCAGAGGTTAGATTGACTATTTAACTGATTAAATATAATTCCAAAGAGTCCAGGGGCTAGATTGTAAATTCTGGGGGCTAGATCTGAATTCCAGCAAAGGTCAGGGGTAGTTGGTGAATTTCCAGGGGCTACGGTGTAAAAGCGGAGGCGGGAAAAGTTAATTCAAAGTGGCCCGTTGGATTTGAATCGGACGACCCGGATTTTAAATATCCGAAACAGTATGCAATTCTAATCCTGGTCGTTGACTCTCCTCCGAGGGTCCAGATAGGGCCACGTCGCCCCGGCGGCACCGGACACACGCGCGCACGGTGGCGCACGGCGGCCGCGGCACCAGACCTCGCCAGAGTTGGCCAAATCAGCGAAAACGCCACTAATTCTAAGCGTATTTTGCACTAAACGAAAGAAGAGTACCTAGGGGGGCCGCGATGTCTGAATTTGACCGGAGAGTAATCGGCGATAAGAGGTGGCGGCGGTTGGCTTCGACACTCATCGACTTTGGTGAAACCTCGGCGATCTCTCCGCGCAAACTTGTCCGGCGTGCTCCTGGCAACACAGCGAAGAGGTTAGAGAAGGAGGGAGCGAGGATTAGGTACTGGATCGACAGGAACGCACGCGACGCACCAAGAGCGACGGTTGGCTAGGGTTTGGCGCGGAGGAGAGGAAAGAGAGGGGAAGAGGGGGATTTTATAGAGGGGAAAGCGGCGGCGGTTGCTGGCACGCGCGAAGGGGGTTTCTCGAGGTTGATTCGTGCGTGGAGCGACGGTTGGAGGGGGGAGGTTTTCGGTGTGGGCGCGGCACGGGAAAAGGGAGGCGACGATTGCCCCATGAAGATGATGACAGGTGGACCCCGCCCGAGAGATAGAGGGAGGGGAGAGGGGAGAGCTGGCTGGGCCGCGGGTGAGGGGAGGGGAAATTTGGCCAGGGGTGAGGTTTTGGCCCAAAGGGGGTTTTATTTATTTTTCTTTTTCTTTTTCATTTCCTTTTCTTTTGATTTGATTTCAAATTCAAATTTCAATCGTTTGCTCCACGTTTGAACTTCAAAAATTCACACAAAAATGCATACTAGAATGTACATTGGTTTGATGAATCTTATTCACATAAAATATGGGTGTTACAACTCTACCCCCCTTAAAAGGAATCTCGCCCTCGAGATTCGGACGTCCTAAGAGAAAAGATGAGGGAAATCCGCCTTGAGATCTTCTTCTCTTTCCCATGTTGCTTCAGCCCCTGAGTGATGTTTCCATTGCACTTTACACATACGAATGACTTTCTTTCTGGTGACCTTTTCTAATGTCTCAAGTATCTTGACGGGTTGTTCCACATAAGACAAGTCTTCTTGTACATCGACTGCTTCCATAGGGAATTGTTCCTCAGACACTTCTTAAGTTGTGATACATGAAATACGTTATGTACATCTGACAAATGCGGCGGAAGCTCAAGCTGAAAAGCCACGTCTCCTCGTCGTTCTAAGATCTTGAAAGGACCAATGTAGCGGGGTGACAACTTTCCTCTTACTTTAAATCTTCTTAACCCTCTCATAGGTGACACCTTCAAGTACACATAATCACCAACCTCAAATGTTAGATCACGTCTTCGAGTATCCGCATAACTCTTCTGTCTTGTTTGGGCTACCTTTAGGTTCTTCTGAATTTCTTGCACTTGTCTTCCAGCCTCTTTCAATACATCGGGACCAAAGACTTGGGTTTCCCCAGTTTGATTCCGAAACAACGGTGTCCTACATTTCCGCCCATACAATGCTTCAAAAGGAGACATCTTCAAACTGGCTTGATAACTATTGTTGTAAGAAAATTCGGCATATGGAAGATTCTTACACCAACTTTGGCTATTCTTTAGAGCACACGCTCTCAACATGTCTTCTAATATCTGGTTGGTGCGTTCTTTCTGACCGTCAGTCTGAGGATGATACGCCGCACTAAAGTTTAGACGGGTATCCATTGATTCATGCAACTTCTGCCAGAATCTTGAGGTCAATTAAGTGCCTCGATCTGAAATAATCTTCTTAGGAACTCCATATAAGCATACAATCCTGGAGATATACAGTTATGCCAACTTGGGACCATTTTGTGTTTCTTTCACAGGAATAAAGTGGGCAACTTTAGTCAAACGATCCACTATTACCCATATAGAATCGTATCCAGACTGTGTCCTTGGTAGTCCCACAATGAAATCCATACTAATTTCTTCCCATTTCCATTCTGGCACTTTGAGTGGTTGCAACAATCCTGCTGGTCTTTGGTGTTCTGCCTTAATCAATTGACATGTATCACATATGTCCACATATTCTGCTACATCCCATTTCATTCCATGCCACCAATATCGATCTTTAAGGTCTTGATACATCTTTGTGCTTCAGGGATGAATGGAGTATGATGAGTTATGAGCTTCCCTTAGTATCAAATCTCTAATCTCCTTGATATCTGGAACGCAAATCCTCCTTCCAAGCCATAGGGTTCCTTGTTCATCCTCCCTAAAGTTCGGAGCTTTTCCCTTCTTCATCAATTGCTTGATCTCCTTGACCTTCTCATCATTCTTTTGTCCTTCTCGTATATCACGTTCAAGGGTTGAGTCCACTTCTATAGCAACTGCTTCAGCACTAGATACTAGGCATAAGTTTAACCTTGCAAACTCTTCACATAACTGGGGTTGAAGAGCTTGTACTGACAAATTATTACATTGTCCTTTTCTGCTTAGTGCATCAGCGACCACATTAGCCTTTCCTAGATGGTAGTTGATTTCCACATCAAAGTCATTTATTAACTCCAACCAACGACGTTGTCTGAGATTAAGATCTGGTTGTGTGAATATGTATTTCTAGCTCTTGTGATCCGTGTATATCTCGGTTCTTTTTCCCATCAAGTAGTGTCTCCATATCTTCAATGCGTGGACAACAGCTGCCAATTGTAAATCATGGGTTGGATAATTCCTCTCATGTTTCCGAAGCTGTCTGGAAGCATAGGCTACAACATGTCCTCCTTGCATTAAGACACATCCTAAACCATGACCAGATGAATCACAATAAACTACAAACTCCTTCTGCATATCAGGCATCACCAATACCGGCGCACTGGTTAACCTCTTCTTCAACTCGACAAAGCTCACTTCACATTCGTGGGTCCACTTGAAAGCAACTCCTTTCTCAAGCAACTTGGTTAGTGGTCGAGAGATCTTTGAAAATCCCTCGATGAATCGACGGTAATAACTAGCCATGCCTAAGAATCTTCGTATATCATGTACACTCTCAAGTGTTTCCCATTTAAGGACATCGGCCACTTTGCCTGGATCCACTGCTATACCTCCTTCAGATATGATATGACCCAAAAATGACACTTCCTTTAGCCAAAACTCACACTTACTAAGTTTGGTATATAATTGGTGTTGGCGAAGCTTCTGTAGAGCCATCCTGATGTGCTCCTCATGCTCTTCTTCAGTCTTGGAGTAGATAAGTATGTCGTCGATGAAAACCACTACAAACTTGTCCAAGTACTCCATGAATACCTTGTTCATTAGATACATAAAATATGTTGGAGCATTGGTCAATCCAAACGACATAATTGTATACTCGTAAAGTCCATATCGGGAGACAAACGCAGTCTTGGGAATATCTGAGGGTCTAATCTTCAGTTGGTGATAACCCGAACGAAGATCAATCTTAGAGAACACACGTGCTCCTCTGAACTGATCAAATAAATCTTCAATCCTTGGCAGTGGGTACTTATTCTTGATTGTTACTGCATTTAAGGCACGGTAATCAACACACAACCTTTGAGTACCATCCTTCTTGGGTACAAATATGACTGGTGCTCCCCAAGGCGATGAGCTAGGACGAATATATCCTCTCCCCAATAATTCCTCAATATTATCCTTTAGTTCAGCTAGTTGTTTAGCATCCATTCTATACGGCCGCTTATATAATGGGGCCGTTCCACGTACTAAATCAATGATAAACTCAATCTCTCGACCAGGAGGCATACCTGGTAAGTCATCTGGGAATACATCCGGAAACTCACTCACAACCCTGATGCCTTCTGTACTCTCAAGATGGTTGAGTTGTACAAATGCCTCTTGTGTCTGATCTGGCTTGAACTCCACCGTAGTGCCATCTGGGTGTGTTAAGCAAACTGTCCTAGTTGCACAATGAATTACTCCTTGATTCTTTGTCAGCCAGTCCACTCCCAGAATGATGTCTAATCCTTGTGAGTCCAACACTATTAGGTTGGCCCAAAAGACTACCCCCCTTATGTTTATACTCACTTTACGGCATAGATGCCTTGCCACCATCTCTCCTCCAGGAGAGTTTATCAACAATGGCCGATTCCAGAATGCAACTACCATGTCATGCTTCTTTATGAAATCTTTGAATATAAATGAATGTGTAGCACCCGAATCAAACAATACTATGGCGGTGTGGGAATTAGCAGAAAACGTACCGATCACCACATCAGGTGCTTCCTGCGCTTGCTCCAAAGTCACATGATTGGCACGTCCATGTGGGTTCTGTTGCTTCTTTGGACAATTGTTGGAGTAATGTCCTAATTCTCCACACTTGTAGCATTGAACTCCCGCAGCATTGTTCTGGCCCTTGTTACCTCCTGATTGATTTCTTGGGGGTTGACCATTGGGACGGTTAGCTGGAGCTGAAGGGCGAGGTGGTTGCATCTGCTGGCGAGGGGGTTGCATTGGCTGGCGTGGAGGCTGTTGTAGCTGGCACATTTGCTAATTGTAGGGAGTGGGTGGCCTGTAGTTGGAGTTTGGAAATCTCTGTCCCGAGTAGTTCATGGGACGAGTCATATGGTTTGCAGGCTGAGGGTTGAGACGAGGGCGTACATTGCTACTAGAGGCATGGCTCAGAGCCAACGTCCTCTTCCTTTCATCATGATCCAGTTCTTTCTTAGTCCTCTCCACCTCAAAAGCTTTGTCAACCAACTTCTGAAAGTCGCTGTAGTCGCTGGAAGACATGGCAAACTTCAATTCCTTACCCAGTCCATTCTTGAAATGGAATTGTTTCTTGGAATCAGTATCCACATCTGTTGGGGCATAGCGGGATAACTGGGTGAATGCATTCAAGTAGGCTCTCACAGTCATACAACCCTGCTTCAACATAAGGAACTCTTCACGTCTTGCTTGTATTTCTCCCTCAGGCACAAAGTGATTGTGGAAATTGGTCCTAAATTCTTCCCAAGTAATGTTCTCCAGATCCTGGTGGGCATCAGTGAAGGCAGTCCACCAGGCAGCTGCCGGTCCTTGGAGTTGATGAGAGGCTAATAGTACCTTCTCTCTTCCTTCACAGTGTATGAGCCTCAACTTGCTTTCAACCGTTCGAAGCCAATCATCGGCATCCATTGGTTCAGTGACTGTGGCAAAGGTGGGTGGATGAGTGTTAAGGAAGTCCCTTAGAAAGGACCTGGGTGGAAAAGGTGGTTGTGGTGGAAGGTTGTATTGTGGTGGTGGTGGTGGTGGGGCTTGCTGCAGGTTGGTACCAATCTGGGTGAGCTGTTGAGAAATTTGGTTTGAATGGCCATCATCTGCTTCATTTGTTGCGCTGCTGGGGCTCCTCGAGCACCCCTACCATTCCATCCTGGCACACCTCCAAGTCCTTCCTCTTGGGGCACAGCACCCCTTCCACGACCTCTACCTCTACCTCTTCCAGCCATCTGTATAGGGAATAATTGAAACTTTAGGACAATAGATAAGATATAGAAGGGTACTCTATGGTAAACGGTCGCAACTACATGCATCAAGGGAAACATATGTATATAGCAAGCAAATTCATTAACCAACTAGTGCGGATGTGGAAAGGATGCTAATGCATTCCACAACTCGCACGACACACTAAAAATCCTATATACAAATGACGTGGATGTGGACATGATGCCGAAGCATTCCACAACTCACGTCGCACACACACACACAACATGAAGCAAACTAATACAATACCAAAGATAATACAACTAATTACTAGAGAGGGCGCAGCTACACGCTCCTACATACTAAGGATAGGTGTCTTGAGTCGTCCAACAGGGTAACAAGTCTACCCCTACTCGTCGGAGTCCTCCTCGGTCTCCTCCTCGGGATCCTCCTCCTCCGTGTCCTCCCCCGATCTCACGGGTGAGTTCTCACGACGATCCGGAGAGTTTGGGTCCCACGGCTCAACGTCCGAAGCGTACTGAGGAGAGTTCGGGCCGGCTGCAGTGATCCTCGCATAGCGTCTGCGAAGTCGCTTGTAGCTGTCAACGAGGTCTCTGCTGTCCTGAAGCTCCTGCTGACAACGCTGGAGTCGTGAAGAAAACTCCACAACGTCGTCCACAAGCCTCTCACACAGAGCGTGGTGCAGAGGCCCCTCGACGTCACGTCTAGTGAAGTCGGCTATGCCACTAGGGCACTGAGGGGTGAAGGCGTGCTGCGTGTACCCGAGGCGGAACCTGTGGGCATGACTCCAGTAGGTAGTCGCCTACCACGTAGCATCCTCCTCAGCCGCACGCTGGGAGCTCCTCCAAGCCGGAGAGAAGTGTGAGTGCAGCAACTCCAAGTCATAGTAGACAGACAGCTGGGAAAACCACTCCAGTCCACAAATAGAGGGTACACATACCCCAGTGGTGTGGTAGACGAAGCGAACATGGTACTCACGGTACCCCGCAGCACGAAGAAGAGAGCGAAGACGGGCACGCATCCTCGGGACAACACGTCCAGAAGAGATCAGCACTGTCTCCCTCCTGGGTGTGTGAGGTGCGGAGCGGCTGGCTAGGGCGTGGTGAGGAACACGACCCCCAGTCGACTTACGCGCCATCTGCTTGGTGCGCACCATCTACAAACATTTAAAAAGAAGAGAGTAAGATCAATAATCAATAAATTAAGTTAGAATTAAAACAATAAGCACAACAAGATAAGAAGCACAAGGGTTGAGATGGGAAGCACAAAGTTTTGGAAATACTATTTTATAAGAAAATAGTATAGTCCTTATTTTTGACCTTTTCTAACTAGGCTTGGGTCCTACGGGCAACACGGCTCTGATACCACTTTGTCACGCCGGGTCATCGTAAAGATGAACAGACGCTAACCACATGTACGCCAGGATCAGTTGAATCGTACATGCGTTGACAAAAGAGAAATACCATTACATAGCCATGTTCGAATACATAAATAGTCTTACAATACGACCCAAAGGTCTACAAATGCACACCACAACCTATTTACAACATCTAACAGTTCACCAAGATTAAACTACAGCGGAAGGCTAATTAGATAAGAATGGCTCCATCTCCACAAGCAGTCGCGCGAAGGATCGCCAGCCTAGCCCAAGTCCTCCGGGTTGACGAAGAAGTCTTCTGGTGCCGCTTCTTCTTCATATTCTAATGGAAAAGTAAACGCTTGAGCACATAGAGTACTCAGCAAGTGCGGGAAGAGAATGACATGATTGGCTAAAGCAAGGGAGGGCCAATTATGGCTTAAGCACTATGCTTAGAACCTAACCTTAGCTTTCAATTATCAATATTTTAATTGAAGAAGTAATTCAACACATAATTAAATATGATGAATGTAACTTGAATCATGAATAACCACCATTTCCCAACCATAAGCTAATTATGAACTGGCCCCAAGCCTCTCTTGCCCGTGAGCACGGCTGTCATGACAGTTTTTCCAAATCTCTGCAGAGAGTGTACCCTTTCCCCACAAGCAGTGATTTCATCCCCTGTTGACAGGTGGACTAAGTGAACCTCCCTGAATGCCCGTGGTAGCTAACCACATTTCAAACTTCCTTTGGTGTGAGGCCAAGAGATCACAACATGGTCCTTACAAAGGTACTCCCGACTAGTGCTAGCCCTCTAAGGTTTCCACCACTGAGGCATTACCGGAGTAACCCTCTGCCTCAGAGCCCCCTCTTGAGCCTTGCGGTTCCCAGAGCAGTACCCCTGCATCATAACCCACACCATCCAACTACTAGCATTTCATCGGGAGAAAGTTAATTAATTGACCAAGCTGCCCCATCTCAGTCTCGTGGTGGTACTATAAAGCTTAGTGGCTTCCTCCATAAACCGGTCCTTAGAATCTGGTGGTACCAAACCCAATCCAGGGTCTCGTGCAAACTACACCATACCAAATCTATCCAACCACCAGATTCCTATCCACTACTATTGTGTACCCACCACAATTAAAGTAATCATAAAGTTTATCATGTCACAATTGTATGAAAACCCATTCCCAATGTCTAAGCATGGCTAAGCATAATTAATACCTATCTACTTCCCAACCCACATCAGGTGACAAGGTATTATCTGGAACAAGGCATGAAACATGAAGTAGGACATCAATTTAATTAGCATGCATCTAACTAAAATCCTAAAATTGGTACAAGATGGTCAAGGGCACTTGCCTTCGTCAAAGACATAGTTGTTGGTGATGTCTTGGTCTTGGAGATTGAAGTTGGGGTCGTAGTACGACTCTAAATATATTACCCAAGCATGGCAAAGAGAAATAAAGGCTAAAATAAAGTAAAGAGCACACAACACATGGCAACAAACATACACATATGCATAAAACTCTATACTAAAGCGTCCCTATGAGGTATTTATTATTTTACATAGCCAAAATATGCATTTTATATTTTTCTTACATTTTTAGGATTTATTTATGGCCAAAAATCATTTTTATTGAATTTTCTATGGCCAAAATGTAGTTTAAACATTTTTAATAAATTCTCCATGGTCAAAATATATTTTATTAGAACTCTACAAATTAATTACAGCATAAAAACATTTTATACAAATTTTCCTAGTGTTTTTATATTTATTCACCATTTTTATCTAATTTCTACACATCAAATACACCTATAAACAATATTCAACAATTAAATAAAAGTCCAGGGACTGATTAATAAGTTTCCTACACTGTACAGGGGCTAAATCCATGATTCTATAAATTACCAGGGGTTAGATTGACTATTAACTGATTAAATACAATTCCAGAGAGTCCAGTGGCTAGATTGTACATTCTGGGGGCTAGATCTGAATTCCAGCAAAGGTCAGGGGGTAGCTGGTGAATTTCCAGGGGCTACGATGTAAAAGAGGAGGCGGTAAAAGTTAATTCAACGTGGGCCGTTGGATTTGTATCGGACGGCACATAGTTTAAATAACCAAAACAGTATGCAGTTCTAATCCTGGGCGTTGACTCTCCTCCGAGGGTCCAGATAGGGCCACGTCACCCCGACGGCACCGGACACACAAGCGCGCGGCGACACACGGCGGCCGCGGCGGCGGACCTCGCCGGAGTTGGCCAAATCGGTGAAAACGCCACTAATTCTAAGCGTATTTTGCACTAAACGAAAGAAGAGAGGATGGGGAGCATACCTAGGGAAGTCGCGAGGTCTGAAATTGGCCGGAGAGTAGTCGGCGACGAGAGGTGGCAGCGGTTGGCGTCGGCACTCATCGACTCCGGCGAAACCTCGACGATCTCTCCGCACAAACTTGTCCGGCGTGCTCCTGGCGACACGGCGAAGAGGTTAGAGAAGGAGGGAGTGAGGATTAGGTACTGGATCGACGGGAACGCGCGCGACGCACCAAGAGCGATGGTTGGCTAGGGTTTGGCGCGGAGGAGAGGAAAGAAAGGGGAAGAGGGGGATTTTATAGAGGGGAAAGCGGCGGCAGTTGCTGGCACGCGCGAAGGGGGTTTCCCGGGGTTGATTTGTGCGTGGAGCGACGGTTGGAGGGGGAAGGTTTTCGGTGTGGACACGGCGTGGGAAAGGGGAGGCGACGGTTGCCCAGTGAAGATGATGAAAGGTGGACCCCGCCCGGCAGAGAGAGAGAGGAGAGGGGAGAGCTGGCTTGGCCGCGGGTGAGGGGAGGGGAAATTGGGCCAGGGGTGAGGTTTTGGCTCAAAGGGGGTTTTATTTGTTTTTCTTTTTCATTTCTTTTTCTTTTGATTTGATTTCAAATTCAAATTTCAATCGTTTTCTACACGTTTGAACTTCAAAAATTAACACAAAAATGCATACTAGAATGTACATTGGTTTGATGAATTTTATTCACATATAATATGGGTGTTACAATAGACAAGTTCATTCCACCAAATTATAGCAAAATATTTAAACTCACTAGTGGCTTGTCTAACTCTATGTCGCTTAGGAACAAGATGAGAGCTAAATTTTTTTTCTACCGTCATCTCCAAATCCAAGTAAGTCTCAGCATCATAAGATCCATAAAATGGTGCAACAGAAAATTTAATCTTAGTGTAAGGATCATTATCTTGTTTAGGAGCATGAGGACGAGGTCTACCTCCCATACCTTGATGATTTCGTCGAGGGCGACGGTGCTGCTGTGCATCAACCTCATCGTTATTGAAGTCATCCTCTGTGTTGTAGTGATCATGTGCATCAGCATCAAGGATGATAGAGGGTGTAGCTTGTTGGGGAAGACGAGTCTCCATCTCGTCCAACCGTGTGGTCAGACCAGCAACACTTGTATGGAGCCTCTGAAAGGTGGCTGTTGTAGTGGTCTGGTGTAATTGTTGAAAGCTTCGGTCATCGCCCGCATCATGTCCCTTACTTCCATATGGGACACGCACTCATCATCATCCGGAGGTGTAGAACCAAAGGTCTTATCCATAGGCTTCTTTCATGTCATTGTTAGTACAAAACAGAAACGAAGACAAAAAGATCGTGAAAAACCCTATTACTACGCTCTCTGAAGTGGAAGTGGAAGTGGAAGTGGAAAATCGATCAGTAAGATGCGTCTTACCCTACTCTTACAAGTTTCTTACCAGCACTGCAGGTGGCCAACGGTGACCGGTGTGAAGCAAGCAGAGAGTGGGTGTGATTGCAGAGGTTACCTGTTCTGCTCGAGAGAAGGTGGAGCTTGGAAGGTTCAAATGCAGTATATGTATATGACACACAAGTTAGTAACAAATAGCAATGCTGAATAAGTGTCCAAAGAATTTCACCTAGTTTTGGCCTAAAAATGTATTAGAACAGTTGTGGCAACAAGCAAGGACAGGGATGAATGACGATTAACAACAAGGATAATATCAACAAGTATCCAGCACTCACACAGGAACAACACAACTAAAAACCCCTTAGCCTCCTGTTTTTGCCTTGAAGCACTAGTAGAAATAAATTTTTTTTTCTAATTATTTTTTTGATATTTTTTTCTCATCCAGGGGCACAAGAATAGAAACAACACCAAGTACTAGCTCATACTGATGAAAGATGTGGTCGGTACAAATTCAAGAGCGATTGAAAAAAACTAGTGCCGGAACATTGTGGTTCGAAACGAGGTCCTTCTTAATTTTTTTAATTTTTTTTTGAAAATTTCGTGGCCGACATAGCTGGTGTATCGTATGTGGATTTTTTCGAGACCTTTCTGGGAAAAAAATGCGCCTCAATCGGAGTTCCGAGCGAAAAGTTATGCCCGTTTTAAGGAGGATACCCCGAATCAGGTTTTGGTGGTGCTGGAAACTGCAACAGAAACGAATCGGTGGATGGAATATTTTTGTAGATTGGTTTTTCATAGATGGCAGCGGATGGAAGAAACAAAACTGAACCAAAACAAATCTAAACCAGCAACAAGACTCAAACTAGGACACGAACTCAGAACTACGGACTCCGAAACTAAATTGTGCAAAAGGCTGAGCGGGGGTTGTAGGTCAGGGAAAGTAAAAAAATTTGTCGCTTTTTGTGGATGATAGGACTGAAAAAAAAATCTAAAGGGCACACAAGTATACCTCACGGTGAACCTGGAAATATGATACCAATTGATAGGAGAATTGGTCCCGATCTTCGGAGAGGTATGGTAAACTTGATTGGGTGGAGATGTCGGCGTTGATGATCCAAGGCTCCGAACGAATGAAACACTACAATCACTATACCACTGCTACGTTGGTTACCACCCGTGTCACACGAGTGACATCGCCACGAGGGCTTATCCCTGCAAGTACAATCAAGAACACAAGCAAGAACAGAGAAGTTGCAATCAAAACTAAATTGATTATGAAATTGGGGTCTCACAACCGATGATCGGCGACAAAGTTTAGTGGCAGATCGTATCTAAGCAAAACCCAATCCTAATGTGGTGATGGCTGCTGTATAAAAAGTATTTTAGGGGCGTGCAAGACCCCTGGACGCAACCCTAATGGGCTTCCACATGATACACGGGCCATCAACCCAAAAGACGGTGGCGCAGCACGAGATAGATTCTGGACGCCCATATGTTTCGCTGATTGCCGTAAACTTAGAAGGAATTTTGAGGTGAGGATGGTTCCATTGGAAGCTTTATGAAATCACGGTCCCAACCATATATAGAATGTTCAATTCCGTCTCCGTATGTCTCCAGGACGTCAGTTTTGGTAAAGGCAACTCCTGGAACCCGAGGTGGAGTCGAAGTCGAGTTTTACTTGGGTTCCTCCTTGGTCTGCACGTCCTATCTCCTCCTCCTAGATTCTTTGGACTCCTCCAAGCCCTTTCTGGTCCTCTCCATTGTTCCTAATAAATAAAACATGCATGGAAACAAGTGTAAGTTCTAAAAAACAAATGACAAGGTTCGAATGTACCTGGAGATCCAATTGTTGTGCACGTGCTCTAGTGATCAGTCCTTGCATTGTATGCAAAGTAGGGATGTCCTCATCAGTAGGTGTGTGGCCAGGAGATCATTACGAGGTGGTTCTGATGGTTCTCCCGACTTGCAATGGGTACTCTAAGGTTTCACCGCTTCGACACCTGGAGTCTATTTTCCCTCCGCCAGGAGAAGCCCCCTCTTGAGCCATGCGGATCCCAAGGCAGAATTCTGAACCCATTCCCCGCCCGTTCAATTACCTATGCTACATCAGGAGAGAACAAATTACTCAACCAAGTTGTCCCATATACAATTCTGTGGTGATACTAAAAGGCTTACCAACTTTCTCCATAAACCGGTCCTTAGAATCTGATAGGTGTCAAGCCTCAAACCAAGGTCTTGTGCACGCATGCACCATTCCATACAAAACCCCCTATCAGATTCCTATGTACTAAATTCATATTTTGCCAAACTTTCATGAATGAAAGAAATACAAATATATCATGTAGATAAGTTGACCATATTTAATTAAGCATGGCTAAGCATGAACTAATTAGTAGTAAAACACCCAAACCAAGTAACAAGGAATTATTGGGAAAAACCAGGGAAAAATACATAGGATTCATATTTTAATTTAGCATCTTTCTAACTAAAACTTAACAAAAGGGTGCAAGATGGTCAAGGAACTTGCCTCCAAAGTAAGCCTGGTGGTCGACGAGAAACTGCTGCTCTTGGAGATTAAGTGTTGGTTCCGGTCCCGACTCTAAATTACGACGATGCATAAAATAATAACATACAATAAGAACACATAGAATGCAAACATTTCAAATAAATATAAATTCCTATGCAAAAGTGATTTTATGGTTAATTTAAATTATAGGCATAAACCAATTATTGAGAATTTAGAGTTAAATGAAATATATTGGGTAAAACTTATTTTAACAATTTTTATATCATTTTTATATTTATTAGAAACTTATTATTATTTTCTAGAAATTTTTATAATTCAA
Organism: Tuctoria greenei; assembly: GCA_036927565.1. Lineage (NCBI taxonomy): Eukaryota > Viridiplantae > Streptophyta > Magnoliopsida > Poales > Poaceae > Tuctoria > Tuctoria greenei. Next base: position 181,565,666 of record JAYESD010000004.1, on the reverse strand, counting down.
AATATTCTTAAAATAGATTTATAACCTAAAATGTGCATTTTACAATTTTTGCACTATTTTTAATAATTATTTCTATGTGCAAATAGATTTTTATGAATTAAATACACTTAAAAAGTATTTTATGATTAGTTCAGCAATTTAAATGAATTATAAAAATATTACATAAATGAAAATAAATTATTAACATTTTTAAATCTGTTTTTATAATTATTTTATAGAAATTATGGACTTTTATTTAGTTTCTGGAATTTCCAGGGGCTTTTCTATAAAATCAGAACTATTCCAGAGGCTAAAATCAGAACTATTCCAGGGAGCGGGAGAATCGGCCCAGGTAGGTTTTCTCTTTTAATTTTCTTTTCTTTTTCTTTTCTATTTTGTTTCTTTTCTCCTTTATAATTTGAATTTGTAAACTGATTCTCTAGCGAATTTAAATTTCAAAAATTTCACACAATCATTCAAACATGATGAAATTGCCTTATATGAGTTTTATTCCAAAGAAAATATTTTTATCTCTTGTAAAAGAATTCATTTTACATTTTTTTTCTTCAAAAAGAGTGGGTGTTACAACAACATCAATAGCTAGATCATCCATGAGTTGAGAACCAAGTTTGCCCAATGTTTCAATGTAACCAATCATTTTGATTACATGAGGGCTGACCGGGCTACCCTCCGCCAGCTTGCATGAGAACAAGGACTTTGAGATGTTATATCTCTTAGCTCTAGCTTGATTCTCAAACATTCCACGCGGTCCCTCAATCATAGAATAAGCATCCGTATGCTCATACTAGTTGTGTAGATTAGGGGAAAGTGGCAAGCATGAGGTAGCTTACATTAAGCGCATCATCGCAGTGCTTCGTATAAGCTCTACATGTCGCAGTAGCCATCAGCTGCGAGGTCATCAAGTATGGTTGCAGAAGAACGTCCTCGATTTTCTCTTGCCTAAGAATGATTCTCAGGTTGCGGCGCCAATCGATAAAGTTAGCTCTATTGAGCTTTTCCTTTTCAAGCACAGATCGCAAATTGAAACCGAATTGTTACTAGCGGACATGATTACAATAGAAAGTAAATATGCAAGGTTTAACACTATGGTATGTACCAATCCTCTACAAATAGTTTAATAAAAGATATTACCACTATATGATTATCGTCTTCCCTTTAATGACATATAGTGGTTCAAGATCCATATCCACTAATTCCTACTAAGTTTTGGCTTCACTGCTAGGAAATTAGTGACATAGGTAAACAACAATTGTTAATCATATCCATATATGACTCTTGTTTGTTGGGTGACATTCAATGTCCCGACTTCCAACTCTATGTCATAAAGTCCAAAACTGTTTTATAGCTTTGTTGAGTAAACTAACACTATTCATGCGAATGTCCAACATGCACCCTATGCATTATGATAGATGATGTTATTTTGCTATGGCAAACCTACCACACAACAATCAAAACAACATAGGTGCAGCTATTAGTAAATGACATCAAATGCTCGACTTTTGCAAGGTAAGCTATTCTATCACGATAAAACATCCACCATATAAAAAATATGAAAATAATAGTAATAAATAAACATCACAGGCATATGATCATATCACATTATGAATGGTATGACTTTTACAATCATAATGGTCTCCATCTCTATGGTTCCATCATGATCTGAGCTGCCATGCCTCTCTTGTTGTGGTGATCTCCATCTCCACCATGCTTGAAGACATCTCCATGGTCATTGAAAGAAGTTAATACAACTAATAGCTACCAAATAGATTACATGAGAGATCAAACATCACAAGTCGACATGCAGGTCGTTATACAATTATGTGACAACCTCAACCCGGTTGTGTTAAATTCGCAACACACAGGCTGCACAAATATAACACACAGATCATCACATCACATTGAGGCCATACAGTTCACATCATTCCATGCAAAAACAAGTTAAGCGTAGAACAGTTTTTAGCACGAAACAATATTATGTAATCGCTATAGTAGACAACAAATGGCGCCCTTAACACCAAACAGAATTACATAGATCGCATCTATGAAATCACTATGAAAATCTCATCAGATTGATCAAATCAACCCGAATCCGAGTCATTCAGAATGCCTCAATTTTCAATGTGACTGGTTATTCATGAGTAGATCGCGACTCATGACCGTGGTCTGTTGGCTCAATCTGCTAGCTATGTACGCGATTAGTCCCAATAGTGGTTCCAGCCGATAGAAATAGGTTGCGCACGCAATAGAGAAGGAGCACGAACTGACCCTTTAGTCATATATGATCGCAATCTACTCTAAACAATTCCAAACCCCAACAACGGTGCTAAAAATTTCATCATATGAACATGTCTATAGTAGATCCCATCTGCTAGCAAGATCAAAACCAAAAACTACGCAAGTTAGCTCTAATGCCGCTGTTGAGAAATAGGCGGTACGCTACTCTAGCAATTCTACGGCATCACCAAAGAAACATGCGAGTACAACGGTCATAGATCATTACCACTAGACACGTAGCGCAACGGAACGTAGACGCACATCAATGTAAGAAAAGTAGACAATCTCGTTTGTCTCCTCCTCGCCCTCGTCACAGTAGCAGGTAGATGAACACATTCGTCGTAGCCGATCACTGCAGCAGTAGCAGCAGCGCCTCCATAGAGTCCACAGGTACAGAGAGGAACGCCGTGCATTGGTGTGCTAGCATCGCGCGCGCGGCAAGGGTCTCGGTGTGAGGCCTTCGAGGGGTGGCGGCTAGGTCTGTCACGTGGTGGAGTAATTAGCCCCTAACCCTACCCCTCGTATTTATAGGCGTACTAATGGGCTTTTAGATCGCAGACCAATTAGTACCCTAATTGCTTATGGATCAAATATCCAACAGGCCTTAACCCGAATTGATATAATTGTCTCTTGGGCATATCACCAATAGGTTCGGTGTATCTTTGGAAAGATATGAGTTGGTTATGGTTTGACTTGGTGTGAGACACCAAGTTCAGTTGTTTTACAGATGTGTTAGATGCTCCTAAGATGTTTGGAAGGTTTAGGATTGCTTCTATCTTCATATAAAAGAATCCTAAGTAGATTTGAAATGTTTTAGTTGAATCCAAGTAGGAGGAGAGTCCTGGTTTGATAGGAGCCTGTTGAAAACGTGTCTATATAAGAAAGGGGGTCAAGGCTTCATGGATACGATGACAAGCAACTGCCTCTCGTGTTGTTTGATGAATAAAATTTGTTGTTTGCGCAAAGATTTTGAGTCTTGATCGTCTGGCTTGTTTTCATCAAACTTTTCTTGGTGAGTTTTTGTACAGATTGATGATGCATTGTTGTTTTTATCATAACTCATGTTTTACTAATCTAATTGATGTGATTCTTTTTGTGTTGGCTTCACAACTTAATCATCTATCATCTAAGAAGTTTTCATGGTCATTGGTATCTCAGTTTATGTGTCATAAGAGTATTTTGCAACATAATAGATCTATTTTTCGTTCGGGTAGAACAGATTGACCTTTGCTTAATCTTTTACTCATAACTCGAGTTCTACTCAAATTTTTAAGGTGACTCTTATAGCTGGTCTTTGTGACACATTCTCCACAACCTCAGTGAGTTTGTCAAGACTGAATATTTTAACACACTTCCACATATAGTTCTTATCCATTCGATTAGTTTTGTATCAAGGGGTTTGAGACGTCTGCATAAAAGTTTTTAATCTACCATTCACCCCCTTCGGACGACATCACCTTCAAGTGAGAGTGACCCTCCCTACATGTCGGCGACCACTCCGGCACCGGTAGCCACCACCCTTTTTCTTCTTTCTGATGACTTCACTGGCACACTATTGGGGACAACCTTCCTCTGATACTCTTTCAAGTGTTTCTATTCTCTGATACTGGCATCATCGTTATATCTATTTATCGGGTTTCTGACCCTGGATTTGTACCAATAGCCTTCTCATATTACTGTGGGGATTCATCTTATTCTTAGTTTCTCTTGGAATTTTCTTACATGATAAAGAATCACCACTCTGCTATGACATGGACCGAGGTCCAGGTATGTTCCTTGACCTTGAGCAGGACGCTGATCTGGCTCGTGGGATTTCTCGAAGGGGCAACAATTTCAGGATGAGGTATTTAACAAATTTCGATCAGCAGTACATGAATCTTCCTCTGATCCGAGGGGATCATTGTTCATGATTGTAGTCTTCAAAAGATACACTTTTCGATTGACGGAAAAATCTGTTAGCTATGCATTGTTCAGCATTCTTGGGGGAACTCCTTATGGTTATCATGTCCATTTTCTTCAAGGTCGGCATTTCAGAATATCAGTTGCTAACAAGAGTGTGGGACTCTTCATTTATTCCTTCAAAAAATTTATTACTAATACCATTGAAGCTCACTTCTCTCTATGGAGAGATGGAGGGGAGAATTGGCAGGTGGAAAAAAAGAAAGTGGGAAAGAGAAGAGCAAGAAAGTTGGACTATGGTTTCTTGTTGAAAGCATCGAAGAAATTCTCATGTGCATTAAGCCAAAACCAAGCGAGTTACTTTTAGTGATAAGCTTATTCAAGACTCACAAAAGGTAAAGTCCAGGCCCCATGAACTATTTGATAATTCTGTAATTCAGTTTGGGCCATTTAGTTTTCCTCTGTGCAATGTGAATCATCGAGTTCTTGGATCATGGAGCTTTATTGATTTCCCTGGTATCAGGCTTCCCATAGCTCCAACACAGGATATAACTGAACTTGGGACCCCGAACCATGACAGACCAGTTACAAAGGCATCATCGGTAACAATTTTAAATTTGAATGGGGTTTCTATGTCCAGGGTATTTTAGAATCTAAAAAAGATTTGAAATTAAATGATATGCATCGGTTGGAGGTATACAATCGTAGCAAATCTATTAACAATTATGAGAACAATCACCAATTCTTTATATGCTTGGCACGGGAGCACTATGCTCAACACTGTAAAGGGGAGTTCTGATGCATATATTGCTATAATTATGGCTATAAGAAGAACTGCTGTATACAAAAGAAAAATTTGACACTAATCAAGTAGACAGTCAGGAGGCAAGAGATAAATGTCCACCAACAGAGTTATTGTACCAACAACAGTAGGCATGCAGGCTCGATTACCGAAGACACAATTTGTAGTGGGGAAGCTGACAAGACACTTGCCATCACTACTACTAACTTTACTTCTAGTAATCTGTTTCGCGGTAGTCTGAGTATAAGCCACGGAGTTCTCGATGACATTCTCATCTCGGTAGCCCTTCCTCTACAATGCAAACTCATTCCTATCAGCAAACTAATTATGGCTAACTTTGCCATCAATCCTTTGCGATTCCTGCCAGTGCGGGCAGTCCCAGAAGATGGAGGTCTGCATCAAAAAGCATAAGGAGTGTGCTACATCTATGGGGAAGTGACAAAGAAAAACGAGCAATTGGCCATTGCAGTCACAAATGAGAGTCAAGTTATATGGCTAGCAGAAGCTTTACAAAGCCAGCAAGTAAATTCAATGATTCAATTCCTTGCAAGCAAAATACAAGAAATGAGAACTGTTGGGCCAAGCTCGGTGGAAAAGTCCCTAAAGATTGGTTTTGACTTATATGGAGAAGGGTTAACCAATTTTAGGATTCAAGAGGTTGAAGGAGGCACGATCACAGGAGACCAAGTCACAGAACAAGGCCAGATTGAAGGACATGATCTGGAGCCAACCTGCAATGATAGTCTCCCTGTGCAGAAAGTGATGAAGCAAGTGTTTCACAACCGGTCATGCAAGCTATTAATGTCTAAAGATGATCTTAGTAGAAGTGAGCGTATAAAAGAAAAAAAAAATCAAAGGTAATAAGCATGTCAATGCAACAGATCTCCTCAAGAGTCCAAAAGGGAAGGTTAAAAAGAAGAAGGCAAAGAATAAGGGTAACACCTCTAATTCTCCTAAACATTACCTGCCTAAATTCCCTGGTTTAAAAAATATTGAAACAATGATGAGATTTATCCTGAGATTCCAATTCAAGAAATTCAAACTGTTGCTATAAATTTCTGTTAGATGTCTCCATCGGAGGTGTAACACCCACTATTTTTAGAAGGAAAAATAATAATTGTAAAATGAATTTTTCAAGAGATAAAAACATTTTCTTGGGAATAAAATTCATATAAGGCAAGTTGCATCATGTTTGAATGATTGTGTGAATTCTTGAAAATTCAGATTTACTAGAAATTCAGTTTACAAATCCAAAACATAAAAGAGGAGAAAAAGAAAACAGAAATGAAAAAGAAAAAGAAAAGAAATAGGAAAAAACTCCCCTGAACCGAATCCCCCAAACTGGCCCAACTCCCTCCTCTCTCCGCGCCGGCCCGCTCAACCCGCGCCGCGCCTCCCTCTCTCTTTCACTTGGCCCCGCACGTCAGCCCTCACTCGCGCCGCGCTTCCTCTCCCCTCGCTGACAGGCCGGCCCCGCATGTCAGGGCCTCCTTCTTCCTCGCGCCCGCGCCGCTTCCGTAACGCACGCACGATGCGCTGCCGCATTCCACCCTTTCAATGCCGACCGTTTCACCCTAATCAAGCACCCCATCGTGCCCATGATGATCTCCGAGAATTACTCAGCCGAACCCCTATAAAACCCAACCACCCCCCCCCCTCGGATTTCACCGCCCGACGCCCCAAACCCTAGTGCCGCCGAGCTCGGTAATGCCTGCCATGTTCCCGTCGTCCCACCCGATTCCTTGCCTCGAAAACTAGCCTAACACCTTTGCCATGTTCTCAGGATCGCGCCAGACATCTTCGTCTGTGGAATCCAGCTCTGTGTCACCGACTTCGTTGGGCGCCGACAAGATCCGCAGCTCCCCATCGCCGCCGACCACCTTTCGCCTCTCCTCCAGCCGTGCGACAACCCTCGATGAGACCCCCGTGCTCCCCTCTTCATGTTGCGCTAGATAAATGTGCACCGCAGCCGCCGTAGTGCGAATTTGGTCACCACCGGCAAGATCACCGCCGCGCACACGTCATCGCCGTCGCGCGCCGCCCTGCGCCGTCGCTCCCGCCATTCGGGGCAACGTGGCCCTCTGTCGGCCGTCCATTTGGTTTCTACGGCTGAGATTAGATCAGGCCGTACCCCTTCGGTCTTTAAATTCTGAGCCGCCCATTTTAAATCCAACGACACACATTTAAACACTCATAACCATTGGAAGATTACACAAAGAAGCCCCTGGACTTTTAAAACTAATTACAGATTGGTCCAAATCTTTACAGAATCAACCCCAGACTTTCTGGAAATTAGGGAATAATTGTAAAATGAAGTAAAAATCATTTTGAAGCCCCTGGAATATTCTAAAATAGCAAATAAATACTGGAAAATTGTAGAATGACCCCTAGAATTCTTAGAAATATATTTTAACCTCTGGAATAGTTCTATTTTTGCAGAAAGACCCCTAGCAATTCCAAAATTTAAATAAAAGTCCTTAGTTTAAATAAAATAATTATAAAAATAGATTTAAATATGTTTTTTCTATTTTTCTTTTCTGTAATATTTTTTATAATACATTTAATTTGCTGAATTGATCATAAAATACATTATAATTGTATTTAATTCATAAAAATTTATTTGCACATAGAAATAATTTTTAAAATAGTGTAAAAATTGTAAAATGTATATTCTATGTTATAACACTATTTTAAGCATATTTTGAAGGATAAAAATTTCTATAAATTAATATTAGGTTTCTAATAAATATAAAAATGTTATAAAAATTTCTAAAGATATGTTTTACTTAATATATTTCATTTAACTCTAAAATTTTTAATAATTGGTATTATGCCCATAATTTAAATTAACCATAAAATCACTCTTGCGTAGGAATTTATTTTTATTTGAGTTGGTTGCATTTTATGTGTTCTTATTGTATGTTATTATCTTGCATTATCGTAATTTAGAGTCGGGGCCAGAACTGACATTTAACCTTCAAGAGCAACAATTTCCCGACGACCACCAGGCTCAACTTGGAGGCAAGTTCCTTGACCATCTTGCAACCTTTTTGTTAAGTTTTAGATAGTTGCATGCTAAATTAAAATATGAATCCGCGGTTATCTTTTCCTAGATTTTCCACAATATTCCTTGTCAACATGGTTTGGGTGTTTTACTACTATTTAGTTATGCTTAGCCATGCTTAACTGAAATATGATCTACTTATCTACAAGTTTACATTTGATGTATTATGATTCATAAATCGATGGCAATATTGGAATTTAGTAGATAGGAATCTGATAGGGGGTTTTGTATGGATTGGTGCACGCGTGCAAAAGACCTAGGTTTGGGGCTTGACACCTATCGAATTCTAAGAACCGGTTTATGGAAGAAGTTGCTAAGCCTTTTAGTATCACCACAGAATTGCATATGGGACAACTTGGTTTAGTAACTTGGTCTCTCCCGATGTAGCATAGGTAATTGATCGGGCGGGGAATGGGTTCTGCCTTGGGATCCGCATGCCCTCCCCCGTGCAATACCTGTGCTTGGAGCCCTTTTACTTATTTTTTCGATGCTTGTACTTTTATTTTAGACCTGTAAGGTCATTTACGTTATAAGGTGATGTACTCGAACATGGTATTATATCTGGTATTTCACTTTTCTCTACACATGTATGAGTTGAACTGATCCTTGCATACATGTGGAAAGCATCTGGTTGTCTTCTTATTACTAGGTGTGACAAAGTGGTATCAGAGCCGTGTTGCCCGTAGGACGCAAGCCTAGATATAAAAGGACAATTTAAGGACTTTACTATTTTCAAATATTATTAATTGTAAAAATTTCATTGTATTCTTTACCTTATAGTTGTTTCACTTACTCCTTAATTTGTTTTATTGCTGACACTCTCCTGTATCAAAATTTTAGATGGCCAACGTCAGGAGAACTGCTCGCATGTCCACTGGAAGCTATGTTCCTAACCGAAGGATTGCTGCTCGCCGTACCCTGCTCAACGACCCTCGACGTGCAGTGGTGATTCGCACTGATGGAAGGGCTGCAGGACGACTCTGACAATGACTTCAAGCTATACTGCATGATGCCGGCTACATGCACGAGAGACTGTCACTCACCTACCACTCACTCGGGATGCAGCGCCCCTACCGGATAGAGTGGTCATGCAAGCTGTTTGTCTACTATGGAAATGAACTACTCAAGTTGCACCGTACTCCTGCCTCGAGGAGCTACCAACATCATGCTAAACAAGATGTCAGTTGGGAGGCCATCACCTTTTGGAGTCACTCTTACCGCTACCAGCTGAGGATCACTGTGCATGCCTACACTCCCCAGCGTCCAAGTGGCACTGGCAACTTCGTCACCAGGTTCGTGGAGGGGCCCTTGAACCTTCCACAGACTCACCAGATAGTTGATGACGTGGAGCGCCTCAGCATTCGACTCCACAAGGCTCAGCAAGAAATACAGGATGTCCGTGACCTTGCAGCACACTATGAAAGGCTAACGAGGAGGTACTGTCGGATCACCAATGTCAGTGGTTTTGATCCGGCAGATCTCCCGACACTACTAAAGTGTTAGAGGAGTTTGAGGTTCGGTATGGGCGCGCGGAGATTCAAGAAGGTGAGATGTCAAGTGACACAAGGGACACCAAGATTTACATGGTTCGGGCCGCCTGAGCATAATACCCTACTCCACGGGATGTGTTGATGTTATATTGATTGTATGTTCTCAACGTGAGTTGAGAGTGTAGAATGAGTGCGTCTTGTCCGTGTGTGTTCGAGTGTCCCCTATGTATCGTCGGCCTGTCCTTTTATAGTACAAGGGCAGGCCGTTACAAGTTAGCCTAGCTAGACATGTGGCCCCGGCGGTTACTGATATTGATACACATTCAACACGTTTAATTGCCCTTAATGACCGAGTTATGGGCTTTGACAGCACCATTACTGGTAATTAAGGTCGTCCGATCGTGTGTCATTAATATAGTATTAATGACACTTGATCGGGTCTTGAAGTCCTTGATTCCCCTTTGAGGATCCGGAGCCGTTGTGGAGTCTTCCGGAGGTAAGAGGCTGAAGATCCGATGGTTGGACACGTGGCAGCGTTGGAGCACACTGTGGGGAACAGATAGGTCTGGTGCTACCCGACACGTGTCAGTTCCAGAGCTTCCCTCGGTCTGGGGTTAGGTCTGGGGATGCCATTGCTGTACATAGCCCGGAGCTTCCCCCTTGCGGGCGGTAGCTCCGATTTGACAGTACACGTGGCGACCCTGGGACTAACCATGTTGGAGAAGCGGGTCCGGTTATGTCTGACATGTGGGTCTCCGAAGGTCTTCAAATCAAGTAGATGACTTTCCCTTGACATCTTTGCAATCCCAAGGAGTATATGGTATCCAGGGTACCGACAGTGGCCCCCTTGGCCCACCCCTGGGGAAGACCCCTTGGGTGAAGTCATTCCGCCGGATGTGGGTCCATCCTTCGACTTTTGAACTGAGTCTTCAAAGGTATTCGGATGTGCCATTGGCGATAGTTTGGAGTTAAACCCTCGCCGCGTGGCATATCCCGTGTGCGGCAGATGAGATCTTCGGCGTGTGGATCTCACGCAATTGAAGGTCGCCGATTCTGGATACGAAAACTGTATCGGTTCCGCGCGCCTTGTCAGGTCGCCGCCTTCGAGCTTCCCGCCTCATGATGACAACCGTTCACCTGGGTAAGAACCTCGACTTGATCGTCAGGGTAGTCCCGGGCCCTCTTGTCATCGGTTGGGTGGAATTTTTGAGTAGTATCTTCGGCTTCCTTGCGGTTTCCATCCATGCGTTGCGAGGGCTTACTTAAGAAGGAAAGCGCGCACCGTCTGGAGTTCTTTACGCCTCTCATCTGATCTTGCGCTCAAACTCCCAACTTGTGCTCGCTTTTCCTCTCTTGCCTTGCTGTGCTGCGATGGAGTTGGGATTCTGCGAGAGTCGTTTGAAGACCGAAGGTGACTTGAAGAAGGTCCGGGCCCTCATGGGATGGTCCCCGGACTTCATCAACCACCTACTCCGCACCGGGGGAGAGCTCCCGTTCGAGAAGGAGCACGCCGGCGAAATGGTGTACTTCTCTTCGTATGCCATGGTGGGGTTGATCCCACCTTTTTCCTACTTTTTCTTGATGCTGCTAGACTTTTATGGTCTACAGCTATACCACCTTGGCCCCCACTCCATTCTTCTTGTGTCTATCTTCGTCCACTTCTGTGAGATGTGGGTGGGCATCCCCCCCTGCATTGGAACTCTTCCGGACCTTCTTCCCCGTTCATACCACCGGTAGGAGCAATGAGTATCTTGGCTTCTACTACTTCGTGAAGCGCAAGAAGTGCCCATTCAAGTACCTCCGGTCGTTTCCCTCTAGAAAGTGGGATGACTGGAAGAAGGACTGGATAGTCATCCGGGTGGAGGAGCACGAGAAACTGGAGCTGCCCGAAGGCCTCCCCAACATTGACTCTACAGTCTGGAGTGAAGCTCCGGTGCTGGCGGAAGCCTTCAAGCCTGCCCTGACCAGGATCCGCCAGTGCGTGAAGGGAGGATTAACTCCTCAGGCAGTGTTTTGCAACTTCCTGGTCAACATGTGGGCACCGCTGAAGAGGAGAGAAAAACTCGCTTGGGCCCTCAACGGCGTGATAGACAACGACTGGGTCAGGACCGGGCTGAAGTCCAACATGTCGGGGACAACCTTGGAGTTCCATCTCAAGAAGTTCCAGCACGGCATCGACGTTGCGGGTGACGACTTGACTCCGCCATAAGCTTTTCTCCCTCTGAACATGGAAGTAGAGTTCAGCAGGGAGCTCTGGCGGAAGATGCCTGTGCTTGACGACCTTGGTGTCGTCGAGAGAAGATCGACCTCCAGGGTGGTGATCCCTGGGTCCTCCGAAGGTGGCTCCGACCCTGCCCCGAAGCCAAGGATCGAAGTCGTCGGCAAGGGCAAGGAGCCGGCAGACGAACCCTTAAGCCGGAAGAGGAAGCTGCAGCATGTCGACGGAAGGTCCGTCAGGCCTACCACCTCTGAATCAGCTCCTTCTCCCCGGAGGGGGAGCTCTTCTACAACTGCGGCGGTTGTTCCCGCAGCGACGTCTTCCCGGGGTGCTTGCTCCGGGCATGCGACTTCAGCACCAGGGCCGGTTGAGGCCTCTAGGTCCGGAGGTCCTTCCCGGTCGAGGGGGGGCTCGACTAAGGAAATTCCCGTGGATGCGACGAGTTCCAGGGGGCCTTCCGGGGCTTCCACGCCGGCGGCGGCTATGGTCATCCCAGAATGCCCGGGAAAGAGGTTCCGCGCAAGCTGGTGCGGAAGCCTCCCAAGGTAATTTTTAATCTTTACCTCAGATAGTTGTTTTGTTGTAGTAATTGTTTTTTAAATTTATTCATCCATCATCTACAGCGTTCCCAAGAAGAGGAGTGAGGCTCCACCCTCAGCCACAGTAGCTGAAGCTGTGAGGGCGGAAGCTTCTGCTCCTGTCCCGGTGCCGCTCCAAGTGGTGGCTGAAGCTGCGACAGCTCCGGCGCCAGCTGTCGTGGTCATGGACCTCGACTCATCCCCAGAGACTCCCGTGGTAGCGCCAGACCGCGAGTGAGAAGATGCGCCAGCGGCACCTGCTCTGGAGGTTAAAGCTCCGGGTCCTGGTGCAGAGATGATGGAAGCTCCGGCCATTGAGCCGGAGGAAGCAGTATTTCCGGCCCAAGAGCCGGAAATTGTCGAAGCCCCGGCGGTTGAGCCAGAGGTAGTTGAAGTCTCGGCGTGCGCGCCGGATGTTGAGGAAGTCCCGGCGGTTGGGCCGGCTACTTCTGAAGCGCAGGCCGCAAAGCCGGTAATTGTTGGAGCTTTAGCCACAGGGCCGGTTGATGTTGAAGACTTGCCGGCTCCTGAGCCGGTTGTTGCGGAGGCGTCGGCGCTCGAGTCCCCAATAGAGGAGGTGCCTAGGCCAGAGCCAGAAGCAGCCCGTGCTCCGGAAGTGACGACATCGGAGGTACTCGCGGCTAAGTCGGAGTGCCCTGTTGGAGTCGCTGGCCCCCTGCCTGAGGGGGCAAATGTAGACCTGGCGGCGGGGCCTTCGGAACAACTTCTTGAGGTCGGAACTTCATCAGCGGGACCCTCCTCGATGGCGACTGAGGCCATCCCGAAGGACAGCCCTAGTGCCATGGAGACCCAGGGGACCACTCTTGTGGAGTGGGACCCAATTTTTGTATCTGAAAAACCCGCTGGAACCAGCGGAGGAGACCCCAGCAGGTCTGGAACCTATCCAGTTTTCATTGTCTATTGACAACGCCTGTTCCAGTCTGCGTCAAGTTCAACTGGCCTTCTTCCACGACAGCAAGGCTCTTGAAGAGGAGCGCCAAACCCTTAGGCCGTGGCGTAACCGGCTCTACTTCGAGACCAAGCTGGCGCAGACGAGGCTAGCAGATGACAAAGAGTGGATCAAGCGGGAGAAGGTCCGCCTGGAATACTGGGGCAAATTATTGGATGACAGGGAGAGTATGACTCGCGCTCTTGATGCTCAATCCCGGGCCATTTACGAGCAGACCAAAGCAGCAAACAGTGCGGCCGATGAACGCCAAGAGAGGATTGAGGCCATTAATACTACTCTCATCAAGCGCTGGGAGGCACATGAGGAGAGGGAGAAAAGGCTCGAAGATGAAGAGGAGAAACTCCTAGAGCTGCGGGATGATGTACTGAGGAGGGAGGAGGAGCTCACCGAAAAGGTGGCTCTGGCCGACAAGGGCCTCAAAGAGCGCGCCAAGAAATTGGAAGAGTGTTGCACTGAGGAGGAGGAGAAGGCCTGGGTGCGAGGGCAGGAACTCTATGAGCAAGAGTGTGCCCTTGCTGCCAGGGAGAAGGACCTAGTTGACCGCTGGAACAAGATCCACCTCCGGGAGGAGGAGCTCGGAAAACTCGAGAAGCGAGTTGCTGAAAAGATTCAGCAGAATGCCAAGGAAGTTGAGCGTCTCACTCGCGAGAATTCTGAACTGGTGACGGCTAAAAGATCCTTGACAGAACTGAAGGGCTTGAGGGCTGCAGACTCCCTACAGGTTTGGGAGTTCCTGGGCAAGGCCAACAACGCGCTGACACCGATGGGCTTCAGCCCCGTGCGTCCGGATGATCTGGAGCCAGACCTGGCGCTGCAAGCGCTAAGCTCGGCGGGTAGCAAAGTATCCAAGGTGGGGGACGTCATCGCGGACCAGTTGGAGGTGGAGGGGCAATCCCTGGCGAAGAACATCGCAGAGTATGTGCTGACGTGCTACACCAGCCGGAATCCCCAATTCCCTCTGGACCCGGTGCTTGAAGGTCCCGTTGAAGGAGAAGGTGAAGCCGCCCGAGCCAACGTGTCAGAGGTTGCTCATAAGGTCGCCCAGTTCTTCCATAGGGTCTAGGACCATCTCTGTAGCTCTCACTTGTATTCTCTCTTTTTCTTCCTCAATTTTGTAATCCCTTGTCTCTAGATGAATGAAATCCCCAAATTTTTGTGAATTTCACTTTTTGTCTTCAATACCTTTGTCTTCACTTGGCCCCCTGGTAGATGTACACAATTTGATTGTGAACATGTACCAAGAGGATATTGTGTTTTGTTGAAGACTCATTTGCTTCGAACTTGTAGAGTGTAGGTTCGAAGTCTTCGATAGTGACGGCCCCCTGAGGACAAATTGACTACCGTCGGAGCTTAGTAGCTCCGGCAATAGTCCCTATCAACGCGTAGAGCATCGATAGTTAGCCCTCCGGGGTGTCGGAGCTTAGTAGCTCCGGCAGTGACCTTTGCCAACGCGTAGCTTGTCGGCAACAGACTCCACTTGTGGGGTCTTCTCACCATCTTTTATTTTACGTCGACGGCTTGCCCCCCTAGCTTTACCGGAGCTTGGTTGCTCCGATGATTCTCGTTTTCAATGTTTAACATCGATTACAAGCCACCTAGGGGGAGTTGAAGCTTTGTTAGCTCTGACTTTTCACCATCAATGTGAATTCTTTATTTTTCCTGCACACTGAAGCCAAGAAAAATAGTAAAATTCGCTCCTTGCCTATAACTTCGTTGCGGCTTACGATTCCCAAGAAAGTTTAAGGTCAAACACAATTCTGAATACAACCGAATGTGTTGCCTTCTTTCTTCCAGATCCAATTGTACTTGGACCCGCCTTACTTTGGCCTGCCGGGGTGTAGGTAGAGTGGCGTACTTAGGGTGCTTGACCAGGCTGAGCCGATTGCACACTCCGGCCCTAAATTTGCTTGGCGGCATTCAGGCGAGTGGGTCATGAACAATATTGGGATCCAAAAGAATTGACAATACAGCTCGAATTGTACATGAACTGGTCGAACTAAAATTTCTTAAGAATTGCACAACTTTGTTATAGACAAGAAAGAGAAAAATAAAAAATGTTGAGCCTGTACAAAATAAATGCACGTGGAGTCTGTTTCAGCTGAAGATGTATTTCATTATAGGTCCGGGGTACAGGGGAAACAAGTACACTCTTAGGGTACGGAACCAGGCTAAGCGTGTTTAATTTCTCGTTTGACCCAGGGTAGCTAGCCACACTTTTAGTTCTGAGACTGTGACAAGTGTTGCATGAACTTTGCGGACCTTCCGAGGAAGGTCCGGCTGTTCTCCCGGAGGAACTACCCGACTCTGCACAATGACTCTATAACATACACCTCAAGTTACTTCAGACTCACCTCCGTGATATTAAGTGTAGAACTTACAGAGGTGCTCGATGTTCCAAGGATTTGGGAGAGGTGTCCCATCCTCGGTAGCCAAGCGAACGCTTCCGGGACAGGATACTTTAATCACTCGGAAGGGTCCCTCCCAGTTGGGGGAGAGTTTGTTTAACCCTTCTCTAGATTGTATTCTCCGTAGCACCAGATCGCCTTCCTCAAGCTGTCGGTTGTGTACATGCCGCTGATGATAGCACCAAAGGGCTTGGCGGTATCAGGCATTCCGAACAGCTGCTTGGCACCTTCCCTCCTCAAGGAGGTATAGGTCTTCACGCCGGAGCTTGTCCTGCGTGGCTTCGTCGAAGGTCCAGACCCGGAGTGACCCCAAGGTGATTTCCCGAGGAAGGATTGCTTCAACTCCATACACCAGGAAGAAGGGTGTCTCTCCAGTTGACCGATTTGGAGATGTCCTATTGGCCCATAAAGTGGGCGGAAGCTCTTCAATCCAGTTGGCTCCATGTTTTTTCAAACGCTCATAGGTGCGCGTTTGAGTCCTTTAAGGATTTCAGCATTTGCTCTCTCGGCTCTGCCATTGCTTGCTGGGTGAGCTACGGAGGCGTAGCAAACTTGAATGCCGAGGTCTTCACAATATCCTTGAAATGCAGAGCTTGTGAATTGGGTCCCATTATCGGTGATGATTTTGTTTGGGACTCCAAATCTGAATACAATGGAGTGCAAAAAGTTGATAGCAGATTGCTTGTTGTTTGTCACAACTGGAGTTGCTTCCGACCACTTGGTGAACTTGTCAATGGCAACGTACAGGAACTTGTAACCTCCGACGGCTCTTGGGAAAGGTCCCAAGATGTCCATCCCCCACACAGCGAAGGGCCATGTAGGAGGTATCATTTGTAGGGGCTGAGCCGGTGTGTGAATTTGCTTTGCATGAAATTGACATGCTTCGCATTTCTTCACCAGCTCAGTTGCATCCTGGAGTGCTGTAGGCCAGTAGAAGCCATGCCGAAAGGCTTTACCAACCAGCGTGCGGGAAGACGCGTGGTTCCCACACTCGCCTCCATGGATTTCTGCGAGGAGCTCGCAGCCTTCTTCCCTTGTAATGCACCGCATTAGGATGCCATTGGCACCGCACCGGTAGAGATCCCCTTCTACCAACGTGTATCTTTTAGCCAATCTGACTACCCGATCAGCGGATACATCATCGTCAGGAAGGATGTTGTCTTTTAAGTAGCTCCGGATCTCCAAGATCCATGCATCGGAACTAACTTGAGCATTTGTGTCTTGCGTGCTGGGTTGCTCGGAGCTTCCGGCAGCACCTACGATCCTTGATGGCTGCCATGGTAACAGGGCCATCGGGACTGTCAGCTTCGGGATGTTGATCTCGCCCCCTTCGCTCAGTTCGGTAGGCTGAGCTGTGGGTTTTGACAACCTCCGAACAAAAGTTCCGTCAGGAGCCGGAGCTCCGGTTGACGCTTTCGTCGAGAGTTCGTTGGCTTCAGCGTTGTGGGCACGCTGGACATGGTGGAGATCTAGGACTTCGAAGTCCTTCTGAAGCCTCTGGACTTCAAGGAGGTAAGCAGCTAGCTCGAGATTGTTGCAGGAGCATTCACCCTTCACTTGCTTAATGATGAGCTGTGAATCTCCCTTGACCAGCAGTTGCTTGACACCGTATGACAGTGCCACCCTTAGTCCATAAATGAGTGATTCATATTCCGCCGTGTTGTTGGTCGCCTTGAAGTCAAGGTGTACCATGTATTTTACCTTCTCTCCGGTTGGTGCGAGGAGAAGGATTCTAGCTCTGGCCCCCTGCTTTTGCATGGAGCCGTCAAAGTAGAGGGTCCAGTGAGGCTCGGTGAAGACCGGAGCCTTGTGTTCCGGCTTCTGCTCGCTAGGGCCCCCAGGGTTTGATGGAGAGGGAGTCCATTCCGCCACGAAATCCGCAATTGCTTGACTCTTGATTGCTTGCCTTGAAATGAATTCGAGATTGAATTCAGCCAATTCCGTTGCCCACTTTGCAATATTCCCAGTTGAGTTGGGATTATGCAAGATTGCTCGAAGTGGGTAAGAGGTCACCACTGAGATTTTGTGAGCTTGGAAGTAATGGCGAAGCTTCCTGGAGGCAATAAGAACTGCATAGAGAAGCTTATGCACCTCTAGGTATCGAGTCATGGCATCATGTAGTACTTTGCTGATGAAGTACACTGGGCGCTGAATGGTCCAGACCCTCTCGGAGGGGCCCAGAGCTTCCTCTTCACTGAACCAGATCCTCCCGGAGTGAGCCGGATTTTCTTCGGAGACCTCCGAGTCCTGGCTGGAGGAAACCAGAGCTTCTTCAGAAGCGACCTGGACCCTCCCGGAGGGGTCTGGGTCTTCTGAAGTGACTTCTTGTGGAAAGTCTGGGAGCTGGGACCCAGACTCGCTTTCAGGATCCTCCGGACCCTCCCGAAGGGGTCTGGATTCTTGAGTATGGGGTAGTTCTGGTCTGTCAGCAGCTAGGACCATGCTGACAACTTTGTCAGTTGCTGAAATGTAAAGCAACAAAGGCTCACCGGGGTTTGGAGCTACTAGAATTGGTAGGGTGGTGAGGAGCTGTTTTAGCTCCTGGAATGCCTTTTCTGCTTCTTCAGACCATTGGAATGGTCCGGACTTCCTCAATAACTTGAAGATGGGTAGTGCTCGTTCCGCCAGTCTTGAAATGAACCGGATGAGGGCTGCTAGACATCCAGTTAGCTTTTGGACATCTTTGATGTGGGCTGGTGGCCGCATGTCTTCAATGGCCGTGATCTTCGCCAGATTAGCTTCTATGCCCTGGTGACTTACCTGGAAACCAAGAAGTTTTCCAGAGCTAACCCCGAAGACACACTTGTTTGGGTTTAACTTTGTGCGGGTGACCCGCAGCTGATCGAAGACAACCTGCAAGGTGTCAAGGAGTGACTCCTTGTTCTTGACCATGACCACGAGATTGCTTCCGAGGCATTTCGGACGGAAGACTTCTTGGATGAATCCAGCTTCGAGCAACTTCTTCACTTCTTGTCAGATGAAGTTCTGTCGCTTTAC
This sequence comes from Tuctoria greenei, assembly GCA_036927565.1. Taxonomy (NCBI): domain Eukaryota; kingdom Viridiplantae; phylum Streptophyta; class Magnoliopsida; order Poales; family Poaceae; genus Tuctoria; species Tuctoria greenei. The sequence goes on along the minus strand of JAYESD010000004.1, from coordinate 181,546,969 downwards.
GGATTGCTTCCAAGGCTTCTGATGCACAGGCCGGGCGTCGGGGTAGATCTTCAGATTGTGCTCAATCACTTCCCTAGGGATCCCAGGCATTTGTGACGGTTGCCAGGCAAACACGTCGACATTAGCCCAGAGGAATGTGATGAGCGCGAGTTCCTATTTGTCGTTCAATCCCCCTGATATATGGGTGGTATGAGCGGCATCAGAACCGATTTGGACGACTTTGACGGGAATGTCGGTGTCGCCGCTTGGCTGCACACGAGGTGCAGAAGTCGAGCCTCGCTAACGAATGCTCGGGGGTTTTGGAGCTTGCTCCTGCCTGGAGTCCTCCTCTTTCGCCGTAGTAAGTGCATGGAGTTCTTCCAGAGCAGTTACTCTGACTGTACGATCTCCGCGAATCCGGAGAACGCCTACTGGTGTTGGCATCTTTAACACTAGGTAACCATAATGAGCAGCTGCCATGAATTTGTACAAGGTAGGCCTACCTAAGATGGCATTCAAGGGTAAGTTGATCTGAGCAACGTCAAAGACCAACTTCTCGGTGCGATACTTCTACCGGGTCCCGAAGGTAATGGGGAGGGTAATAGCTACGAGTGGGGTAATGGCTCCCGGACCTACTCCGGAGAAAGGTCGGGAGGGGTGGAGATCTGAAGGTCGGAGCTAAAGCTTGGTGAAAGCTTCAAAGCTTATGAGATTGAGCCCCGAACCTCTGTCTACCATGACATGGTGGAGCTGGATGTTATTGATGGTAGGAGATACCATCAATGGTAGCTGACCTGCTCCAATCATGCTTCGAGGGCAGTCTGAAGCATCAAAAGTGATGGCTGTGTCCATCCACTTCCGATGAGGCTCCGCCCTGGCTGTAGGAGCTACAGCATCCATGTCCCGACGCATAGTCTTGATGACTCGGCGGGAGGTGATGTCCCATGATCCACCAAAAATGGTGTTCATGGTCTTCCGACGCTCATTGTCAGAGGCGTTGGAATCGTCGTCGACGGAGGTGTAAACGACCTTCAGGACCTTTTTGGGATCCTGAAAACCTAACTCCTCTTCAGCCGGAGTTTCGTCAACTTTTTGTTTTCCTTCCCTCTGTCGTAAAGGAGCTTCTTCCCGGCGCTTGTTCTAGAGCTCGGCAAGGTTTTGGACCTCCCGGCAGTCTTCCAAACTGTGGCTGTCCATTTTGTGAATTGGACACCACACCTTGGGTTTGCCACCGTCTTCAAAAGACGGTCGAGGTCGCTTCTTGGGGCATGGCCCCTAGCCACCCGGAGCTGCAGCAGCTGCAGCATTGGATGCACCGGCCGAGGGCTTCTTCTTGCCATTGGTCATTTTCTTCTTCTTGCCACTCCCGGAGGTAGCGGTTTCTCCTTTGGAGGATTTCTTGTGATCCTCAGGAGTTGGTTTGGAGTGCATTTCACGACCCTCCGCAGCTCTGGCACATTTGTCAGCCAAGCTGAAGAGTTCCGTGACACTGGTAATCTCCTTGATCGCCAGTTTCTCCAGCATCTTCTTATCCCGCACTCCCTGTCTAAATGCCACGATGACAGAGGCGCTAGAGATAGAAGGGATAGTGTTTCATACCTGAGAGAATCTCTGGATGAATGATCGCAGGGATTCTCCTCCTTTTTGCACAACTGCAAAAAGGTCCAGTTCGGTGCCTGGTCGGGTGTAAGAACTCCCGAAGTTGGCAGTGAACTGCTGACACAACTCCTCCCAACTGCTGATGGAGTTCGGTGGAAGGCTCATAAACTAGGACCTGGCAGTCCCAGTTAAAGCCACTGGGAAATAATTGGCCATTACGGCCTCATTTCCTCCAGCTGCCAAGATAGCAGTGGAGTAAATCTGAAGAAATTCGACAGGATTAACGGTCCTGTCGAACTTCTTCGGCAGGTGAGGCCGGAACATCCGTGGCCACCTGAACATACGCAGATGCATGGCCAGGGCTGAACAGCCTCCTCCTACTCCTTCAGGAGCAGGAATGTCTTGAGCTTCTCGTCTTTCACGAGCACGCTCAATATGGACTCGGCCGTCTTGTTGGCGATATCGGCGATCAAGCTCCGCCCGGAGGTCATGAGTTGAAAGCCTTGACACCATGTGAGTGCGTCGTGCCCCGGAGGGCAACGACATCACCTGCTATGATGCAGCATGTCTCCTGTTGTTGGAAACGTGCGGACCAAGTCTACCAGACAAGGTCCGTCGCTGCGACGGGGCCCGTCCTGAAGGAGGAGGACCCTGGTTGCTGATGCGGTCGGCTGCTGCTACAACCAAATGTTCCACATTGGCCCTCCACTGCTCCAGTGCATCCCGGGATGCATCCGAAGGTGGTGGGCGTTGGAGAAGAGCACGTGCTGCATGGAGCGTGTGTTCCGGGTTGTCAAGATTCGCCGACGCAGTGATTGACGCCGGTGCACCATCGCGTTGTCCAACTTGATTTGCTGGTGGAGGAGGCGGTGGTGGAAGTGTGACTCCTGCTGGAGTCGTGGTTCCTGCTGGTGGCTGCATATTGGAGGGGTTACCCCCAACAGCTTGAACAGCGGGATGACCATTGGATGATCCAGCGGCCGAGTTCACCATTCTTGAAATCTCGGGCGACCCCCTACCTGGCGCGCCAACTGTCAGTGGTTTTGATCCGACTGATCTCCTGACACTACTAAAGTGTTAGAGGAGTTTGAGGTTCGGTATGGGCGCGCGGAGATTCAAGAAGGTGAGATGTCAAGTGACACAAGGGACACCAAGATTTACGTGGTTCGGGCCGCTTGAGCGTAATACCCTACTCCACAGGATGTGTTGATGTTGTATTGGATGTATGATCTCAACGTGATTTGAGAGTGTAGAATGAGTGTGTCTAGTCCGTGTGTGTTCGAGTGTCCTCTATGTATCGTCAGCCTGTCCTTTTATAGTACAAGGGCAGGCCGTTACAAGTTAGCCTGGCCCGACATGTGGCCCCGGCGGTTACTGATATTGATACACATTCAACACGTTTAATTGCCCTTAATGACAGAGTTATGGGCTTTGATAGCACCATTACTGGTAATTAAGGTCGTCCGATCGTGTGTCATTAATATAGTATTAATGACACTTAATCGGGTCTTGAAGTCCTTGATTGCCCTTTGAAGATCCAGAGCCGTTGTGGAGTCTTCCGGAGGTTAGAGGCTGAAGATCCGACAGTTGGACACGTTGAAGCGCCGGAGCACTCTGTGGGGAACAGATAGGTCCGGTGCTACCCGACACGTGTCAGTTACAGAGCTTCCCTCTGTCTGGGGTTAGGTCCGGGGATGCCATTTCGGTACATAGCCTGTAGCTTCCCCCTTGCGGGCGGTAGCTCCGGTTTGACAGTACACGTGGCGACCCTGGGACTAACCATGTTGGAGAAGCGGGTCCGCTTATGTCTAACATGTGGGCCTCCGAAGGTCTTCAAATCAAGTAGATGACTTTCCCTTGAGATCTTTACAATCCCAAGGAGTATATGGTATCTAGGGTACCAACAACCGACTTGGACCCAGATGTGTATCCCTATGACACCTCCACGTGGATTCCGGACTCCCCAGATCGCTATATCGGACGTGGCGATACTAACTCACTGGATGAGACTTCAGACGAGGAGCCATCTTTAGGGGAGCCTTCTGTGCCGCAGCAGCCCGCCAACTCTCCTCCACATGGCAACGAGTCTCATGGAAGCAACCAGGGTATGATGGAGATGATGATGAAGACCCGGACGAGGACCTTGAGGAGGAGGACCCCGAGGAGCAAGAGTAGACTCCGACCTATCCCTACGACTCAAGATTAAGACATTTACCCATGAGTTGTAATAAGAGTGATGTAGTGATGATCTATGTAATCTTGAGTTGTATGATTTGCTTTGAGAACTTTATTATCCATGTTTGTGTTTGCTTAAATGAAATGACCTTTATTTCTCTTACTCCTTATTGATGCATATAGTGGGAAAGTCGTATAGAATAGTTTCTCTCTTACCTTCTTATTCTAAATCAACAACCCAACCTCAGATGGAAGGAAGAGGAAGAGAACGTGGACATGGTGTGCCACTCAATCAAGACCCCGAAGTCGCGTTACCTCAATGGAATGGAAGAGGTGCCCGTGGAGCACCAGCTGCAAACAAAATGCAACAAATGATGGCAATGCAGCTACAAATGATGCAAAATTTAACACAAATTGTGAACAACATGCAACAGGCTTAGCAAGCACCACCACCCCCTCCACCACCACCACCACCCTCACCTCCAAGATTTTGCTTGAGAGACTTCATGAACACTCAACCTCCACACTTTTCCAACGCTGTGGAACCTATGGATGCCGACGACTGGATCAATACAATTGAAAGTAAATTAAGGATTGTCCAATGTGAAGGAAGAGAAAGGGTACTATTTGCATCACACCAACTCCATGGACCTGCAGCTGATTGGTGGACTGCTTTCACTGCAGCTCATGGCAATCCAGACAACATCACATGGGAGGAGTTCAGAGAAAACTTCAGCAATCATCACGTACCTGAAGGGGAGATTCAAGCCAAGCATCTAGAGTTCCTAGCACTGAAGCAAGGGAACATGAACATACGGGGGTATTTGAACAAGTTTACACAACTATCTTGGTACGCCCCTGCTGATGTTGATACTGACGCTAAGAAACAATTCTGTTTCAAGGAGGGACTGGACAAAGAGATATAGTTGATGATGTCTTCCAGTGACTATGCTAGCTTCCAACATCTGGTGGACAAAGCTTTTATGATCGAAAGAAAGAACAAAGAATGCGAAGGAGAATACCGCAAAAGGAAGATGATTATGGGACAATCTTCAAGCAACAATCGTCCTCACTTCAACCCACAGCAATCGGGACACATGAGTCGTCCCATGGGCAATAATCAAGGCGAACAATACACCAACAACACTTCATTCAGACCTCAAGCACAGTATGTTCGCCCTTAGTACGAGCAGATGCCACCACAACACTCTCAGATGTATCAACAACGCCCTATGTCTTCAAACCCTCGACCAATTGGGCAACCGCAGCTGAATCAGCAAAGAAATAAGGCTCAATAAACCAGTGCTCGGGGAGCTTGCTACATATGTGGTGACAAGGGACACTACTCTAACAATTGTCCGAAGAAGCCATCGCAGCAGAACCAATCCAGAGGAAGGGTCAATCACGTTGTTCTGGAGGAAGCCCAAGACGCATCAGATGTGGTGATCGGTACGTTCCTTGTTGATTCCTATCCTTCTACAGTATTGTTTGACTTTGGTGCAACACATTCATTCATAGCAAAAGAATTCATAAGAAGACATGGAATGCCTGTTACATTAATGACTCAAGTATTAGTAGTCAACTCTCCCGGAGGAGAGATGCTGACAAGGCAAGTATGCCCTAATGTAAGTATAAGCATTAGGGGGTAGCATTCTTAGCAAATCTTATAGTGCTGGAGTCACAAGGAATAGACATAATTCTCGAAATGGATTGGTTAACCAAGTATACAGGAGTGATCCACTGCGCCACCAGAACAGTATGCTTAACTCATACAGATGGAACGAACGTGGAGTTTCGTCCTGATCAAGCACCAGTTCAGAAAATACGACTCAATCAAGTTAAGAGAGTACAAGAGATCAAAGTTGTATGTGACTTTCTGGATGTGTTTCCTGAGGAACTACTGGGTATGCCCCCTGACAGAGAAATTGAATTCATCATTGAATTAGTGCCTGGAACAACTCCAATTTACAAGCAACCATACAGGATGGATGCTAAACAGTTGGAAGAATTGAAGGATCATATCAATGAGTTGTTAGAAAAAGGTTATATTCGTCCCAGTTCCTCACCCTGGGGAGCTCCAGTGATATTTGTGCCCAGGAAAGATGGCACCTAGAGGTTGTGTGTGGATTATCACGCTCTCAACACAGTAACTATCAAGAACAAGTATCCTTTACCAAGGATTGAGGATTTGTTTGACCAGTTGAGAGGTGCTTGTGTGTTCTCGAAGATTGATCTGCGTTCAGGGTATCACCAATTGAAGATACGACCCTCGGACATACCCAAGACGACATTTGTTTTGAGATATGGATTATATGAGTATACAGTCATGTCTTTTGGCTTGACTAACGCCCCAGCTTATTTCATGTACCTTATGAATAAGGTGTTTATGGAATATCTTGATAAGTTTGTAGTGGTGTTTATTGACGACATTTTGATATTCTCCAAAAGTGAAGAGGAACATGAGGAGCACCTAAGATTGGCCTTACAAAAACTTCATGAACATCAGTTGTATGCAAAGATAAGTAAATGTGACTTCTGGTTGAAGGGAGTGTCATTTCAGAGACGTGTTATATCACAAGGAGGAATAGCAGTAGACCCTAGTAAAGTGAAAAATGTTCTGAATTGGAAAACACCATAAAATGTTGGGGAAATCAGAAGTTTCTTGGGTATGGTTGGCTATTATCACCTGTTCATCGAAGGATATCTTGTCTGTTAACCAAGTTACATGAGAACGGAGTTGTATACAAGTGGACACCAGAGTGTGAAGCTAGTTTTACAGAGCTAAAGAAAAGGTTGACTACTGCTCCAGTGTTGGTTATGCCAGATATGCAAAAAGAATTTGCAGTCTATTGTGATGCATCAGGACAAGGATTAGGATGTGTACTGATGCAAGATGGGCATGTAGTGGCTTATGCTTCACGTCAACTCAGAAAGCATGAAAGAAATTACCCTACTCATGACTTGGAGTTAGTAGCAATGGTTCATGCATTGAAGTTATGGAGACATTATCTGATAGGAAAAAGAACTGAAATTTATACGGATCACAAGAGTTTGAAGTAAATTTTTACTCAACCAGATCTAAACCTCACACAACGCAGATGGTTGGAGCTTATAAATGATTTTGATGTTTGAATCAATTACCATCCTGGAAAAGCTAATGTGTGTCGCATATGCTTTAAGTAGGTCAGCTCAATGCAATAATTTGACACTACGGGGTTAGCAACTGCAATTATGTGAAGAATTTGCGAAGCTAAACCTCTGTATTGTGACTAACACTGAGGTAGTGTCCATGGAAGTAGATTATACTTTGGAGAAAGATATTCGAGAAGGGCAAAAGAATGGTAAGTGGATCCAAAAGATTAAGCGACTAATGAAAGAGAGAAAAGCACCAGACTTTAAAGAAGATGAACAAGGAACCCTATGGCTAGGAAAGAAAATATGTGTGCCTGATATCAAGGAAATTCGGGAGTTGATACTGAGAGAAGCCCATGATTCGTCATATTCTATTCATCTGGGAAGCACAAAGATGTATCAAGATCTGAAGGATCGATATTGGTGGCATGGAATGAAATGTAACGTGGTGGAGTATGTAGCTTTGTGTGACACATGTCAGAAGGTCAAAGTAGAACATCAAAGACCAGCAGGGCTACTTCAACCAATCAAGGTTCTTGAATGGAAATGGGAGGAAATAAGTATGGACTTTATTGTGGGTTTGCCAAGAACTCAGTCAGGATACGACTCTATATGGGTCATAGTGGACCGCTTGACTAAAGTGGTTCACTTTATTCCAGTAAAAGAAAGCTATTTTGGTTCAAGATTGGCAGAACTATATATGGCAAGAATTGTATGCCTGCATGGAGTGCCGAAGAAGATAATATTAGATAGAGGTACTCAGTTCACTTCCAGATTTTGGCAGAAGTTGCATGAGTCTATGGATACCCGACTCAATTTCAGCTCAGCATATGATCCGCAAACTGACGGTGAAACAGAGCACACTAATCAAATTCTTGAAGACATGTTGAGAGCATGTGCATTGAAAAAAAGTAGGAGTTGGGATAAGAACCTACCGTATGCCGAATTTTCTTATAACAACAGTTATCAAGTGAGTTTGAAGATGTCCCTATTTGAAGCTTTGTATGGGCGGAAGTGCACAACATCGTTGTTTTGGAATCAAACTGGGGAAAGCCAAGTATTTGGGCCTGAAGTGTTAAGAGAAGCTGAGAGACAAGTACAAGATATCCGGAAGAATTTGAAGACGGCTCAGTCAAGGCAGAAGAGTTATGCAGATACTCGACGACGTTATCTGTCATTTGAGATTGGTGATTTTGTGTATCTCAAGGTGTCACCCGTGAGAGGGTTGAGATGATTCAAGGTGAAGGGCAAGTTATCACCCCAACATATTGGTCTTTTCAAGGTATTGGAGAAAAAAGGAGAAGTAGCCTATCGGCTCGAGCTACCATCTCACTTATCAGATGTACATGACGTATTCCACGTGTCACAATTGAAGAAATGCTTAAGAGTGCCTGAAGAACAGTTGCCATTGGAAGCAGTAGACGTACAAGAGGACCTAACCTATGCAGAACAACCTGTTAAGATTCTCGAGACGACATAACGAGTTACGAGGAATAAAGTTACTCGTATGTGCAAAGTTGGAAACATCACTCGGAAGAAGAGGCAACATGAGAAAGAGAAGAAGACCTCAAGGAGAAGTTTCCCAGTCTATTCTCTTAGGACGTCCAAATCTCGAGGGCAAGATTTCTTTTTAGGGGGGTAGAATTGTAACACCGACTATTTTTAGAAGAAAAAAAATAATTGTGAAATGAATTTTTCAATAGATAAAAACATTTTCTTGGGAATAAAATTCATATAAGGCAAGTTGCATCATGTTTGAATGATTGTGTGAATTTTTGAAAATTCACATTCGCTAAAAATTCAGTTTACAAATTCAAAACATAAAAGAGGAGAAAAGGAAAACGGAAATGAAAAAGAAAAAGAAAAGAAAAAGGAAAAAACGCCCCTAGGCCGAATTCCCCAAACCGGCCCAACTCTTTCCTCTCTCCGCACCGGCCCGCTCAACCCGCGCCGCGCCTCCCTCTCTCTGTCACCTGGCCCCGCAGGTCAGCCCTCACTCGCGCCGCGCTTCCTGTCCCCTTGCTGACAGGCCGGCCTCGCATGTTAGGGCCTCCTTCTTCATCACGCCCGCGCCACTTCTATAATGCACGCACGATGCGCCGCCGCATTTCACCCTTTCAATGCCGATCGTTTTAGCATAATCAAGCACTCCATCGTGCCCATGATGATCGCCGAGCGTTACTCAGCCAAACCCCTATAAAACACGGTCATCCCCCCTCAGATTTCACTGCCTGACGCCCCAAACCCTAGGCTCCGCCGAGCTCAGTAATGCCGGCCATGTTTCCGTCGTCCCACCCGATTCCTTGCCTCGAAAACTAGACTAAAACCTTCGCCGTGTTCTCAGGATCGCAATAGACATCTTCGTCGGTGGAATCCAGCTCTGCGTCGCCGACTTCGTCGGGCGCCGACAAGCTCCGCCGCTCCCCATCGTCGCCGACCACCTTCCGCCTCTCCTCCGGCCGTGCGACAACCCTCGGTGAGACCCCCGTGCTCCCCTCTTCATTTTGCACTAGATAAATGTGCCTCGCAGCCGCCGTAGTGCGAATTCGGTCACCACCAGCGAGATCGCCGCCGTGCACGCGTCACCGCCGTCGCGCGCCGCCCTGCGCCGTCGCTCCCGCCATTCGGGGCGATGTGGCCGTCTGTCGGCCGTCCATTTGGTTTCTACGGCCGAGATTAGATCGGGTCGTACCCCTTTGGTCTTTAAAATCTGAGCCGCCCATTTTAAATCCAACGGCACACGTTTAAACTTTCATAATTGTTGGAAGATTACACAAAGAAGCCCCTAGACTTTTAAAACTAATAACAGATTGGTCCAAATCTTTACATAATCAACCCTGGACTTTCTGGAAATTAGGGAATAATTGTAAAATGAAGTAAAAATCATTTTGAAGCCCCTGGAAAATTGTAGAATGACCCCTGGAATTTGTAGAAATATATTTTTAAACTCTGGAATAGTTCTGTTTTTGCAGAAAGACCCCTAGAAACTCCAGAATTTAAATAAAAGTCCTTAGTTTAAATAAAATAATTATAAAAACATATTTAAATATGTTTTTTCTATTTTCTTTTCTGTAATATTTTTTATAATACATTTAATTTGCTGAATTGATCATAAAATACTTTATAAATGTATTTAATTCATAAAATTGATTTGCACATAGATATAATTATTAAAAATAGTGTAAAAATTGTAAAATGTATATTTTATGTTATAACACTATTTTAAGCATATTTTGAAGATAAAAATTTATAGAAATCAATATTAGGTTTCTAATAAATATAAAAATGCTATAAAAATTTCTAAAAATATGTTTTACTCAATATATTTCATTTAACTCTAAAATACTTAATAATTGGTATTATGTCCATAATTTAAATTAACCATAAAATCACTTTTGCATAGGAATTTATGTTTATTTGAATTGGTTGCATTTTATGTGTTCTTATTGTATGTTATTTTCTTGCATTATTGTAATTTAGAGTCGGAGCCAAAATCGACATTTAACCTTCAAGAGAAACAATTTCCCGACGACCACCAGACTCAACTTGGAGGCAAGTTCCTTGACCATCTTGCACCCTTTTTGTTAAGTTTTAGTTAGTTGCAAGCTATATTAAAATATGAATCCTATGTTATGTTTTCCTAGATTTTCCACAATATTTCTTGTCAACTTGGTTTGGGTGTTTTACTACTATTTAGTTACGCTTAGCCATGCTTAATTGAAATATGATCTATTTATCTACAAGTTTACATTTGATGTATTATGATTCATGAATTGATGGCAATATTGGAATTTAGTAGATAGGAATCTGATAGGGGGTTTTGTATGGATTGGTGCATGCGTGCACAAGACCTTGGTTTGGGGCTTGACACCTATCGGATTCTAAGGACCAGTTTATGGAAGAAGTTGCTAGGCCTTTTAGTATCACCACAGAATTGTATATGGGACAACTTGGTTTAGTAATTCGGTCTCTCCCGATGTAGCATAGGTAATTGATCGAGCGGGGAATGGGTTCTCCCTTGGGATCCGCATGGATCAAGAGGGGTTTCTCCTGGTTGAGGGAAAATAGACTCCAGGTGCCGGAACGGTGAAAACTTAGAGTACCCATTGCAAGTCGGGAGAACTATCAGAAACACCTCATATTGATCTCCTGGCCACATACCTACGGAAGTGTGTAACGTGGTTAGCTAACAAAGGCACCAGGGATGTTTACCTTAGTCCACGTGGCAATAGGGGATGAATTCATGAACTGTGGGTAAAGGAGACACACTCCACAGAGTATTGTCAAACTGTCTAGACAGCCGTGCTCACAGACACGAGCGGCTTGGAACCAAATTCATAATTAGCACATGGTTACATAATGGATGGTTTGGGTTTGGTCTTACCTGGATTAATTTTGGGATATTGGTTGGGATTTCACCTAGATGTAGGTGCTTAATAAAATTTAAGAGTAGGTTGTAACTGCTATAGTGCTTTACCTATTATTTGCCTTCCTTGTTGTGAACCACACATGTCATAACTTTCCAACTTGCGAGTACCGTTGGTACTCAAACTTGTTAGTTGCATATCCCCCCCAGTCTTCGAATACAAAGAGGTGGAGAACCAGGACTTCTATGGTGATCCTGAGGAGATGTTTTAGTCTGGCGCTCCCCGATGCAATGCCTGTGCTTGGAGCCCTTTTACTTGTTTTTCCGCTGCTTGTACTTTTATTTTAGACCTGGAAGGTCATTTATGTTATAAGGTGATGTACTCGAATATGATATTATATTTGGTATTTCACTTTCGTCTACACATGTATGAGTTGAACTGATCCTGACATACATGTGGAAAACATCTGGTTGTTTTCTTATTACCAGGTGTGACAGGAGGTCACTGCAGCTATGTTGATGGCTGCTGCTGGAGTTAATGATGAACAAGATGATGGATCTCGTGCCATGGAAGAAGATGGACCTGTTTGATGGAGTCAGGCAGAAATGGAGGTGGATGTTGATGGCGCCTAGTATCAAGTCTGGTGGTGAAGAAAAGATATTGTGTGCTTTAATTTGTCTTTGCTGATTTTAATAAAGTCAGTCGTGGTGTCTATTTTGGTGATGTTAATCTCATGACTCCTTATGTTTGGGATGGTTGCAAAACTCTATCGTATGATCGCCTCATATTTTGTTGCAAACATGCTTATATGGTTATGATCCTTTTTTGTGATGCTTTTACATATTTGGGCCTTTCGGATGTGCCTTTGGTTCATTCCAACCTCCATTGCTATTCTCCCTTTGCTAATAACAATGGCTTCAAGAGGCAGTAGAACAAGGAGTATCTTAAACTGGAACATAAGAGGGTTAAATTCGGCTGAGAAACGCAGTGCTATTAAGGCAAAGTTGTTAGGATAGAGACATGATATCTTTTGTGTTCAGGAAACAAACAAGGAGTTAATTGACAAATCCTTTCTTTACAGTATGGTGCCAAGGAAATTTGATAGTTTCGCATAATCCCATCTGTAGGATCTTCTGGAGGAATTATAGTGGGATAGGTAGGGTCAAAATATAAGGCAATAGTAATTCATACTCTTAAATTTGCCGTTACTATCAAATTTAGCTCTGGGATTAACAATGAAGATTTCACTCTCTCGGCTATATATGGACCATGTCTCAGATCTGAAAAGCAAAACTTTATAAATTGGTTAAAGGAACTAACCTTTGAGGAAGAAGAAAATTGGATGCTTTATGAGATTTCAATCTCTACAGAGCACAAGAAGATCAAAATATGCCAGGTGGAAATATAAGTGATATGGTGGCTTTCGATAATGTAATTAGTTCTCATGGATTAATTGAAGTTCCTCTTAAGGGTAAAATATTTACATGGAGTAATATGCAAAGGGTTTCCCTGCTTCAGCAGATAGATTGGTGTTTCACATCTCCCTCTTGGAATATCTCCTACCCCAACACTGTTGTCTACCCTTTGCCAAGAATCGTCTCTGATCATACTCCCTGCTGAGTGGAAATAAGCACTGCAATTCCAAAACCACGGATATTTAGGTTTGAAAACTTTTGGCTAAAGATCCAAGGATGCAAAGATCTCTTAAAAAAAATTCGGGATGAAGAGATAAATACAACGAATAGTGCTACAAGAATCTCTGCTAAATTTAAAGCTCCCCAAAAGCACTTGAAGCAATGGAGCCGGCCATTGGCTGGACTTTCACAAACTATTAGTAATTGTGAGCATGTTCTTCTAATCCTTGATAAACTAGAAGACCAGCGTGCTTTGTTTATCCAGGAATTCAACTTCAGGAAAATCCTTAAACAACACACCAACAGGCATCTGAAATATAGCAATGACTATTGGAGAAACAGATATACTGTTTGATGGACAGAGCTTGGCAATAAATCTACAAAGTTCTTCCATGCAGTAGCAACTGAACGGTACCGAATCAACCATATAACATCCTTTATAGTTGGTAATGGAGGAGTAGTTGTTCAGCATAAAGATAAAGAACAAGTTCTATTGCAGACATATCGAAATAGAATGGGGTTTTCATAGAATGCACAGATGTTATATGATTTAGAATTGCTGGTCAAAAGACATAACCATCTAAGCCATATGGAAGATGCCTTCACTAGACAAGATACTGATAAAGTCATCAAACAAATTCCATTGGAAAAATCTCTTGGGCCGGATGGATTTAGTAACTATTTCATTAAGAGCTGTTGGAATATAATACATGAAGACTTCTATGAGCTCTGCAGAGATTTCTTTGAAGGAAGGCTTGATCTACAGCCCATCAATAGTTCATTTATAACCCTAGTGCCAAAAGTTTCTAACCCAGTTGGGGTTAATGAGTTTAGACCTATATCTATGCTAAATCTCTCAGTTAAACTGATCACAAAGTTAATGGCTGATAGATTGCAGAAAGTCATCCTATCAATCATGCATAGAAACCAGTATTGGGTTATCAAGTTACATACAATCCAAGACTGCCTTGCTTGGGTGTATGAATATATACACCAATGCAGATTATCAAGGAAAGAAATTATTATTCCGAAACTTGATTTTACCAAGGCATTTGACATGATTGGACACTCAGCTATTCTGGCAATGCTAAACAGTCTGGGATTCCCAAGCAAGTGGATACAATGGGTCAAAAGTTTACTTCAGTCAGGCACGACATCAATCTTGCTAAATGGAGTACCAGGAAAATAATGTTCCTGCAAAAAAAGGACTGAGGCAAGGTGATCCTTTATCTCCTCTGCTTTTTGTATTGACTGCTGAATAATTACAATATATCATCAATAAGGCGGCAAACATGAATCTTATATCATGGACTATGAAGAAAGGAGAAGATAATAATTTTCCAATCATCCAATATGCAGATGATACATTATTAATCATGAAAGCATCACAAAAGGAACAGTTTTGTTTAAAAGGGCTATTGGAATCGTTTGGACAGTCAACAGACATAGAGTGAACTACCAGAAATCTTCAATAATACCAAATAATCTGGATGCTTTGCAAGCTCCGAGAATGGCAGGGGTATTTGGCTGCCAAATAGGAGAGTTTCCCTTCACCTACTTAGGATTGCCGCTCAGTATATATAAGAGTCACTTCAGAGATAATATGCCACTAATGACAAAAACTGATCAGAAACTCTCTATAACATCAAAATTTCTCAATCATGCGGGGAGATTACAGCTAGTCAATTCGTTATTATCTAGTCCTCCAACCTATGCTATGTGCACTCTCAGGCTTCCTGTCACTGTGATACAATATATTGACAGGACAAGGCAACATTGTTTATGGAATAGACCGGACATTGATGGTAAAATGAAAGCTTTAGTACATCGAACATGTGTACTATACCAAAGAAGTATGGCGGGTTGGGGGTAACAAACCTTACAAAACAGAATGAGGCATTATTGTTAAAGCACCTGGATAAATTCTGCAACAAACAAGACATACCTTGGGTACTGTTGATTTGGAGTTCATACTATCAACAAGGAATTTCTAGATCTCAACGTTCAGCAGTTGGATCCTTTTGGTGGAAAGACCTTGTCAAGTTACTTAAGAGTTTCAAGATGACTGCCATATGCAAACTTGGGAATGGAAGCACTGTCAGGTTCTGGAAAGATGAATGGAGTAATCATTACCTGAAGAGTGAACTACCTAATCTTTGCTCATTATCCGAAGATCATAATATTTTTGTCCAAAAGTTCTGCTTGGAATCACAAGTAGAGAAATTATTTCACCTGCCTCTTTCAACACAAGCTTATCAGGAACTTGGACCCTTAGCAGATAAGATTTCAACTATTGAACTCAATGGGGAGGACTCATGGACATATCAACGGGTCCTCAATACTTTGCCAAGAAATTTTACTTACTACCATATCAAGGATTCTCTCCTCCGAAGCCGATAACACAAATTTGGAAAGCGAAGAGTAACAACAAGCTCAAAATTTTCATGTGGTTGCTCATGATGGACAGATTAAACACGAGGTGTGCTCTCAAAAGAAAAAAAATTCAAATTGAAGATGATGACTACACTTGTGTCCTTTGCACAAGATGCAAGGAAGAAATAACTATGCACTTATTTTTTTAAGTTCCCCTTTAGCAAGGCGCTTTGGGACAGGATCGGTATCTCGTGGAATACTGACCAACCTTTCTTTGATATGGTTCGAGAAGGACTGCAACAAATCCAACAAAGTTGTCCTATGGACCTGTTGATGATCCTCTGTTGGGTGATATGGCGCCAGAGAAATGGGAAAATCTTTGAAGGGCTAGAGACCTAGCATATATCAATGTAAATTAGAATTTAAAGCTGAGTGTAGGCAACGATGCTGGTTTGAGATGTAATGTTAGTTATAGACTAGCTTTGGATCAGTGGCTCCAAACATTGTAACAAACTTGAGTGACTTGATAAGGGTACAAAATCCCAGAATTAGCCTGCTCTTGTACATTGTATAGTCCACCTCGAATTAATACAATTTACAGCAAGGCCCCTGCTGTTTTTGGTTCAAAAAAAAAACATTCACCACCTTCGGTAATTTATCACATGCTTATTTATCCTACATTGAAGTATCGATTCCTAGTCAAAGGAATCAGTGTAGATGCTGCTCAGTGTTGATGAAGGCTGATTGTAGTAGATGTTAACGATGACATTGGGCAGCAGTCACATGAAGGACTTCCTCAAAACCCTTATTCATCCTTTCCTAATACATGACTGCAAGGGTGAGCGGTTCCAGAAACTTGCTCTCCTGATCGTTGGTGCACATCGACATTCGGGATGGGGTAGATTACGTAGGTGGCGCTAGGAATAAGAATGAGATCGATCTGTTCATTCGATACCTAGCTTTCATAGAACTGAGTCTGGGCAGTTCGCATGAGGACCGGTGTCACACCTGGTAATAAGAAGACGACCAGATGCTTTTCATATGTATGACAGGATCAGTTGAACTCATATATGTGTAGACGAATGTGAAATAACATTAAATAGTGCCATGTTTGAGTACATCAACTTATTACATAAATGACCATCTAGGTCTAAAAGAAAAGTACATAAGCAGCGGAAATCAAATAAAAGGGCTCCAAGCACAGGCGTTGCACGAGGGATACGCTAGCCTAAAACATCTCGTCATGATCTCCGTCGATGTCCTAGTTCTCCACCTCTTCATCCTCATAGACTGGGGGAAAAAATTATGCAACTAACAAGTTTGAGTACCAACGTTACTCGCAAGTGGGAAAGTTTATGTCCTGTGGTTCATAACAAGGAAGGCAAATAATGGTAAAGCACTATAGCAATTACAACCTACCCTTAATGTAGTTAAGCACCTACATCTAGGTGATACCCATCCATAAATCCCAAAGTAACCAGATAATGCCCAAACCCAAACCATCCACCATTTAACCATGTGTGCTAATTATGAACTTTGTTCCAGGACGCTCGTGTCCATGAGCACGGCTATCTAGACAGTTTAACAAAACTCTACAGAGTGTGTATTCTTTACCCACAGTTCGTGATTTCATCCCATGTTGCCAGGTGGACTAGATAATCCTCCCTGTTGCCTGTGGTGGCCAACCACTATACACACTTCCTTAGGTGTGCGGCCAAGAGATCACTACAAGGTATTTCCGATGGTTCTCGCGACATGCAATTGGTACTCTGAGGTTTCACAGCTCTGGCACCTGGATTCTATTTTCCCTCTGCCAGGAGAAGCCCGCTCTTGAGCCACGCGGATCCCATGGCAATAGTCTGAACAAATTCCCCGCTCGTTTGATTACCAATGCTACACCAGGAGAGACCAAATTACTAAACCAAGTTGTCCCATATACAACCCTGTGGTGATACTATATGTCCTAGCAACTTCCTCCATAACTCGATCATTAGAATCCGATAGGTGTCAAACCCCAAACCAATGTCTTGTGCATGCATGCACCATACCAGTCAACACCTCCTATCAGATTCCTGTCAACTACTTCCATTATAGTCAAAAGCTCATATTTCATAGTAGATCAAGTATAACATGTAGACAAATAGATTCATATTCATTAAGCATGGGTAAGTGTGAACTAGTTAATTAATAATCCACCCAAACCATGGAGACAAGTAATACTGTGGACAATCTAGGGAAAACATAACATACGATTCATCTTTTAATTTAGCATGCATCTAACTAAAACATAACAAAAACAGTGCAAGATGGTCAAGGAACTTGCCTCCGGAGTAAGCTTGGTGGTCGACGGGAAACTGGTGCTCTTGGAGATTGAAAGTCGGTTCTGGCCCCGACTCTAGATACGATGATGCAGATAAAATGATAATATACAATAAGTACAATCACAAAATGCATACATTACATAAAATCCGATGTATTTATGATTTTAAGGTTAGTTTTGATGAAGACATAAAGTATACACTATTTGAAAATTTAGAGTTTAATGAGATAATTTGATTAAAACATATTTTTAGCAATTTTATACAGATTTTTATATTTATTTGAAACCTATTATTATTTTCTAGAAAGTTTTCTTCTTTAAAAATATGCTTAAAATAGATTCTCAACATAAAATATGCATTTTACAATTTTTACACCATTTTTTAAATTTATTTCAATGTGTAAATTAATTTATATGTATTAAATACACTTATAAAGCATTTTTTACATAAATTAGTAATTTAATTAAATCATTAAAAATAATAGAGAACTGAATATTATTTAAAAATATTTATAGATCTATTTTTATAATATTTTATGGAAACTATGGTCTTTTATTTAATTTCTGATATTTTGAGGGGCTAATCTGCAAAAGCAGAAATAATCTAGAGGCTATAAATCATTTTTATAAAGTCCAGGGGTTATTTGATAAGTTTCCAGTATTTAATTTGCTATTTTCTAATATTTCAGGGGCTTTCTAACAATTTTCACTTTATTTCACAATCACTACATAATTTACAAAAAGGTGAGGGTTATAAAAATTTGGGCCAGTCTGGGATTAATCGAAATGTCCATGGGGTTATGCGTTAAATTACGAACGGTTATAAGGGATTTTATTTGGGCCGCTGGGTCTAAAGTGGATGGTCCGGATTTTATGAAGCGAAGGGGTATTTGCTTGATTGATAGCCGATGATTTCGGATCCGAGGGCTAGGGTTGGGCCATATCAACCGGCGGCCGGATAGTGGCGGCGAACGGCGGCCGGACCTACCCAGGGGCGGCGGCGCCTATGGCAGCTCGCCGGAGTTGGCCGATTAAGCGCTCCGGTGGCCAAAGATCAATGGGGAATGGGGGAAACGAGAGAGAAGATGGTGGAGAACCTCATCGTGGTGGTGCGCACGCAAGAATCGGGCGGAGACGAGTGCGCAATGGCAATGGGCAGCAGAGCTCGGCGGCGCACAATGAAGACAGCGGCACGGCCTCCAAATCGATGAAAGAAGTTGCCCAGCGACCTCCTAGGAACACGGCGAACACTAGAGGAGCAATGGAACAAATAAAAGATGACCAAAAAGACAGGAACGAAGGCAACATACCCGATGGTGGCTACGGCTAGAATTTGAGCACTGGAGAGAGAAAAGAGAGGCACCTGGCTCGGGATTTATAGGGGAATGGTGGAGAAACGCATGGCGAAATTATTGGGGACTATCCCGTGGCTTGACTGTGGAGAAACCGGCGACATTGAGTCGGGGAAAGTGGGGTGGCGAGGTGCGAGCGTTACGGGCGCGCGACGGCTCGATGTGGAAGGCAGATCTGATGGGCGGGGCCCGGCTAGCATCAAGGGGGAGAGGGGGAGGCACGGAGCGGGCCTGCGTAGAGAGGAGAGGGGAGTTGGACTACGGGAGGGAATTAAGACCCAGTTAAGTTTTCTTCTTTTTCTTTTCTTTCTTTTTCTTTCAAAAATTCCACACAAACAATACACATGATGCACTTGCCTTATATGATTTTTATACCACAATAAATTATTTCCAAGCTCTTATAAAATTCAGTTTACATTTTTTCTTTCCAAAAAGTGGGTGTTACAACTGGGGGTCCCAACATCCAAGAATCGTAATGGGTGGTGTTGTGCGGTGTGACACCCAACAACAAACACAAAAAGAAATGATAAAATACAAACCAAGTCTTTCTTTTACAAAATTGTTGTGGAAGTTTACAATACATAATATACAATGGAAGTGTTCATCTCATAGCTCACACTCTCAAGTCTAAGCTATGCAAAAGCAAATCCGTCCAGCCCGGGGACACTTCCCACTAGCAGCAATCAACGATCATGGCGGCGTGCAAGGGTCCCACTCGGCCGTATACCCTGAAGGGGGCAACGCCTCATACCGTATCTTGCGAGTAGATTTCAACTACTCGACTTCTACCAATTTCCCTATAACATTAGCATGGTAATTTTGATACGTGGAGCTATAGTTGTAACCATACACTACATGGGATTTATGGTGTCATACAATTGGAGTGTCAAACACCATAAACTTAAAGCACAATCCAAACTATACTCATATGTGTGATATAAATAAAAAATTTGCAAAAACTTGTTAAATGCAAAAAGGGGCTTGCCTTGTTGTGGTTTGAATTCAAAGTTAGAGTGTGGTACGATGCTTTTTATGGTCCCCACTGTCTCGCCGAGTTCGGTTACTAATCGATATGCAAATGAAAATGCAATTGAGTCAAATAGTGATAATATAGACATAAGGATGTTATACACAATTTTGTACAAAAGATAAATTCTAATAATATTGAGATTTTTATAGTGGACAACAAAGAATAGGAGTGGAATGTTTTCCAAGATTTAGAATATTTCATAAAGTTATGTGGTCACTAGAATTCTATCAAGATTTTCACTTCCAAAAATTTTCAGAGCAGTTCTGGTACTTCAACATATGGATTAGTGGGTTTTCCATTTAGGGTCGGTCTTAAGGAGTCCAACATAATTGGTTCACATTTTTCTAATCTTTCTACAGTTGGATACAAATTTTCAAATTGCTAGGATTTTCTCGAAAAGTTTCGGTTTTTTTTTGGAATTTTCGTGGACATAGAGCAAAGAAACACAGTTTGACCAAATAAAACAGGTCCAATGAAGCTCACATTTTTACTGGACTTCAAAGGTATTAAACGGAAAGTTTTGGACAAATTGGGGGTTTTCCAAAAAGCAGATCACCTGGGATTAATTTCAGAATCTTTAGTTTAAAGGAATTATTGAGAAAAATCCAGGGATTTTTATATCAATTAAATTGCACCACTGCAAAATAATGTCATGAAGGTTGTCACAAAGTTTGTTTGAGAATTATTGGACAATTATACTAGAAGATATGATTTTCTAAAGTTAAAGCAAAATCTGGAATTATTTTACTCTTGGAAATGTTTAAACCAGCAGCTGGGCCCACCCATTTGAATTCAGCCACTCACAGTGAAGCCTCACATTGGCCACAAGGTTTCAGTGGCATAATCACATAAGATCTTGGAACAACAGAGGATCTGAAAGAGGGAGGTTAAGCCACTGAACAGTGGATCCTACCCCTCTTCATCTTCCTTGCGACGCACAGCGGCGCTCGCGGTGGTGCACAGTGGCGAGCTCACCACTGCTGCCCTCCCAAGCTTCAAACTTTCCCAAACTCTGCCAGACCCTAACTCGACAAGGTGAATATCATAGAGGGGTCAACGTGGCTGGTCGACGGCTGGAACACGGTTTGCGACGGCGGTGGCAGACGGAGGCTTGTCGGTGAGATTGAACTCCCCCAAATGTGGCTCAAATAGCTCGGGAAAAGCTCCAGGAGCATCGCTGATCGATGAGGATTCCTAAAATGAATCACAATCTAGCTGGAACATGCTGCAAGTTGGAGTTCACCGATGAATTAGGGCAAAACATATGGCTGTTAGGAAACTCCGATATCTCCGTGTCTAGTCGATGGTTTCTCAATCTTGTTGCTCGGGTAGGTGCGCAAAGACTCCTAGAAACTATTCTCCAATGACCAGAAGCTCAGATGAAGCATGCAACATGAATTAAATAGAAAACCTTGGTCCAGTAAATGTGAGTGTGCCAGAGAAGATTAGGGAATACCGTGGCTTTGGTCTAGCAAACCACAAACGGGTTGAGCACAGAGGTGGAGCAGGTGCTGGCGCACCACTTTTCTACTCAGAGCTTGGTGTAAAAAGGCCCGCTTCATCCTGGCGATGCTGAGCAGAGGGAGTCATTGATGGATTTACAACCGAGGGGCTGAAGAACACCGAAATATGGCATGGTTAGATCATGGAACAATGAATAGATTGAAGCAAAACATAGAGAGGAACATGGTGCCACTTTTTTCTCTTTGCAGCAGGGCACAACTTGCCATGAATCGACGGCGCTGTTTTGGAACCGGGGAGGCGACGGCGATGGTGTCAAGCGGAAAAGAAATAACAGAGAGAAGCCAGTAGTTCTGTTATGGGATGTAGATGGAGTACTGTTCGGTTGGTTGAGAGTGTCATCAAAGAAAATCACTAGCAAGCTGCCTTGTAGTTTTCTTGATGGCTTGGAACACGCTGCTCGCCATGGAAGCGCAGGACAGGGTCAGCACAGAGGCGTGACGCTGCCATGTGGGTCCCGCATCCCTCTCCTTCTTATCTCTTTATTCTATTTTAATTCTCCACTCAAACAAGCTCCAAAAATGCACAAACCTGGCAGGTAGACTAATTCAAACATGAGAAATATACAAATATGAATTCCAGTCTTCCATTTGACATAGTTGAAGTCAAAGTTAAATTTGAATTTGAATTCCCTATAGTTGCTTGATTGAATTAAACAGCAAACGAGGTCCTAGAATAGTGAAACTTGTCAGGGATGCTATTTGAAATATGAAGAATATAATCGTGAACTCGTATTTGCCATTTGACTAACTTTAGAAGAAAATTTTGATTTTAATTTAAACCTCACTTTTAGGATTTGATTTAATTCCTTTTTACTTGAGCACTATTTTGCATTTTCTTTTCTTTCTCATTTTATTTCTCATAGATGATGTGAGTACATTGGATTTTTAGGGCTTTTATGTTTGGTTGCGATCCGTGTGATCCGCGATCCGAATCAACTTGGTTGTTGTAGATGCGTCCGTATTCAACTCGACTCAGCCCAATTCGGAGACCAAAGCCCAACTCGGTTTTTCTACATCAAATATAAATGTTGGGCTCGGTTCGAAGCTCAAATTCACACAAACGCGCATGCATGCATGTGTGAGGCGAGGCGAGGCATGGCCAGGAGAGCGAGCGAGGAGGAGGACGAGGATTGCGCGTGGGCCACTCCTCGAATGGGTTTACCGAAGCCATATGTTAACATAATTTATTTGCTCGAACCAACTCCATGATGCCAACAAGATCTACAACAATTTCGGCCGAGTCCTCAGCAGCGGATACATACAATTGTGCTCCCTACGTATTGCAAACCTTCACTAGGTCCACATATCCTAGTCTTCCACTCGCCATTCCCATGTATTCTTAGCACGTGGGATCTTCAGTTGTCATCACATGTGCATATATACATCGACAATATGATCAATACAATTATCGTTGGCTGTGCTCCATTATTCTACATAGTATCAGTGGCCAGCTAGTCGATCTCAAGCTTAATCCAACTTTCTCACCCTCTGATCGATCCTCCTCTACCTCCACTCTCTGCGACACCTCTGATGGCAGACCATCTTTCCCCATGCCCACTGCTGCCATTCTTCAGACAGTGAACATCAAGTCCTATGTTCCCATCGTTCTTGAACTCAACAATCATAATTACTCTAATTGGTGGATGCTTTTTGACTCTACACTCGAGAAATTCAGCATCAACAACCATGTTTCTTCTGCAACGTCCATCACCAACCGTGACGCCAACTAGTACCACGGTGATCAGTGTGTTGTCAATTGGATATAATCCACGTATGCACCAGACGTCTGGCAAATTGTTCACCAGGGGAAGACCAACACATTTACTATGTGGATTGGGATTGACCAGCTCTTTCATGATAATCAGCTTTAGCACACAGTCATCTTTGAAGCTAAATTCTCCAATATAGTTAAATTAGACATGATGATCAGAGCCCACTGTGCAAAGCTCAAGAACCTTGCCGACAGTATTCATGATATCTGCCAACCTGTCCCTGAATCAAGCCAGATACTTAAATTATTGTGCGGGCTCAACCCAAAGTACCATGATGCAATATCTAATGTTACATCGCGTTAACCTACGCACAAGTTCCTGGGTGCTCGGTCTTACCTCTTCATGGAGGAGCTATTTCATACTCAGAAGGCCGCCATGGTGGACGATAAGGCCCTCTTTGACGAGATCATGCACATTATCATTGCACCTACAAATATGGTACAAAGTTTATTTGTTTGGGATCCTGGCTCAAGTGAATGTGCGCTCTTGTTTGGACAAGATCAAGATGGTGCACTATGCCGTCCACCACCTTGGCCTCCTCCTTTCATGCTTACAAGAAGATTTGATGGCGTTGCACATATGGACCCACACATGATAGAAGATGAACTTGAGTCGAGGACGACTCCAATTCAAGAAGGGGAGGATGATGAGGACATCACTTCTATGGATACAAACAACACTCCATTGAACATACAAGATGCAATCAATAGAGTTCATACACAACAATTAATTTCAGAGGTGAACTCGTTCTTATATATTTCCTTATATATTTTTGAACATAAATTGCTACTTAATGATTTATTTGTGATTAGGATCCATGGATAGGTTCATGGAGTACTTGGAGGGAGTATTAGGGACGTGGAAGACCAGAGAATTCGTTCAAAGAAGATGGAAACCGAACCAAATTCCAAATCGTATCCAACTCGGAGTCCAGGAGCAGTATGCACTAAAATGGACGCCCAGGACGCATACGAACTCCGTTTTGGACGTTCTACATATGCACCGAAAGGGGAGAGGATAACCTTTCCAATGGCACCGGTCCCATGTCAGAATTCATTCGGAGTCGTCGGGAATCGTCGAAACAAAATCAAGTACAGAATCTGTCATGGTGCTGCGCCACCATATTGGGCCATTGGGCCTTGTATCAAGTCTAAGTCCATTATTGTCGTGTGTTAGGGTTAGGTCACGACCCCAACACCCCCTTGGACGTCCTCCCACCTATATATACTCCTTTGTAGCCGCCATGAACAATTGGGTTTTGCTTAGATCAATAATATCGCCGTTTATCGGTTTGTGAAACCCCAATTCAGCAATTTCAGATTGCTTCTTCTACGTTCTTGCTTGTGTTTTCGGTTGCACTTGCAGGGATTAGCCTTCTTGGCGAGGTCAATCGTGTGAAGCACGGTTGATAACCAACGGAGCGGTGGTGTAGTGATTGCAGGGGTTGTTCGTGTTCTACTCGAGAGCCTCGGATCATCAACGTCGAGATCTCCACATCAATCGACCTATCCATTACCTTTCGGAAGATCGGGCCTCATCATCAATTCTCTCATCAATTGGTATCAGATTTCCAGGTTGCCCGTTAGGTAATTCATCTATCCATTACATTAGTTTTGTTTTTCATACCTAGAGTCCACAAAAAAGCCACAAAAAAAACTTGCAGTTTAGTAGATCTGTTCATTACTTTGTCCAAACCATATTGAGCCTTTGCAACTTTGTTATTCAGTTTGGTTTTGTTGAGTTTGTGTCCGTGGTTGAGTCATATTCCTGGTTTAGAAAGTGTTTTTGGTCTTAGTTTGAGTTTTGCATTGTGTGATTCATCCTTTTGAATCACGTCATCACGTCCAGATTAGATTCGCCTCTGTCCAGTTCGGTATTTTCATCATATCTCGCTCATACGAACTCGGGTTTTAGAGTTCTTGTACTTTCTGGAAAGCTTAAGAAGTTTTCTATAAATATATTATTCATCACTCTCCCAGAAAATATAGCTATCGATGTCGAAATTACATTATATCTGAATCTGTTATTGATCTAGAAATTCTGAACAGTCTGTATTTCGGGGGCAATATCTCCCATTGTTCTTATCCAAAATCCGATAGAACATTCTGAACAGTCTGTTATTGGACAAGATCAAGATGGTGCACTATGCCGTCCACCACCTTGGCCTCCTCCTTTCATGCTTACAAGAAGATTTGATGGTGTTGCACATATGGACCCACACATGATAGAAGATGAACTTGAGTCGAGGACGACTCCAATTCAAGAAGGAGAGGATGATGAGGACATCACTTCTATGGATACAAACAACACTCCATTGAACATACAAGATGCAATCAATAGAGTTCATACACAACAATTAATTTCAGAGGTGAACTCGTTCTTATATATTTCCTTATATATTTTTGAACATAAATTGTTACTTAATGATTTATTTGTGATTAGGATCCATGGAGAGGTTCATGGAGTACTTGGAGGGAGTATTAGGGACGTGGAAGACCAGAGAATTCGTTCAAAGAAGATGGAAACCGAACCAAACTCCAAATCGTATCCAACTCGGAGTCCAGGAGCAGTACGCACTAAAACGGACGCCCAGGACGCATACGAACTCTGTTTTGGACGTTCTACATATGCACGGAAAAAGGAGAGGATAAACTTTCCAATGGCACTTGTCCCATGTCAAAATTCCTTGGGAGTCGTCCGGAATCGTCAAAACAAAATCAAGTACAGAATCTGTCAGGGTGCTGCGCCACCATATTGGGCCATTGGGCCTTGTATCAAGTCTAAGTCCATTATTTTCGTGTGTTAGGGTTAGGTCACGACCCCAACACCCCCTTGGACGTCCTCCCACCTATATATACTCCTTAGTAGCCGCCATGAACAATTGGGTTTTGCTTAGATCAATAATATCGCCGTTTATCGGTTTGTGAAACCCCAATTCAGCAATTTCAGATTGCTTCTTCTACGTTCTTGCTTGTGTTTTCGGTTGCACTTGCAGGGATTAGCCTTCTTGGCGATGTCAATCGTGTGAAGCACGGTTGATAACCAACGGAGCGGTGGTGTAGTGATTGCAGGGGTTGTTCGTGTTCTACTCGAGAGCCTCGGATCATCAACGTCGAGATCTCCACATCAATCGACCTATCCATTACCTTTCAGAAGATCGGGCCTCATCATCAATTCTCTCATCAATTGGTATCAGATTTCCAGGTTGCCCGTTAGGTAATTCATCTATCCATTACATTAGTTTTGTTTTTCATACCCTGAGTCCACAAAAAAGTCACAAAAAAACTTGCAGTTTAGTAGATCTGTTCATTACTTTGTCCAAACCATATTGAGCCTTTGCAACTTTGTTATTCAGTTTGGTTTTGTTGAGTTTGTGTCCGTGGTTGAGTCATATTGCTGGTTTAGAAAGTGTTTTTGGTCTTAGTTTGAGTTTTGCATTGTGTGATTCATCCTTTTGAATCACGTCATCACGTCCAGATTAGATTCGCCTCTCTCCAGTTCGGTATTTTCATCATATCTCGCTCATACGAACTCGGATTTTAGAGTTCTTGTACTTTCTGGAAAGCTTAAGAAGTTTTCTATAAATTTATTATTCATCACTCTCCCATAAAATATAGTTATCGATGTCGAAATTACATTATATCTGAATCTGTTATTGATCTAGAAATTCTGAACAATCTGTATTTCGGCGGCAATATCTCCCATTGTTCTTATCCAAAATCCGATAGAACATTCTGAACAGTCTGTTATTGGACAAGATCAAGATGGTGCACTATGCCGTCCACCACCTTGGCCTCCTCCTTTCATGCTTACAAGAAGATTTGATGGCGTTGCTGGACCCACACATGATAGAAGATGAACTTGAGTCGAGGACGACTCCAATTCAAGAAGGAGAGGATGATGAGGACATCACTTCTATGGATACAAACAACACTCCATTGAACATACAAGATGCAATCAATAGAGTTCATACACAACAATTAATTTCAGAGGTGAACTCGTTCTTATATATTTCCTTATATATTTTTGAACATAAATTGCTACTTAATGATTTATTTGTGATTAGGATCCATGAAGAGGTTCATGGAGTACTTGGAGGGAGTATTAGGGACGTGGAAGACCAGAGAAATCGTTCAAAGAAGATGGAAACCGAACCAAACTCCAAATCGTATCCAACTCGGAGTCCAGGAGCAGTACGCACTAAAACGGACGCCCAGGACGCATACGAACTCTGTTTTGGACGTTCTACATATGCACGGAAATAGGAGAGGATAAACTTTCCAATGGCACTTGTCCCATGTCAAAATTCCTTGGGAGTCGTCCGGAATCGTCAAAACAAAATCAAGTACAGAATCTGTCAGGGTGCTGCGCCACCATATTGGGCCATTGGGCCTTGTATCAAGTCTAAGTCCATTATTTTCGTGTGTTAGGGTTAGGTCACGACCCCAACACCCCCTTGGACGTCCTCCCACCTATATATACTCCTTAGTAGCCGCCATGAACAATTGGGTTTTGCTTAGATCAATAATATCGCCGTTTATCGGTTTGTGAAACCCCAATTCAGCAATTTCAGATTGCTTCTTCTACGTTCTTGCTTGTGTTTTCGGTTGCACTTGTAGGGATTAGCCTTCTTGGCGATGTCAATCGTGTGAAGCACGGTTGATAACCAACGGAGCGGTGGTGTAGTGATTGCAGGGGTTGTTCGTGTTCTACTCGAGAGCCTCGGATCATCAACGTCGAGATCTCCACATCAATCGACCTATCCATTACCTTTCAGAAGATCGGGCCTCATCATCAATTCTCTCATCAATTGGTATCAGATTTCCAGGTTGCCCGTTAGGTAATTCATCTATCCATTACATTAGTTTTGTTTTTCATACCCTGAGTCCACAAAAAAGTCACAAAAAAACTTGCAGTTTAGTAGATCTGTTCATTACTTTGTCCAAACCATATTGAGCCTTTGCAACTTTGTTATTCAGTTTGGTTTTGTTGAGTTTGTGTCCGTGGTTGAGTCATATTGCTGGTTTAGAAAGTGTTTTTGGTCTTAGTTTGAGTTTTGCATTGTGTGATTCATCCTTTTGAATCACGTCATCACGTCCAGATTAGATTCGCCTCTCTCCAGTTCGGTATTTTCATCATATCTCGCTCATACGAACTCGGATTTTAGAGTTCTTGTACTTTCTGGAAAGCTTAAGAAGTTTTCTATAAATTTATTATTCATCACTCTCCCATAAAATATAGTTATCGATGTCGAAATTACATTATATCTGAATCTGTTATTGATCTAGAAATTCTGAACAATCTGTATTTCGGGGGCAATATCTCCCATTGTTCTTATCCAAAATCCGATAGAACATTCTGAACAGTCTGTTATTGGACAAGATCAAGATGGTGCACTATGCCGTCCACCACCTTGGCCTCCTCCTTCCATGCTTACAAGAAGATTTGATGGCGTTGCTGGACCCACACATGATAGAAGATGAACTTGAGTCGAGGACGACTCCAATTCAAGAAGGAGAGGATGATGAGGACATCACTTCTATGGATACAAACAACACTCCATTGAACATACAAGATGCAATCAATAGAGTTCATACACAACAATTAATTTCAGAGGTGAACTCGTTCTTATATATTTCCTTATATATTTTTGAACATAAATTGCTACTTAATGATTTATTTGTGATTAGGATCCATGAAGAGGTTCATGGAGTACTTGGAGGGAGTATTAGGGACGTGGAAGACCAGAGAATTCGTTCAAAGAAGATGGAAACCGAACCAAACTCCAAATCGTATCCAACTCGGAGTCCAGGAGCAGTACGCACTAAAACGGACGCCCAGGACGCATACGAACTCCGTTTTGGACGTTCTACATATGCACGGAAAGGGGAGAGGATAACCTTTCCAATGGCACCGGTACCATGTCAAAATTCCTTCGGAGTCGTCAGGAATCGTCGAAACAAAATCAAGTACAGAATCTGTCAGGGTGCTGCGCCACCATATTGGGCCATTGGGCCTTGTATCAAGTCTAAGTCCATTATTTTCGTGTGTTAGGGTTAGGTCACGACCCCAACACCCCCTTGGACGTCCTCCCACCTATATATACTCCTTAGTAGCCGCCATGAACAGTTGGGTTTTGCTTAGATCAATAATATCGCCATTTATCGGTTTGTGAAACCCCAATTCAGCAATTTCAGATTGCTTCTTCTATGTGTTTTCGGTTGCACTTGCAGGGATTAGCCTTCTTGGCGAGGTCAATCATGTGAAGCACGGTTGATAACCAACGGAGCGGTGGTGTAGTGATTGCTGGGGTTGTTCGTGTTCTACTCGAGAGCCTCGGATCATCAACGTCGAGATCTCCACATCAATCGACCTATCCATTACCTTTCGGAAGATCGGGCCTCATCATCTAATCTTTTACTCATCACTCTTCACTGGCAACAACAACTCCATTAACAATCAGTCTAACCCCAGTTTTGATCAGGTATCTAGAAGCGGTGGACGAGAATGCCAAGGTGGCAGAAATTCAGAAGGATGACGAGGCGGGGGACATGGACGAAATTTAAATTCTAGAGCCAATGGGGCTTCGTCAGCAAATCTACCTCATCCCCCAGCACCTGGGCAATGGCAGCCCAAGTTCGTTCCATGGACCAGCATGGCCTATGCTATTTCACCCACCAACAGCAGGAGTTCTTGGGCCTAGCCCCAGCATGATACGGAACAGGTCATGTTCACCGGCCCAGGAGCGCAAAATTATTCAAGTTTAGATGATCTCGCACCCATTCTTTCTTCACCACCATCAGCTTCACCCTGAGAAAATCAAGCACTATTGAGCATTCTTCATAGCGCGTCCACTGCACCAACCAGTGGCTTCATCACACATTGCTAGTACAATTACTTCCCTCCCCTCAATTTGCCCCTTGCCCTATGATGCCTTTGTTACACTTGGTAATGGTGCAAGGCTTCCCATCACTCACACTGCTTTTTCACATGTTCCTACTACTTGTCATACTCTCACACTATAGAACATATTACTCTCTCCAGGTTTTGTTTAGAATTTCAACTTTCTTCATTAACTAACTCGAGATAATCTTGTTTCAATTGGATTCAATCCCTTTAGTTTTTCAATTAAGGACCTGCAAACTAGAAGAAGATTCTCCGATGTGATTCTGATGGTGATTTATATCCTCTTCAACTCAAGCCTTGAAGAACTCTTCATGCGTCTACCAACTCCATCGAGATATGGCACCAAAGCCTTGGGCATCCTGGCCAATGCTCTCTTATTCGAACTTTCACTACAGGAATCCCGATGACTTGCGACGGCCATGGTCGTCGCAAATAAGGAAAAAACCGTCACAAATAACTTATTGCTACAGTTTCCCTTATTTGTGACTGTTCCAGGCCGCCGCTCGTGTTTTGTCGCAATTAAGTTTATTTGTGACGGCCACCATTGCAAATAAGGATATCTGCGACAGCCGTCGCAAACAAGGGCCCGTGCCCAACGTATGGGCCGACCCAGCAATTTGCGACGGCTGGCTCTGGCCGTCGCAAATAACACAGGTTAATTTGCGATAGCCAGAGGCCTTATTTGCGATGGTACTGTATAAAATGTCATCGCAAATAAGATTTTTATTTTTTTAAACAGAACATTCTGCCCGGCTCGATGGCCAGAAACACGACAGAGACAATTCAAATAACAACACATAACAACAGCAGCAATAGTCACAAATGCATCTCCAAAACACAATATATAACATCTCCATCCATTATAATACAAAAGTGTCTCGCATCTCATCAGAAGAACAGAAAACAAAGAAATGAGGCTATTCACTAGCGTCCACTACCTCCGGAGCCGCCAACGTCCTCACCACGCATCAGTCGAGGAGCCTGTATAGACGATGATGGAGTTTGAGTCTCCGTCGCTGATGCCTGCAACACATAGAAGTTGTTTGACATTTTGATTAGTTTGGCACTTTGTTTAATGACTATAATTGATTAATTAAGCTAGAATTGATCATATTGAACTTACTTTAGTTAATTTGAGATAGATTTGCTATGGTTTATTATTTAAGACTAAGTAAGACTACAATAGCTATGTTGAATTAGATTTGCCTACATTTGATGAATTAAGACTAAGTAAGAACATTTTTGATTACTTGAAAACCGGAAGAAATGTGCACTAGCGGCGGTAGCTCCACTTCTGGTGGTGGAATTTGCTGTGGCAGTGGAGGTAGCTCAAAATGCAACCCCTAGACTTTGTAGCGTTGAAAGAAACTCTGTCATTGCAAACATTACAAGTATTACATATTATTAAGAATGTGATGAATTTAAATTACTTTAATTTACCGTTATCACTTGCCTCTATATCTCCATCGTCTGTCGCATCTGCTCCATGCAAGCTCACTGGTAGGAGATGGTGGCCTCCATCACCATCCTCTGTGCCTCCATCGCCACCCATTGCACCTCCATGTTCGATTGGTACTGCTCGCGGCTCTCCTGGACCCGACGAGTGAGAGTCTCCACCTGCGAGACATGGTGACACGGGCCCGCTGATGAAGCCTGTGTGGAGCTGCTTATCACAGGTCTCATCGCCCTCAAGTCAACAACTCCGCCGAATATGGTGAGCCTATAAAAAAATAAAAAAAAAATGCAATTGAAATATCTTGAATATTATGAATTGAAAACGATAAAATGACTTATGAACTCACCTTTCGTTGGCTTTTCCACATCCGCTTGCATACGCGGATTGAGGATCGATTGGTTCAAGTTCCCACTCGAAATCTGCGCCATGTATCCTCCTAGATTCCTCCCCGTACCTAGCCTAAAAAACATGAAAATCATGTAAGTTCAAAAATCCATATAGTTATATTTAATATGAATGATTTCTAAGCCCTCAAGCCCTCTTCACCCTCGAGTCCTCTGAGACTTAGCCTTGAACTCATCATTGGCCAGTACCGACAAAGGGCCCAGTATGCACCGGACCAACCCTGCAACCATCTCACGTGGCCCTGCACATAGTTTTATGTTGTTACAATACCTTTGAGGAAATTAAAAAAAAATATTTACTACACCCCACGTACCTGCGCGTACTCCTCCTCCGTCATGTGCCTCTTGCTCTCTTGTCAGAAGTGTAGCACGTGGTGCTGGTTCGCCTTCATGTGCTCATTGATAACTTGAATACAAGAGTTCGACAATGCTTGCCGAACCGCCTTCACAGCATTGACGTGGAACACTTTTCTCGCATGCTCAAACATGCGAGGGTCATCTGGGTCCTCTAAAATATACCTTACCTATGATAAAGAATATATTGAAGAGATGTTCATTAAAAGAGTTTAAGAGTTAAAATCAAGAAACTTTATTTAACATACTTACCATAAAATCGGCCCATACGGTCACCTGAATGTTGCCGTGCTCCTGGTGATGGACACGTGTGTAGTCCTCCCACGAAGTAGCAGGCAACCCGTCGAACGCACTAAGGACCCGAGGACACCGTTCACCAGTGAAAGATGCGTCGTACTAAGCGTTGCAAGACATTCATTGATTTATTACTTAAGCAAACAAAAGAAACCAGAATTGAACACTATGATTTTATTACCTATGTCTCACAGGACAAATAATGACCCTTTGTGAAGGGATCGCATGAGGACTGAAAAAGTGAGTCCTCCTCGTCCTCTGCGTCTGCTGGGGCACCACGTCTGGTGACACAGAAAGCTCATCACCAACCGAGCAAAAGGGCTCAGGAATAGAAGGCTCACCAGCCAAGGGCTGGCTGGCATAGGGTTGGCTCACCGAAGGATAGCCAAGCTCAACTGGCGCCATGGCCTCTGAGTTCATCGGCGAGGACTACAACATTCAAATGATTCATAAGTAAGTTTAATTGGAAATTGAATTTGAATAATTCATCAGATAATAATAAAATTTACCTATGTGGGTTGCTGTGACGAAGCCCTAGGGCTGCTCAGAACGTGCTCCAGCAGCTGAGAGTTTTTGCTCCCGGCCGACGAGGCACCAATGAAAGCGTCCTCACCTCTAAAAGGGAAGAACCCCCTCGTCAGCACCACCTTCTTACCCTTCTTTGACTCTATCATGTTTTAATAGATAATTAGTAAAAATGAAAATAAGATATACAAAATTCATGTTACTATCTTCAATAAAACATTACTTGTAATCACTTTCAAAATTCATCAACATCATTATCATTTGCCCTACTCCTTAAACCAGCCCAACGATCTTCCATCGTGATCTGTTCTAATTTCCGTTTTCGCATATCATCTGTTTCTACATCTTAACATCTCCAACTAATTGATCGAGTCCTTCACTAGGCTCGATGATAAAAGTGTCTGACAACTCTTCTTCTTAGTACACTTCTTCAATGTCTTCACTATCATGGTAACCCTCATCCCTAGGAGTATATAACCGCTCACGAGGATTCACCTTCTATGCCACCCACCAAGCCCATAGCTTTGTGCATGTATAAGGTAGATAATACACTTGCTCCACTTGGTGTGCAAGATCAAATGTATCGTAACCTTGTCGTCGGTCATTATGTTTGACTTCCACCATTCCAATTTGTTTTTCTGGAGTTCCATGAGTGCTACAAAACTAGTCACAGTCAAAGAAGTCAACTCAAAGTGTATTATTTTTGGTAGAAGTAAATTCAAGGATTTCGTTAATGATCCCATAATAATTGGTTACATTCCCTTGAGTGTCAATTGCTCTCGTCGCAGCACCGGAATTTAATGTTACCACGAGAGGACGAAGAGCTTCAAAATGAGTTGTACGGAACCGAAACCCATTTACGTCATATCGACCATAGCTTCTAACATTCACCAATCCATAAGATAGCTGCCGCAAATCTTTATGGACATTGTGAGTCCAGCGCTGTCAAAAATGATCGTAAGTTAAAATATTAGTTCTTTAATAATAGTAATTTGTAATATATAGAAGATGGGATAGTATTACATAATCTTAAACCAGAATAGGAAACCCGACCCTCCATTTATTCCTTCTTCTCACTTCCCCTCTACTTGTTTGGTCGTAGGTTGATGCCTACGTGGCCAACATTGTCTATGAAACTCGCTGAACGTGAAAAAACATTTTTCTAGAATACATGTGTAGCAAAATATGTCGATTAGCATAAATGTAGGACAAACACTTACACAAAGTATTCCTGCATGCCTTCTATATTTGAGTACATGTAGAGTAAAGCAGCAGTCCTGTCACATTCGGGTGGGATGTAGGTCGTGTAGCTACCAACAGTAGTGCCTCTCATTTGAAAAATGGAGAGGTCGCTTAAAGAGGGGGCTTCGTCCACATTGTACCGCATCACCGAAGTATTGACATTGTGTTCTTCTGCAATGTAGACACTTGAAAAGTATCCTACCTCCTTAAGATCATATGCTTCAGCGATGTACCCTTACACCCTTGCCCTTTTGTCAACAATTGGTTTTAGATATCATAGCGCTCTTTTAATGTGATACATCAACCTTTATTGCACAGGACCGCCAACTTTAGCTTTGAATGGAAGATGGATAAGTAGATGTTGCATTGGATTGAAGAAACCCGGTGGAAAAAATTTCCATCTTACATAAAAGTACGATATCTCCTCTAACTTATCCATCATCCCTATCTTGATTTCTTTAGCACAAATCTGTATATAGAAATAGCTAAGCTCGGCTAAAACCTTCCATACCGCATCATCTAGATAGCCTCGAAACATATCAGGTAAGAGTCTTTCCATGATAATGTGATAATCATGACTCCTCAACCCAGTGATGTGTCTTGTGTTCACATTCACGGCTCGTTTCAAGCTAGCTGCGTAACAATCTGAGAATTTCAAAGTTTACAACCATTTCATGACTTCTTTCTTTTCTTTAGATCAAAGACAGAAAGAAGCACGTGGCTTACCACCACTTTCAGAGATTTCAAGAGTTGGACGGTGACAAATGTCTACCAAATCTAGTCTAGATTTTATTTTGTCTTTCATTTTGCGAGACATATACATGAATGTGCTTATGATACTTCCACTCATGTTATGCTCCTAATGCATGACATCAATGTTGTATATTAGAATCAACGACTTCACATACGATAGCTCCCAAAGTTCAAATATGTGAGTCCAATTGTGTTCCCCTCCATAACCTACAAATATCCAGGGTGATCTTCATCTGGCACAAGTTTGTCCAACATATCCGAAATTTCTGACCCATTGAGACATTTCGATTGTCCTTTAGTGACAACGGTGTTCTTTCTAGTGACATGCCTCTATTGGCCAAATATATGATTCGGAGGCAGCCAACGTCACAATCAAAGTAAGATATCTTGCCTCCATGAGTTAGTCGACAGCAATCTGTGTCCGAAGCACATATCGGACACGTCAGACGGCCATGAGTACTCCATCTGGAAAACATGCCGTATGCTTGCAAATCATTTACGAACAACAAATAAGCAGCTCGAAGGTTGAATTTTCGATTCTTGTAACTGTCATACGCTTCGACTCTTGTCCACAACATTTTCAGTTCTTCGATCAGTGGTTTCAACATCACGTTGAGACGTGACTCAGGATGATCAGGTCTAGGTACAATGAGGCCGAGGAACATGAACTCGTTCTTCAAACACAAAGTCGATGGAAGGTTGTACGAAATGACAAAGACCTGCCAACATGAGTATTGCGTGGCGTTTGTACTGAGTTGTGAGAATCCGTCTGTCGCTAACCCGATGCAAATATTTATCACATCACGAGAAAAATCTGGGTTGTAACGAACTAGCGCCTTCCATGCATCACCGTCGAGCAGATGCATCAAGAATTCGTTGTTCTCACGTTTACCTCCTTTGCGACATCTCATGTGGCTTGTAGTTCTTTTTTAAAGAAACAACCGCTTCAGTCGAGGTGTCACAGGAAAGTAACAAAGTTGCTTATGTGCGACATTGGTCATCACATTATCGCCATTGTCATTAACAACTTTGACATACCTCGGTTTATTACAATTCTAGCGCATGTTCTCGTTGGCGTGCTCTTTCCAAAATAGCATACAGTTGTCTGGGCACACGTCGAATTTCTCATAGTTCATACCGAGAACAGATATCCGGATCTTCATATGATACATATCTTTAGGCGCTTTGTGAGATTGTTGAAGGATATCGCAGATCCATTTCATGAGATCATTGTAGCAGTTGATGGAAAAAAGTACTTAGACTTAATTGCCATAAATCTGGTTAAGAAAGCAAGGACGGTCACATCCGTGTGTTCATGAAACAGATGTTGTGATTTCTTGAGCTCCTTGAAGAACTCGTTTGCCTCTTTTGTAAGAGGATCCTCTGCTTCCAGAGCTTCTACTATGACTCGAGATGTAGTCTCGCCGTGGAAGGTCCACACCTCATAACGTGGCGTGAAACCGTTTTGACATAAGTAAAATGAAAGATCCAATCTGCTCAAAACTTGGTGTTTCGGCATTTCGTACATGGGCACTGCAACTCATCATCCGTTGACAACAAAAATGCTCGATCCAAAAATTTATCTAACTTGATGTACCACTCATCCGAGTGACCACCAGTTCTGCTCTTCACGCCAATATACATCCAACTGAGGTCTTCACCCATGTTTGACTCTGATGTTTAAAGCCGAAGAAATTATTGTTAATGTATGTAGGATTTATCCTACTTCTGACGAGGCACAAAACTTGAACCCGAACAAAATTTTGGCAACATAACCTCACTTTTTTTACACTGCACCCCCCAAAAATGGTGCAGTTCTTCAAGCTTTGTGGTCAACTATCCAACAACAATGGAGGAGGAGAGGAAAGAACGAAAGAGAAGGAATGAACGGGAGAAAACCACCCGTCGGGGCCGGCTGTCCATGGGCGGGAGCTTGTCGTAAGTAATGACATCCTATGGACGAACAACGGTTACCGTCGCCAATTATGGCTTTGAGACTTTATTTGCGACGGTTACCATTGCGGTTCGCTTCCATGGCGTCTCGGAGGCACCGCGTATGCCGAAAGCTGGGGCCGTCGACACGTCCGCCGCTCGCTGGGGGCTACAGCTCTTCAAGACGAGAGAGGAGGAAAGAACGAGAGAGAGACAGGGAAGTGGGTCTATTGAGGTTCGCTATCCACATGCGCGGGTGGTTGCCACCTGCACCGTCGTTGTTCATCTTCGTGTCCATTTAGACGCATACTTTAACTTCCAACTGAATGGGCCTTGTCGGGCCCTAAATGGGTTGTGTCGGGTCAAGCCGACCCGAATCTCATTTTTGTACATATAGTAACACTAAGCAATTAAATTAAACATAAAAAATTTCAAAACATAAGAATTATTAAAATGTAATTTATTAATTAATAAATATAAATCTAAATATAAACAATTTTAATCTAAACATAGACATAATTAAGCATTGACCTAAACATAAGCAATTAAATATAAAAAAGTATTAAAGAAGGCAATTGCACGCAAGTATTAACATGTAATTATATTAATAAATTAAAATTGAGATCTAATTCCATAATCAACAATTTAATAAACATGCAATTAACATAATCCAAATTTGTATTGCATAATCAATAATGAAATTCAATTTCTAAATTCAGTTGCATTTCAAAATTGAATTGCATAATCAATAATTCTATTGAATTGCAAAATTGAATTGCATAATCTATGGAGGGAGGGGAGGGGGGAGGGTTTCGGCCATGGAGGGGTGGTCGACCATGGAAGGAGGGGAGGGGGGTCTGCCATGGAGGGGGGGTCGGCCATGGAGGGAGAGGGAGGGTGGATCTTAGCCATGGAGGTGGGGAGCTCGGCCATGGAGGGAGGAGAGGGGGGTCGTCCATGGAGGGATGGTGGTCGGCCATGGAGGAAGGGAGGGGGAGCTCGGCCATGCAAGGAGGGGAGTGGAGGGGGTCGAACATGGAGGGGAGGGGAGGGGGGAGCGGCCATGAAGGGAGGGGACGGGAGGAACTTACCTGAGAGGCGGTGACGGGAGGCAGCGATGGCAGCGGCGGTGTTGGAACTAAGTTAGTCGGGCCAAGGGAGGATCGGGGTATATCACATAAATTTGCGATGGCCTCTTTAAATGCGATGACCCTAGGGTTGGCCGTCGCAATTAAACGTATTTGCGACAGCTTCTTTTTTGAGCCATCGCAAATAACACCTATTTGCAATGGCTGGCGCATTTGCGACAGATTTTGTGCCGGCCATCGCAAATTAACAACCTATTTGCGAAGGCCCTAGATATTTGCAACGGCTTGGTGCGGGGCATCGCAAATTACGCTATATGCGATGACCAACTGTTGCAAATAATGTTGGCCATCGCAAATGAATGGTGTCGGTACCCTGCGTACCGGGTACCCCATCATACTGCAAGAACTACAAGAGAGTTCCACCTGTCAGAGTTGAAGGTTCCATCAGGCCCCACATGTCACAGAGCACTGGACCCACCTTCCTCATATGGGTAGCTCCGGGACTGCAACGTGTAATATAAGACCGGAGCTGAACTCCCAACAGAGGGAAGCTCTAGAGTTGACACGTGGATAATAAACCCAGACCTAACCCCCAGTAGAGGGAAGCTCCGGTGCTGCCATGTGTATAACAGCTCCGGACCCATCTCAC
This sequence comes from Tuctoria greenei, assembly GCA_036927565.1. Lineage (NCBI taxonomy): Eukaryota > Viridiplantae > Streptophyta > Magnoliopsida > Poales > Poaceae > Tuctoria > Tuctoria greenei. Next base: position 181,508,110 of record JAYESD010000004.1, on the reverse strand, counting down.
CATGAAGGGAAGCTCCGGAGCTTCCACGTGTGAAGCGTCCAAACCTACAACATTAACAAAGACATTGGTGGATATCTAACAGTACGGACATTCAAGGAACAATTAAAGCTTCAGTTACAAGACCTGATTACATGTCATTAATGCTATATTAATGACACGTGATCAGTGGACCATTAATAGGGGTAATGCAAACATTAAGGCACGTTATCACCCTATTAATCATGCTTAATACTCATAGAATGTGTATTAGGTGATTTAATACGCCAGGGCCACATGTCGGGCCAGACAAATGTTGTAACGGCCAGTCCTTGGACTATAAAAGGATCGCGCCGCACGATACACATAGGGGCGAGGTGAAGCAAAGCTCACACGCATACTAGTGCTACGTACTTACTCAATACAACAAAACACACAAACACCCCGTGGAGTAGGGTGTTACACTCAGGCGGCCCGAACCATGTAAATCTCCTATGTCATCATCTTGTCCCTGATCTCCGCACACCCAAACTGATACAAGAACCTCCGTAGGCTACATTTAATAGTACCGGGGGAAGAGTCGTTCAACCACTTCGACATTTGACGCGCCAGGTAGGGAATCCTGAGATCACGAGATGGTGAACTCCACTGCATGATCTTCCAACGGCAACCACACTGAACAGCCTGCTGGAGGCAAACCCTCCAACATGCAGCAGCCAACAGGCGCCATTGTCCCGACGGGCGTCATGCCACCACCCCCATCTGCCCCAGCAAACAATGCTGGACAGCAGGATGGGGTACTTTTGTCGTTTACAGCATCGGAAAACTACAACCTAGAGAATGTGCTAATTGCTATGCGAACTCTGTTGGAGCACCCACCAGCGCCCGGAGCACCTCAGGGTGCAATGGAGCACTCGCGCGATGATGTGCAGAATCTGGTTGTAGACGCAACCAATGCCATCAGCAACCAATGTCCTCCCACTTCGGGGTAGGCAATAGCTCAACGTAGGACCCTGTATGGAAGACTTGGTCCTCACGTGTCACAGCACCGACGGCGTGTTGCATCCCAGCAGGTGACTTCGCTGCCTTCTGGGGCATGACGCACCCACACCATCACCAAGATTCTGACTCATGACCTGCGGTCAAAACTTGATCGCCGCTACCAGCAGCAGGACGACCGCGTCCATATCGAGCGTGCTCCTGAGAGACGAGAAGCTCGGGACAACCCTGCTCCTCAGGGAGTAGGAGGAGGCTATTCTGCCCTGGCCATGCACTTATGCATGGTTAGATGGCCACAGAAGTTCTGGCCTCATTTGCCAGAGAAAGTCAATGGGACTGTCAACACCGTCGAGTTTCTTCAAATTTACTCCACCACAATACTTGCGGCTGGGGGCAATGAGGCCGTGATGGCCTACTACTTCCCAGTGGCTCTAACTGGGACTACTAGGTCATGATTAATGAGCCTCTCGCCTAACTCAATCAAAAGTTGGGCTGATTTATGCCAACATTTCACTACCAACTTCGAGAGTTCCTCCACCCGACCCGGTACTGAACTGGACTTGTTTGCTGTGAAGCAAACAATAGGGGAATCGCTGCGATCCTTTATCCAGTGGTTTTGTCAGGTACACAATACCATCCCCTCAATCTCGAGTGCTTCTGTTATCATTGCATTCAGACAGGGCATTCGAGACAAAAAGATGATGGAGAATCTCGCAACCAAAGAAGTCACCAACGTCACATAACTCTTTAGCTTAGCAGAGAAATGTGCTAAAGCTACAAAGGGACGTGAGATGCACTCCAAACCACCTCCGGAGGCCAACAAGAAACCCTACAAGACTGAAGCCACTACCTCTGGAGGTAGTAAAAAGAAAAAGAAGTCCAATGGCATAAAGAAGTTGTCGGACGGTGCACCTACTGCTGCGGCTACTGCAGCTCCGGGTGGCCAGGGGTCACGCCACGAGAAACAACCTTGACCGTCATGAAAGATGGCGGCGACTCCAAAGTGTGGTGTCCGATCCACAAGACGTACAAGCACAGTCTGGAAGAATTCCAAGAGGTCCAAAACCTTGTCGAGCGCTACAACAAGCGCCGAGAAGAAGCTCCTTTCCTCCAGCGGGGAGGAAAACAAAAAGTTGATGAAGCTCTGACTAAGGAGGAGCTAGGCTTTCAGGACCCGAAGAAGGTTCTGAATCTGTATACAACACCGTCGACGATGGCTCCGACGTTTTTGAAAACAAGCGTCAGAACACCCTAAACACCATTTATGGTGGTTCTTGGGACATTACCTCTTGCTGCATCCTAAAGATAATGCGACGGGACATAGCTGCTGCAGCTCCCACTGCCAGGGAGAAACCTCATTGGAAGTGGCTGGACACTTCCATCACTCTCGATGCTTCGGACTGCCCCCGCAACATGATCGGAGCTGGCCAATTCCCGTTGATGGTGTCTCCGACCATAACAATGTTCAACTTTACCATGTATTGGTGGACGGAGGTGCAGGGCTGAACCACATAAGCTTTGAAGCCTTCGTCAAGCTCCAACTCTGACTTTGGACCTTCGCCCCTCTTGACCTTTTTCTGGGGTATGTCCGGGGGCCATTAGCCCTCTTGGATCCATCACACTCGCGGTGATCTTCGGGACTTGAGAGAATTACAGGATCGAGAAGCTGGTCTTCGACGTGGCTCATATTAGTTTACCGTTCAATGCCATATTGGGCAGGCCTGCTTTGTACAGGTTCATGGTCGCCGCCCACTATGGCTACTTGGTGTTGAAGATGCCAACACCTTCGGGCATCCTCCGGATCCGCGCGTATCGCACTGCAGTAATCACTACCTTGGAAGAACTCCACGTGCTTGCTACAGCGCAGGAGGAAGCATCCGGTAAGGAGCTAGATCTAAAACCTCCGAGCTCTCATCATCGAGGCTCAACCTAAGCACCTCGTGTGCAACCAAGTGGCAACACCGATGTTCCCGTCAAAGTCGTCCAAATCAGTTCTGATGCTGCTCAGATCACCCGTATATCGGGAGGTCTGAACAACAAATAGAAACTCGCGCTCGCTCATCACTTTCCTCTGGGCAAATGTCGACGTGTTTGCCTGGCAACCGTCAAATATGCCTGGTATCCCTAGGGAAGTGATTGAGCACAATCTGAAGATCTATCCCGATGCACAGCCTGTACACCAAAAGTTGCGGAAGTAGTCAATTGAGTGGAACAACTTCATCCTACAGGAGATCAATAAGCTGCTCGAAGCTGGTTTCATCTGGGAGGTGTTTCATCCAAAATGGTTGGCAAACCCAGTCGTGGTACCCAAGGCTAGGGGAAGGTTCGGATGTGTATCGACTACACCACCTTAAATAAGGCATGTCCAACGGATCCATTTCCTCTACCTAGGGTATATAAAATAGTGGAATCCACCTCCAGTTGTGAGCTATTGTGTTTCTTAGATGCATATTCTGGATATCATCAAATCCAAATGTCTAAGGAAGATGAAGAGCATACAACCTTCATAACAGTAGATGGATTATATTGTTATACTGCCATGCCCTTTGTGCGAGCTATGTACAAAACATTTGGAGAGCTAATTAGAGACTTAGTGGAGGTATACGTCGATGACATCGTTGTGAAGATAAACAACAAGGAGTCACTCCTTGAAAATTTACATGCTGTCTTCGACAAGTTGCGCATCACGTGCACCAAACTAAACCTGGAAAAGTGTATCTTCGGGGTTAGCTGTGGGAAACTTCTTGGTTTCTTGGTGACTCACCGAGGAATAGAAGCAAACCCGGCGAAGATCAAGGCTATAGAAGACATGCAGCCTCCAACCCGCATCAAGGACTTCTAGAAGCTATCTTGATGTCTAGCTACGCTCAGCCAGTTCATCTCAAGACTGGCAGAGCAGGCGCTACCCTTCTTCAAACTCTTGAGGAAGTCCAGACCATTTCATTGGTCTGAAGAAACAAAAAAGGCATTTCAAGAGCTAAAGCAACTCCTCACCACACTACCGATCTTGGTAGCTCCGAATCCTGGTGAGCCTCTATTGCTTTACATTTCTGCAACTATGGAAGATGTAAGCATGGTCCTGGTCGCGGAAAGATCAGAACCACATACAGTTCAGGAGCCTAGACCCCTTCGGGAGGGTCTGGAGCTACTTGAAGACGAGTCTGGGTCCCAACCACCAGACAGGATCTTCAAGACAGAGTGCTAGAAGATCAAACTCTCCCATCCGAGGGAGTTCTAATGGCTGTTCAAGAAGATCCAGACCCATCTGGGAGGGTTCGGGTTGAACACAAAGAAGAAGTTATAGACCCCTCCAGGAGGGTCCTGGAAGATGAACAAGAAGGCTTGGACCACCCCCCTCCCAGCAGGGTCTGGGTTGATGGAGATGAAGCTCCGGGCTCTTTCGGAGGAGCCCAGATGGTCCAGCACCCATTGTACTTCGTCAGTGTAGTACTCCACGATGCCAAGACACGTTATATTGAGGTGCATAAGATGCTTTATGCAGTTCTTATTGTATCAAGTAAGCTTCGCCATTATTTCCAAGCCCACAAGATATCAGTGGTAAGTTCCTATCTACTGCGCGCTATATTGCATAACCCTAATTTTACTGGGAACATCGCAAAGTGGGCAGCAAAGCTGGCTGAGTTCGATCTCAAATTTGTGCCATGACAAGCAATCAAGAGTCAGTCTTTGGCTGATTTCTTGGCGGAGTTGACTCCTTCTCCGTCAAACCCTGGGGGCCCTAGTGAGCAGAAACTGGAACCCAAGGTCCCAGTATTCACCAAGCCTCACTGGACTCTCTACTTCGACGGCTCCGTGCATAAGCAAGAGGCTGGAGCTGGAATTTTTCTCCTTCCTCCTACTGAGGAGAAAGTCAAATATATGGTTCACCTTGACTTCGAGGCAACCAATAACATGGCGGAGTATGAAGCACTCATCTATGGGCTCAAGGTGGCACTATCCTATGGTGTCAAACAGTGGTTGGTGAAGGGCGATTCGCAGCTCATCATAAAACAAGTCAAAGGTGAATGTTGCTGCAATAATCCCCAACTAGCCGCTTCTCTTCTTGAAGTCCAGAAGCTCCAGAAAGACTTCTAGGTCTTGGATCTCCACCATGTTCAGCATCTTCATAATGCTGAAGCTGACGAACTCTCGACGAAGGCTTCAATTGGAGCTCCGGCTCCCAACGGAATCTTCATCCGGTGGTTATCATGTCCAACAGCTCAGCCTGCCAAACTGAGCGAAGGGGGTGAGACCAGCACCTCGAAGTTGGTGGTTCTGGTGGCCCTGTTACCATGGCGTCCACCAAGGGTCATAGGTGCTGCCAGAAGCTCTGAGTAACCCGGCACGCAAGACTCGGAAGCTCAAGTTAGCTCCGATGCATGAATATTGGAGATCCGGAGCTATATGAAAGACAATGTCCTTCCTGAAGACAGTGTATCTGCTGACCAGATCGTCAGGTTAGCTAAAAGATACACACTGGTAGAAGGGGATCTCAACTGGCGTGGTGCCAACGGCGTCATAATGCGGTGAATTGCAAGGGAAGAACGCCGCGAGCTTCTCGCGGAAATCCATGGAGGTGAGTGTGGGAACCATGCATCTTCCCACACGATGGTTGGTAAAGCCTTCCGACATGGCTTTTACTGGCCTACAACACTCCAGGATGTAGTCGAGCTAGTGAAAAAGTGTGAAGCGTGCCAATTCCACGCAAAACAGATTCACACATTGGCTCAATCATTGCAAATGATACCTCCTACATGGCCATTTGCTGTGTGGGGTATGGACATCTTGGGACCATTCCCAAAAGTTGGCAGAGGTTACAAGTTCCTGTACGTCGCCATCGCAAGTTCACCAAGTGGTCGAAAGCAACTCTAGTTTTGACAATTAACAAGCAATAATCTATAAAGTTCTTGAAGTCCATTATATGCAGATTTGCAGTTCCGAACAAAGTCATAACTGACAATGGAACCCAATTTACAAGTGCTGCATTTCCAGAATATTGGGAAGACCTCGACATTCAACTCAGCTACGCCTTAGTAGCTCACCCAGCAAATAATGGCCAAGTCGGGAGAGCAAATGCAGAAATTCTAAAAGGATTCAAGACACGCACATATAAGCGCTTAAAAAAGCATGGAGCCAACTGGATTGAAGAGCTTCCATCTACATTGTGGGCGAACAGGACAACACCTAACCGGTCAACTGGGGAGACACCCTTCTTCCTGGTGTACGGAGCTGAAGCAGTCCTTCCTCCAGAGATCACCATGGGGTCGCTCCGGGTCCGAACCTTCGACGAAGCCGCGCAGGACTAGCTCCGGCGTGAAGAACTTGACCTCATCAACGAAGGAAGGTGTCAAGCAGCTGTTGGGAATGCACGCTATCCCCAAGCGCTACGGCGCTATCATCAAAGGCATGTGCGCAACCGACACCTCGAGGAAGGCGATCTGGTGCTACGTAAGATACTAACTCGCGAAGGTATGAACAAACTTTCCCCCATGTTGGAAGGTCCCTTCTGAGTGATCAAAGTATTCCATCCCGGATGTGTTCGCTTGGCAACTGAGGATAGGACTCCGCTTCCTAATCCTTGGAACATCGAACACATCTGTAAGTTTTATACATAGAATCAAGGAGGTGAGTCTGTAATTACACACAATGTATGTTATAGAGTCAATATACAGAATTGGGTAGGTCCTCTAGGAGAGCATCTGGACCCCTCCGGGAGGGTCCGGGAAGATCAAGTAACACATTATACAGTCACAGTACTAAAAGTGTTACTACCTGCCTTGGGCTAGCACAGGATGTATAACACGCTTAGCATGGTCCTGTACCCTAAGTGTGTACTTGTCTCCCCTGTAATCTGATCCTATAACGAAAGACATTGTTGTGTAAAAACAGATTCCACGTGCATTTATTTTTGTACAAGGCTCGAAATATCGAATTGTTATTTTTATCCTTCTTGTCTATAATGAAGTTATGCAATTCTTTTTATGTTTTTGTCCAAGTTATTTATATGTGTTACAAGTTATATTGTTAGTCTTTTTTGATCTGAACAATGCTGCATAGTCTACTTGCCTGAATGCCAAGCCAACATAGGTCCAGAGTGCGCTATCGACTTAGCCTGGTCCTCCACCCTAAGTACGCCACTCTACCAACACCCCGGCAGGCCTTAGTATGTTGAGTACTAAAATATGATACGGGTCTGGAAAGACTACATCAATATGCTTGTTATCATATTGAATTTCTTTGGATCTAAAACTGTAATAAGAATGACAAGTCACAAACAATTTATAGACAAGAGGACGAATTTTACTATCTTTCTTGTCTTTAATGTACAGGGAAAACACAGTGATGGTAGATGATGCCGAAGATATGAAGCACCGACAGCCTCCAACGGGGCCCACCGTCGACGTTTTACACATTGATAATGGGTGCCACTAGAGCTACTAAGCTCCGACGACCCCAGGGGGCCCACTGTTGATGTTTTACATGCTGATAGTGTGTGCCGCCAGAGCTAACAAGCTCCAACAACCCTAGAGGGCCCGCCGTCAACGCAACAAAGGGTTTTTGGAAGTATCAGATTTAAAGACATCAGACCTAAAATCTACAAACTCAAAGTGCTCAAGTCATCAACATAGTGTGAAAACCTTTTGGTATATGTTCACAACCAAATTGTGCACATCTACCAGGTGGCCAACAAGACAAAGCACAGTATATTGAAGACAAAGTGAAATTCATGGCAAAAAGAGTGGATTTCATTAATTCAAAGTACTGGATTACAAAGTTGGGATTACAACAAAGGGCAAAAGGAAAAGACCTAGTACTAGAGGATCTACGTTCTGTGGAAAAACGAAGTAACCTACTCAGCAGCCTCTTGGATAGTAGCTTTGGCGGCATCTTCCTCTTCAGCAATGAGTCCTTCAAAGACAGGATCGAGAGAAAATTGGGTGTCTCGGCTTTTGTAACACGCCAAGACATACTCGGCGACATTTTTGGCTAGATATCCCCCCTCTTTCTGCAGTTGATCAGCGATGACATTACCCATTGCATCTAGTTTGCTTCGAGCTGAGCCAAGTGCCACCAGCGTCTTGACCAGCTCCTGCGCTAGGTCCTCCGATAATACTGGACTAAAGCCAAGAGGCACAAGGGCTTTGTCCGCATGTCCCAGGAAATCCCACAGCATCAAGGATTTGGTCGCCCTCGAGCTCCGCAGCTCCTCTAGTGACCTCCGGGCGGCCGCTAGCTCCAAACTCTCCCGAGCGAGGCGCTCAACTTCTTTGACGTGTTGCTGCATATTCTCAGCAACTTGCTTTTCGCGGTTGGTTAGCTCCGTCTCCCGGAGGTGGATACAGTTCCGCTGTTCGACCAGGTCCTTCTCCCTGCCCCTCACTTTCCCTTCTCTGGCGGCAATATCAGTCTCTTTTTGAGAGCTCCTGCCCCAGCTTCCAGTAATTCTCCTTTTCTTTTGTGCTCCACAGATCCAACTTATTAGTGCGATCTGCCAAATTTTGCTCTGCCATAGTCAATTTCTATGTGAGCTCCTCCTCTCTCTTCATAACATCCTCATGTTGTTCCAGGAGCTTCTCTTCTCTTATATCATGGTGTACTCGACACTTCAGGAGGACCTCGTTTAGTTCATTGAGGCTTTCGTGACGCTCATCAGCAGCATCACACCTTTCCTTGGCTTGTTCGAGGATCTCCCGAGAATTAGCATCGAGCGCCCTGATGGCAGCTTCCTTCTCTTCCAGCAGCTTCCTTCTGATCAGCAAGCCTCGTTTGAGCAAGCCTGGTCCCAAAATGGAGCCTGGTGTGCCAACGCCTCAAGGTGTGGTGCTTCTCTTCAAGGACCTTGCTCTCATGATCGAAGGCGAGCTGGACTTGTCAGAGGCTTGAGAAGGTATTGTCTGTGGACAACAAGGGGATAGGCTCCGGACCAGCTGGGGTCATCCCTGCCGGTTCCATGGGATTCTCCATAACAAAAATAGGGTCCCACTCTACAAGTGAGGTACCCTTAGCTCCTATGGCACTGGGGCCACCCTCCGACAGCTCTTTGGCAGCAGCAGAAGAAGAACCCACTAGGGGAACTACCACCTCCAGGGTCGACGTCGAAGGTCCAGCCACATGAACTTCAATCTCTGGCTCCGTGGCTAAAGAGGCTGCCTCCTCCTTTTCATGACGTTTTGCCTCGGGCATGAGCACCTCCGGGGCAGTTACTTCTGGGGTGGTTGTCGGGGCTTCACCCAAAGCCATTCCCATTACCGGCTCAGGTGCTGATGCATGAGCTACTTCCGACTCAACTGTCAGAGCTTCAACAACCTCTGGGCCGAGGGCCAGAGTTTTAGCTACCTCCAGCTCAACTGTCGGGGCTTCAGCAACTTCCAGCTCAAGGGCCGAAACTTCAAGTACCACCGACTCAGTTGTCGGGGCATCAATAACCTCTGACTCAAGGGCGGAGCTTCTAGCACCACCAGCCCCGCAACCACCTCTCGTGCAGGAACCGGAGCCTCGGTAACCTCTAGCTCAGACATCGGAGCTTTTGACATCTCCACCTGTCGCACAGGAGCCTTAGCCTCCGGCGTTGTTGCCAGTGGTGCATCTTCAACTTCTCCACTGTGGTCCGGCACTACCAAGGGGAGCTTCTGGTGATGAATTTGAATCCAGATCCACAACAGCTAGCGCCGGAGTTGCGTGACCTCAGCCACCACTAGAGGAAGCACGGGGCTTGAAGCAGGAGTTTCTGTCCGCAATGTTTCAGTCGGTGCTGTGGATGCTGGAGCTTTAGACCCCGACTTTTCCGCCCTGCAGTCAAAAAATTGGAAGATTCAAAACACAAAAAAAAATAAGAGTGGCAAATCAAGGTGAAAAAGCAAAGCTTACAATGGGAAGCTACCACTCCAATCGGCACAGAACCTCTTCGCCGAGGGCTCGAAGTCGGAGCTTGTCGTGGTTGGCATGGAAGGAGCTCCGAAATGTTGCCCGGAGCATGCAGTCGTCGTTGGCGATGCCACAGCCGGGGTACCTTGGCCGAGGAGAACCTCCAGGTCTAGAGCCCCTTGATCGCACTAAGACCAGAGTCGACTGTTCGGAGCTGGCACCTCTAGAAGATGCTTGCCCCAGAGGAGGTGTAGCTGCAGAAGATCTCCTGCACCGTAGAGAAGGTGCTGTTGTAGATGGAGCAGGCACATGGACCTCCCATCAGCATGCTTTAGTTTCCTCTTCCGGCTGGAAGATTCGGCTGGCTCCTTGCCCTTGCCAATATATTCAACCCTCTAGCTTGGAGCAGGGGCGACCACTTCATCGGAAGCTCCGGGGATTACAACCCTGGAGGTCCGGCATTTTTCCACTTCACCAAGCTCATCTAGCGTCGGCATCTTCCTCTAGAGCTCCCAGCTGATCTCTGGGATCATGTTTAAAGGTAGGAAAGCTGCCGGCGGAGCTAAGGCTTCAAAGATTCATCATCTAAGTTGGATTTCAAACCGGTTCTGATCCGGTCATCATCCACTACAGTGTTAAAAGCCCAGGCAAGCTTCTCCCTCCTCCTCAGCGGGTCCACCTGTTCACCAAGAAATTTCTAAAGACCATCTAGGGGGTCACACCACCCTCCAAACACTCTCGAATTATGGATAGGACAGGGTTGAATGCATCCGACAGCATCAAAACTACATTCCAAGCATCGGTGTCGATGTTGGGGAGTCCTTGGGGCAGCTCCAACCTGTCATGCTCGTCCACTCCAATGGTGACCCAACCTTTCTTCCAATCATCCCAATTGCCGGAGGGGAACAACTTCAAGTGCTTGAAGGGTCAGTTCTTGCGCTTCACGAAGTAGTAGAAGCCAATCAACTCAGTTCCTTTGCCGGTGGAATGGGCTATGAAGAAGGTCCAGAACAAGTCGATGCAGGGAGGCATGCCCACCCACATCATGCAGAAGTGGACGAAAGTGGCCACGAGCAGAAGGGAGTGCGGGCCGAGGTGATGTAGTTGGAGGCCGTAGAAGTCCAGCAACATCAGGATGAAGCTCGAGAATGGTGGGATCAGTCCCACCATGGTGTACGCCGAAAAGTACACCATCTCCCTACAACACTCCTTCTTGAAGGGAAGCTTTCCGGAGCAGACTAGGTGGTTGAAGGAGTCGCTGGACCATCCCATCAAGGTCCGGACATTCATCAGATTGTCCTTGCTCTGGATGCGGCTCTTGGGAATAACTAACTCTATCACAGCAAAGTGGAGCGAAAGAGAGAAAGCTAGGCAAAGTTGAGAGGCTTTGAGCGCGAGTTTGATCGAAAGCATAAAGAGTCCTCAAAATGCGCATGCTTTCCTTCTTAAATAAGCCTCCATGATGCTTGGATGGAAACCACAACGACAGCAAGTCCACATTACAAAGAACCTACCCCGTCAATGACGAATGGGATCGGAGCCACCCAGACGAAGAGGTCGAGGTTATTACCCCAGGTCGAGGTTGTCATGATGGGTGGCGAGAAACCCAAAGGCGGCAGCCTGACAAGGCGCTCGGAACCAATACGGTTTTCCTATTGGGAACAGGCGACCTTCAATTCTGTGAGATCCACACTCAAAGATCTCTTGTGCCGCATTCAAGATAAGCCACGCGGTGATGGTTTAACCCCAAACCATCACCACAACAGCACATCAGAAGACCTTTGAAGTTACAGCGCAGGAATCAAGGATGGCTTCACCTCCGGTAGAATAATTTAACCCAATGGGTTTTCTCTCATAGGTGGGCCTTGGGGCCACTGTCGGTACCCTGCGTACCAGGTACCCCATGATACCGCAAGAACTGCAAGAGAGTTCCACCTGTTAGAGTTGAAGGTTACCTCAGGCCCCACATATCACACGGCACTGGACCCGCCTTCGTCATATGGGTAGCTCCAGGACTGCCACGTGTAATATAAGATGGGAGTTGAACTCCCAATAGAGGGAAGCTCCAGAGTTGACACGTGGATAATAACCCCGGACATAACCCCCAGTAGAGGGAAGCTCCGGTGTCGCCACGTGTATAACAGCTCCGGACCCATCTGACCATGAAGGGAAGCTCCAGAGCTGCCACGTGTGGAGCCTCCGGACCTACAACACCAACAGAGACATTGGCAGATCTCCAACTGCACAGACATTCAAGGAACAATTAAAGCGGCAAATAAAAGTCCTGATTATGTGTCATTAATGCTATATTAATGGCATGCAATCAGTGGACCATTAATAGGGGTAATTCAGCCATTAAGGCACGTTATCTCCCTATTAATCACGTTTAATACTCATAGACTATGTATTAGGTGATTAAATATGACAGGGCCACATGTTGGGCCAGACAAATGTTGTAGCGGCCAGTCCTTGGACTATAAAAGGACTGCACCGCACGATACGCAGAGGGGTGAGGTGAAGCAAAGCTCACACGCATACTAGTGCTACGGACTTGCTCAATACAACAACACACACACACCCCGTGGAGTAGGGTATTACGCTCAGGCGTCCCGAACCACGTAAATCTCCCGTGTCATCATGTTGTTCCTGATCTACACGCGCCCAAACCGATACAAGAACCTCCGCGGGATATATTTAGTAGTACCGGGGGAAGTGTCGTTAAACCACTTCGACAAACGTGTTTCCTGTAGTGTTTGTACAATTTCTTGTTCCCTTGTAAAAAACAGCCCTGCATCTTTGTAATGCATGTCAAGAGGGCAAACATGTTTGACTCTCTTTTCGTTAATCCACCACTGTTACTTATGCCCATTTAAGTACTACATGTCGATGTCTGGACATCTCCAGTTTTAAGTTGTTCTAGATTTCAATTGTACTTGGTTATGTTTGATCATTTTTCCTACTATGTTTGCACTTTTCCATTGAGTCACAAGAGTGAAGTTTTTCCTACATTGGTTTCTTTTAACTCGCAAGTGGCTACTCAGTTTCGTTGGTTGCTTGTTGCTTTGCAGACGATAATGGACGCGAGTTTGAAAACAAAGATGTTTGCTCTTTCTTTTTTGACAAACGGGATCCACCTAAGACTCTCATGTCCATACACCCCACCACAAAATGGGAAAGCCAAACGCATCTAGCACACAATCAACATTTACTCTCATGTACTCTCATGTTCCACCACACTTCTTGGCTGAAGCATTAAACAGCGCAACATACCTACTCAACAGACTTCCTTATCGCACCACAAGCCATATCACCCCGTATCAAGTCCTCTTTGGAGTTACACCCACATACAATCACCTCCGTGTGTTTGGCTGTCTTTGTTATCCCAACCTAGCTGCAATCACTATCCGCAAATAGAGTCCGAGATCAACAACATGTGTATTTCTAAGATATCTTGATGATTATAAAGTATATAGGTGCATTGATATCACTAGAAGAAAAATCATTATCTCCAGACATGTTGTTTTTATGAGTGCCAGTTTTCTTTTTCGGTTCTACCGCTTACTTCTCCACCAACATAAACCAATGCACCTTTACCTCCACATGGTGATGATGTTCTAACACACCACAAACAACAGCCACAGCGAGTTCCATGCCCTACCACCCCAACAAGTACAACATCCGGCACCACACACACCGGCACAACCCAGTTTTTCAACAGCAACACCATCTCACCATAGTAATTGCACATCATTATCAACTCCACAACACAACTCAAACCGTGATTCCACTGACCCACCAGTACATTATTATGCACCGCACTAACAAAATCCACAATCCCATCATATGGTGACACGTTCTGGGGCCACATCTTCTGCCCACATCTTCTGTTTAAATTGTGTAATCAATCTAATGTGTTAAAGAATACAATGTGAATCATGGTAGTACATGGTGTGATCATATTTTATAGTGTATGTTCACGCCCCTACTATTCTAGTCTGGGACCGCCACTGACCACAAACAAATTGACTAACGGCAATGTGACCTTCAATGGACTATATTCAATAACGCTTGTCTCTGTTTGGTATTCTTTTCATTGAGTAGCATTTATAATGGAAATAATGAAAAGCGTATTAGTACATAGAGTACTCAACAAGTGTGAGAAATAAATAATATGAAGGCAATTAAATGGAAGACCAAACTTAATTTAAGCACTACAACAACACATCCTGACCCTAGGTTATATTAGCATCTTAATTACTAGGTGAATGTCCTACCATCACCATCCCAGTAGTCGAAAGTACAACCAAACCATCATCCACATACCACCACAAAGTCCAAATCAATCCAACTATCCTATCCATTTTCTAATCATGAATCCGGTACCAAGACGCTCTTATTCTTAAGTACTGGTATCTAGACAGATTGTCAAACTCTTCAGAGTGTTTACGCTTTACCCACATTCCGTGATTTCATCCTTTATTTTAAGGTGGACTAAGTCAACCTCCCTGTTGCCCATGATCTGTCAAACACATTACACACTCCCATAGGTGTGTCGCTAGGAGATCACTACAAGGTCATTACATAGGTTCTCCCGACCCGTATTAGTCCTTTGAGGTTTGACCACTCCAGTACCTGCAATCTATTTTCCCTGTGCTAGGAGAAGCACCTCTTGAGACGTGCAGTTCCTAGGGCAGTACTGATGAGGACATCACAACAGCGGAGACGCACAATGAACTGCAAGGACCAATCACAAGAGCACGAGCACGGTTAATAAATCAGCAGGTGAATTTGTTCCTAACTTCTTTTGCATGTGAGTTTGAGAATAGATTGCTATGTGATGATTTAATTGTAATTAGGAATAATGGAGAAGATCAACAAGTGAAGGAAAGAGGCCTTGGGAGCATGGAGAACCAGCTGGGATGACCACGAGTTGATGGAAACAGTTTACAACTCGGACTCGAGTTCAACTCGGAGTGTAGGAGCAGTCCACCTTAAAACGGACGCCCAGGAGGTATAAGGACTCTATTTTTGACGTTCTACATATGACGGAAATAGGAGAAGATAAACTTTCCAATAGTTTTGGTCCCACCTCAATATTCCTCTGGAGTCATTGGGAATCATCAAAACAAGTCGAGTCCAGATTTCTGTCTCGTGCTGCGCCACCGAATCGGGCCTTTGGGCCTTGTATCCCGTAAGAGTACATTAGTGACGCGTCTAATCGTGTTTTGGTCGAACCATAGCCTATAAATACTGCAGGCGCCAATCATATTTGGTGGGTTTTGCTTAGATAAATAATATTGCCGTTCTACGGTTTGCGAGACCCCAACTTTGCGATTTCAAATCGTGTCTTCGACGTTCTTGCTCGTGTTCTCAGTTGCACTTGCAGGGATTAGCCTTATTGGCGAGGTCATGCGTGTGCAGCACGGTTGATAACCAATGGAGCCGTGGTGTAGTGATTGCAGGGGTACTCGAACCACTCGAGTGCCGCAGATCATCAACGTCGAGTTCTCCACCCCAATCGACATACCTTTCGGAAGATCAGGCCTAAACCTACTCGTCAATTGGTATCAAATTTCCAGGTTGATTGTGAGTTATCTTTGTTTTCCTTCCATTAGATTGATTTTGTTTCGTACCTAGAGTCCACAGAAAAGCCACAAAAAAATTAGATCATTTTTACCGCTTCCCTGACTATAGTGCCTGCAGTTTTGTTTTTCAGTTTGCATTGTTGAGTTTGCATTCGTGTGGTCGAGTCTTGTTGCTGGTTTAGCTTTGTGTTCTGGGGCCTAGTTATCGTGTTTGTCCTTGTTTTCTTGCTGTTTGACACCTATTCCGCAATCCCTAAATAACAAACCGATCCACCACGTTCATCGGTTTGCCCTAGCTAGCCGCCTTGCGTGAACTCCCGCATCGCCAGCCCTAGATTAGGTGACAAACCCTTGTGCCATTCATCCTTGAATCATCACACACCACCCCATTAGTTGCTGTGCAAATTCCCGATCGTTTTCATATCCGATTGCGAGTTATGTTCTCAAACCGAGTTGGAATCAACATCCAAGAAATCATAACTCGGACAGCCTACCTTAAAACGGCCATAACTTTCGCATACGAACTCGGAATCGAGCGATTTTTTTTCAAATTCATCTACGCGATATTTTGCATCTGATTTTCCATGGTATAGCCACGTTCGGCGAAAATAGATTGCCCAAATTCCCCTCGGAAGATAGGTTATCCGGCCTTTGAAGTTTCAGCACGAATTTTAAAGAAACTTCTTGATTTTCTATAGGCCGTATATTACATCCAATTGAGCTGCAAATTTGTGTGATTCATATATTCGTACTCCTGAGTAAAGAAAAATATCAAAAAATATTACAAAACAGAAAAAATAGTGAAGAGCACGCATATTAAATCAATTGGCCTATACTACTTGTGTTGTGATTGTTGGTTATATCATTCTGTCTTCCTTTTGCCTTGCTACTTCCTTGTGTTGTGCTAGGCCCTAGAACACTTGGTTGACCAGCAACAGTTTCCTACATTGAATACTTATGCAACTTTGTTTACCTGTTAACGATTTTCTACTTGTTAGCCACCATATCGTGTCATCCAAGCTCCACCTTTCTCTTGAGCATAACAGGTACCTTTGCAATCATCCCACGCTTCATTGGTTCATCTCACCGTCCACACCACCCGCTGTGTCCGTAAGAACACTTGTAAGAGCGTGGTAAGACGCTTGAACGAGAGAGATTGTTTTCTTCCACCTTTCACATTGTCACTGTAGTTGATAGGGATAACATATTTTTTGTTGTCTTTTATTTTCTACTAACAATGGCAGGAGAAGACAATGATGACGAATTTGTTCAACATGCTGAGTTATGTGATATGATGAAGACCATGACAGATATGTTCGCCAAATACAACGCAGCAACGGAGGATTCATTGACGAACATGACTCTCCAACTTGATGACCTTGCTCTTCGGATGAAAACTTTTGAGGCTCGGTTGCCTCTCGCTGGAAGACAAGAAGACAATGCTTATGATGAACTGGAAGATCACAATAATCAGCCAACACTGCCACTTTATCGTCGAGGTATGGGAGGTAATAATCATAACATTATAATAGTCCTCCTGATGATCCTTTTGCTAAAGTGAAATTTACTATACCCTTTTTTTCTGGTGCTTATGATGCTGAGGCTTATCTTGATTGGGAGATGATAGTAGAGCAAAAATTTAATTCCCATCTTGTTCCTGAACAACATAGAGTTCGTCAAGCCACTAGTGAGTTTAAGGACTTTGCTATCATATGGTGGAATGAACTTGTTAAAACTAGAACTGATCCTCCAACATGGGATAGATTAAAGGAAGCTATGCGTGTGCGATTTGTTCCTCCATCTTTTCAGCGGGACCTTCGCAAAAAATTGCAGCGCTTAGACCAAGGTAACATGTCCGTAGAGGAGTATTATCAAGAGTTACAAAAGGGTATGACGCGTTGTGGGGTAGTAGAGGACATGTATGATAAAATAGCTCGTTTTTATGGGGGGGGGGGGGGGTTGAGGCGTTAAATCAAGACACTGTTGATTACAATGAATATGATACTGTTAACAGATTGTTTCAGCATGCTATGTTGGCAGAAAAAGAATTGCAGGGCCGACAACAACAGCAACAATGCACGAGGAGCAACTTCACGCCGCTGGCAGCGACTACACCATCCAAAACAGCACCATCTTCGACCCCCCCGTGCAGCGACTACACCATCCAATGGCGGCCAACGAACTATACCTGCTGCTCCACCTTCTCACGTGTCGGAAGGCAGCAAGGCGACATCATTCAAGCGTTCGTCGTCCACTCCTGCTACGGGTCGTACTTCCAACATTAAATGTCACCACTGCCAGGCACATGGTCATATGATGAAAGATTGCCTGAGCAAACGAGCATACATAGCACGCGACGACGGCGGGTATGATAGTACTTCAGATGTTGAAGATGAATATTCTCTTGCTACTGACTTTACAGATCGAAATGACGAACACACCGAAGAAGAGGTACTTGGTACAGTGGCGACGGAGAACTATAGGAGCATCATTGTGCAGTGTGCCTTGAGCTCCAAAGTGGAGACCGACGACAAGCTACAATGACACAACCTCTTCCACATGTTTCTCGTTGTCATGGACTGCCGTGTACACACTATAATTGATGGAGGTAGCTGCAATAACTTGGTGAACACGGACGTCGTCAAGAAACATGATTTGACAACAAGATCACACCCTCATCCGTACCACATTCAATGGTTCAACAACAGTGGTAAGGTTCGGGTAACACAAACAGCGAGAATACATTTTTCAATTGGTTCATACCATGATTTTGATGATTTTGATGTTGTTCCTATGGATGCTTGTTCTCTTTTATTGGGTCGTCCTTGGGAATTTGATACAAATGCTATTCATCATTGTAGAACCAATAAATATACTCTCAATGCATAAGGGAAAGAAAATCACTTTGCTCCCCATGACTCCTGCTGAAATTGTGCATTTTGAGAAGAATAAAATTCGTGATGGCAAAGCAACAAAATTAGAATCTGAAAAACAGCAAGTTATTAAGTTAAAATCACCATCGTTGCTCGCAACTAAATCTGACCTTGCTGATTTATTCGATGCTAAGGGGATGTGCTATGCTTTAGTTTGCAAAGAAGCCATGTGTTCACTTCATGAGTTGTCTATTGCATTGCTCTCTACTGTTGCTAACCTTTTGCACGAGTTTGAGGATGTGTTTCCCTCCGAGATACCCCCTGGTTTACCACCGATGAGAGGCATTGAACACAAGATCGATTTGATTCCAGGAGCATGTTTGCCAAATCGTGCAGCATACAGGGCGAATCCACAGGAAACTAAGGAAATTCACCGACAAGTCCAAGATCTTTTGGATCGCGGGTACATTCGTGAAAGCCTTAGCCCTTGTTCCATTCCTGTTCTTTTGGTTCCTAAGAAAGATGGTAGTTGGCGCATGTGTGTTGATTGTCAAGCGATTAATAACATCACCATTCGATATCGTTATCCTATTCCTCGCTTAGATGACATGCTTGATGAATTGAGTGGTGCTATCATCTTCACAAAAATTGACTTGCGTAGTGGTTACCACCAAATTAGAATGGCACTAGGAGATGAATGGAAAACTGCATTTAAAACCAAGTTTGGACTATATTAGTGGTTAGTCATGCCTTTTGGTTTAACTAATGCACCCAACACCTTTATACAATTAATGAATGAGGTTTTACGTGCTTTCATTGGACAATTTGTGGTGGTTTACTTTGATGATATCCTCATTTACAGGAAGTCATATGATGAACATCTTGATCATTTACGTGCTATTTTTACTGTTTTGAGAGATGCACGTTTGTTTGGTAACCTCGAAAAGTGTGTCTTTTGCACCAATCGAGTCTCATTTATTGGCTATGTCATTTCCTCGCAGGGAATTGAGATGGATGAGGCAAAAATTGAAGCAATCACCATCTGGCCATCCCCAACAACCGCCACACAGGTTCGTAGTATTCTTCGTCTTGCAGGTTTTTATTGACATTTTGTGCGGGATTTCAGCACCATTGCAGCACCTTTACATGAGCTAACGGAGAAGGGAGTGCCATTTCGATGGGGCGAATAGCAGCAACAAGCTTTTGATTCTCTCAAATCGAAGCTTACACAAGCACCATTGCTACAACTTCCTGATTTTAACAAGATCTTTGAGCTAGAATGCGATGCAAGAGGCATTGGTATTGGAGGCGTTCTCATACAAGGAGGTAAACCCGTTGCTTTCTTTAGTGATAAACTTCATGGTCCTTCTCTGAATTATTCTACTCATGATAAGCAATTGTATACCTTAGTGTGTGCATTACAAACTTGGCAACATTATCTTTGGTCTAAGGAGTTTGTCATACATTCCAATCATTAATCATTGAAGTATCTTAAGTGTCGAACCAATCTGAATAAACGACATGCTAAATATATTGAGTTCATAGAGTCGTTTCTATACATCATTAATCATAAGAAAGGGAAGGAAAATATCATTGCCGATGCATTATCTAGGCATTATACCATGCTGTCCCAACTTGATCATAAAATCTTTTGTTTGGAAACAATAAAAGCATTATATCCTACTGATCTGGACTTCAAAGATTCTTTTGAAAATTGTAGAGAAGGAAGAACTTGGAATAAATATGTGCTGCGAGAGGGTCTCCTCTATCGTGCTAACAAGCTATGCGTTCCAGCTAGCTCCGTTCGTCTGTTACTTTTGCAGGAAGCACATGGAGGAGGTTTGATAGGAAATTTTGGAGTGAAGAAAAAAGAAGATGTGCTGTCCACACACTTCCTTTTGCCAAAGATGAGGCGTGATGTCGAGCGCTACGTGTCACGATGCACTACTTGCGACAAAGCTAAGTCTCGCCTTAACACATATGGTCTTTATATGCCTCTTCCTGTTCCTAGTGTACCTTGGGAGGATATTTCTATGGACTTTGTTTTGGGATTGCCTAGGACTAAGAGGGGGAGGGATAGTATTTTTGTAGTTGTTGATCGTTTTTCCAAAATGGCACACTTTATACCTTGTCATAAGAATGATAATGCCTAACACATTGCTTGTATTATTTATGACGCAAGTTGTTCGTTTACATGGTGTGCCAAATACCATTGTTTCTGATCGTGATGCAAAATTTTTAAGTAATTTTTGGAGAACTTTGTGGTATAAATTGGGAACCAAGTTGCTGTTTTCAACTACATGTCACCCACAAACGGATGGACAAACTGAGGTAGTTAATCGTACTTTATCCACTATGTTGCGGGCTGTCTTGAAAACAAATTTGAAGTTGTGGGAGGAGTGTTTACCACATATAGAATTTTCTTACAACAGATCCGTTCACTCCACGACAAAGGTAAGTCCATTCCAGGTAGTGTATGGTTTCAATCCCCGTGCTCCTATTGATTTACTACCTTTGCCTCCTTCTGAAACTATAAATTTGGATGCTACACAACGATCTGAATTCATTCTTAAGATGCATGAAACTACAAAGAAAAATATTGAAATGATGAATGAGAAGTATAGGATTGCAGGTAGTAAAGGCACAAAAGAAGTAAAACTTGAACCGGGTGATTTGGTGTGGTTACATTTTAGAAAAGAGCGATTTCCCGACTTGAGAAAATCTAAACTTATGCCACGAGCTGCTGGTCCTTTTAAGATCATTGAAAACATTAATGATAATGCATATAAGCTTGAATTGCCTGCCGATTTTGGGGTTAGTCCTACATTTAACATTTCAGATTTGCGACCGTACTTGGGAGAAGAAGATGAACTTGAGTCGAGGACGACTACAATTCAAGATGGGGAGGATGATGAGGACATCAAAACAGCAGAGACGCACATTGAACTGCAAGGACCAATCACAAGAGCACGAGCACGGTTAATAAATCAGCAGGTGAATTCGTTCCTATCTTCTTTTGCATGTGAGTTTGAGAATAGATTGTTATGTGATGATTTAATTTTTATTAGGAATAATGGACAAGATCAACAAGTGACGGAAAGAGGCCTTTGGAGCGCGGAGAACTAGCTGGGATGTCCAGAAGTTGATGGAAATAGTTTACATCTCGGACTCAAGTTCAACTCGGAGTCCAGGAGCAGTAAACCTTAAAACGGACGCCCAGGAGGCATACAGACTCCGTTCTTGACGTTCTACATATGAACGGAAAGAGGAGAAGATAAATTTCTCAATGCTTCTGGTCCCACCTCAAAATTCCTTCGGAGTCATTAGGAATTGTTGAAATAAGTCGAGTCTAGATTTCTGTCCGGTGTTGCGCCACCGAATCGGGCCATTTGGCCTTGTATCCCGTAAGAGTACATTAGGGACGCGTCTAATCGTGTTTTGGTCAAACCCTGGCCTATAAATACTGCAGCCACTGGTAATATTTGGTGGGTTTTGCTTAGATCAATAATATTGCTGTTCTACGGTGTGTGAGACCCTAACTTTGCTATTTCAGATCGTGTCTTCGATGTTCTTGCTCGTGTTCTCGGTTGCACATGCAGGGGTTAGCCTTCTTGGCAAGGTCAAGCGTGTGCAGCATGGTTTATAACCAACGGAGCCATGGTGTTGTGATTGCAGGGGTACTCGAACCGCTCGAGTGCCGCGGATTATCAACATCGAGTTCTCCACCCCAATCGATATACCTTCGGAAGATCGGGCCTAAACCTACTCATCAAGTACTGCAAAACCCATTCTCCGCACCATCCAATCAGTAATAATATGCCAGGAGAGATCTAATTAGTTGACCAAGCTATTCCATTCTTAGTCTTGTGGTGGTACTATAAAGCTTAATAACTTCTTCCATAAACTGGTCCTTAGAATCCAGTAAGCACTAACCCCCAAACCTGGGTCTCGTGCACACATTGCACAATACCAACCAAAGCAAACCTACTAGATTCCTATCTATTAAATCACCATCATCACATAAATAAAGTATAATTCATAATTAATGTGTATCAATATTCCCACCCACTACTAAGCATGCCTAAGTGTAAGTAAATATTCAAATTGAAAAAATCTCAACTAGGTGACAGAAAATAATATGGAAAACTATGAACAACATATCATAGGATTCAAAATTGAATTAGCATGCAAACTATACTAAATTCCTAGATTTGGTGCAACATGGTCCAGGACACTTGCATTTCTGATATAGTTGCTCACTCTTCTTGACAGAACTCTTGATCTTCAAGATCTTGGTGTTGCTTCTTGATCGTGACACGAACGCGCATAAGCTACCATCCAAAGAAAACGAGAATAATCAAGAACTGTACACCACAGATACAAAACAAACAATAAAATGCTACGGTTGGGTAGGTTGTGAGGAGACAAGGTTCTAGAGCAGTAGTGACATAAATCAAAGTTACAAGTGATTATTATGTTATATCCGAGTTCTCATTCTAATAGTGTAATTATGGTAATTTATTAAGGTGACAATATGATTTTTATGATTTATTACAGATGATAATAATGTTTTACTTGTAAATAAGATACTGTATCTGATTATACCATTTTTAGAACTATCTCTGCGGCTTTATGTTATGTTAATAACTTATATATATTGAAATTATATATATATATATATATGATTTCACAATTAAATGTGTTCAACATTTACTATAAAGGTTTCACAATTAGTTAACCAAATTTGGAGTTGACAAGGAATTCAAATAATTAATTCAGGTTAATATCAGTGATAATTTTTCTAAAAGTTATTATGAATTACTAGAAATTTCCTAAAATTAATCTACCATTTCTATAAGCTAATTGGGGATTATATTTATTCTAATATGAAAATATTTAATACAGAATATTGTAAATCCTAAAAATAATATTATTTTCATGTTCAAGGGCTATTCTGTAAATGTTACAGCATTACATGGGCCAAAGTGTAATTTTTTGTCATTAGCAGGGTTTTACACAAAATACAAACGGTAGAAATGTATTTTTTATTAATTATGGGAGTTAATATACTTTTATCAGTAAATCATGATTATTGTAAAAGTCATGGGCATTGCCGAAGGTTTGGACCTATTCATGATTTCAGAGAGATGCACCTGTTTCTATTGGTAAAATGGAGAAGGGATATGATTGAACTAAGTCTAGGCTGTTGGATTTTAAATGGTTGGTCTGGATTTAATTAATCGAAGGGGTAGGAAACGTTATAATATCAGCTGTTCAGATGGTACCGGAGGTCGGGTCGTGCCACATCACCGAGCGGCGCAAGACGATGGCGCGCAGTGGCTTGTGGCTGCCCACGGCGGTGACCTCGCCAGAGTCGACCCAAATCGCCCCAAACTATGCTAGAAATTAACATTCTCTATCAAATTCGAATGACGAGTTGATTGCGCACTCACCTTGTGGTTTTTCGGAACTCAAGATGGCGAGGAAGAATGTCGGTAATGCGGAGGCGCAGCAGTGCTCGACAGCGTTCGTCAAAGTCGATGTCGCGGCCACAATCCTTCAGACCTACTTGCCCGTTGACTTCCTAGTTGCGCAGCACAACAATGATCGAGGAGTGGAGAACGATGGTAAACTCACCGAACGCTGCAGCGCTAGGGTTTAGGATTTCGGGTGGAGTAAATGGGGCAGATGCGGCCGGGATTTTATAGGAGAATTCGGCGGGGATGGTAAAGGCGATCTCCATTCGGGCGAGATTGATCCGAGGCAAAAAAACGGGGAGTTATTTTCGGCATTTTGCTTCCGGCTGAATTGTGGGGCACAATCGCGCGCACGACTGGGCGGAGAAGAACGGTTTGACCGGTGGGCCTTCCGCGCAGAGGAAGAGCAAGAAGGAGAATCCGACAGGTGGGTTCCGTGCGCAGAGAGAGATAGAGAGAGAAGGGGACAAGAGAGAGCGCACTGTTGGGCCATAGTTGAAGCGGTGCATGGGAGTTGGACCAACAGGGAGAAAAGAAAAGGAGGGAGAGGGAGGAAGAGCAATGGGTCGGCTCAGGTTTTGGCCTGGTACAGACTTATTTATTTATTTATTTTTTTTATTTTTTTTATTTTCTATGTTTAATCTAACTTATTTTTCCAGGGCATTTCGAAAATCAAGTTTTAACACATGATGTAGTTGGCCAAAAAGATTGTGATGACAATTCCATCACTTAATAATATTATTATATTTTCTTTGTTAATCCACATTTTGTTTTTCTTTCTTTTCCAATATTTGAATTCAAATAAATTGATACACTATTTTTAAAATTTATATTTCATTTATTTATTTTTTATTTCAAATTTTAAATCAATTAATTTGTAGCGTGTTTGCTAATTAAATTCAATCCAAATAACACACATGCATTCAACTTGGCACAAGTCATTCAATTTTTATCAAAATCTACACATTATTTACCATTCTTTTATTTCTTCTGTACTTATTTCTTTATTTAGTTACTTATAATTGTATTTTATTTTGACTTTCTTATATGGGATATTATAGTTCAGGCATGAGTACTTGCAAGCCATTGACTAACTGGTTGACACCAAGGCTAAATTGCATGCAACAAGTGGACAGAAGGTTGACAACGCCTCAGAATATCATCAACTAGCTCGTGCCTTACAATATCTCACAATAACAAGACCCAACATTTCTTATGTCGTCCAGCAGATTTGTTTGCGCATGCATGATTCTCATCAATTTCATCTTGTTTTGCTCAAGAGGATTTTCATTACATGCGCGGCACTACTCACCTCGGTCTTCATCTTCATGCATCCTCATCATCAGATATCACTGCATACTCGAACGCTGATTGGGCTGGTTGCCCCGACACTAGTTGATCGACTATGGATATTGTCTCTTCATTGGAAATTCAGTGATCTCCATCTCAAGTAAATGGCAGCCCACAGTATCAAAATCGAGTGCCGAACCTGGGTACAGAGGAGTAGAAAATATTGCATCAGCATGCATATGGCTCCAGCAGCTTCTTCGTGAACTGCGCTTCCCGTGTATCAAGACTACAATCGTCTATTGTGACAACGTATCTGTAGTATATAAGTCACAAAACCCAGTTTATCACCGACGAATGGAACACATGGGAATCGATATTCACTTCTTTCCAGAGAAAGTTGTTGTTGGAGAACTTCAGATTCAACACGTCCCAAGAACAAGTCAGTTTGTTGATGTTACGGCTGTAATATCGAATAGCACATGATAAACTACCAGATGGGGGGCAAATGTAGATTAAACAAAATTGTATACAGAAGCCTCAACCCCTCGACAATAAAACAAACTGATACATAAAATCGTATGTGTGACATTGTTAAAAGTGGCCATCCATGACCAAACCAGCAGTGATTGTAGAGAAACAAGTCACAAAGCTAACCCAACAAGAATCACATGAAAATGTTAAGTAGAACTCGAGTTATGACTAAATTCGTGAGCAAAGATCAATTTGTTCTACCGTGTAATGTCGATTTGTTACATTGAAAAGAAACTCGTGTAATGTGTAAAACGTGACTCTAATGACCTCGAATACTTCATAGATGATATATAATTGATTTGTGAAGCTAACACAAAAAGAAAATGGCAATTAGATTATTAGATCACTAGTTATGATCAAAAGAGTGATGCAACATCATTCTGAGCGAAACCAACGAGAAAAACATGACGAAAACATGTCGGATGGTCAAAACTCAAAATATTCCACAAAGATGAATATTACTCATTAAAACATAATAGAAGTAAGTTATGGTGATCGTCTCCATGAAGCTTTGGCCCCCTTGCTTATATAGACATGTATCCATCAAACTTCAATCCAACTAGCACACCTAGTCCTACTTGGATCCAATCGAAACATTCTAAAACTACTTAGGAATCTTCAATATGTAGATAGAAGCAATTCTTAACCTTCCAAACACCTTAGGAGCATCCAACATAGCTCTAGAACAACTCAATTTCTTGCCTCAAAGAAAACCTTATCATAACAAACTCAAAAGTTCCAAATATACACCAAACCTACTCAGCTTCACCCTAAACGTGTTGAACCAATCGGTCTTAATCCCTTTAAACGAAATATTCACATCCATATCTCTACACCACGTCTTGTAACAATGTTGTCGTGTCCATGTGCTCCTTGCACATGTGAACACACCTTCCGAAAATGTCAAACAATTTCCATATGCATTGTTCTTAACTCAAACATGTTGTGTTACCAACTGGCTCACCTCAACCACGGTTCCTATTGAATTTGGTTATCAAACCTTAACTCCTCTCTATATTTAGTTCAAGGATCACCCTCACCATCCATGTCTTGACCTCAAGCAACACTTGTACATAAACAAACAATCATTCTCTGCGAGCACAAGTCCATGACTTGACACTTGTTAGTCCGTAACACATAACACCTTCTATGAGCACCTCACCCGAGAATGTTGTTCACCTCAACCCATCATAATACACCAAAACACATCAAAACTCAGTACATGAGCACGAAGCATACTATCGCACACTTCACATAACAAACCACATATGAAGCACTATTTTTATGATCAAAACTTTACATGAAAACTTCAATTGAAGCATCAATTGTCAATGTATTCAGGGTGTGTTTGGTTCAGTTGTGGATTCCTGAAAATCTGATTCTAACTGTGAGCTGTAGGAAAGCTGTTGTGAGCTGTCAGCTGTGTAGAAGGTAAAATCTATTTGGTTAAAAACAGCTGTCAACTGTGGATTCTGTAAAAAATGTTTGTAATACCAATATGACTCCATAATTTTATGTGTATAAATAATATAAATATAAAACTAAAACAATCACAAGTTGACATGCAGTACTATCTGAAACAAGAGAACATGCAAATTGATCAAATATCAACATTACTGGGACATCGTACACGTCCAAGACTGGTTAGAGAACATGCATGATAGAGAAGTTTAGGCCTGATCTTCCTAAATGTAATGGATAAGTCGATTGATGTGGAGATCTCGACGTTGATGATCCGAGGCTCTTGAGTAAAACACGAAAAGCCCCTACAATCACTATACCATTGCTCCGTTGGTTATCAACTGTGCTTCACACGATTGACCTCGCCAAGAAGTCTAATTCCTGCAAGTGCAATCGAGAACACAAGCAAGAACAAGGTAGAAGCAATCTGAATTGCTAAGTTGGGGTCTCACAAACCGATAAATAGGCAAAACTGTGTATAACAGGTTGATCTAAGCAAAACCCAATTGTTCATGGTGGCTACTATGGAGTATATATAGGTGGGAGGACGTCCAAGGGGGTGTTGGGGTCGTGACCTAACCCTAACACACAAAATAATGGACTTAGACTTGATATAAGGCCCAATGGCCCAATACGGTGGCGCATCACCCTCACAGATTCTAAACTTGATTTTGTTTTGACGATTCCCGTCGACTCCGAAGAGATTTTGACATGGGACCAGCGCCTATGGAAATTTTATCCTATATCCTTTCCGTGCATATGTAGAACGTCCAAAACGGAGTTCGTATGCGTCATGGGCGTCTGTTTTAGTGCATACTGCTACTGGACTACGAGTTGGACATGTGTCGGTACCCTACGTACCGGGTACCCCACGATAGCACAAGAAGTGCAAGAAAGTTCCACCCGTCACAGTCGAAGGCCCTTGTAGGTCCCATATGTCACGTTACACCTGACCCACTCCCCTCATATGGCCGGCTCCCCGGTTAACATGAGTAAAATAAGACCCGAAGAAAACTCCCAACCAAGGGAAGCTCCGTTGACTACACGTGTACAACAGCCCCGGACCTAGTCCCCGTCAGAGAGGAGCTCCGGTACTGACACGTGTACAGCAAATCCGGACCTAGCCCCCCCCCCCCCCCCCCCCCCCCCGCAAGGGAAAGCTCCGGATCTGCCACGTGTGGAGCCTCTAGACCTTCATCTCCAGCAGAAATACAAGCAGATCATGTCCGTTACAGACATTCAAGGATGGTTAAAGCAGCTGTTACAAGGTCTGATAATGTGTCATTAATGCTATATTAATGACACACAATTAGTGCACCGTTAATAGGGGTAATGCTGCCATGAAGGCACGTTATTGCACTAATAATTATACTTAATACCCTTTAGATAGAGTATTGGGTCATTAAGCACGCTAGGGCCACATGTCAGGCCAGGCCAGCTTTGTAACGATCAGTCCTTAGAACTATAAAAGGGCTGCACCGCACGAACAACGGGAGGGGGATTCAATCTGACCCCAACGAACACACTCGCTCAATACAATTACAAAAACCCCCATGGAGTAGGGTGTTACGCTCAGGCGGCCCGAACCGCATAAATCCCTGAGGTCATCATCCTGATATTGATCTTTGTGTGCCCCAACCACAAAAGAACCTCCGCGGGCTGCTCCTCAGCGGGTCCGGTGCAAGTGTCGTTTCAAAAATATCGACATTTGGCACGCCAGGTAGGGGGACAAATCCCAAGATCACAAGATGGTGAATTCAGCTGCTGGATCTTCCAGTGGCAACCATGCTGGGCAACCAGCTAGATCCAATCCCACTTACATCCAACAACTAGCAGGTGTCGTTGTTCCAGCAGGCACTGTGGCACCAGAGCCACCATCTATTCCAACAAACAATGTTGGACGAGATGGAGCATCTGTGTCGATCACTACATCAACAAACAACATCCCAGAGGACGCGCTTACTGCTGCGCGAGCTCTTCTACAATGTCCACCACCTCCAGGTGCACCCAGGGTGCTATGGAGCAATGGAGGACTGATGTTGACCATCTGGTCACAGCTGCAGCTACAAGCATCAGTAACCAAGGTCCTCCCCCTTCAGGGCAAGCACCTTCACAATGACAGACCTTGTCTGGCTGACTTGGTCCGCAAGCCTCTCAACAAAGGAGGCGTGCTGCCTCCCAGCAGGTGACTTCGTTGCCTCCTGGGGCACGACACACCCACACAATTACCAGGATTTTGACTCATGACTTGCGGTTGGAACAGGATCACCATTATCGACAACAGGATGGTTGTGTCCACATCGAGCGTGCACATGAGAGATGCGAAGCTCAGGACAACCCTGTTCCACAAGGAGTAGGGGGAGACTGTTCTGCCCTGGCCATGCACTTATGTATGGTCAGGTGGCCACAGAAGTTTGAGCCCCACTTACCGAAGAAATTTGATGGGACTATGAACCCCGCTGAATTTCTTCAAATCTACTCTACTACCATACTGCCAGCGGGGGGGGGGGGTGTTGAGGCTATGATGGCCAATTAATTCCGGGTGGCCTTAACTGGGACTGCAAGGTCTTGGTTCATGAGTCTTCCACCCGACACCATTAATAGTTGGGCGGAATTGTGCCAGCTATTCACTACCAACTTCTGGAGCTCCAATACCCGACCCGGCACTGAATTGGATATGTTGGCTCTAAAGCAAATGTTAGGGGAATCGCTACGGTCCTTCATCCACTGATTCTCTAAAGTACGAAATACCATTCCTTTTATCTCGAGCTCTTCTGTTATCGTTGCATTTAGACAAGGTGTTCGAGACAAGAAGATGCTAGAGAAGCTGGCCGTTAAAGAAGTTACCAGCATCACGGAACTCTTCAGCCTAGCCAACAAATGTGCTAGAGCTACGGAGGGCCGTGAAATGCACTCCAATCCAGCTCTGGAGGTCAACCATAAATCCTCCAAAACTGAAGCCGCTACCTCCGGTAGTTTTAAGAAGAAGAAGAAGCCCAACAGCAAAAAGAAGCCGTCGCCCGGCGCTCTAGCTGCTGTTGCAGCTCCTGGAAGCCGGGGGCCACGCCCCCAGAAGTGACCTCGACCTTCATCAGAGGACGGCAATAGTTCAAAAGCATGGTGTTCGATTCACAAGATGAACCAACATAGCTTGGAAGAGTGCCGGGAGGTCCCGAACCTTGCCGAGTGCAACAACAAGCATCGTGAAGAAGCTCCTTTCCATCAAAGGGAAGGAAAACAAAAAGTCAACGAAGCTCCAACTGAAGAGGATCTAGGTTTCCAGGACCCCAAAAAGGTTTTGGAAGCCGTCTACAACACCGTCGATGACAACTCCGACGTCTCTGACAACGAGCGCAGGAAAACCCTGAACACCATCTATGGTGGTTCTTGGGATATCACCTCTCGTCGCATCCTCAAGAAAATGCGGCGGGACATGGCCATGGTAGCTCCTGCTGCTAAGGCAGAACCACATCGGAAGTGGATGGATACACCCATCATTTTCGATGCTTTAGACTACCCCCGAAACATGATCGGGGCTGGTCAACTCCTGTTGATGGTATCACCCACCATTAACAATATCGAAATCCACCATGTCATGGTGGACGGAGGTTCTGGGATAAATCTCATAAGCTTCAAAGCTTTCGTTAAGCTCTAGCTCCGACCTTCGGACCTTCGCCCATCCCGACCTTTCTCTGGGGTTGGTTCAGGAACCATTACCCCTCTTGGTTCCATTACACCCCCGGCGACCATTGGGACCCGTGAGAACTACAGAACCGAGAAATTGATCTTCGACGTAGCGCAGTTCGGTCTGCCTTTTAATGCCATTTTGGGTAGGCCAGCTATATACAAGGTTATGGTTGCTGCCCATTATGGTTATTTGGTGTTGAAGATGACAACACCTACGGGCGTTCTCCGAATCCGAGGAGATCGTAATGCAGGAGTTACTGCACTGGAAGAACTCTATGCGCTTACCACAACAAGAGGAAGCATCCGGTAAGGAGCCAACTGCGAATCCTCCAAGCATTCGTCACAAAGGCTCTACCTCTGCACCTCGTGTGTAACCAAGCGGCGACGCTGACATTCCCATCAAAGTCGTCCAAATTAGTTTCGATGCTACCCAGACTACCCGTATAGCGGGGGGTCTGAACAACAAATAGGACTCGCGCTCATCACTTTCCTTCGTGCTAATGTCGACGTGTTTGCCTGGAAACCGTCACAAATTTGTGGGATCCCTAGGTAGGTGATTGAGCACAATCTGAAGATTTACCCAGATGCTCGGCCGGTACACCAGAAGCCCTGGAAGCAATCAATTGAGCCTCAAAACTTCATCCGACGGGACATTAAGAAGTTGCTCGAAGCTGGATTCATCCGGGAAGTCTTCCATCCAAAATGGCTGGCAAACCTAGTTGTTGTACCCAAGGCCAGTGGGAAGCTTCGGATGTCCATCGACTACACCACCTTAAATAAGGCATGTCCAAAAGATCCATTTCTACTACCAAGAATAGATCAGATAGTGGACTCCACCTCCGAGTGTGAACTACTGTGTTTCCTAGAAGCATATTCTGGATATCATCAAATCCAAATGTCTAAGGAAGATAAAGAGCATACTGCCTTCATAACAGTAGATGGACTGTATTGTTATACTGCAATGCCATTTGGTCTTAAAAATGCTGCTTCAACATTTTTGTGAGCTATGCACAAAACATTTGGAGAGCTAATTAGAGACTTGGTGGAGGTGTATGTTGACGACATCGTCGTGAAGATAAAAAACAAGGAGTCACTCCTTCACAACTTCCAAGCCGTCTTTTACAAGCTGCGCACTACGCACACCAAGCTGAACCCGGACACGTGTGTTTTTGGGGTTAGATCTAGAAAACTTATGGGGTTCTTGGTGAATCATCGAGGAATAAAAGCAAATACAGTGAATATCAAGGCTATAACGGCCCCCAACCTGCATTAAAGATGTCCAAAAGTTGACTAGATATCTAGCTGCGCTTAGCCGGTTTATATCAAGACTGGCAGAAAGAGCACTACCCTTCTTCAAACTATTGAGGAAGTCTGGACCATTTCATTGGTTTGAAGAAGCAGAATAGGAGTTTTGAGAGCTGAAACAGCTCCTCACCACACTACCAATATTGGTAGCTCCGAACCCTGGTGAGCCTTTACTGCTTTACATTTTAGCAACCATCGAAGTTGTCAGTATGGTCCTAGTCGCGAAAAGACCAAAACCACCTTCAGTCCAGGAATCTTGACCTCTCTGGGAGGGTCCGGAACCACCTGAAGACATGACTGGGTCTCAGCTCCCAAACACGGAACCTCAAAATGAAGTGCTAGGAGGTCAACCCCGTTCATCTGAGGAAGTTCACCTGGCTAACCAAGTTGATCTAGATCTTCTCAGCAAGATCCAGGTTCAACAAGAAGGAATTTTGGACCCCTCTAAGAGGGTCCAAGAAGCACAACCAGAAGGTCCGGGACCCTCCAGCAGGGTCCAGTCAATGGAGAGGAAGCTCCGGGTCCTTCTAAAAGGGTTCGGACCATCCAGTGCCCTGTGTACTTCATTAGTGAAGTACTCTATGACGCCAAGACAAGATACATTGAGGTGCATAAACTGCTTTTTGTAGTTCTTATTGCCTCAAGGAAGTTTCGTCATTACTTCCAATCCCACAAAATCTCGGTGGTAACCTCTTTCCACTGCGTGCAATTTTACATAACCCCAATTCCACTAGGAACATTGCAAAGTGGGTAGTGGAATTGGCTGAATTCGATCTAGAATTCGTGTCAAGTCAAGTAATTGAAAGTCAAGCCTTGGATGACTTTGTGGCAGAATGGACTCCCTCTCCATCAAACCCTGGGGGCCAAAGTGAGCAGAAACCAGAACTTAAAGTTCCGGTATTCACTGAGCCTCACTGGACCCTCTACTTCGATGGCTCCATGCGGAAGCAGGGGACCGGAGCTGGAATCCTTCTCCTAGCTCCGACCAGAGAGAAGGTCAAGTTCATGGTACACCTTGATTTCAAGGAAACCAACAATATGGCGGAGTATGAAGCCCTCATCTATGGACTCAAGGTGGCACTATCTTATGATGTAAAACAACTGTTGGTGAAGGGAGATTCACAACTCATCATCAAACACGTGAAAGGTGAATGCTCCTGCAACAATTCTCAATTAGTTGTTTATCTCCTTGAAGTCCAGAGGCTTTAGAAGGACTTCGAAGTCCTGGATCTCCATCATGTTCAGCATCTTCATAACGCTGAAGTCGACGAACTCTCGACAAAAGCCTCAACCGGAGCTCCGGCTCCTGACGGAATCTTCGTCCGGAGGTTGTCAAAACCAACAGCTAAGCCCGCCGAACTGAGCGAAGGGGGCGAGACCAGCACCTCGAAGGCGGCGGTCTCGGTGGCCCTGCTTCCATGGAGTCCACCAAGGGTCTTAGGTGCTGTCGGAAGCTCCGAGCAACCCAGCACGCAAGACTCAGAAGATCAAGTTAGCTCCGATGCATGGGTCTCGGGGATCCGGAGCTACTTGAAAGACAATATCCTTCCTGAAGACAGTGTATCCGCTGACCAGATTGTCAGATTGGCTAAAAGATATATTTTGGTAGAAGGGGATCTCTACGGACGTGATGCCAATTGCATCTTAATGCCGTGCATTGCAAGGGAAGAAGGTCACGAGCTCCTCGCGGAAATCCATAGAGGTGAGTGTGGGAACCACACAGCTTCCCGCACGTTGGTTTGTAAAGCCTTCCAACATGGCTTTTACTGGCCTACAACACTCCAGGATGCGATTGAGCTAGTGAAGAAATGTGAAGCATGTCAGTTCCATGCAAAACATATTCACACACTGGCTCAATCACTACAAATGATATCTCCTACATGGCCATTCGCTGTGTGGGGTATGGATATCTTGGGACCTTTTCCAAAAGCCGTCGGAGGTTACATGTTCCTATATGTCGCCATCGACAAGTTCACCAAGTGGCCGAAAGCAACTCCAGTAGTAAAAATCAACAAACAATCAGCAATCAAGTTCTTGAAGTCCATTATATGCAGATTTTGAGTTCCAAACAAAGTCATAACTTACAATGGAACTCAATTTAAAAGTGCTGCATTCCAAGAATATTGCGAAGACCTCAGTATTCATCTTAGCTACGCTTCGGAAGCTCATCCAGCAAGCAATGGCCAAGCCGAGAGAGAAAATGCAGAATCTTAAAAGGACTCAAGACGCGCACATATGAGTGCTTGAAAAGGCACAGGGCCAACTGGATTGAAGAGCTTCCGTCCACATTATGGGCGAATAGAACAACACCTAACCGGTCAACTGGGGAGAATCCATTCTTCTTGGTGTATGGAGCTGAAGCAGTCCTTCCTCCAGAGGTCACCTTGGGGTCCCTCCAGGTCTGGACCTTCGACAAAGCCACGTAGGACCAGCTCCGACGTGAAGACCTTGACCTCGTCGATGAGGGAAGGGGCCAAGCAGCTGTTCGGAATGCACATTATCGCCAAGCTCTCCGGCGCTATCATCAAAGGCATGTGCGTGATCGACAGCTTGAAGAAGGTGACCTAGTGCTTCAGAAGATAGTAAGCCGTGAAGGGATGAACAAACTTTCCCCCAGTTGGGAAGGTCCATTCCGAGTCATTAAAGTATCCAGACCAGGGTGCGTACGCTTGGCAACTGAGGATGGGATCCAACTTCCCAATCCTTGGAACATCGAGCACCTCCGTAAGTTTTATGCTTATAATCACAGAGGTGAGTCTGCAATTACACACAATGCAAGTTGTAGAGTCATTATACAGAGACTAGCAAGTCCTCCAGGAGAACATCTGGACCCCTCCGGAGGGTCCGGGAAGTTCAAGTAACACTTGACACAGTCACAGCACTAAAAGTGTAACTACTTGCTCTAGGCTAGTACAAGATGTATAGCACATTTAGCAGGTTCCAGCACCCTAAGTGTGTCCTTGTCTCCCCTGTAATCCGGACCTATAAAGAAAGGCATTGTTGTGTAAAAACGGACTCCACGTGCATTTACCTTTTGTGCAAGGCTCAATATATCAAATTATTTTTACCCCACTTGTCTATAATGAAGTTGTGCAATTCTTTTTGAGCTTTGTTCAAAGTAATTCACATGCATTACAAGCCTTATTGATAGTCTTTTTGGATCTTAACACTGCTACATAGTCTACATGCCTGAACGCCAAGCCAACATAGGTCCGGAGTGCGCTATCGACTTAGCCTGGTCCCGCACCCTAAGTACGCCACTCTACCAACACCCCGACATGCCTTAGTAGGGTGAGTACTAAAAGGCATGTGGATCTAGGAAGATTATATCAAAACACTTGTTATCATGTTGAGTTTCTTCGGATCCAAAGTCCAAATAAGAATAATAAGTCACAACCAATTTATAGACAAGCGGACGAATTTTACTTTCTCTCTTGCCTTTAATGTGCAGGAAAAGCAAAAATTCATAGCGACGTTGGATGATGCCGGAGCTACTAAGCTCCAACATCTCACAAGATAGGTCTGTCGTCAACATCTAATATGTTG
Source organism: Tuctoria greenei (assembly GCA_036927565.1). Taxonomy (NCBI): domain Eukaryota; kingdom Viridiplantae; phylum Streptophyta; class Magnoliopsida; order Poales; family Poaceae; genus Tuctoria; species Tuctoria greenei. Next base: position 181,472,515 of record JAYESD010000004.1, on the reverse strand, counting down.
ACGTCGGAGCTACCAAACTCCGACCATTACAGGGGGCCTGTCTTCGAAGCTTCAAAAATGAAGACTTCGGACTTAAAATCTACAAGTACAAAGCAACCAAGTCATCAACGTACTGTCATAGACTTTGTTACATGTACACAGTTCAAATGTACACATGTACCAGGGGGCCAATAAGATACGGCATGGTATATGGAAGACAAAAGTGAAATTGAAGGCAGAGAAGAGGATTTCACAAATCTGAGATACTGGATTACAAATGGGGAGAGTACAGCAGAAGGCAATAGCAAGAAAGCCCTAGCTACTGGAGGACCTAAGACCTGTGGAAGAATGAAGCTACTTTTTGGGCAACTTCCCAGACGCTGGCGTTGGCGGTGTCTTCCTCTTCAGCAATGGTACCTTCGAGCACCGGGTCCAGTGGGAATTGGGGATCTCAGCTTGCATAACACGTCAACAAATATTCTATGATGTTTGTAGCCAGAGTTTTCCCCTCCGTCTCTAGCTGATCCATGATGACGTCTCCCATCGCGTCAAGTTTGCTACCAGTACTGTTGAGGGCCACCAGCGCTCGGTCCAGGTCCAGCTCCGTGTTGTCCGGATGTACTAGACTGAAACCCAGTAGTGTCAGCGCATCATTCACCCGCCCGAGGAAGTCCCACACTTGAATAGCTTCAGTCTCCTTCAGGCTCGCAACTCTTCCAGTGACCCCCGGGCAGCCGCAAGCTCCGGACCTTCACGGGCAAGGAGCTTAGCCAACTTAGCATGCTGCTGCATGCTCTCAGCAACTTACCTTTCCCGGTTGGTTAGCTCCGTCTCCCGGAGGTGGATGCGGTTCCGCCTTTCAACAAGGTCTTTCTCCCTGCCTTTAACTCTCTCGTCCCTAGCAGCGACGTCAGACTCTCTTTTCGAGAGATCTTGCCCCACCTTCCAGTACTTCTTCCTCTCTTACTCCTTCCATAGATCTAGCTTTTTGCTGCGGTCTGCCAAATTTTTCTCACCCAGAGTCAACTTCTGGGTGACCTCCACCTCTCTCCTCACCACATCTACCTCTTGCCCCATGAGTTTTTCCTCCCTCGCCTCCAGGTCCGCTCGACGCTTCAGGAGAGTGTCATTCAACTCAGCGAGCTTTTCGAAATGCTCGTTAGCAGCGTCACGTCTCTCCTTGGCTTTCTCCAGGATTTCCCTGGAGTTAGCATCGAGCGCCTGGATGGCGGCCTACTTCTCTTCCATCAACTTATTCCAGTATTCTAACCGGGCCTTCTCCCCCTTCATCCATTCCTTCTGGTCAGCCAATCTCGTTTGAGCAAGCTTGGTCTCAAAATGGAGTCTGTTGGGCCAACGCCTTAAGGTGTTGCGCTCCTCCTCCAAGGCTTTGCTCTCATGGTCGAAGGCAAGTTGGACCTGCCGAAGGCTGGAACAGGCGTTGTCTATGGACAACGCTAGAGGGGTAGGTTCTGGACCTGCTGGGACCATTTCCGCATGCTCGAAAGGGTTCTCCGTCACAAAAATTGGGTTTCACTCTGCAATAGTGGTCCCCTGGACACCTGCAGCACTAGGGCCGCTATCCTGGAGCCCTTCAGCGGCAGTAGAAGAACCCACTGGGGGAACTTCCACCTACGGAGCAGTTGAAGGCGCCACTACAGGATCTTCAGTCGACAGCTCCGAAGTTGGAGGACCTGTCGCCAGTCCTGCAGGCTGCTTTGGCTCTGGCCTTGGTACCTCCGGGACCACCACCTCTAGAGCAGCAGCTGGAGCTTCAACTGGGGCCTCAACCGCCACTGGCTCAGGCTCCGGTGCGACGACCACCTCCAGCACAGCTGCCAGAACTCCAAACACCTCCAGCTCGGCAGCCGGACCCTCTACCACTTCGGCTTAGCCGCCGTAAAATCATCTGTTTCCGGCATAAGAGCCGGAGCTTGGGTGATTTCTGGCTCAACAACCGGGGCTTCAGCTACTTCTGGCTCAGCAGCCAGGGCTTCGACAACTTCCGACTCAACAGCCATAACTTCTGGCATCGCCGATGCTGGAGCATCAACCTCCGCTGCTAGGGATACATCTTTAACTTCTCTCCTGCTGTCTGGCGCTACCACAGGAGCTTCGGGTGAGGACTCCGAGTCCAAGCTCACGACAGCTAGCGCCGGAGCTGCCACGACTTCCGCCCCCGCTTGACGAGGAGTTTCAGCGATCGAAGCTGGAGCTTCGGCCGGTGCAGCCCCAGCCGTTGCAACAGTTGTTGAAGCTCTCGATACCTTCTTCGACACCCTAAAAATAAAGGGAAGAGAAGATTAAAGACACATCAAAAAGCATTTTAGGGTGAGTAATCAATGCTTACCTCGGGATGCTACCACCCCAGTCGCCTCGAAACCTCTTCTTCTAAGGCCCAGAGCTAGAGCCCACCAAATATGGTGAGGCAACTACTTTGGACCTCAGTTGAGGAACACTCGTAGCCGCTGGAGTCCTTTTGGCCGAAACTTCTCTTCGCCGGGAAGAACCTCTGGACCTGGAACTTCTAGCCGGCACTGAGGCCAGGGTCACCTGCCTGGAGCTTACGCCTCTTGAAGACGTTTCCACCGGAGCAGGGGTAGTCGCTGAAGACCTCCCCCTCCGGGGAGAAGCAGCCGCCGTGGAATGAGCAAGTCTGACGGACCTCCCGTCAGCGTGCTTCAACTCTCTCTTCTAGCTGCAGGGCTCAGCTGGCTCTTTGCCCTTGCCATTGTCGATGTCTTCAGAATTTTGGTTCGTGGCGGGGGTAGGACCACCCTCGGAAGCTCCAGCGATCGCCAACCCAGTGGTCGGACGCCTTTCCACCTCACCAAGGTCGCCAAGCGCCGGCATACTCCTCCGGAGCTCCCTGCTGAAATGCGCCTCCATGTTCAGAGGGAGGAAAGCTGCCGGCGGAGTTAAGTCATCGCCTTCGACATCAATTCCATACTGGACTTTCTTGAGATGAAGTTCCAAAGTTGCGCCATCCAATTTGGATCTCAGGACGGTTTCAATTCGGTCGTCATCCATCACGCTATTGAGGGCCCAAGCGAGCTTCTCCCTCTTCTTCAACGGAGCCCATTTGTGGACCTAGAAGTTGTAGAAGACCATCTTGGGGGTCACTCCACCTTCCACGCACTTGTGGATCCTGTTCAAGATAGGGTTGAAGGCATCTGACAACACTGGGACTACACTCCAACCGTCATTATCATCATTGGGGAGACCTTCGGGACGCTCCAATTTCTCGTGCTCCTCTGCCACGACGATGATCCAATCCTACTTCCAGTCATCCCACTTGCCAGAAGGAAACGACCACAAGTATTTGTAGGGGCAGTTCTTGCGCTTCACAAAATAGTAGAAGCAAAGAAACTCGGAACCCTTGTCGGTGGTGTGGATGGTGAAGAAGGTGCGGAAAAGCTCGACGCAGGGGGGAGTACCCACCCACATCTCGCAGAAGTGGACAAATGTCGTCACAAGAAGAAGAGAGTGGGGGCCAAGGTGGTACAACTGCAGACCATAAAAGTCTAGCAGCATCAAGAGGAAAGAAGAGAAAGGTGGGATCAGCACCACCATGGCAGACATTGAGAAGTACACCACATCGACGTCGCACTCCTTCTTGAACGGGAACTTGCCGGCACGGACCAGATGGTTGAAGGAGTCGCTGGACCATCCCATGTAGGTTCGGACCTTCTTCAGATCATCATCACTCTTGAGGCAGCTCTTGGGGAGACCCAACTCCATCGTGGCAAGGTGGAGCAAAGGATGGAATGTTTGGCGGAGTTTGGGAGGCTCTGAGTGCAAAGATGATTGAAGGCATCAAGAGTCCCCAAACAGTGTGCACTTTCCTTCTTAAGTAAGCCTTCGCGATGCCTGGATGGAAACCGCAATGAGATCGAAAGCACTTTTCAAAAATCTACCCCGTCAATGACGGGTGTTCCTGGGACCACCCCAACAAAGACATCGAGGTCCTTACCCAAGGCCAACTATTGCCATGATGAGCGACGGGAAACCCAAAGTCGGCGCTGTGACGGGGCGCGCGGAATCGATACAGTTTTCGTTATCGGAACCAGCGATCTTCAATTGCATGAGATACACACTCAAAGATCTCATTTGCCGTATTCATAACAAGCCACGCGTCGAAGGTTCACTTCCAGACCGTCACTCTATCAGCGCGTTAGAGGACTTTTTGAAAATCAAAGTGCGGGAATCGAGAATGGCCCCACCTCCGGCGGAACAACTTAACCCAAAGGGTTTCTCCCAGAGGTGGGCCCGGGGGATACTATCGGTACCCTACGTACCGGGTACCCCACGATACCGCAAGAAGTGCAAGAAAGTTCCAACCGTCAGAGTTGAAGGCCCTTGCAGGTCCCACATGTCACGTTACATCGGACCCGCTCCCCTAATATGGCTGGCTCCCAGGTTAACACGTGTAAAATAAGTCCGGAACAAAACTCCCAACCAAGGGAAGCTCCGACAACTACACGTGTACAATAGCCCCGGACCTAGTCCCCCTCAGAGAGGAGCTTCGTTACTGACACGTGTACAACAACCCAGGACCTACCCCCTCCCGCAAGGGAAAGCTCCGGATCTGCCACGTGTGGATCCTCCAGACCTTCATCTCCAACAGAAATACAAGCAGATCATGTCCGTTACAGACATTCAAGGACGGTTAAAGTAGTTGTTACAAGGTCTGATAATGTGTCATTAATGCCATATTAATGACACACAATCAATGCACCGTTAATAGGGGTAACACTGCCATGAAGGCATGTTATCACACTATTAATTATACTTAATACCCTTTAGACAATGTATTGGGTCATTAAGCACGCCAGGGCCACATGTCGGGCCAGGACAGCTGTGTAACGGTTAGTCCTTAGAACTATAAAAGGGCTGCACCACACGAACGATGGGAGGGGGATTCAATCTGACCCTAGCGAACACCCTCGCTCATTATAATTACACAAACCCCGTGGAGTAGGGTGTTACGCTCAGGCGGCCCGAACCACGTAAATCTCTGAGGTCATCATCTTGATATTGATCTTTGTGTGCCCCAACCACAAAAGAACCTCTGCGAGATGCTCCTCAGCGGGTCCGGGGGAAGTGTCGTATCACACACTTGGACAACACGATTTTGAGTTAGGGTCGACTTCTATCTCCTTTGAACGTATCCTCTGGTCCTCCACGCCCCTAACCTTCCTCCAATTACTCCTTGAATCACTCCATGTATCCTAATTACAATTAAATTATTAGGTAGCAATCTATTCTCAAAAATATATAAGGAAACTTATAAGAACAAGCTCATCTCAAAAATTAATTGTTGTGTGCGAATTCTATTGATTGCATCTTGTATGTTCAATGAAGTGTTGTGTATATCCATAGGAGTGATGTCCTCATCACCCCCCTTCTTGAATTGGAGTCGTCCTCGACTCAAGTTCATCTTCTCTCATGTGTGGGTCGATATGTACAACGCCATCAAATCCTCTTGTGTGCATCAAAGGAGGAGGCCAAGGTGGTGGACGATATAGTGCACCATCTCCATGTTCTCCATCAAATAAGCATGACTATTCACTTGAGCCAGGATCCCAAACAAATAAACATTGTGCCATGTTTATTTGTGCAATGATAATGTGCATGATCTCATCATTCTCGCCTTCTTTATGACTAGCCGTCCTCAACTTGCTCGTATGTCGAGCAAAGAGGCTTGCTTTGGGGGTAGAATGAGCGTTGTCCATATTGCACAACCGCAGCAAACAATGCTCCTCTTTTGTATATAGTCCTTGCTGCAAGAAAAAAAATGCTAGAAACACTTGACAATACATTATTAGTGTTAGTGCATCCATTCATTTCACCATGTTGTTGCAGCACTAAATGGGATATATCATTTGAGCTTATGTAAACTTTATGCACCAAAAATTCACCGCTATCTTCATAGTTGCCTATAGCATGAAAAATATTTCTACTTAACAAAGGCAATTCAGATTGGGAAAATATTCTCCTCTCTATAATATTTTGATCACAAAGAGTGTAAAATTCAATATAACCCAGAGTATTTAGAGAAGACCAAAATTTCAGCTCATCATTTTCAGCAGTAGTGGTGATCAAATTATGAATTTCAGCAGAAGTAGGTGAATCCAAAACACAATCATCTAGTACATTAACTTGTTTTTGCATAGGTATAATAGAGTTATCAGCACACAACTCTTTCTTAGTGCAACGATCTGCAGGAAAATCAACATATGACAATGGTGTATAAATAAACGATTCTAATAGTTGCTCCTCGAAAATAGGATGATTGGTGGAAAAATTCAGAACATCCAAAAAACTTTTCACCTTCTGTATCTGTAGAATGTTTTGCCTTACCATTTTCGGTAAAATGTTTTGCCTTACCATTTTCGGCAGCGATTTCGAGTGCATTATGAGTTGATCCATCTAAAATTTCACAAGTGTTGTCGAAATCCTCATTCTCTTTTGCATCATCTACATTATTTTCTATATTATCCTGCAAAATGTTAGACACAAAGGGCGGTACAACAATAATTTATCCTCAAATTGATGCACTTCATCTTTGCAATTAGATACATTTATAAAAGTTTTTTGCATACAAATTTTCATATCCTTCCATGTTCGAGGTTTTTCTAAATCATTTAAATTGTTCCACCAAGTTAATGTGCAACCTACTAATGCACTTGCAACATTTTTAATCTTTCTCCTCTCACCCATATGACATTGTCCAAAAACTTTATCCAACTCTATTTCCCAAGCAATATATTCATCGTAACCAAAACCATTATAAGAAGGAAGAGATGGGAGAATGTAATTACTTTCTATGGAAGGAGTTGTAAAGATGGTATAAATGTCATATGAAACCTTGGTTGATGTTTGATTCTTAGCGAGCAACTCCATCGCCGTCTTCATCATGTCAATCATCTCAGCATATAATGCATGATTCTTGCTTTTACCTGACATTGTTAGTAGCACACAGTAGACAATAAAAAAATATGTTATCCCTATCAACTACAAAAGATAATGGCAATGTGGAAGTGGAATCACACAATCTCAAGTGTCATACCAAGCTCTTACAAGTGTTCTTATCGACACCGCAGGTGACAAACGGTGACCGGTATGAAGAAACCAATGAAGCGTGGGATGATTGCAAAGGTGTATCGATTCTTCTCAAGAGTAAAGTGTAGCTTGTATGAGACTTTATATTTAGCAAGCATTAGCAACAATGTAATCAGATAGTAAAGCTGAATAAGTGTTCAGAGTACTTGTCAAATATGCTGGCCTAAATGTGTTCCTAGTAGTTCAAGCTAGCAAGACATGAGACAAAACCAGATGACACAAAGAATGCAAGCACTTCTGTTTTTTTTGTTGTTTTTTTCTCATTTTTTGTGCGGCTTTTGTATCTTGTTTTGCACTTGCCTTGTTCTTTTTTTCTTTTTTTTTTCAGAATGTGCTGCAAAAGAAGAACACAATGAAAATCAATCAAAGATATCTTGTGGGTCTGTCATAGATTATCTGCTCAATCGTCCAAGGAAAAATAGTCATACTTAGAGGCTCCAAATAGAAAAATTTGCAACAGCAAGATTGTAGATATATCTCACCTCTTTAATTTCAATATATGGAAGAACTATTTTAGACAAGAACAATAGGAGATATTGACCCCGAAACACAGACTGTTCAGAAATTCTAGGTCGAGAACAAATTCATATCTAATGCAATTTCGGCCTCGATAACACTATTTTCTTCGAAACTGATGAATACAAAAGTTATAGAGAACTTCTTAAACTTTGCAGAAAGTTCAAGAAAAAAATACGAGTTCATATGAGCGAGATATGATAAAAAATATTGAACTAGATAGAGATGAATCTAATCTGGACGTGATGATGTGATTCAAAAGGATGAATCAACACAATGCAAAACTCAAACTAAGACCAAAAACACTTTCTAAACCAGCAATATGACTCAACCACGAACACAAACTCAACAAAACCAAACTGAATAACAAAGTTGTAAAGGTTCAATGGTGGTTTGGACAAAGTGATGAATAGATCTACTAAACTACAAGTTTTTTTGTGGTCTTTTTGTGCACTCTAGGTATGAAAAACGAACAAATCAAAAGGATAGATGAATTACCTCAGGGGCAACCTTTAAATCTGATACCGATTGATAAGAAGTTTAGACCCGATCTTCCGAAAGGTAATGGATAAGTCGATTGATGTGGAGATCTCGACGTTGATGATCCGTGGCTCTCGAGTAGAACACAAACAGCCCCTACAATCACTACACCACTGCTCTGTTGGTTATCAATCGTGCTTCACACAATTTACCTCGCCAAGAAGGCTAATTCCTGCAAGTGCAACCAAGAACACAAGCAAGAACATGGTAGAAGCAAACTGAATTGCTAAGTTGGGGTCTCACAAACCAATAAACAGGTGAAACTGTGTATAACAGATTGATCTAAGCAAAACCCAATTGTTAATGGCAGCTACTATGGAGTATATATAGGTGGGACGACGTCCAAGGGGGTGTTGGGGTACTTACCTAACCCTAACACACGAAAATAATAGACTTAGACTTGATACAAGGCCCAATGGCCCAATACGGTGGCGCAACACACTCACAGATTCTAAACATGATTTTTTTTCGACGATTCCCATAGACTACGAAGGAATTTTGACATGGGACCAGAGCCATTGGAAATTTTATCCCCTCCCCTTTCCGTGCATATGTAGAACGTCCAAAACAGAGTTTGTATGCGTCCTCGGCGTCTGTTTTAGTCGGTACTGCTCCTAGACTCCAAGTTGGACACGATTTTGAGTTGGGGTCGGTTTCCATCTTCGATGAACGTATCCTCTGGTCCTCCATGCCCCTAACCTTCCTCCAATTACTCCTTGAATCACTCCACATATCCTAATAACAATTAAATTATTAGGTAGCAATATATTCTCAAAAATATATAAGGGAACATATAAGAACAAGCTCACCTCTAAAATTAATTGTTGTGTGCGAATTCTATTGATTGCATCTTGTATGTTCAATGGAGTGTTGTGTATATCCATAGGAGTGATGTCCTCACCAATGAGGATGTCTTTTGACAAGTAGAACAAATGATCCAAATCTTTTGCAATATACAAATATATCGAATATGGCGCATAGATCTAGAATCTGTCCTCAGGCATTACACATTGTAGGAACCCAAAGAAATGGCGATAATCATACAATGGATAAGATGAATAAATAAATTTTACAGCTCAAAAAAATGGATCAATCGATCTCTGAACTCTTCAACAGAGACGACCTCACGAGGGTTCTGATAAGCATCTTTTAGCCTTAGCTTCTTCACACCGGCATTGAAGCACACCTTGTTAAACTTGTAGCACTGATGCTCACGCTGGTCATAGCAAGGAGCCGCAACAGACGAGGAGGAGCTCTAGCGAGGGGTCCATAGCGAGAAGCCACCCATTGTGAGATCTCCGGCAGTGAGGAGGAGCTCCGTCGAGGGGGCCGTTGTGAGGTGACGCGGTCGCGTGCAGGGGCTTGCCTTCAAGCGCCGTAGGGGCGACGGCCTCTCCCACACAAAGTGGCGGCAGGGCACTCCCGCATGACGGCGATGGCAACACGCTAGCCTGGCAGGTGGGAGGCGGTGGAGGCACATGCGGTGGGATGTGCCGGCGGTGGAGGCGCCAGCGATCAGCAGTCTCCATGGGCGATGGGAACACGGGAACAGATGTGTCGGGTGTCGAGCGGAGGAAAATAGGAAAATAACGCTTAGTTGTGTAATAGTGGCATGATTGGTCATTCTTTGGAAAAAATAGGAAGAGGAATCCGTGAAATCAGGATCCTAGCAGATTTTCATTTGCACTATGGGAATCACCAGAATTTTGTGAATCTGATTTTGAGTGGAAGCCCTTTGGTTCAGATTTCAACTTTTTAGTAGGGAATCTTCCCGGTGCAGTTAAACCAAAGGGACCATCAGAGCACTTAGGTCTCACAACACCCCCCCCCCCCCCCCACTTTATGAATGCATTAGGAAGTCCATCTAGAACCGAACATTGGCTCCTTCAAATTTCATGAAATGTTTTGACAAACAGAAGATGCTCCCTCCTTTGCAAACTAAATGAGAAAGAAACCTCCTTACAAAATTCTCCCCCGTAAGGATGTACTCCAACTGAGAAGAATGTGTAAAAACTTCTGAATTTGTAATGCGTGATCATATTTCTCTCCATTTAACAATGTATTCATCGAGATATAAAAAGAGAAATTTGGGTCTGTTATGAGCATAATATTGCATAAACATATAGGACAAAGCTCATCGAGTCCACACTATTAAGTAACTTACACAATCAGATATGTGAAATAATTAAAGTAGTGTAATACATACTAGAGATCAAGCATAATTCGATTTAAGCAAGTCATGATCCCACTAACTCAACTATTTGAAAACTTAAAAGCATGACCCATATTGCCGTATTTTTTATCTTTCAAAGCAAAGATGTAAATTATATGAACTTTGCAAGAGATTATGATGCATCAGTTTTATTCTAACCAACCAAGCCAAGCCTATGTCAATGGACAATAAGAAGCTTAAGGACATGGTTTTAGTCATACACAACTCATTCCAAGTTCATATCTAAGTGCAATGGTAAACAATCTCAAAAGAAGAAGTATGACACATGCATAATCTCTTGATCTTTCTTTATTTTTCCCTTGATCATAAAAGATGAATTTGTAGGTTGTTGTTTGATAAAATTTTCATGATTGAAAGCACTTCTGATCATGCAACAAGTTTAAATAGCAGAAAAGTTTGATCATGACCAAATTTAGTACAAGTTATTATTCCATTAGTAGTCATGGCAAAATCTACAAAATGTATAAACATGATGGAATATAATAAGAATATTTTGCATGTACAAGGAATCACAATGTCATATATGTATGAAACAATATGCTCATAATATTTTTTTATATTAAGATTTACACATAGACTTCCCAAGTGTCAAAAATCCTCCTCAATGTAAGTCAGGAAGATGCATAACCCCTAGTTTATCACGAATGAAAGAAAAAACAAGCAAAATCCAGGGGTTTTATGAAAATATCTGCCCATTGTTGTTCGATATCTACATGGTGAAGCACAATGTTTCCTTTTTCAACATTATCATGAAGAAAATGATATCAAATATCAATGTGCTTAGTTCTAGAGTGCTCCGTGGAGTTTTTTAGCAATACATATGGCAGTAGTCTTGTCACGAAACAAGATTTCGTTGTAGATTGTGCAACTGAACTTTGTTTTCCCGAGGACCAAGAAACAAGTGTGTTACCCACTAAGTGGCAAGCACCACAAGTATCTTTTTTCTATCCTACATCCACAAAGACATCATACGAATAGGATCTTAAGTTAATATTTGAGAAAGAAGATAGAAAATGATCAAGTTCTTGAGTTTTATGCAAGTACCTTAGGATACATTTGAAACTTAATGATGTGAAGCATGTGGCGAAGTTGGGAATGTGCATAGAAGCTGGAATGAACATAGAAGTTGTAGGCTTATAAACTTGATCTTGCTCTCCACATAAGGTCCACAAAGAATTATGTTGATTTTGAACTTCACAATCTTCTTCTTGAGCTTGCTCTTGATGCACAAAGAAGAGTGAAGACGAAGTGCAAATCCTATTGAAATCATGCTTCAACCACACCTCATGCTTTATAGCTTGACGTCTTTTTGTTGATATGAACCTTGAACATAAAATGTGTGTGTCACTGTGACACCCGGGTCTAAGAATGAACCAAGTAAAACACACGCCTAGTACTCCACGTGGTCCTTGAAATACTCAACCATCAATATCTAGCAACCATAATTATTTATATCCATTCACATTCATCCAAAACCATCCCTGTCCAATTAACCATAACCAAGTGCATATCCCATTCCAACTTCCCGCCATTAACAAACATACTCAAGTCCATAACTCTAATCATGTGAGGGTCCAGGTGCTCATGACAGAAGGCACAACAATTATGATAGTTTTACACTCTGCAGAGGTTGCACCACTTTACCCACAAGTCTATGATTTCATCACCTTACGGTGATTAAGGAATCTCAATTATGTTGCCTCACACTTCCATTGGTGTGTGGCCAAGAGATCACAAAATATACTTTATAAAGTGACTACCAGTATGTATAGACCCACTAAGGTTTCACCAGAGGTGATGTCTAACAATTGAGCACATCCATCCAAGGCCCTCCTATTGTGCCATTCGGATCCCAAGGCAGTCCTGCAACTATTGTCAACCCAACCGACTCTCATTCTTCGATCCTCCAATATGATCCAAACAATGATGGCAATACACCGAATTAATTGGCTAAGCCACACCCATAATGCCATATGGTGGCACTGTTGAATCCTGGATGGTCGCTCCACGAACAGGCACTTAGATCTAAAGCAAGCAAAATCCACCATACATCCAGCCCAATCCACAAAACCGGCTTGCTTAGATCCCTAGGTTCCATGTTGCTAAGGGTCATTACCATCATTTCACATAGTTCACATGATCAAAACTTCATAATCATGTTATTTGGTTCTTTCTGATCCCAATTAAGCAAAGCGAGACAAAAATGTAAAATACCCTTCCCGACTCTCTTTACCACATCTCGAGCGACAAGGATGGACATACAAGTCTAGTAATCTCCTTATGGGTTTCCCATCAATTTGACACAATCATGCAAGTTTGAAATAAAATATTTATAAAATGGGATCAAAATATTCAAGGGCACTTGCCTTGCTCTGGTGGCTGGTTTGGATCAAGTACTTCAAATTTTTGGTGTTGAAGGTCATCGTATGTACTCTCTTGAGTGTTTCCTTCTATTTCGCGAGACACACATGCGAAACAAACATCACAATCAATAAAATGCTCACATGTTAATCAATATGCCATGATGTGCATGCATGAGGTAATTATCGTTTAATACATGTCATTAACTCACAAATATTGCTTACTAACTCGGTGCAACTAGATTTTAAGTGTTCGTTTGGATTTCATGTCATTTTCGGAGAAATTGGTGAAGTTCAGAGATTTCTGGATTTTAGACACCTGTCACACCCAGTACCTGGTGTGGGACTTGTTTCTTTCATTCGAGTGTGTATGGGCTGGTGAGGGCCGAGTTTGCGGGCCTGACCCGTTGTAAGACATATGTACTAAAGGGTGGACCCCAGGAGGCAGATGGATCAGAACAAAAACACAAAACAGAACTGGGTTACGCTCGCTTCTTTGTTCGCCCGCTGTGCGCTCTCTTCGCCGGCGACCGCTTGCACTGCTCACGTCTCGGCGACGGCGTGCCGACGGCCACAGGCTGTGACAGTTGGTAATCAGAGCATACCCTTCCTCAGCGCCTGGAATTTTTGGGGTCGAGGTTGATTGCACATAGATTTTCGTTTTGGCTGCGGAATTTCTCTGGAGATGGTGACACTCGATTTCCATGGCTCTTCCTTGTCATTCGACACCGCGCCTATGTGGGACTGCTACGAGGATGATCACGTCATCTACAGCTTCGAGTGGGGCGAGCACCTCACCTCAGCCACTGTCAAGGTGTTCGACGAATTGCCGCCAGCTCCTCCATTCATTGATGCCCCAATCTACAACACCGACGTTGAGTAGGAGTGCGCAGAGCTCGTCGCTTGCCATCACAAGGACCTTGGAGCAATCATCGTCGACGAAAAGGCTCCAGTACCGCAGGGCAAGGGGCTCAACCCTGGCCCCCACGATGGCTCCCTCGACGGACCCCTCGACATCATCCGAGCAAGCCCTAGGGTTCCCGCCACTGCATTGCAGCAGATCAAGTACACTGAGTGCCTGGCCCACGACTACATCAAGACCATCGTTCTTACAGGTGCTGGTGACATTCTATGGAGGTTTTGATATCAATATGTTCATGCAGATTCATAAGACTCGAAACATATGTACTCTGCCCAACTTTTTTGATGATCTTGTGCCAAATGTTCAGTTATCTATCCCTGAATCTCAACATTGATTACCAGAGCTGACTCTTGGCATAAGCTCTGCTCCTGGTTCAAATGAGCCAAGGACCTGTATTTAGCAGTTTAATGTATGTGGAGAATGGTGTGTTCAGATATTTTGAATAGAAGGAAGAGTTTGAGGATGAGTCCTGTTGGAATAAATGGGCTTGGCCTAATCAATATGCAGCAATAATTCCCAATAAATCTCAAACGCCCATTAGTGCAAGAGAGGGTGGTGCTAAATGTTTAGTCCCACATGGGAAGTGGAAGTGGAGCAATCTCAACATATAAGGGAGGTTGCTCTTCCACCCCTTGAGTGAGAGAGGAGAGAGTAAGAGAGGGGTGGCCCACGCGCGCTCCTCCTCCTCCGCGCTCGCTCGCCTCACCCCGCCCCGCCTCGCAACGCACACGCGCGCGTGCGCGTGTTCGTGTGAATTAGAGCCTCGATCCGAGCCCAAATTTTATATTTTTGTGGAAAATTAAATTGGGCTTTTGGGCTTCCGAGACAGAGTCCAAGTCGTTGGAGACAGACGCGTCTACGACTGCGGAGTCAGTTCGGATCGCATATGAACCGCTCCTGTGGGACTCTATAAATACGGGCGTGCGTGGTACGGCAGAAGACATCCCTCGATCAGACCGTTTCCCACGTTCGCGTTCCTTGCGCCGCCTTCTAGTCTACTCCATCCCGAGCGCTGCCTTGCACCTACGATCGGGAGAGCAGTTCTCCAGACCCGCTCGCCCATGCGATCCTGCACCAGGAGAAGGCAAATAAGGTTTTTTGGGAAGTGCTCCGTGCGACTGCTTGCGTTGTTCACCACGGGTCGTCCACCGATGAGATCGGGCACTGCGGCCCAACATCATCACCAACGTCTCAAGCGGCTGTTGGGCGTCAGATCTACAGCGGTTCGTTCATCTTCAAATCGGTACGCGATATTTCTTGTCCCGTCTGTCTGCCGATATTGATCGCTGCTGTTTTTCGCATGTTTTTATGGAATTGTTCAGTAAATTGCCTCGTATTTTTCTAACAATTGAGAAACCTTGTTAGGCAATTTCCTGAGTTGAACATGATGACTTTAGCCAATGCACTGAGGCCGGAGAAATCCTCTGGAGTGCACTTCAAGAGGTGGCAAGTTAAGGCCACGCTCTGGCTCCAATCACTTAAGATCTCCTGGGTAACCGAGGGCAGGCCTCATGGTCCTTTGTCTGTTGAAGAACATACGAAGTTCGATGAAGCCAATTCTGCCCTGAGAGGATATATCTTAAGTGTTCTTGACAATATACTCTATGATGTCTAGTCATAGATGGTAAGGATCTCTGGGATGCACTTAACGCTAAGTATGGTGCAGCCGATGCAAGCGGTGAACTGTGTATCATGGAGAATTTTCATGACTACAAGATGGTTAACAACCGTCTTGTAGTTGAACAAGCTCATGAAATACAGTGCCTTGCGAGAGGGCTCAATCTCTTTAAGTGTCCTTTACCCGATAAGTTTGTGGCTAGGTGCATTATTGATAAGTTACCTCCTTCATGGAGGAACTTCGCCACAGCTCCCAAACACAAGAGACAGGAAATACGAGTTGAAAACCTTATATCATCTCTTGATGTTGAGGAGAAGGCACGGGCTATGGACGCTATTGAGAAAGGAGGTGAGGGTAAATCTAGTGCCAATGCTAATATTGTGCAGAAACCCAATGTCAAGAACAAAGGGAACAAGTATCAATTCAAGCCAAACAAAACTAATGCTTTGAAGAAGAAGAAGAAGTCAAATAAAGTCAATGATGGCTGCTGCTACACCTCTGGCGAGCAGGGACATTTTTCCAAGGATTGTCCTGAGAGGGTCGACTGCTAAGGGAAAAAGAATGTCAACATCCTGAGAGGATATTTCCGACCAATTCTTTATGTACACATCTCTTCATCATGCCTCGGAACCATGTAGCCACGTCCATGCACTCCTTGCATACGTGCAAACATCTTCCAACGACGTCCACGATACCTTCATATGCACTGTTCTTGATTCAAACTTGTTGTGCAACCTCCCGATCAACTCAACCACAATTCCTCCCGAACTTGGTTGTTGAACCTCATCTTCTCCCTAAGACCAGTTCAATGGTTCCTGTCACCAGCCATGTCATGAACTCAAGCAACACCTGCACATGAATAAACAACCAATACGTAAGAGCCCAAGTCCGCGACTTGACTCAAATTAGTTCCGAACACAACACCTCACGTGAGCACCTCACATAAGCATGTTGCAAAACCACAGTAAAACGATATCATCCATATCAACCAAAACGCGCCAAAAACTTAGCAAATGAATACTTAGCAATCTTTCCAACAATGTAAAGCAAGTTCGGAACATTTCACAGTAAAAGCAGGAACATTGCAATCAAGCTTCGAATCTTGCCAAAGCTAACCGGAGCATGAGCTGGAGCTTACCAAAGCTAGTACAACCTAGTGCCAGAGCTTACCAAAGCCAGTACAACCTAGCACTGCAGCTTGCCAAAGCTAGTCGGAACTAGTCAACTCAAAAGCCGGAGCTAGAAAAACATGTCAGAGTTAACCAACCTAAGTCGGACCTATCAAAACATATCAGAGCTTAACAAAGACATGCCGGAGCTATCAAAGACATGACGGAACTAAAGACAAAGCTCACCGGAGCTACCAAAAAACATGTCGGACCTAGACAAAAAAAGTTAGACCTATTGTCGGACCTTGCAGAAACTCGGAGCTAGAGTCAGACCTTGCTAAAAAGATGTTACAGCAGCATTCAAAACTTTTATCGCCATAGCGAATGTATTCAGCACACATAGGTCTCACAATCTCCCCCTTGATGAATGCATTAGCAACACCACTTATGATCCAAACATTGGCTTATTCACATTAAAAGTTTTGAAAATAATTTCTCCCCCTTTGTAAAACAAAAAAATGAGAAAAAGAAATTCTCCCCCTGAGAAGAATCGTGCCAAAAACAGTTGTGAATATGTGCAATGTGTAATCAGTTTCTTCTCCTTGCATACTTATATTTAAAAATTCACATATGATCTCTCCCCCTTTGACAATGTACTCATCATGGTTTATAAGACAAATTTTAATTGTTATGAGCATATTATAACATATACATACAAAACAAAGCTCATCCAAGTCATACTATCAAGTAACTTACACTATCACATCAATGAAATACATAAAGTAGTGTAAGCCATGCTAGAGATAAAATGTAATTTCAAATTTAGCAAGTCATGATCTCACAAACTTAACTATTTCAAAACATGAAAGCATGACACTTGTTGCTGCATTTTATTATTTCTCAAAGCACAAATTTAGATCATATGATATTTGCAAGAGATTATATGCGCATCTGCCTTATTCTAACCAACCTAGCCAAGCCTATGTCATTTGACAATCTGAAGCTTAAGGACATGGTTTTAGTCATACACAACTTCTTCCAAGTTCATATCTAAGTGCAATGATAAGCCATCTCAAAAGAAGAAGTGCGATGCATGCATATTCTCTTAATCTTTTCTCAATTTTATTTGGTCATAAAAGCTCAACATGTGAATAGTTGATTGATTAATTTTTCATTATGAAAAGCACTTGTGAGCATGCAACAAGTTCAAAACAGCAAGAAAGTTCAATCATGACCAGATTCAGCGTAAGTAATTATTCCAATTACTAGTCATGGCAAAAACTACAAAATGTATAACATGAGTAATGTAGTAAGAACTTTTAGCATGTAAAAGGAATCACAAAGTCATATACGTATGAAATACTATGCTCATATTATTTTAAGTTCATATACACTTTCCAAGTTTCAAAACTCCCCCTCAATTTAAGGCATGAGGATGCATAACTCTATTTCACTACGAATGAAACAAAAACGAGTGAAATCCAAAGGTTTTGTAAAAATGTCAGCCAATTGTTGTTCGGTATCTACATGGTGAAGTACAATGATTCCTTTTTCAACTTTATCATGGAGAAAGTGATATCTAATGTCAATGTGCTTAGTTATAGAATGTTGCACGGGGTTTTTAGCAATTGTAAGACCTATATGTGCTGAATACATTGACTTGTAGTGAATACACTTGGCTTGAATATCACCAAAACACCTTTTTATCATGGTCCGACTCCAGCTTCGAGCTACAGCAAAGTCTGACTAGCTTTGGTGAGCTCCGGTGAAGTTTTGTCTTTAGCTCTGGCATGTCTTTGATAGCTCCTACATGATTTTGATAGCTCCGCCGTGTTTTTGCTAAGCTCCGAAGTTGATTTTTCTAGCTCCGGCTTTTGGGATTAGTAGTTCCGACTAGTTCTGGTTAGCTCCAGCGCTAGGTCCTGCTAGTTTTGTAAGCTCCAGCGGGAGCTTGGTTGTACTAGTTTTGGTAAGCTCCAGCGCTAGGTTCTACTAGCTTTTGTTAGCTCCGGCTCAAGGTCCGGGTTGCTCTGGCAAGGTTCGGAACTTGATGTAGTACTTCTGCTTTTCATTTGCAATGTTTTGTACTTGCTTTACATTGTTGAAAAGATTGCTTTGTATTCATTTGCTAAGTTTTTGGTGCATTTTGGTTGATATGGATGATATCGTGTTACTGTGGTTTTGCAACATGCTTATGTGAGGTTCTCACGAAAGGTGTTGTGTTCGGAACTAACTTGAGTCAAGTCGAGGACTTGGGCTCGTATGGATTGGTTGTTTATTCATGTGCAATTGTTGCTTGATTTCAAGACATGGCTTGTGACGGTATCCATTGGACTAGTCTCAGGGAGGAGATGAGGTTCCAACAACAAAATTCAGGAGGAATTGTGGTTGAGCTGATCAGGAGGTTGCGCAGCATGATTGAATCAAGAACAATGCATATGAAGGTATCGTGGGTGTCATTGGAAGATGTTTGCACGTGTGCAAGGAGTGCATGGATGTGGCTACATGGTTCCGAGACGTGATGAAGAGATGTGGACGTAAAGAGTTGGTCGGAAAGGTCCAACCGACTAGGTTATGGACTCAGGCTGCGGCTGAGTCGGGTTTGACTCAAATATGGAAAGATTTGAGTTGGTTATGATAGGATTTCGTGTGGCTCACGAATTTGAGTTGTTTAGGAATTTGGGATACGTCCCTAAGGTGTTTGGAAGTCTCAAGATTGCTTCTATCTGCGTATAGAACAATCTTGAGCAGTCATGGAAAGTTACAATTCGTGATCTGAGTAGGATTGGAGTCCTAGTTGATATTGGGTTGGCCTAAGGGCTGGTTATATAAGCAAGGGAGCCCATAGCTCATGGTGCACGACTTTGGGGATGTTCCTCTTGTGTTCTATTGAATAAAATTCATAGTTTGAAGGAACTTTTGTGCCTTGTTCGTCAGACTTGTTCCAGACAAGTTTTACTCGTCGAGTTTCTAGACAGCACTACCTTTCGTCGGTGGTTTTATCATAACTCAAGTTTTACAGATCAAATTGACGTTATTCTTTTTGGGTTGTCTTTGCAACTTGATTGTCTATCATATGTCAAAATTTCACGGTCATTGAATTTGTGGTCTATGATCTACACGAGTTTCTTTGCAGAGTTCCAGAACTGTTTTATCTCGGGTAGGGCAGATTGACCATTGTTTGATCTTTCGATCATAACTTGAGTTTTTATCGACGGATCTGAGTGACCCTTTTTGTGTTGCCTTTGTGACTTGATTCTCTCTGATATCTATAACTTTTCTCACGGTGAAACACGTTGAGATTAGTCTCACACACAATTTCTTTAACAGATCATTTTTCTGCCGAAAGGGTTTGGGGTTTAATTGTTTCTGCTGCATAATATTTTTTAAATCTACCATTCACCCCCTCCCCTCTGGTGTTTTTCACATGCTCTTCGATCCTACAATTGGTATCAGAGCCAGGTTGCTCTAATCTTTGTGATTTGCACGCGTTTTTGACTAATCATCATGGAGAAGTACTCCGCAAAACCTTGTGTGTTTGCTGGTATTGATTTTCAGGTTTGGAAGGCACGCATGGAGGCTTTTATCCAGGCACAAGGCTTTGCAATATGGGAGAAGGTATACAAGCCTTACGAAGGATTAACATCTACAAATCTGAGAGATGTCGACAACAACAACAGGGCTCGGAACTTGATCATACAAGGATTAACACAGAGCGACTTCGACCGTGTTGCACACCTCCGATCACCATACGATGTGTGGAAAGCACTTTGTGACTACCACAAAGGATCCAACACGATCAAAGAGGTAAGACAAGACATGTTCAAGAAAGAATACATGCGCTTCGAGATGCAACCCGGTGAGTCTATTGATTACCTTTTTGCTCGCTTTAATAGGATTCTCAACAACTTGCGTAGTGTCAATGTTAATTTTTCAGATGCTGAAAATGCTAGGCAATTGCTAAGTGCATTAGATATGTCAATTTGGGAGATGAAAGTCACATCTATTCGTGAATCTACTGTCATGAGTTCACTTACTTTAGATGTGTTATATTCCAAGTTAAAAACTCATGAAATTGACATAATCTCACGTAAGAACCCCAATAAGTCTATTTCATTTGTTTCACAACGTGATATGTCTAGCTCTGGCCAATCATCATCTTGCAATACTCTTGCTTTGTTGTCCTCACTAACCGTGCAGCAGATCGAAGAATTTCCAGAAGAGGAGTTGGCACTCATCTCTACTAGATTCTCAAAAGCATTGCAAAATGTGAGAACTAGAAGGAGAGGAAGCTCCGGACCTCAATGCTGTTTTGAATGTGGTAAAACAGGACACTTTCGTACAGAATGCCCTAACCTTTCAGGTCCGACCACCTGAGAAGAAAAACAAAGCAAGGTTCGGACCTCCTCTGGAAATATCAACAAGAAGAAGAAAGGTACCATAGGACGCAAGATGATCAACAGTTTCATCATCGCGCTTCAAGAGTTCAGTTCAAGCGACGTGGACATTGGAAGTGATGAAGATGAAGATGATTTGGCAAACTTGTGCTTCATGGCGGGCAAGTCAAGATCAAGTATGGAGGAGGTAGAACACAACAGCGATAATGAAGAGGTATGTCCTACTTGCGAAGAAATGTGTGATGCTATTTCTCGTGCCACTATTATTGTTAAGAAAAAGGACAAAAAGCTTAGGGATAGTGCTGCTAAAATTGAATCACTAGAATCTGAAATCAACCGTTTAAAAACTTTGATTCCTAGTGATGATGCATGTTCCTCATGTGATTTAATATATGAACAATTGTCCTCATTAAGAAGTGCGCGCACCTCCACACTTGATAAACTTGAGTTAGAAATTGAAAAGAACAAAGAGCTTGCTGCACTTAATGATAAAAACTTGAAAGATGTTAGCTGTTCTACAATTGATTTGCATTGTTCTACTTGTGATGATCTTGATAAGAAACTACAGGATGCTATGCATGAAATTTCTATATTGAACAATGCTTTATGTTCTCATGAAGTTAAATTTTGTTCAAATTGCAAACTAAAAGGAAAAACTTCATGTGAAAATTGCCTTGATCTGTCCAATAAACTTGATGACATGCATAGGACATTAGATCGGTTTTGTAATGGGAATAAGAACCTAAACTTACTGCTAAATTCTTCCAAGTCGTGCAATGATAAAACTGGTTTAGGTTTTGATTTTCATGCTCATGCTAAGGCACATCCACCTAAAATTGTAAAGTCATTAGGAAGTGGTTTGATTCAAACAGTTCCGAAACAAAAAGGAGTGGTTTTCAAATCTGCAGGAGTGTTGTCTCATTGGGTTTCAAATAAAAATATTGCTTGCTCATCTAGACATGAACACAAAGTTAAATTTCATTGTACCTTTTGTGGTAGAGATGGACATGTCATAGATTTTTGTTATAGACTAGCTAAACAACAGAAAAGGGAAAGAATGGTTGCTAGATCCCATAACTTTCATGCAAAATTTGCTGCTCACATTGAACCGAATGTACAACCTGTTGTTTTGAGTCAAAAACATTCAAAGTTTACCTCCGGTCCTTCTGTTTTTGCCTCCGGAGCTACTGATTTTTGTGCTCCACAAGTAACACCTTATACGTCAGTAGTTAAGAATAAAAAATTTCAAACTTTGACTCATAAACCTGCTGTTTTGCCTCAGCTTTCGCGTGTTTTTCCTGCTGCACGTCGCGTGACTTAGTACTAGATTTCTAAATGCCTTTTGACTAACCCCAGTATTGAGTCATCGAAGTATTGTGCTTTTATGTAGGTTACACGTTTGAGGAAGAAGAACATTTGGATTGTGGATTCAGGTTGCTCACGCCACATGACCGGTAACAAAGATTGGTTCTCCTCCATCTCTTTTGTGTCACGTGTAGAAAATGTTACTTTTGCCGATAATTCTTCAACTCCTATAATTGCTAAGGGTTCAGTTAGAGTAAATGATCACTACACTTTGAAGGATGTGACACTTGTCAAAAATTTTAAATACAACTTGCTTTCTGTTGCACAATTGCTAGATGAAAATCTAGAAATTATTTTCAATAAAAACTGCTGCAAAGTTGTAGGTTCAAATAGTGAGCTTACTTTTAACATGTCTCGGTTTGGAAGAGTTTTTAAAGCTGACTTTAATATGTCTTACTCTAAGCATAGGTGTCTAGTTGCTAATGATTCAAAGGACTTATATTTTTGGCATCGTAGACTTGGTCACATAGGCTTTGATCACCTAACGCGTGTTAGTGCTCTTGATCGCATACGTGGGCTGCCTAAGCTTAAAGGGGACAAAGAAATTGTGTGCTCTTCTTGTAGACATGCTAAGATGGTTGCAGGTTCACATACTCCTCTCACAATGATCATGACAACTGAAACATATCAACTTTTGCATCTTGACACCGTAGGACCTTCACGTGTCCAATCCTTCGGAGGTAAATGGTATGTTCTTGTTATTGTTGATGATTATTCTAGATACTCTTGGGTTTACTTTATGGCGTTTAAGAATGAAGTTTTTAGTCACTTTAGAACTTTATTTCTTAGATTATCAATTGATCACCCAGGATCATTAAAAGCAATTAGAAGTGATAATGGAATTGAATTTAAAAATCAATCTTTTGATCACTTTTGTGCTGAAAATAGATCATCAATTCTCTTCACCATATGTACCTCAACAAAACGGTGTTGTAGAAAGAAAGAACAGAACCTTAGATGAGATGGCTAGGACTATGCTTGATGAATATCAAACTCCTAGGAAATTTTGGGCTGATGCGTTAGCAACCGCTTGTTATGTCCCAAATCTTGTTTTCTTGCGTGCTAAGCTAGGTAAAACACCATATGAGCTCCGGTTTGGACATAGGCCTAGTGTTACACACTTTCGGTTCTTTGGTTGCAAATGCTTTGTTAAGAAACATGGTAATCTTGATAAATTTGAACCTAGATCCATTGATGGCATGTTTCTTGGTTATCCATCTCATACTAGAGGCTACCGTGTGCTTTTACTTGACACTAACAAAATTGTGGAGACTTGTGAAGTGTCTTTTGATGAAGCTAGCCCAGGTACTAGCTCAAACATTGCAGGTCCATATCCATATCCGCAGAGGGAGAGCATTTTCATTGAAGATGAGGAAGAATTGGAGTTGCTGCCAGAAAATTCAGCAGCTAAAGACTTTGGTTTAGCTCCGGATGTTAATTCTCAACCAGCACCGACAACCATCAATGCTGATTCAAATCATCCTCAAGCCACAAGCTCATCGATTTGTGATGAACATGAAGAAGAAGATGCTTGTGAGACATCTGTTCCCCTTTGGTTTTACAAAGATCATCCCCCACAACAGATGATTGGAAGCTTGCACGAACGAGTCACACGGTCCAGGTTTCGCGATCCAAACTCTCATGCTCATACTGCTTCTGTTGCTTCTTTTGAACCCAAAGATATATCACACGCACTCACTAATGAATCTTGGATTGTTGCCATGCAAGAAGAGTTAGAAAATTTTGAAACAAATAATGTTTGGAAACTTGCACCTCCACCTCAAGTTCACACTTTAATTGGAACTAAATGGGTATTTAAAAATAAACAAAGTGAGGATGGGGTTGTCGTTAGGAATAAGGATAGGTTGGTTGCTCAAGGTTTCACTCAAGTTGAAGGTCTAGATTTTGATGAAACTTTTGCTCCTGTCCCTAGATTAGAAGCCATAAGAATTTTGTTAGCTTTTGCAGCATCTAAAGATTTTAAGCTATATCAAATGGAAGTTAAAAGTGCTTTTCTTAATGGCTACATAGATGAGGAGGTTTATGTCAAACAACCACCGGGTTTTGAAAATCCAGATTTTCCTAATCATGTTTACAAACTGTCCAAGCTTTATACGGTCTCAAACAAGCCCCTAGAGCATTGTATGATAGGTTAAAAACATTCTTACTTGAAAAGGGGTTTACTATGGGCAAGGTTGATAAAACTCTTTTTGTGCTTAAGCATGGCAATGACTCATTATTCGTTCAAGTGTATGTGGATGATATTATCTTTGGTGGTGCTTCTCATGATCTTGTGTCCAAGTTTTCAGCAATGATGAGTTCCGAATTTGAAATGAGTATGATGGGTGAACTCACTTACTTTTTGGGGCTGCAAATCAAGCAAACCAATGAGGGTACCTTTGTGCATCAAACGAAGTATACCAAAGACCTCCTAAGGCGCTTCAACATGGACAAAAGCAAGCCTCTTCAGACACCAATGGGAACAGCAACAACACTTGAACTTGATGAAGATGGTGAATCTATGAATCAAAAAGAGTATAGAAGCATGATCGGATCACTTTTGTACCTCACGCATCAAGACCAGACATACAATTCAGCGTATGTCTTTGTGCACGGTTTCAAGCTTCCCCACGTGTTTCACATCGTCAAGCCGTCAAAAGGATTCTCAAGTACTTACATGGAACCCAAGAATTTGGCATTTTTCTTCCTTCTTCCTCAACCGTTACTTTGAAAGCTTTTTCTGATGCTGATTTTGGGGGTTGTAGGATTGATAGGAAAAGTACTTCCGGTGCTTGTCATTTTCTTGGTAATTTCTTGTTGCTTGGTCCTCTAGAAAACAAAATTCAGTTGCACAATCCACAGCCGAATCTAAATATGTAGCTGCTGCTAGTGCTTGCTCACAAATTCTTTGGATTGTTCAAACACTTAAGGACTATGG
Organism: Tuctoria greenei; assembly: GCA_036927565.1. NCBI lineage: Eukaryota > Viridiplantae > Streptophyta > Magnoliopsida > Poales > Poaceae > Tuctoria > Tuctoria greenei. Next base: position 181,447,413 of record JAYESD010000004.1, on the reverse strand, counting down.
GGTTGATCTAGATAGTGTTCCACTATTCTGTGATAACACTAGTGCCATTTGCATTGCTAAAAACCCCGTGCAAAATTCTAGAACTAAGCACCTTGACATTAGGTATCACTTTCTCCGAGATAACGTTGAAAAAGGAAACATTGTGCTTCACCTTGTAGATACCGAACAACAATTGGCTGACATTTTTACAAAACCTTTGGATTTCACTCGTTTTTGTTACATTCGTAGTGAAATAGGGGTTATGCATCCTCATGGCTTAAATTGAGGGGGAGTTTTTGAAACTTAGGAAGTCTAAGTGTGAATCTGAAATAAAAATAATATGAGCATAGTATTTCATACATATATGACTTTGTGATTCCTTTTACATGCTGAAAGTTCTTACTACATTACTCATGTTATACATTTTGTAGTTTTTGCCATGTCTGGTAATTGGAATAATGACTTACACTAAAACTGGTCATGGTCGAACTTTCTTGCTATTTTGAACTTGTTACATGTTCACAAGTGTTTTTAATCATTAAGAATTCATCAAGTAAACAACTCACATGTTGAGTTTTTGTGAACAAATATAAATTGAGAAAATATCAAGAGAATATGCATGCATCGCACTTCTTCTTTTGAGATGGCTTGTCATTGCACTTAGATATGAACTTGGAAGAAGTTGTGTATGACTAAAACCATGTCCTTAAGCTTCTGATTGTCAAATGACATAGGCTTGGCTTGGTTGGTTAGAATAAGGCAGATGCACATATAATCTCTTGCAAATATCATATGATCTAAATTTATGATTTGAAAAATAATAAAATGCAGCAACTAGTGTCATGCTTTCAGGTTTTGAAATAGTTAAGTTTGTGAGATCATGACTTACTTAAATTGAAAATTACATTTGATCTCTAGCATGGCCTACACTACTTTATGTATTTCATTGATGTGATAATGTAATGAACTTGATAGTATGACTTGGATGAGCTTTGTTTGTATGTATATGTTATAATATGCTCATACCTACTAAAGGTGGAAAGATAATTTGTTTATATGCTCATGACATGCTGAATACATTGTCAAGGGGGAGAGATAAGCATGAAGAGAAAGAGAATATGTGCATAAAGAGAGATAATAAAGGGGGAGAGATAATATGGGATAATTTTTTGGATTTTCTTCTCATTTTACTTTTTATTTACAAAGGGGGAGAAATTGTTTTCAAAACTTTTATGTGAATAAGCCAATGTTCGGATTTTAAATGGTGTTGTCAATGCATTCATCAAGGGGGAGATTGTAAGACCTATGTGTGCTGAATACATTGGCTTGTAGTGAATACACATGGCTTGAATATCACCAAAACACCTTTTTATCAAGTCCGACTATAGCTCCGAGCTACAGCAAAGTCCGACTAGCTTTGGTCAGCTCCGGTGAAGTTTTGTCTTTAGCTCCGGCATGTCTTTGATAGCTCTGACATGATTTTGATAGCTCCACCGTGTTTTTGCTATGCTCCGAAGTTGATTTTTCTAGCTCCGGCTTTTGGGATTACTAGTTCCAACTAGTTCTAGTTAGCTCCGGTGCTAGGTCCTGCTAGTTTTGTAAGCTCCAGCGGGAGCTTGGTTGTACTAGTTTTGGTAAGCTCCGGCGCTAGGTTCTACTAGCTTTTGTTAGCTCCGGCTCAAGGTTCGTGTTGCTCTGGCAAGGTCCGGAACTTGACCGTAGTACTTCTGCTTTTTATTTGCAATGTTTCGTACTTGCTTTACATTGTTGGAAAGATTGCTTTGTATTCATATGCTAATTTTTTGACGCGTTTTGGTTGATATGGATGATATCGTGTTACTGTGGTTTTGCAACGTGCTTATGTGAGGTTCTCACGTAAGGTGTTGTGTTCGGAACTAACTTGAGTCAAGTCGAGGACATGGGCTCCTATAGATTGGTTGTTTATTCATGTGTAGTTGTTGCTTGAGTTCAAGACATGGCTGGTGACGGGATCCATTGGACTAGTCTCAGGGAGGAGATGAGGTTCCAACAACCAAATTCAGGAGGAATTGTGGTTGAGCTGATCAGGAGGTTGCGCAGCATGATTGAATCAAGAACAATGCATATGAAGGTATCGTGGACGTCATTGGAAGATGTTTACACGTGTGCAAAGAGTGCATGGACGTGTCAACATGGTTCCGAGATGTGATGAAGAGATGTGGATGTAAAGAGTTGGTCGGAAAGGTCCAACCGACTAGGTTATGGACTCAGGCTGCGGCTGAGTCGGGTTTGACTCAAATATGGAAAGATTTGAGTTGGTTATGATAGGATTTCGTGTGGCTCAAGAATTTGAGTCGTTTAGGAATTTGGGATACGTTCCTAAGGTGTTTGGAAGTCTTAAGATTGCTTCTATCTGCGTATAGAAGAATCTTGAGCAGTTATGGAAAGTTACGATTCATGATCTGAGTAGGGTTGGAGTCCTAGTTGATATTGGGTTGGCCTAAGGGCTGGTTATATAAGCAAGGGAGCCCATAGCTCGTGGTGCACGACTTTGGGGATGTTCCTCTTGTGTTATATTGAATAAAATTCGTAGTTTGAAGGAACTTTTGTGCCTTGTTCGTCAGACTTGTTCCAGACAAGTTTTACTCAACGAGTTTCTGGACAGCACTACCTTTCGTCGGTGGTTTTATCATAACTCGAGTTTTACAGATCAAATTGATGTCATTCTTTTTGGGTTGTCTTCACAACGTGATTGTCTATCATATGTCAAAATTTCACGGTCATTGGATTTGTGGTCTATGATCTAAACGAGTTTCTTTGCAGCGTTCCAGAACTGTTTTATCTCGGGTAGGGCAGATTGACCATTATTTGATCTTTCGATCATAACTAGAGTTTTTCTCGACGGATTTGAGTGACTCTTTTTGTGTTGTCTTCGTGACTTGGTTCTCTCTGATATCTATCACTTTTGTCACGGTGACACACGTTTAGATTAGTCTCACACACGATTTCTTTAACAGATCGTTTTTCTGCTGAAAGGGTTTGGGGTTTAATTATTTCGACTGCGTAAGATTTTTTAAATCTACCATTCAACCCCCCTTCTGGTAGATTTTCACGTGCTCTTCGATCCTACAGCAATGCAAATGGCACTAGTGTTATCACAAAACAGTGGAACACTATGTAGATCGACGCCATAGTCCTTAAGTATTTGAACAATCCAAAGAATTTATGAGCAAGCACTAGCAGCAGCTACATATTCAGATTCAGCTGTGGATTGTGCAACTGACTTTTGTTTTCTAGAGGACTAAGCAACAAGTGAATTACCAAGGAAATTGCAAGCACCAGAAGTACTTTTCTAGAGGCTTGTTTGAGATCGTACTAGGCTTTGGACAGTTTGTAAGCATGATTAGGAAACTCTGGATTTTCAAAACCCAGTGGTTGTTTGACATTAACCTCCTCATCTATGTAGCCATTAAGAAAAGCACTTTTAACATCCATTTGATATAGCTAACAAAATACTTATGGCTTCTAATCTAGCAACAGGAGCAAAAGTTTCATCAAAATCTAGACTTTCAACTTGAGTGAAACCTTGAGCAACCAACCTAGCCTTATTCCTAACCACAACCCCATCCTCACTTTGTTTACTTTTAAACACCCATTTAGTTCCAATTAATGTGTGACCTTGAGGTGGAGGTACAAGTTTCCAAACATCGTTTCTTTCAAAATTTTCTAACTCTTCTTACATGGCAATAATCCACGATTCATTAGTGAGTGTGTGTGATATATCTTTGGGTTCAAAAGAAGCAACAAAAGCAGAATGAGCATGAGAGTTTGGATCGCAAAACCTATACCGAGTGACTCGTTCGTGCAAGCTTCCAATAATTTGTTGTGGTGGATGAATTTTGAGAACCCGGAGGGGAGTGGACACTTCACAAGCTTCTTCTTCTTCGTGTCCATCACAAATCGATGATCTTGTGACTTGAGGAGGATCTGGACCAGCAATGGTGGTTGTCGGTGCTGGTTGTGAATCAAATTGAGGAGCTGGAACAATTCATTAGCTGCTGAATTTTCGTGCAACAACACCACTTCTTCCTCATCTTCAACGAAAATGCTCTCCCCCTGCGGGTATGAATCCGGACCTACAACATTTGAGCTAGTACCTGTGCTAGCTTCATCAAAAGACAGCTCACAAGTCTCCACAATTTTGTTAGTGTCAAGTAAAAGCACACGGTAGCCTCTAGTATGAGAAGGATAACCAAAAAAAACATGCCATCAGTGGATCTAGGTTCAAATTTACACGATTACCATGTTTCCTAACAAAACATTTGCGATCGAAGACTCGAAAGTGTGTAACACTAGGCCTATGTCCAAATTGGAGCTCATATGGTGTTTTACCTAGCTTAGAGCGCAAGAAAACACGATTTGAGACATAATAGGCGGTTGCAATCGCATCAGCCCAAAATTTCCTAGGAGTTTGATATTCATCAAGCATAGTCCTAGCCATCTCAACTAAGGTTCTGTTCTTTCTTTCTACAACACCGTTTTGTTGAGGTACATATGGTGAAGAAAATTGATGATCTTTTCCATTTTCAGCACAAAAGTGATCAAAAGATTGATATTAAATTTGGTTCCGTTATCACTTCTAATTGCTTTTAAAGATCCTGGGTGATCAATTGATAATCTAAGAAATAAAGTTCTAAAGTGACTAAAAGCTTCATTCTTAAATGCCATAAAATAAACCCAAGAGTATCTAAAATAATCATCAACAATCACAAGAACATACCATTTACCTCCGAAGGATTGAACACGTGAAGGTCCTACGGTGTCAAGGTGCAAAAGTTAACCCGGTTCAGTTATCATGATCATTTTGAGAGGTGTATGTGAACTTGCCACCATCGTAGCATTTCTACAAGAAGAGCACACAATTTCTTTGTCCCCTTTAAGCTTAGGCAGCCCACGTATGCGATCAAGAGCACAAACATGTGTGAGATGATCAAAGCCTACGTGACCAAGTCTACGATGCCAAAAATATAAGTCATTTGAATCGTTAGCAACTAGACACCTATGCTTAGAGGAATACATATCAAAATCAGCTTAAAAACTCTTCCAAACCGAGACATGTTAAAAATAAGCTCACTGTTTGAATTTACAACTTTGCAACAACTTTTAGTGAAAATAATTTCCAGATTTTCATCTAGCAGTTGTGAAACAGAAAGCAAGGTGTATTTCAATTTTTTAACAAGTGCCACATCCTTCAAAGTGTAGTGATTATTTACTCTAACCGAACCCATAGAAATTATAAGAGTTGAAGAATTATCGGCAAAAGTAACATTCTCTACACGTGACACAAAAGAGAGGGAGGAGAACCATTATTTGTTACCGGTCATGTGGCGTGAGCAACCTGAATCCACAATCCAAAAGTTCTCCTTCCTCAAGCGTGTAATCTACATAGAAGCACAATACATTGATGACTCAATACTTGGGTTAGTCAAAAGGCATTTTGGAATCTAGTACTAAGTCACATGACGTCCAGCAAGAACAACACGCAAAAGCTGAGATAAAATCGCAGGTTTACGAGCCAAAGCTTGAGGACTATTGTACCCAACTACAAGTGTAGCACGAAAAACAGTAGATTTGGGAGCAAACTTTGCATGTTTTTGACTCATTACAACATATTTCATGTTCCTATCGTTCGGTTTAGCAAGTGCAGTAAATTTTGCATGAAAGTTATGGGATCTAGCAATCATTCTTTCCTTTTTCTGATGTTTAGCTACTCCATAACAAAAATCTATGACATGACCATCTCTACCACAGTAGATACAATGAAATTTAACTTTGTGTTCATGTCTATATAAGCAAGCAACATTTTTATTTGAAACCGAATGAGAAAACACTCTTGCAGATTTAAAAACCACTTCTTTTTGTTTAGGAACTATTTGAATGAAACCACTTCCTAATGACTTTACAATTTTAGGTGGATGAGCCTTAGCATGAGCATGAGAATCAAAACCTAAACCAGTTTTATCATTGCAAGACGTGGAAGAATTGAGCAGCAAATTTAGGTTCTTATTCCCATTACAAAACCGATCTAATGTCCTATGCATGTCATCAAGTTTATTGGACGTATCAAGGCAAATTTCACATTAAGTTTTTCTTTTTAATTTCAACTGGAACAATATTTAACTTCATGAGAACTTAAAGCATTGTTCAATATAGAAATTTCATTCATAGCATCTTGTAGTTTCTTATCATCAATATCACAAGTAGAACAATGGAAATCAATTGTAGAACAGCTAGCATCTTTCAAGTTTTTATCATTAAGTACAACAAGTTCACTGTTCTTTTCAATTTCTAACTCAAGTTTATCAAGTGTGGAGGTTTGCGCACTTCTTAATGAGCACAATTGTTCATATATTAAATCACATGAGGAACAAGAATCATCACTAGGAATCAATGATTTCAAACGATTAATTTTAGATTCTAGTGACTCAATTTTAACAGCATTGTCGCTAAGCTTTTTGTCCTTTTTCTAACTATAACAGTGGCATGAGAAATAGCATCGCACATTTCTTCGCAAGTAGGACATACCTCTTCATTATCGCTATTGTGTTCAGCCTCCTCCATACTTGATCTTGACTTGCCCGCCATGAAGCACAAGTTTGCCAAATCATCTTCATCTTCATCACTTCCAATGTCCACATCGCTTGAGCCAAGTTCTTGAAGTGCGGAGATAAAACTGCTCACCAATTGACGTCTTGTAAAACCCTTCCTTTTCTTCGTATCTTTTGCAGAGGAGTTCTTGTCCTTGTTTGCTTTTCATCCCGGGAAGTAGGATCTGAAAGGTTAGGGCAAGCTGAACGAAAATTTCTTGTCTTACCACATTCAAAACATCGTTGAGGTCCGAAGCTTCCTCTCCTTCTAGTTCTCACATTTTGCAATGCTTTCGAGAACCTAGTAGAGAGAAGTACTAGCTCCTCCTTTGGAAACTCCTCAATCCGTTCAAGGGTTAGAGAGGACAACAAAGCAAGTGTACCACAAGATGAAGATTGGCTAGAGCTAGGCATATCACGTTGAGAAACAAAAGCAATAGACTTGTTGGGGTCCTGACGTGATATTATGTCACTTTCATGAGTTTTTAACTTGGAATATAGCACATCTAATGTAAGTGTACTCATGACAGTAGATTCACGAATAGATGTGACTTTCATCGCCCAAATTGACATATCTAATGCACTTAACAATTGCCTAGAATTTTCAGCATCTCAAAAATTAACATTGACACTACGCAAGTTGCTGAGAATTTTATTAAAGCGAGCAAAAACGTCATCAATAGACTCACCGGACTGCATCTCGAAGCGCATGTATTCTTTCTTGAACATGTCTTGCCTTACCTCCTTAATCGCGTTGGATCCTTCGTGGTAGTCACAAAGTGCTTTCCACACATCATATGCAGATCGAAGGTATGCAACACGGTCGAAGTCGCTTTGAGATAATCCTTATATGATGAGGTTCCAAGCCTTGTTGTTGTTGTCGACATCTCTCAGATTTATAGCTGTAACATGATCATTTGACAGTACTTCGTAAGGCTTGTATACCTTCTCCCATATTGCGAAGCCTTGAACCTGAATGAAGGCTTCCATATGTGCCTTCAAAACCTGAAAATCAATACCACTAAACACACAAGGTTTGGCGGAGTATTTCTCCATGTTGATTAGTCAAAAACACGTGCAAATCATAAAGATTAGAGCACTGTGGCTCTGGTACCAATTGTAGGATCAAAGAGCACGTGAAAAGCTAACATAGGGGGGGGGGGGGGGTGAATGGTAGATTAAAAAATCTTACGCAGCGGAAACAATTAAATCCTAACCCGTTTGGTGGAAAAATGATTTGTTAAAGAAATCATGTGTCAGACTAATATAAACGTGTTTCACCATGACAAAAGTGATAGATATCAGAGAGAATCAAGTCACGAAGACGGCACAACAAGAATCATTTAAATCCGTTGAGAGAAACTCAAGTTACGATTGAAAGATCGAACAAAGGTCAATCTGTCCTACCCGAGAAAAATAGTTCTCGAACGCTGCAAAGAAACTTGTGTAGATCAGAAACCAAAAATCCAATGACCGTGAAATTTTGACAGATGATAGACAATCAAGTCGTGAAGACAACCCAAAAAGAATCACGTCAATTGGATCTATAAAACTCGAATTATGAAAAAACTACCAAAGAAGGGTAGTGCTGTGCAGAAAACTCGATGAGAAAAACATGTCTGGAACAAGACGGACGAACAAGGCACAAAAGTTCCATTCAACTATGAATTTTATTCAATATAGAACAAGAGGAACAGCCCCAAAGTCGTGCACCACGAGCTCTGGCCTCCCTTGCATATATAACCAGCCCTTAGGCCAACCAATCTCAACTAGGACTCTAATCATACTCAAATCACGAATCGAAACTTTCCATAACTGCATAGGACTCTTCTATACGCAGATAGAAGCAATCTTAAGACTTCCAAACACCTTAGGAACGTATCCCACATTCCTAAAACAACTCAAATTCGTGACCCACATGAAATCCTATCATAACCAACTCAATTCATATTTGAGTCAAACACGACTCAGCCGCAGATTGAGCCCATAACCTAGTCCATTGGACCTTTCTGACCGATTCTTTACGTCCACATCTCTTCATCACGCCTCGGAACCATGTAGCCACGTCCATTCACTCCTTACATACGTGCAACATCTTCCAACGACGTCCATGATACCCTCATATGTATTGTTCTTCATTCAAACATGCTGCGCAACCTCCCGATCAACTCAACCGGTGATATATCTCCGGTTTTAAGTTGTTCTAGATTTCAATTGTACTTGGTTATGTTTGATCAATTTTCCTACTATGTTTGCACTTTTCTATTGAGTCACAAGAGTGAAGTTTTTCCTACATTGGTTTCTTTTAAGTCGCATGTGGCTACTCAGTTTTGTTGGTTGCTTGTTGCTTTGCAAACGATAATGGACGCGAGTTTGAAAACAAAGATGTTTGCTCTTTCTTATTTGACAAACGGGATCCACCTAAGACTCTCATGTCCATACACCCCACCCCAAAATGGGAAAGCCAAACGCATCTAGCACACAATCAACATTTACTCTCATGTTCCACCACACTTCTGGGCTGAAGCATTAAACACCGCAACATACCTACTCAACAGACTTCCTTATCGCACCACAAGCCATATCACCCCGTATCATGTCCTCTTTGGAGTTACACCCACATACAATCACCTCCCTGTGTTCGGTTGTCTTTGTTATCCCAACCTAGCTGCAATCACTATCCGCAAACAAAGTTCGAGATCAACAACATGTGTATTTCTAAGATATCCTGATGATTATAAAGGATATAGGTGCATTGATATCATTAGAAGAAAAATCATTATATCCAGACATGTTGTTTTTATGAGTGCCAGTTTTCTTTTTCGGTTCTATCGCTCACTTCTCCACCAACATCAACCAATGCACCTTTACCTCCACATGGTGATGATGTTCTAACACACCACAAAAGACAGCCACAGCGAGTTCCACGCCTACCACTCCAACAAATACAACATCTAGCACCACACACATCGGCACAACCTAGTTTTTCAACAGCAACACCATCTCACCATAGTAATTGCACAACATCATTATTGACTCCACAACACAACTCAAACCGTGACTCCACTAACCCACTAGTACATTATTATGCACCGCACCAACAAAATCCACAATCCCATCATATGGTGACACGTTCTAGGGCCACATCTTCTGCCCAAACCTCAAATATGTGATACTCACCACATAAACCAAGCCACCAACACACACAATATCACCCATACCAAAATCAACGCAATTTGTACACAAATACATTACCTGGTTCAAAGCTATGCAGGGGCATAGCTTTGAAGGAGAATATAAGTGGACTTTGGTTCCAAAGCTTCCACACACAAATGCCATCACCGGCAAATGTGTCTTCAAACACAAGTTTTGACCTGCTGGAACATTTGAGAAATATAAGGCTCGGTGGATGGTCCATGGATTCAAAGAAGAAGGTGGTGTAGATTTTGGTGAACATTTGCTTCAATGATCAATCCAGAAACAGTACGAATACTACTGACCATTGACACAAGCAAGAACTCGTATGTGGATCTGCAGCCTGCGAGAGGGGCTAGCCACCCGCCAGCGCGGCTGCACGAGGGGCGAGGGTGAATGGCCGAACAGGCGCGCGGGGCAAGCTGAGCCGCGGAGGGCGGAGGCGTGGAGCAGAAGAGCTGTGCTGCGCCGGCCACTGCGATAGGTCCGCAGTGCTAGCTGATGGACGATGGCCAGCAAGCAGGAGTCCAGCGCTACAACAGAGAGATAGATGCACATTAAAAGGTAATTTTTAATTTGTTTAAATTTTGTAATTAATCTAATGTGTTAAAGAATACAATGTGAATTATGGTAGTACATGGTGTGATCATATTTTTAGGCTCCCTTTGGATTGAAGGAATGGCAAAGAAATTTTGAAGGATAGGATTTGTAAAGGATTTTTTTCCTACATGACCATTTGGCTCACAGGAAAAATAAAGGGTAGATTCTATAGGAATGGATTCCTTTGCTAAATCTTGTAGGAAACATTAAATGAGATTGGACCTCTTTTTTCTTTCCTAGCTCATGTTGCAGGTTCCTTTGTTTTTCCTATGATGTTACCAAAGGGCTCCCCATCTCAATTCCTATAGGATTGCAAAATGTACAATTTCAATTCGTAAGTTTTACCTATTCCCGTGTTTTTCAATTCCTTCAATCCAAAGGCAGCCTTAGTGTATTTTCACCCCCCTACTATGCTAGTCTAGGACCGCCACTGACCACAGACAAATTTGACTAACGGCAACGCGACCTTCTATGCACTCTCTTCAATAACACTTGTCTCTGTTTGGTATTCTTTTCATTTGAGCAGCATTTATAATGGAAATAATGGAAAGCGTATTAGTACATAGATTACTCAACAAGTGTGAGAAATAAATAATATGAAGGCAATTAAATGGAAGACCAAACTTAGTTTAAGCATTACAGCAACACATCCTGACCCTAGGTTATATTAGCATCTTAATTACTACATGAATGTCCTACCATCACCAATGCAGTAGTCCAAAGTACAACCAAACCATCATCCACATACCACCGCAAAGTCCAAATCAATCCAACCATCCTATCCATTGTCTGATCATGAATCTGGCACCAAGACGCTCTTATTCATAAGTACGGCTATCTAGACAGATTGTCGAACTCTTCAGAGGGTTTACGCTTTACCCACATTCCGTGATTTCATCCTTTATTTTCATGTGGAGTAAGTCAACCTCCCTGTTGCCCATGATCCGTCAAACACATTACACACTCCCATTGGTGTGTGGCTAGGAGATCACTCTAAGGTCATTACATAGGTTCTCCCAACTCGTATTAGTCCTTCGAGGTTTGACCACTCGAGTACCAGCAATCTATTTTCCTTGTGCTAGGAGAAGCACCTCTTGAGACGTGCAGTTCCTAGGGCAGTACCGCAGAACCCATTCTCCGCACCATCCAATCAGTAATAATACGCCAGGAGAGATCTAATTAGTTGACCAAGCTATCCCATTCTTAGTCCTGTGGTGGTACTGTAAAGCTTAATAACTTCTTCCACAAACTGGTCCTTAGAATCCAGTAAGCACTAACCTCCAAACCTGGGTCTCGTGCACACATTGCACAATACCAGCCAAAGCAAACCTACTAGATTCCTATCTGTTAAGTCACCATCATCACATAAATAAAGTATAATTCATAATTAATGTGTTTCAATATTCCCACCCACTACTAAGCATGCCTAAGTGTAAGTAAATATTCAAATTGAAAAATCTCAACTAGGTGACAGGAAATAATATGGAAAACTATGAACAACATATCATAGGATTCAAAATTGAATTAGCATGCAAACTCTACTGCATTCCTAGATTTGGTGCAACATGGTCAAGGACACTTGCATTTCTGATATAGTTGCTCACTCTTCTTTACAGATGTCGAAGTGTGGAATACGACACTTGCCCCGAAGCCATTGAGAAACAGCCCGCTGAGGTTATTTTGTGATTAGGGGGCACAAAATCAATATCAAGATGGTGACCTCAGAAATTTACATGGTTCGGGCCACCTGAGCGTAACACCCTACTCGATCGGGTTTGTGTGATTGTATTGATCGAGTGAGTTTGCTAAGGTCATGTCGCAATTGCCTGGATCCGAGCCCCTGATGTTCGTGCGGCGCAACCCTTTTATAGTTCTAAGGACTGACCGTTACAAAGCTTCCATGGCCCGACATGTGGCCCTGGCATGCTTAATGACCTAATACACTGTCTAAAGAGTATTAAGTACAATTAATAGTGCGGTAACGTGCCTTCATGGCAGCGTTACCCTTATTAACAATGCAATGATCGTGTGTCATTAATATGGCATTAATGACATATTATCAGACCTTGTAACTACCGCTTTATCCATCCTTGAATGTCTGTAATGGTCTTGTCCGGCTTTTATTTCTGTTGGTGATGAAGGTCCGGAGGCTCCACATGTGGCAGATTCGGTGCTTTCCCTTGAGGGAGAGTGGGTCCGAGGTTGTTGTACACGTGTCAGTAACGGAGCTCCTCTCTGACAGGGGCTAGGTCCGGGGTTGTTGTACACGTGTAGTCGTTGGAGCTTCCCTTGGTTGGGAGTTTTGTTCTGGGCTTATCGTGCACGTGTTAACCCGGGAGCCAACCATGTGAGGGGAGTGGGTACGGTGCAACGTGACATGTGGGACCAGGAAGGGCCTTCGACTCTGACAGGTGTAACTTCCTTGCACTTTTTGTGGTATCGTGGGGTACCCGGTACGTAGGGTACCGATAGTGGCCCCGAGCCCACCTCTGGGTGAAACCCCTTGGGTTATGTTGTTCTGCCGGAGGTGGGGCCCTTCTCGACTCCCGCGATTTGATTTTCAAAGAAGTCCTCTGATGCGCCGATAGAGTGGCGGTTCGGGGGTGAACCTTCGACGCGTGGCTTGTTATGAAAACGGCAAATGAGATCTTTGAGTGCGTATCTCACGCAATTGAAGGTCGTCGGTTCCCAATACAAAAAATATATCTGTTCCGCGCGCCCTGTCAGAGCGCCGACATTGGGTTCCCTCCGCTCATCATGGCAACAGTTGGCCTTGGGTAAGGAACTCGATCTCTTCGTCAGGGTGGCCCCAGGCCCACTCGTCACTGACGGGGTATACTTTTGAAAACTACTCTTGATATCATTGTGGTTTCCATCCAAGCATTGCAGAGGCTTACTTAAGAAGGAAAGTGTGGACAGGTTGATGACTCTTTACACCTTCGATCATCTTTGCGCTCAGAGCCTCCCAAACTCTGCCTAACTTTCCATCTTTCGCTCCACTTTGCCGTGATGGAGTTGGGTCTCCCCAAGAGCCGCCTCAAGAGCGATGATGATCTGAAGAAGGTCTGGACCTATATGTGGTGGTCTAGCGACTCCTTCAACCATCTGGTCCACGCCGGCAAGCTCCCATTGAAGAAGGAGCGCGACAGCGACATGTTGTACTTCTCTGCGTACGCCATGGTGGGGCTGATCCCACCTTTCTCAACTTTCCTTTTGACGCTTCTTGACTTCTATGGTCTGCAGCTATACCACCTTGGCCCCCATTCTCTTCTTCTTGTGTCAACATTTGTCCACTTCTGCGAGATGTGGGTGGGTATTCCACCCTTCATCGAGCTTTTCCGCACCTTCTTCACCATCCACACCACCGGGAAGGGATCCGAATTTCTTGGCTTCTATTATTTTATGAAGTGCAAGAAATGCCCCTACAAATACTTGAAGTCATTTCCTTCCGGCAAGTGGGACGACTGGAAGAAATATTGGGTTGTCATCATGGCAGAGGAGCACGAGAAGTTGGAGCTACCCGAAGGTCTCCCCAATGTTGACACTGACACATGGAGTGTGGTTTCGGTGCTGTCGGAGACCTTCAACCCTGCTTTGACTAGGATCCGCGAATGTGTGGAAGGTGGAGTGACCCCCCAGATGGTCTTCTACAACTTCCTGGTCAACAGGTGAGCTCCGCTGAAGAAGAGGGAGAAGCTTGTGTGGGCCCTCAACAGCGTGATGGATGAAGACCGGATTGAAATCTGTCTGAAATCAAATTTGGTGGGTGGAACTTTGGAGCTTCATCTCAAGAATTTCCAGCATGGAATTGACGTCAAAGACGACGACTTAACTCCACCAACAGCTTTCCTCCCTATGAACAAGGAGGCGCAGTTTAGCAGGGACCTCCGGAGGACTATGCCGGCGCTTGACCATCTTGGTGAGGTGGAGAGGCTTCCAACCACCAGATTGGCGATCCCCATAGCTTTCGAGGGTGGTCCTGTCCCCGCCCCGACCCGAAGGACTGAAGCCATCGGCAAAGGCAAGGGCAAAGAGACAGCCGACCCTTCCAGCCGAAAGAGGAAGTTGAAGCACGCTGGCGGGAGATCCGTAAGGCCTGCTCCTTCCACGATGGCTACTTCTCCCTGGAGGGGGAGGTCTTCTTCTACTACCACGGCTTCAGTAAAAGCGTCTTCCAGAGGTGTCAGCTCCGGGCAGTCGACTCCGACAGCAGTGTCGGCTAGAAGCTCCAAATCCGGGAATTCTTCCCGTCGAAGGGAAGCTCCGACTAAAAGAACTCTGGCGACTGCGAGTGTTTCTCAACTGAGGTCCAAAGCAGCTGTCTCACCAGATTTGGTGGGCTCTAGCTCCGGGCCTTAGAAGAAGAGGTTCCAGTGTGACTGGGGTGGTATCATCCCAAGGTAAGCATTTATTGCTCACTCTGAAATGTTAATCCTGCTTTTGGATGTGTCTTTAATCTTCTCTTCCCTTTGTTTCTAGGGTGTCGAAGAAAGGACCCGAAGCTTCAACGCCTGTTGCAATGGCTAGGGCTGCACCCGTTGAAGCTCCGGCTTCGATTGTTGAGCCTCCTCGTCAAGCGGAGGTGGAAGTCACGGCAGCTCCGACGCGAGCTGTCGTGAGCCTGGACTCGGAGTCCTCACCTGAAGATCTTGTGGTAGCGCTGGACTGTAGGAGGGAAGTTGAAGAAGTGCCCCTAGCGGTAGAGGCTGATGCTCTAGCACTGGCGATGCCAGGAGTTCCGACTTCCGAGCCGGAAGTTGCCAAAGCCCTAGCAATTGAGCCAGAGGTAGCTGAAGCTCCGGCTGTTGAGCCGGAGATCACCCAGGCTCCGGCCCTTGTGCCGAAAATGGTCGAAGATCCAGCAGCTGAGCCGGAGGTGGTAGAGGGTATGGGAGCTGGGTCGAAGATGATTGAAGGTCCGGCGGCTATGTCTAAGGTTGTTGAAAGTCCAGCGGCCGTGCCGGAGGTGGTCGCCGCGCTGGAACCCGAGCCGGTGGAGGCTGAGGCCCCAGTTTAAGCTCTTGTCGCTGCTCCGGAAGTGGTGGTCCTAGAGGTACCAGGGCCGGAACCAGAGCAACTTGTAGGACCGACACAGGTCCTTCAACGTCGGAGCCATCGACTAAAGACCCAAAAATTGTGCCTTCACCTGCTCTGGAGACGGAAATTCCCCTCGTGAGTTCTTTTGCTACAACTGAAGGGCTCCAGGAGAGCGTCCCCAGTGCTGCAGGAGTACAGGGGACCACACTATTGTAGAGTGGGACCCAATTTTTGTTACGGAGAACCCGCTTGAGACTGCGGAAATGGTCCCAGTAGGCCCAGGACCTATCCCACTGGCCTTGTCCATAGACAATGCCTGCTCAAGCCTCAGGCAGGTTCAGCTCGCCTTCGACCATGAGAGCAAAGCGCTGGAGGAGGAGTGCAACACCTTGAGGCATTGGTGCAGCAGATTCCATTTTGAAACCAAGCCTGCTCAGACGAGGCTAGCTGACCAGAAGGAATGGATCAAGGGGGAGAAGGCACGGTTAGAGTACTGGGACAAGTTGATGGAGGAGAAGGAGGCCGCCATCTGGGCGCTCGATGCTAACTCCAGGGAAATTCTAGAGCAAGCAAAAGAGAGACGTGACGCTGCCGACGAGCGTTATGAAAAGCTCAGAGAGTTGAATGAAACTCTCATAAAGTGTCGAGCGGACCTGGAGGCGAAGGAGGAAAAACTCCTGGGGCAATAGGATGATGTGGTGAGTAGGGAAGCAGAGGTCACCCAGAAGTTGACTCTGGGTGAGAAAAATTTGGTGGATCGCAGCAAAAAGCTGGATCAATAGAAGGAGGAAGAGAGGAAGAAGAGCTGGAAGGTGGGGCAAGAGCTCTCGAAAAGAGTGTCTGACATTGCCGCTAGATAGAAGAGAGTTAAGGGCAGGGAGAAGGACCTTGCTGAGAGGCAGAACCGCATCCACCTCCGGGAGATGGAGCTGACTAACTAGGAGAAGCAGGATGCTGAAGTCAAGCAGCAGCATGCTAAGTTGGCTGAGCGACTTGCCCGTGAAGGTTCGGAGCTTGCGGCCGCCAGAAGGTCACTGGAGGAGCTGCGGAGCCTGAAGGAGACCGAAGCCATTCATGTGTGGGACTTCATCGGACGGGCAAATGACGCGTTGACACCGCTCGGTTTTTGTCCAATACATCCGGATAACCCGAAGCTAGATCTGGACCGAGCGTTGGTGGCCCTCAATGGTGCTTGCAGCAAACTTAATGCAATGGGCGACGTCATCGGGGATCAGCTGGAGACAGAGAGGAAAACTCTAGCTACAAACGTTGCAGAATATGTGCTGACGTGTTATGTAAGACGATATCCCCAATTCCCACTGGACCTGGTGCTCGAAGGACCCATTGCTAAAGAGGAAGATGCCGCCAAAGCCAGCGCCCGAGAAGTTGCCCAAAAAGTAGCTTCATTCTTCCGCAGGTCTTAGGTCCTTTCGTAGTTTGGACTTGTCTCCTTTTGTCCCTTGTAATCTCAATTTTGTAATCTAGTTCTTCTGATTAATGAAATCCTCCTTTTTGCCTTAAATTTCACTTTGTCTTCAATATACTATGTCATGTCTTGTTGGCCCCCTGGTACGTGTGTACAGTTGAGGTGTGTACATGTACCAAAGGTTATGAAAGTATGTTGAAGTCTTCAATTTTGGAGCGTCAGAGACAGGCCCCCTCGAATGGTCGGAGCTTGGTAGCTCCAGCGTCAACATATTAGATATTGATGGCGGACCTATCTCGGGAGATGTCGGAGCTTGGTAGCTCCAGCGTCGTGCATCATCGCTGTGAATTTTTGCTTTTCCTGCACGTTAAAGGCAAGAAAGAAAGTAAAATTGTTCCTCTTGTCTATAAATTGGTCGTGGCTGATTTTTCTTACTTGAATTTTACATCCGAAGAAACTCAACACGATAACAAGCATTTTGATAGAATCTTCCTAGATATTTATGCCTTTTTAGTACTTGCCCCACTGAGGCCTGTCGGGGTGTAGGTAGAGTGGCGTACTTAGGGTGCAGGACCAGTCTAAGTCGATAGAACACTCCGGACCTATGTTGGCTTGGCGTTCAGGCAAGTAGACTATGTAGCGGTGTTAAGATCCAAAAAGACTATTAACAATGCTTGTAATGCATGTGAATTACTTGGAACAAATCTCAAAAAGAATTTGCACAACTTCATTATAGACAAGCGGGGTAAAAATAGTTTTATATATTGAGCCTTGTACAAAAGATAAATGCACGTGGAGTCTGTTGTCACACAACAATGTGTTTCATTGTTGTTCCGGAATATAGTATATGAGACAAGGGCACACTTAGGGTGCTGGATCGGGCTAAATGTGATATACGTCTTGTGCTAGCCCAGAGCAAGTAGTTACACTTTTAGTACTGTGACTATGTCAAGTGTTACTTGAACTTCCCGGACCCTCCTGGAGGGGTCCGGAGGTTCTCCCGGATGACTTGCTCGACTTTTTATAATGGCTCTACAACATGCATTGTGTGTAATTAAAGACTCACCTCCGTGATTTTAAGCATAAAACTTATGGAGGTGCTCGATGTTCCAAGGGTTGGGAAGTGGGATCCCATCCTGAGTTGCCAAGCGAACGCATCCTGGTCGGGATACTTTAATGACTCGAAAAGGACCTTCCCAGCTGGGGGAAAGTTTGTTCAACCCTTCACGAGTTAGTATCTTGCGGAGCACCAGGTCACCTTCTTCAAGTTGTCGGTCACGCACATGACTTTGATGGTAGCACCGGAGCGCTTGGCGTTAATGTGCATACCGAATGAATACTTGGTACCGTCCCTCGTCGACGAGGTCAAGGTCTTCACGCCAGAGCTGCTCCTGCGTGGCTTCGTCGAAGGTCTGGACCTGGAGGGACCCTAAGGTGATCTCCGGAGGAAGGACTGCTTTAGCTCCGTACACCAGGAATAATGGAGTCTCCCCAGTTGACCGGTTAGGTGTTGTCCTATTCGCCCATAATGTGGACGGAAGCTCTTCAATCTAGTTAGCTTCGTGCTTTTTCAGGCTCTCATATGTGCGTGTCTTGAGTCCTTTTATGATTTCTGCATTTGCTCTCTCGGCTTGGCCATTGCTTGCTGGATGAGCTACTAAAGCATAGCTAAGTTGAATGTCGAGGTCTTCGCAATATTCTTGGAATACAGTACTTGTAAATTGAGTTCCATTGTCAGTTATGACTTTGTTCGGAACTCCAAATCTGCATATAATGGACTTCAAGAAGTTGATTGCTGATTGTTTATTGATTGTTACTACTGGAGTTGCTTCCGGCCACTTGGTGAACTTGTCGATAGCAACATATAGGAACCTGTAACCTCTGACGACTTTTGGGAAAGGTACCAAGATGTCCATGCCCCACACAGCGAATGGCCATGTAGGAGGTATCATTTGTAGTGATTGATCCGGTGTGTGAATCTATTTTGCATGGAACTGACATGCTTCACATTTCTTCACTAGCTCAACCGCATCCTGGAGTGTTGTAGGCTAGTAAAAGCCATGCCGGAAGGCTTTACCGACTAGCGTACGAGAAGACTCGTGGTTCCCACACTCGCCTCCATGGATTTCGGCGAGAAGATCGCAGCCTTCGTCCCTTGCAATACACCGCATTAGGATGCCATTGGCACCGCGTTGGTAGAGATCCCCTTCTACCAACGTGTATCTCTTAGCCAACCTGACAATCCGGTCAGCGGATACACTGTCTTCAGGAATGATGTTGTCTTTCAAGTAACTCCAGAACTCTGAGATCCATGCATCAGAGCTAACTTGAGCTTCTGAGTCTTGCGTGCTGGGTTGCTCGGAGCTCCCGACAGCACCTACGACCCTTGGTGAACGCCATGGCAACAGAGCCACCGGGACCGCCAGCTTTGAGGTGCTGGTCTCGCCCCCTTCGCTCAGTTCGGCGGGCTGAGCTGTTGGTTTTGACAACCTCCGGACGAAGATTTCGTCAGGAGCCGATGCTCCGGTGTAGGCTTTCATCGAGATTTCATTAGCTTCAGAGTTATGAAGGCGCTGAACATGATGGAGATCCAGGACTTCGAAGTCCTTCTGAAGCCTCTGGACTTCAAGGAGGTAAGCAGCTAATTGAGAATTGTTGCAGGAGCATTCACCTTTCACTTCTTTGATGATGAGCTGTGAATCTCCCTTCACCAAGAGTTGTTTGACACCATAAGATAGTGCCACCTTGAGTCCATAAATTAGGGCTTCATACTCTGCCATATTGTTGGTTGCCTTGAAATCAAAATGCACCATGTACTTGACCTTATCTTCAGTCGGAGCAAGGAGAAGGATTCCAGCTCCGGCCCCCTGCTTTTGCACGGAGCCATCAAAATAGAGGGTCTAGTGAGGCTCAGTAAATACCGGAACTTTGAGCTCTGGTTTCTGCTCACTGTGGCCCCTAGGGTTTGATGGAGAGGGAGTCCACTCCGCCACAAAGTCAGCCAAGGCTTGACTTTTAATTGCTTGTCTTGACACGAATTCTAGATCAAATTATGCCAGCTCCGGTGCCCACTTTGCAATATTCCCAGTAGAGTTAGGGTTTTGCAAAATTGCACGCAGTGTAAAAGAAGTTACCACTGATATTTTGTGGGCTTGGAAGTAGTGTCGAAGGTTTCATGAGGCGATAAGAAATGCGTAAAGCAGTTTATGCACCTCAATGTATCTTGTCTTGGTGTCATGGAGTACTTCACTGATGAAGTACACTGGACGTTGGACTGTCCGGGCCCTAATGGAGGGGCCCGGAGCTTCTTCCTCATCAACCTGGACCCTCCCGGAGGTGTCCGGACCTTCTTTGGAATTTACTGGTCCCTTCCAAAGGAACCCGAAGCTTCTTTTGAAGTGAACCGGACCCTCCCAGAGGGGTCTAGATTTTCTTGTTCAGCAGTAGTTGCTCCTTTGTTTGAAGGAGGTTGATCCTCCAGCATCTCGCCTTGAGGATCTGTGCCTGAGGGTTGGTCCCCAGACTCGCCTTCAGGTAGTTTCGGACCCTCCTGGAGAGATCTAGACTCCTGAATTTGGGATGGCTCCGGTCTTTCTGCGACCAGAACCATACTGACAACCTTTGTAGTTGCCGAAATGTAAAGCATTAAAGGCTCACCAGGGTTCGGAGCTACCAGGATTGGTAGTGTGGTGAGGAGCTGTTTCAGCTCTTGAAACGCCTTTTCTGCTTCCTCAGACCAATGAAATAGCCCGGACTTCCTTAAGAGTTTGAAGAAGGGTAGTGCCCGTTCGGCCAATTTTGAGATAAATCGATTGAGCGCAACTAGACATCCAGTCAACTTTTGGACATCTTTAACGTGGGATGGGGGCCGCATTTCTTCTATAGCCTTGATCTTTGCCGGATTTGCTTCAATTGCTCGATGGGTCACCACGAAACCCATTAGCTTTCCGGAGCTAACCCCAAAGACGCACTTGTCCGGGTTCAGCTTGGTGGGCGTAGTGCGCAACTTGTCGAAGACGGTTTGTAAGTTGTCAAGGAGTGACTCCTTGTTTTTGATCTTCACAACGATGTCATCAACATACACCTCCACCAATTCTCTAATTAGCTCTCCAAATTTTTTGTACATGGCTCGCACAAATGTTGAAGCAGCATTTTTTGGGACCAAATGGCATGGTAATATAACAATACAATCCATCTACAGTTATGAAGGCAATATGCTCTTCATCTTCCTTAGACATTTGGATTTGATGATATCCAGAATATGCATCTAAGAAACACAATAGTTCTTACCCCGAGGTGGAATCCACTATTTGATCTATTCTAGGTAGTGGAAATGGATCTTTTGGGCATGCGTTATTTAAATTGGTGTAGTCAACACACATTCGAAGCTTCCCACCGGCCTTGGGTACAACAACTCGGTTTGCCAGCAATTTTGGATGGAAGACTTCTGGATGAATCCAACTTCGAGCAACTTCTTGTTTTCTTGTCGGATGAAGTTTTGTCGCTCAATTGATTGCTTTCAGGGCTTTTGGTGTACAGGCCGAGTGTCTGGGTAAATCTTCAGATTGTGATCAATCACCTCCCTAGGGATCCAAAGCATTTGTGATGGTTGCCAGACAAACACGTCGACATTAGCCCGGAGGAAAGTGATGAGCGTGAGTTCCTATTTGTTGTTCAGACCCCCCGATATAAGGGTAGTCTGAGCAGCTTCGGAACCGATATGGACGACTTTGACGGGAATGTCGGTGTCGCCGCTTGGTTGCACAAGAGGTGCAGAGGTAGAGCCTTTGTGGCAAATGTTTGGTGGATTCGCAGCTGGCTCCTTACCGGATGTTTCCTCTTGCGCTGTGGTAAGCGCGTAGAGTTCTTCCAGTGCAGTAACTCCTGCGGTACGATCTTCGCGAATCTGGAGAACGCCCGTATGTGTTGGCATCTTCAACACCAAATAACCATAATGGGCAATGGCCATAAACTTGTATAAAGATGGCCTACCCAATATGGCATTGAATGGCAGACTGATCTGCGCAACATCAAAAACGAGTTTCTCGGTTCTGTAGTTCTCTCGGGTTCCGAAGGTCACTAGGAGTGTAATAGAACCAAGAGGAGTAATGGTTCCCGAACCTACTCCGGAGAAAGGTCGGGATAGGTGAAGGTCCGAAAGCCGGAGCTGAAGCTTAATGAAAGCTTCGAAGCTTATGAGGTTTAGCTCGGAGCCTCCATCCACAATCACATGGTGGATTTGGATATTGTTAATTGTGGGTGACACCATCAACGGGAGTTGACCAGCCCCGATCATGTTTCGGGGGCAATCCGAAGCATCAAAAATGATGGGTGTGTCCATCCACTTCCGATGTGGTTCTGCCTTAGCAGCAGGAGCTACCATGGCTATGTCCCACCAAATTGTCTTGAGGATGTGACGAGAAGTGATGTCCCAAGAAAAACCATAGATTGTGTTCAGGGTTTTCCGATGCTCGTTGTCAGAGGCGTCGGAGTCGTCATCGACAATATTGTAAACGGCTTTCAAGACCTTTTTAGGGTCCTAGAAAACTAACTTCTCTTCAGTCAAAGCTTCATTGACCTTTTGTTTTCATTCCCTTTGATTAAAAGGAACTTCTTCCCGGCGATTGTTGTAGTGCTCAGCAAGGTTCTGGACCTCGCGGCACTCTTCCAAGCTGTGTCGATTCGTTTTGTGAATCGGACACCAAGCTTTGGAACTGGTGCCGTCCTCTGATAAAGGACGAGGTCGCTTCTCGGGGCGTGGCCCCCGGCTTCCAGGAGTTGCAGCAATAGCATCTGGAGCATCGGCCGACGGCTTCTTTATGCTGTCGGGATTCTTCTTCTTCTTCTTGCCACTACTGGAGGTAGTAACTTCGGTTTTGGAGGACTTCTGGTTGGCCTCCGGTGCTGGGTTGGAGTGCATTTCAAGGCCCTCCGCAGCTCTAGCGCATTTGTTGGCTAGGCTGAAGAGTTCTGTGACGATGGTAACTTCCTTGATAGCCAGCTTCTCTAACATCTTCTTATCTCTAACACCCTGCCTGAATGCAACAATAACGGAGGAGCTCGAGATTGAAGCAATGGTATTGCGTACCGAGAGAATCGCTGGATGAAGGACCGTAGCGATTCCCCCGACGTTTGCTTTACAGCAACAAGTCCAATTCAGTGCCAGGTCGGGTGTAGGAACACCCGAAGTTGGCAGTGAATTGTTGGCATAGTTCTGCCCAACTATTAATGGAGTCAGGTGGAAGACTCATGAACCAGGACCTTGCAGTCCCGGTTAAGGCCACAAGGAAGTAATTGGCCATCACAGCCTCATCACCTCCCTCTGCGAGTATGGCAGTAGAATAGATTTGCAGAAATTCGACGGGGTTGACTGTCCCGTCGAATTTTTCCGGCAAGTGAGGCCGGAACTTCTGTTGCCACCTGACCATATGTAAGTGTACGGCTAGGGCAAAACAACCTCCTCCTACTCCCTGAGGAGCAGGGTTGTCCCGAGCCTCTAGCCTTTCGCAAGCACGCTCGATGTGGACTCCGCCGTCCTGTTGCCGATAGCGACAATCCAGTTCCGACCGCAGATCATGGGTCGGTAACCTGGTGATCGTATGGGTGCGTCGCGCCCCGGGGGGGGGGGGGGGGGGGGGGGGCGACGAGGTCACCTGCTGGGAGGCAGCACGCCTCCATTGTTGAGAGGCTTGGGGACCAAGCTGACCGCACATGGTCCATCGTTTTGAAGGTGCTCGCCCCAAAGGGGGAGGACCTTGGTTGCTGATGCCTGCAGCCGCAGCAGCGACCAGATGGTCGACATCTGTCCTCCACTGTTCCATAGCACCCTGGGGTGCACTTGGTGGTGGTGGATGTTGCAGAAGAGCTCGCGCAGCAATGAGCGCGTGCTCGGGGTTATTGTTTGCAGATGAAGTGATCGACGCAGATGCCCCATCTCATTGATTGGCATTGTTTGCCGGGACGGATTGTGCTACAGTGCCTGCTGGAGCGTTGGCACCTGCTAGTTGTTGAACGTTGGAGGGGTTGCCTCCAGCAGGTTCTTCAGCATGATTTCCATTGGATGATCTAGTAGCTGAATTCACCATCTTATAGCCCCCCCCCCCCTACATGGCGCGCCAAATGTCAAAGCGTGGAATACAACACTTCCCCCAGACCCATTAAGAAATAGCCCGTGGAGATTGTTTTGTGGTTAGGGGGCACAAAATCAATATCAAGATGGTGACCTCAGAGATTTACGTGGTTCGGGCCGCCTGAGCGTAACACCCTACTCTACGGGGTTTGTGTCATTGTATTGAACCAGTGAGTTCGCTAAGGTCAGGTCGCAATTGCCTGGATCCGATCCCTTGATGTTCGTGTGGTGCAACCCTTTTATAGTTCTAAGGACTGACCATTACAAACATGGCCTAGCCCGACATGTGGCCTTGGCGTGCTTAATGACCTCATACACTGTCTAAAGAGTATTAAGTACAATTAATAGTGCAGTAACGTTCCTTCATGGCAGCGTTACCCCTGTTAACAGTGCACTGATCGTGTGTCATTAATATGACATTAATGACATATTATCAGACCTTGTAACTGCCAGTTTAACCATCCTTGAATGTCTGTAATGGTCTTGTCTGGCTTGTATTTCCGTTGGTGACGAAGGTCCGGAGGCTCCACACGTGGCAGATCCGGTGCTTTCCCTTGCGGGGGAGTAGGTCCAGGGTTGTTGTACACGTGTCAGTACCGGAGCTCCTCTCTGACAGGGGCTAGGTCCGGGGATGTTGTACACGTGTAGTCGTTGGAGCTTCCCTTGGTTGGGAGTTTTGTTCTGGGCTTATTGTACACGTGTTAACCCGGGAGCCAGCCATGTGAGGGGAGCGGGTCCGGTGCAACGTAACTTGTGGGACCAGCAAGGACCTTCGACTCTGACAGGTGTAACTTCCTTGCACTTGTCGCGGTATCATGGGATACCCGGTACGTAGGGTACCGACAACAGAACTCTTGATCTTCAAGATCTTGGTGTTGCTTATTGATCGTGACACGAATGCGCATAAGCTACCATCCAAAGAAAACGATAGCAATCAAGAACTGTACACCACAGATACAAAACAAACAATAAAATGCTACGGTTGGATAGGTTGTGAGGAGACATGGTTTTAGAGCAGTAATGACATAAATCAAAGTTACAAGTGATTATTATGTTATATCAGAGTTCTCATTCTAATAGTGTAAGTATGGTTATTTATTAAGGTGACAATATGATTTTTATGATTTATTACAAATGCTAATAATGATTTACTTGTAAATAAGATACTATATTGGATTATACCATTTTTAGAACTATTTCTGTGGCTTTACGTTATGTTAATAACTTATAGATATTAAAATATTATATATAGATATGATTTCACAATTATATGTGTTCAACATTTACTATAAAGGTTTCACAAATAGTTAACCAAATTTGGAGTTGACAAGGAATTCAAATAATTAATTCAGGTTAATATCAGTGATAAAAAAAGAAATATAAATTTTCTAGAAGTTATTATGACTTACTAGAAATTTCCTAAAATTAATCTACCATTTCTATAAGCTAATTGGGGATTATATTTATTCTAATATGAAAATATTTAATACAGAATATTGTAAATCATAAAAATAACATTATTTTCATGTTCAAGGGCTATTTTGTAAATGTTACAGCATTACAGGGGCCAAAGTGTAATGTTTTGTCATTAGTCGGGTTTTACGTAAAATACAAACAGTAGAAATGTATTTTTTATTAATTATTGGAGTTACTATACTTTTATCAGTAAATCGTGATTATTGTAAAAGTCTAGGGCATTGACGAAGGTTTGGACCTATTCATGATTTCAAAGAGATGCACCGGTTTCTATTGGTAAAATGGAGAAGGGATATGATTGAACTAAGTCTAGGCTGTTGGATTCTAAATGGTTGGTCTGGATTTAATTAATCGAAGGGGTATGAAACGTTATAATATCAGCTGTTCAGATGGTACCGGAGGCCGGGTCGTGCCACGTCACCGAGCGGCGCAAGACGATGGCGCGCAGTGGCGTGTGGCTGCCCACGGCGGTGACCTCGCCAGTGTCGACCGAATCGCCCCCAAACTATGCTTGAAATTAATGTTCTCTATCAAATTCTAACGATGAGTTGATTGCGCACTCACCTAGGGGTTTTTTGGAGCTCGGGATGGCGAGGAAGAATGTCGGTGATGCGGAGGCGCATCAGTGCTCGACAGCGTTCGTCAAAGTCGATGTTGCGGCTACAATCCTTCAGACCAACTTGCCCATTGACTTCCTGGTTGCGCAGCACAATAATGATCGAGGAGTCGAGAACGATAGTAATCTCACAGAACGCTGCAGCGCTAGGGTTTAGGAGTTCGGGTGGTGTAAATTGGGAAGATGCGGCTGGGATTTTATAGGAGAATCAGGAGGGGATGGTAAAGTCGATCTCCATTGGGGCAAAATTGATCCGAGGCAAAAAAAACGGGGAGTTATTGTCGGGATTTGTCTTCCGGCTGAATTGTGGGGCACAATCGCGCGCACAGCTGGGCGGAGAAGAAGGGTCTGACCGATGGGCCTTGCGCGCAGAGGACGAGTGAGAAGGAGAATCCGACAGGTGGGTTCTGTGCGCAGGGAGAGATAGAGAGAGAAGGGGACAAGAGAGAGCGCGTTGTTGGGCCTTGGTTGAAGCGATTCATGGGAGTTGGGGCAACGGGGAGAAAAGAAAAGGGAGGGAGAGGGAGGAAAAGCAATGGGTCGTCTCAGGTTTTGGCTTGGTGAAAACTTTCCTTTTTTTATTTATTTTATTTTTCATATTTTCTAAGTTTAATCTAACTTATTTTTCCATGGCATTTTGAAATTCAAGTTTTAACACATGATGTAGTTGGCCTAAAAGATTGTGATGAAAATTCCTTCACTTAATAATATTATTATATTTTCTTTGTTAATTCACATTTTGTTTTGCTTTCTTTTCCAATATTTGAATTCAAATAAATTGATACACTATTTTTAAAGTTTATATTTCATTTATTTATTTTTTATTTCAATTTTTAACTCAATTAATTTGTAGCGTGTTTGCTAATTAAATATTCAATCCAAATAACACACATGCATTCAACTTGGCACAAGTAATTCAATTTTTATCACAATCTACACGTTATTTACCATTCTTTTATTTCTTCTGTACTTATTTCTTTATTTAGTTACTTTTAATTGTATTTCATTTCGTCTTTCTTATATGGGAGATTATAGTTCAGGCATGAGTACTTGCAAGCCATTGAGTAACTGGTTGACACCAAGGCTAAATTGCATGCAACAAGTGGACAAAAGGTTGACAACGCCTCGTAATATCATCATCTGGCTCGTGCCTTACAATATCTCTTAATCACAAGACCCAACATTTCTTATGTCGTCCAGCAGATTTGTTTGTGCATGCATGATTCTCGTCAATGTCATCTTGTTTTGCTCAAGAGGATTATTCATTACATGCGCGGCACTAATCACCTCGGTCTTCATCTTCATGCATCCTCATCATCAAATATCACTGCATACTCCAACGCAGATTGGGCTGATTGCCCCGGCACTAGTTGCTCGACTATGGATATTGTATCTTTATTGGAAATTCAGTGATCTCCTTGTCAGGTAAATGGCAGCCTACAGTATCAAAATCGAGTGCCGAAGCTGGGTACAGAGGAGTAGCAAATACTGCATCAGCACGCATATGGCTCCAGCAGCTTCTTCGTGAACTGTGCTTCCCATCTATCAAGACTGCAATCGTCTATTGTGACAACGTATCTGTAGTATATATGTCACAAAACCCGGTTCATCACCGACGAATCGAACACATGGGAACCCAAATTCACTTCTTTTCGGAGAAAGTTGTTGGAGAACTTCAGATTCATCACGTCCCAAGAACAAGTCAGTTTGTTGATGTTACCGCTGTAAGATCGAATAGCACATGATAAACTACCAGATGGGGGGCAAATGTAGATTAAACAAAATTGTACGCGGAAGCCTCAACCCTTCGACAATAAAACAAACTGATACAGAAAATCGTATGTGCGACTGTGATAAAAGTGGTCATCCATGACCAAACCAGCAATTATTGTAGAGAAACAAGTCACAAAGCTAACCCAACAAGAATCACATGAAAATGTTAAGTAGAACTCGAGTTATGACTGAATTCGTGAGCAAAGGTCAATTTATTCTACCGTGTAATGTCGATTTGTTACATTGAAAGGAAACTCGTGTAACGTGTAAAACGTGACTCTAATAACCTCGAATACTTCATAGATGATATATAATTGATTCGTGAAGCCAACACAAAAAGAAAATGGCAATTAGATTACTAGATCACTAGTTACTATCAAAAGAGTGATGCAACATCAATCTGAGCGAAACCAACGAGAAAAACTTGAGAAAAACATGTTGGATGGTCAAAACTCAAAATCTTCCAAAAAGATGAATATTACTCATTAAAATATAAAGTAAGTGATGGTGATGCTCTCCGTGAAGCTTTGGCCCCATTGCTTATATAGACATGTATCCATCAAACTCCAATCCAATTAGCACTCCTTCTTCTATATGGATCCAATCGAAACTTTCTAAAACTACTTAGGAATCTTCAATATGTAGATAGAAGCAATTATTAACCTTCCAAACACCTTAGGAGCATCCAACATAGCTCTAGAACAACTCAATTTCTTGCCTCATAGAAAAACTTATCATAACAAACTCAAAAGTTCCAAATATACACCAAACCGACTCAGCTTCACCCTAAACGTGCGGAACCAATCGGTCTTGATCCCTTTGAACGAAATATTCACATCCATATCTCTACACCACGTCTTGTAACAATGTTGTCGTGTCCATGTGCTCCTTTTACATGTGCACACACCTTCCAAAAAGGTCAAACAAATTTCATATGCATTGTTCTTTACTTAAACATGTTGTGCTACCTACCGGCTCACGTCAACCACGGTTCCTCATGAATTTGGTTATCGAACCTCAACATCTCTCTAAATTAGTTCAAGGATCACCCTCACCATCCATGTCTTGACATCAAGCAACACTTGTACATGAACAAACAATCATTCTCTGCGAGCACAAGTCCATGACTTGACACTTGTTAGGTCGTAACACATAACACCTTTTGTGAGCACCTCACCCAAGAATGTTGTTCACCTCAACCAATCATAATCCACCAAAACACATCAAAACTCAGTACATGAGCACCAAGAATACTCTCGCACACTTCACATAACAAACCACATATGAAGCACTATTTTTAAGATCAAAACTTTACATGAAAACTTCACTTGAAGCACCCATTGTCAATGTATTCAGGGTGTGTTTGGTTTAGTTTTGGATTCCTAAAAATCTGATTCTAACTGTGAGTTGTGGGAAAGCTGTTGTGAGCTGTCAGCTGTGTAGAAGCTAAAATCTGATTGGTTAAAAACAGCTGTCAACTGTGGATTCTGTAAAAAATGTTTGTAATACCAATATGACTCCGTAATTTTATTTGTATAAATAATATAAATATAAAACTAAAACAATCACAGGTTCACATGCAGTACTATCTGAAACAAGAGCACATGCAAACTGATCAATATCAACATTACTGGGACATCGCACACGTCAAAGACTGGTTAGAGAACATGTGTGATAGAGAAGTTTAGGCCCGATCTTCCAAAAGGTAATGGATAAGTCGATTGATGTGGAGATCTCAACGTTGATGATCCCACGCTCCGGAGTAACACACGAACAGCCCCTACAATCACTATACCACTGCTCCGTTGGTTATCAGCCGGGCTTCACACGATCGACATCGACAAGAAGGCTAATTCCTGCAAGTCCAACCGAGAACACAAGAAAGAACAAGGTGGAAGCAATCTGAATTGCTAAGTTGGGGTCTCACAAACCGATAAACAGTCAAAATTGTGTATAATAGATTGATCTAAGCAAAATCCAATTGTTCATGGCGGCTACTATGGAGTATATATAGGTGGGAGGACGTCCAACAGGGTGTTGGGGTCGTGACCTAACCCTAACACACAAAAATAATGGACTTAGATTTGATACAAGCCCAATGGCCCAATACGGTAGCACAACACCCTTACAGATTCTGAATTTGATTTTGTTTCGACGATTCCCATCGACTCCGAAGTTATTTTGACATGGGACCAGCGCTATTGGAAAGTTTATCCTATCTCCTATCCGTGCATATGTAGAAAGTCCAAAACAGAGTTTGTATGCGTCCTGGGTGTCTATTTTAGTGCATACTGCTCCTGGACTCTGAGTTGGACACGATTTTGAGTTGGGGTCGGTTTCCATCTTCTTTGAACTATCCTCTGGTCCTCCACACCCCTAACCTTCCTCCAATTACTCCTTTAATCACTCCATGTATCCTAATCACAATTAAATTATTAGGTAGCAATCTATTCTCAAAAATATATAAGGAAACATATAAGAACGAGCTCACCTCAGAAATTAATTGTTGTGTGCGAATTCTATTGATTGCATCTTGTATGTTCAATGAAGTGTTGTGTATATCCATAGGAGTGATGTCCTCATCACCCCCCCCCTTCTTGAATTGGAGTCATCCTCGACTCAAGATCATCTTCTCTCATGTGTGGGTCCATATGTACAACGCCATGAAATCATCTTGTGTGTATCAAAGGAGGAGGCCATGGTGGTCGACGATATAGTGCACCATCTCCATGTTCTCCATCAAATAAGCATGACCATTCACTTGAGCAAGGATCCCAAACAAATAAACATTGTGCTATGTTTATTTGTGCAATGACAATATGCATGATCTCATCATTCTCCCATATTTATGACTAGCCGTCCTCGGTTTGCTCGTATGTCCAGCAAAGAGGCTTGCTTTGGGGGTAGAATGAGTGTTGTCCATATTGCACAACCGCAGCAAACAATGCCCCTCTTTTATTTATTGTCCTAGCTGCAAGAAAAAAATGCTAGAAAAACATGACAATACATTATTAGTGTTGGTGCATACATTCATTTGACCATGTTGTTGCAGCACTGAATGGGATATATCATTTGAGCTTATGTAAACTTTATGCACCATAAATTCACTGCTATCTTCATTGTTGCCTATAGCATGAAAAATATTTCTACTTAACAAAGGCAATTAAGATTGGGAAAATATTCTCCTCTCTATAATATTTAGATCACAAAGAGTGTAAAATTCAATATAACCCAAAGTATTTAGAGAAGACGAAAATTTTAGCTCATCATTTTCAGCAATAGCGGTGATCAAATTATGAATTTCAGCACAAGTAGGTGAATCCAAAACACAATCATCTAGTACATTAACTTGTTTTCGCATAGGTATAATAGAATTATCAGCACACAACTCTTTCTTAGCGCAACGATCAGCAGGAAATTCAACATATGACAATGGTGTATAAATAAACGATTCTAATAGTTGCTTCTCAAAAATAGCATGATTGGTGGAAAAATTCAGAACATCCAAAAACTTCTCACCTTCTGTATTTGTAGAATGTTTTGCCTTACCATTTTCAGCAGTGATTTCGAGTGCATTATGAGTTGGCCATCTAAAATTTCACAAGTGTTGTCGAAAGCCTTGTTCTCTTTTGCATCATCTACATTATTTTCTATATTATCCTGCAAAACGTTAGTCACAGAAGGAGGTACAACAAGAAATTTCTCCTCAAATTGATGCACTTCATCTTTGCAATTAGATACATTGATAAAAGTTTCTCGCATACAAATTTTCATATCCTTCCATGTTCGAGGTTTTTCTAAATCATTTAAATTGTTCAACCAAGTTAATGCGCAACCTACTAATGCACTTGCAACATTTTTAATATTTCTCTCTCACACATATGACATTGTCCAAAAATTTTATCCAACTCTATTTCCCAAGCAATATATTAATCATAACCAAAACCATTATAAGAAGGAAGAGATGGGAGAATGTGATTACTTTCTATGGAAGGAGTTGCAAAGATGGTCTGAATGTCATGTGAAACCTTGGTTGATGTTTGATTCTTAGCGAGCAACTCCATCGCCGTTTTCATCACGTCAATCATCTCAGCATATAATGCATGATTCTTGCTTTGACCTGACATTGTTAGTAGCAAACAGAAGACAACAAAAAAATATGTTATCCCTATCAACTACAAAATATAATGGCAATGTGGAAGTGGAATCACGCACTCTCAAGTGTCTTACCAAGCTCTTACAAGTGTTCTTACCGACACTGCAGGTGACAAACGGTGACCGGTATGAAGAAACCAATGAAGCGTGGGATGATTGCAAAGGTGTATCGATTCTTCTCAAAAGTAAGGTGTAGCTTGGATGACACTTTATATTTAGCAAGCATTAGCAACAATGCAATCAGATAGTAAAGTTGAATAAGTGTCCAAAGTACTTGTCAAAGTTTTTGGCCTAAATGTGTTCATAGTAGTTCAAGCTAGCAAGACATGAGACAAAACTAGATGACACAAAGAATGCAAGCACTTCTGTTTTTTTGTTGTTTTTTTTTCTCTTTTATTGTGCGGCTTTTGTATCTTATTTTGCACTTACCTTTTTCTTTTTTTTTCTTTTTTTTTCTTTTTTTTCAGAATGTGCTGCAAAAGAGGAACACAATGAAAAGCAAACAAAGATATCTTGTGGGTCTGTCATAGATTTTCTGCTCAATCGTCCAAGGACAAATAGTCATACTTAGAGGCTCCAAATAGAAAAACTTACAACAGCAAGATTGTAGATATATCTCACCTCTTTAATTTAATTATATGGAATAACTATTTTAGACAAGAACAATGGGAGATATTGCCCTCGAAACACAGACGGTTTAGAAATTCTAGGTTGAGAACAAATTCAGATCTAATGCAATTTCGGCCTCGATAACTCTATTTTCTTGGAAAGTGATGAATACAAAAGTTATAGAGAACTTCTTAAACTTTACAGGAAGTTCAAGAACAAAAAAATATGAGTTCATATGAGCGAGATATGATAAAAAATACTGAACTGGACACAGATGAATCTAATATGGACGTGACGACGTGATTCAAAAGGATGAATCAACACAATGCATAACTCAAACTAAGACCAAAAACACTTTCTAAACCAGCAGTATGACTCAACCATGAACACAAACTCAACAAAACCAAACTGAATAACAAAGTTGTAAAGGCTCAATGGTGGTTTGGACAACGTGATGAATAGATCTACTAAACTACAAGTTTTTTGTGGCCTTTTTGTGGACTCTAGGTATGAAAAACGAACAAATCAAAAGGATAGATGAATTACCTAACTGGAAACCTGGAAATCTGATACCAATTGATAGAGAAGTTTAGGACCGATCTTCCGAAAGGTAATGAATAAGTCAATTGATGTGGAGATCTTGACGTTGATGATCCGAGGCTCTCGAGTAGAACACAAACAGCCCCTGCAATCACTATACCACTGCTCTGTTGTTTATCAATCGTGATTCACACGATTTACCTCGCCGAGAAGGCTAATTCCTGCATGTGCAACCGAGAACACAAGCAAGAACAAGGTAGAAGCAATCTGAATTGTTAAATTGGGGTCTCACAAACAGATAAACAGGCAAAACTGTGTATAACAGATTGATCTAAGCAAAACTCAATTGTTAATGGCGGCTACTATGGAGTATATATAGGTGGGAGGACGTCCAAGGGGGTGTTGGGGTCGTGACCTAACCCTAACACACGGAAATAATAGACTTAGACTTGATACAAGGCCCAATGGCTCAATACGGTGGCGCAACACCCTCACAGATTCTGAACTTGATTTTGTTTCGATGATTCCCATCGACTTCAAACGGATTATTACATGGGACCAGCGCCATTGGAAATTTTATCCTCTCCCCTTTTCGTTCATATGTAGAACGTCCAAAACAGACTTCGTATGCGCCCTGGGCGTCTGTTTTAGTGCGTACTGCTCCTGGACTCCGAGTTGGACACGATTTTGAGTTGGGGTTGGTTTCCAAATTATTTGAACGTATCCTCTGCTCCTCCACGCCCCTAACCTTCTTCCAGTTACTTCTTGAATCACTCCATGTATCCTAATCACAATTAAATTATTAGGTAGCAATCTATTCTCAAAAATATATAAGGGAACATATAAGAACAAGCTCACCCCTGAAATTAATTGTTGTGTGCAAATTCTATTGATTGCATCTTGTATCTTCAATGGAGTGTTGTTTATATCCATAGGAGTGATGTCGTCATAATGAGGATGGCTTTTGACAAGTAGAACAAGTGATCCAAATCTTTTGCAATATACAAATATATCGAATATGGCGCATAGATCTGGAATCTTTCCTCAGGCATCACACATTGTAGGAACCCAAAGAAATGTCGATAATCATTCAATGGACAAGATGAATCAATCAATTTTACAGCTCAAAAAATGGATCAATCAATTTCAGAACTCTTCAATAGAGACGACTTCAGGAGGGTTCTGATAAGCATCCTTTTGCCTCAACTTCTTCACACCGGAAATGAAGCACACCTTGTTAGACTTGTAGCGCTGATGCTCATGCTGGTCATAGCAAGGAGCCGCAACAGACGAGGAGGAGCTCCAGTGAGGGGTCCATAGCGAGAAGCCACTTGTTGTGAGATCTCTGGCAATGAGGAGGAGCTTCGCCGAGGGGGCCATTGTGAGGTGACGCAGTCGCGTGCAGGGGCTTGCCTTCAAGTGCCGTAGGGGCGGTGGCCTCTCCCATAACAAAGGGGCGGCAGCCTCTCCCATAACAAAGGGGCGACAGGGCACCTCCCGCATGATGGCGACGGCAACACGCTAGTCTAGCGGGTCCGCGTTGCCGCCGACAGGCCACAGGGCGGCAATGGCAGGCAGGGCCGAAGTGCGGCAGTGTCGAAGTGTCAATTGAGGTAGGGCCAAAGCGCGGCAGTGCCGAAGCGTCAATTGGGGCAGGGCTGAAGTGCGGCCATGGCATCCTCCCGTGCGCCGACAGCGTATTGTGGTGAAGGTTTCCCGCATGGCGAAGCCTCCCACCCGGCGGTGGGCTTCCAAGCGATGGGAGGCGGCGGAAGCACATGCGGTGGGATGCACCGGTGGTGGAGGCGCCAGCGATCTGCAGTCTCCATGGGCGATGGGAACACGGGAACAGATGCGTTGGGTGTCGAGCGGAGGAAAATAGAAAAATAACGCTTAGTTGTGTAACTAGTGGCATCATGGGTAATTTTGTGGAAAAGTAGGAAGAGGAATCCTTGAAATCAGGGTCCTAGCAGATTTTGATTTGCACTATGGGAATCACCAGAATTTTGTGAATCTAATTTTGAGTGGAAGCCCTTTGGTTCATATTTCAACTTTTTAGTAGAGAATCTTCCTGCTGCAGTTAAACCAATGGGACCCTCAAAACACTTAGGTCTCACAACCCCCCCCCCCCCTGATGAATGCATTAGGAAGACCATCTGGTACCGAACATTGGCTCATTCAAATTTCATGAAAAGTTTTGACAAACAGAAGATGTTCCCTCCATTGCAAACTAAATGAGAAAGAAACCTCCTTACAAAATTCTCCCCTGTAAGGATGTACTCCCACTGAGAAGAATGTGTAAAAACTTTTGAATTTGTAATGTGTGATCATATTTCTCTCCCTTTAACAATGTATTCATCGAGATATAAAAAGAGAAATTTGGATATGATATGAGCATAATATAGCATAAACATCAAATCCACACTATTAAGTAACTTACACAATCAGATCAGTGAAATAATTAAAATAGTGTAAGACATACTAGAGATCAAGCATAATTCGATTTAAGCAAGTCATGATCCCACTAACTCAACTATTTGAAAATTTAAAAGCATGACACATATTGCTGTATTTTTTTATCTTTCAAAGCAAAGATGTAAATTATATGAACTTTGCAAGAGATTATATCATGCATTAGTTTTATTCTAACCAACCAAGCCACGCCTATGTCAATGGACAATAAGAAGCTTAAGGACATGGTTTTAGTCATACACAACTCATTCCATGTTCATATCTAAGTGCAATGGTAAACAATCTCAAAAGAATAAGTATGACACATGCATAATCTCTTGATCTTTCTTGATTTTTCCCTTGGTCATAAAAGATGAAGTTGTAGGTTGTTGTTTGATAAAATTTTCATTATTGAAAGCACTTCTGATCATGCAACAAGTTTAAAACAGCAGAAAAGTTTGATCATGACCAAATTTAGTGCAAGTTATTATTCCATTAGTAGTCAGCCAATCGTTGTTCGGTATCTACATGGTGAAGCACAATGTTTCCTTCTTCAACATTATCATGAAGAAAATTATATCAAATATCAATGTGCTTAGTTCTAGAGTGCTCTGTGGAGTTTTTTAGCAATACATATGGCACTAGTCTTGTCACAAAACAAGATTTAGTCGTAGATTGTACAACTGAACGTTGTTTTCTCGAGGACCAAGAAACAAGTGTGTTACCCGCTAAGTGGCAAGCACCACAAGTATTTTTTTCATCTATCCTACAGCCACAAAGACATCATACGAATATGATCTTAAGTT